>CM066324.1:125568881-126768881 GCA_033807775.1 Saussurea involucrata | reverse complement strand
TACCTAACATCAATTGTCAATTTTCTATCTCTCCATCAATGTGGGATAGATAAAAATCATTCTTCATCCAAGAAATATATAATACTCAAATCTTAGAGTGTCACATCATTATCATTGTATCTTACTTATATATATAATATAAAGATAAAGATTTTTTTTATAGATTAACTTTTTTTTTTCAAAAAGAGCGTTGGAAAAAATAAACCAACCTCGTGATTTGGAGGGTTATCCAACATGAACCAACAACATAAGTTTTAGAGGATTAGCAAAGAGGATCCGACCCATTAGTTGAAACATAGACATTTCAACCTCCTTTCATATACCTAACATCAATTGTCAATTTTCCATCTCTACATCAATGTGGGATAGACAAAAATCATTCTCTATGCAAGAAAAATAGAATACTCAAATCTTAGAGTGACACATCATTGGATCTTAACCACATTTCAAGATTTTTTTTATCATTGGATCTTACTTTTATATATATAAAGATTTTCATCTTTCAATTATTTTTTATCTCGCCAATGTGGGATAAGTTAACTTAACCACATTTTAAGATTTAAAGAAAAGTATTTTGTAAAAAAGAGTGTTTACTCATTTGAGTCAACAACATGATTTGCTACAAAATAATGTATTCTTCCTTTTATAAACACGCTTTAAACATTCACTTTTCCTCTTCAAACCAATGTGGGATAAACAAACACAATCACATTTCGATGTTTGAGTAATACTCAAAATCTTATGAAGCCAAAGTCATTTTTCTTGGTTTTTCTTTTAATATAAAATATTTATATTTTTCTTTATAGATTAACTTTTTTTTTCAAAAAGAGGGATGGAAAAAATAAACCAACCCCATGATTTGGAGGGTTATCCAACATGAACCAACAACATAAGTTTTAGAGGATTAGCCAAAAGGATCCAACTCATGAGTTGAAACATAGACATCTCAACCTCCTTTCATATACTTAACATCAATTGTCATTTTTCCATTTCTTCATCAATGTGGGATAGACAAAAATCATTCTTCATCTAAAAAATATAGAATACTCAAATTTTAGAGTGTCATGTCATTATCTTTGGGTTTTTTTATATACATATTGATATTGATTTATAAACACACTTTCAACATTCACTTTTTCTTCTTCAAACCAATGTGGGATAAGCAAACACAATCACATTTCGATGTTTGAGGAATACTCAAAATCTTATTAAGCCAAAGTCATTTTTCTTGGTTTTTCTTTTAATATAAAATATTGATATTTTTTCTTTGAAGATTAACTTTTTTTTTCAAAAAGAGCGTTGGAAAAAATAAACCTACCCCGTGATTTGGAGGGTTATCCAACATGAACCAACAACATAAGTTTTAGAGAATTATCCAACCCATTGGTTGAAACATAGAAATCTCAACCTCCTTTCATTTATACCTAACATCAATTGTCAATTTTCCATCTCTCCATCAATGTGGGATAGACAAAAATCATTCTTCATCCAAGAAATATACAATACTCAAATCTTAGTGTATCACATCATTATCATTAGATCTTACTTATATATATATAATATAAAGATAAAGATTTTTTTTATAGATTAACTTTTTTTTTCAAAAAACGCGTTGGAAAAAATAAACCAACCTCGTGATTTGGAGGGTTATCCAACATTAACCAACAACATAAGTTTTAGAGGATTAGCCAAGAGGATCCGTCCTATTAGTTGAAACATAGACATTTCAACCTCCTTTCATATACCTAACATCAATTGTCAATTTTTGCATCTCTACATCAATGTGGGATAGACAAAAATCATTCTATCCAAGAAAAATAGAATACTCAAATCTTAGAGTGACACATTATTGGATCTTAACCACATTTCAAGATTTTTTTTATCATTGGATCTTATTTTTATATATATAAAGATTTTCATCTTTCAATTATTTTTTATCTCACCAATGTGGGATAAGTTAACTTAACCACATTTTAAGATTTAAAGAAAAGTATTTTGTAAAAAAGAGTGTTTTACTCATTTGAGTCAACAACATGATTTGCTACAAAAGAATGTATTCTTCCTTTTATAAACACACTTTCAACATTCACTTTTCCTCTTCAAACCAATGTGGGATAAACAAAAACAATCACATTTCGATTTTTGAGGAATACTCAAAATTTTATGAAGCCAATGTCATTTTTCTTGGTTTTTCTTCTAATATAAAATATTTATATTTTTCTTTGTAGATTAACTTTTTATTTTTCAAAAAGAGGGTTGGAAAAAAATAAACCAACCCTATGATTTGGAGGGTTATCCAACATGAACCAACAACATAAGTTTTAGAGGATTAGCCAAGAGGATACAACCCATGAGTTGAAACATAGACATCTCAACCTCCTTTCATATACTTAACATCAATTGTCATTTTTCCATTTCTTCATCAATGTGGGATAGACAAAAATCATTCTTCATCTAAGAAATATAGAATACTCAAATTTTAGAGTGTCACGTAATTATCTTTGGTTTATATATATATATATTGATATTGATTTATAAACACATTTTCAACATTCACTTTTCCTTCTTCAAACCAATGTGGGCTAAGCAAACACAATCACATTTGATGTTTGAGGAATACTCAAAATCTTATGAAGCCAAACTAATTTTTCTTTTAATATAAAATATTGATATTTTTTCTATATAGATTAACTTTTTTTTCAAAAAGAGGGTTGGAAAAATAAACCAACCCCATGATTTGGAGGGTTATCCAACATGAACCAACAACATAAGTTTTAGAGGATTAGCCAAGAGGATCCAACCCATGAGTTAAAACATAGACATCTCAACCTCCTTTCATATACCTAACATCAATTGTCATTTTCCATCTCTCCATCAATGTGGGATAGACAAAAATCATTCTCCATTCAAGAAATCTAGAATACTCAAATCTTAGAGTGCCACATCATCTTTTGTGGTTTTCTCTTTTAATATATATATTGATTGATTTTACATATACGACGCACAACTGTTTGCTTCTATATCTTAAGTTACATAAATCAATTTAGTTAAACACTTAAATATTTTAACGTTCTTTAAACTTGATTTTGTTATAAGGCCACCAATACACGTCATAGTGAATTACATTCGTTGTTATCTATATATGTTCTTACTTATACCCGCCATCAATCGAAGCTCAAACTTCCACATCACCTCTTACTAAAACCCGAAATTAGACTTCAAAAAGAAAATCCACCGAGGTGTGCTTTGATTCCAGATAAAGAAAGCAAAACACAAATCTAGTAAGTTAAAGTTATTCATGTTGGTTGCAACACCAGTCCACCCATCTTATCTGTGTTTCTTTCCAAACTATTTGAAATCCACTTGAAAGCCATATAACAATTGGATTCCACACGTTAAATCTCGAATCGGTTGCTCATGAGCTGAAAAAACCAAGTTATTTCGAAAGGCCCATATCACATACATATTGATCCAAAGAGTTGCTTGCCACACCTTTCTTGTAGATTGAGAGAGTGCAAGCGTATCCTCAAGTGCATGAAAATCTTCAACTGACGCCGGATTTGGTACTTGCAATCCCGACCAACCAAATATATTTGCCCAAATTGGGGATAACTTTCTACAAAAGAGAAAACAGTGAACCATAGATTCCACTTTGCCGCCACCTCCTATTTCCCAATTTGTCCCCTTCGCCATTTCACAACCTTCTCCCATTTTTTTCGTGCGCGACAAACCGTCACACCATCGCTCCTCAAGAACAAACACCATCTGTCCTAAAAACGTTAACATTGTCTCTCTTAAAAAATGTTGCTATATAGATCCATTTTAATGTCAGAATCAAGTCAAATTATACATTAAAAAATAAGGTTTTAATATTAATATATATGAATAGGAAGTTATTAATAAAAATACATTTAACAATAAATGAGGATGCATTTAATTTAGGGAAATTAATTAAAATACCCAAAGTTTGACGTTGACTTGCCAAAATATCCATTTTCTCGCCGAAATTACAAAAATACTCATTTTTCCCGCAGTGGGCCCCGTGATTGCGGGACCCACAACCACGTGGCACGACATGGCATCGGCTTTGGCCAATTCTCCCGCTATGCCCCCTCAAGAAACCCCGTGGCTACAACTCCCCCCCCCCCCCCCCCCCCAACTATGTCCGCGGTTACCAAAATGGCCCCTTGTCCCGCGATTGGGTCCCGCGATCGCGGGATTTAGCTGCCACGTGTATGGCTGGGGTTGAAACCCTAATTTTTTTATAACTCTTCCCACCCCCACCCTCCAATGTCGGCTATAAAGAGAGAGGGTGGGGGACCAACATCCGGCCACCATACCTCATTTTTAAACTATCTCCTAACTCTTTCAACTTCTCGTGTCGATTACGCGCTCAGTTTGAAGATGTCACGTGTTAGGGATGTGGTAAGTCATTTTTCTTAACTTTTTGTAGTTTCTTGTTGTTATCTTAAATTTTCAAAATATATGATATGTAAACTTTTTTGTTTAAAGTTTGTTGTTTGAACTTTGTTGTTTAAACTTTGTTGTTTGAACTTTGTTGTTATCTTAAATTTTTGAAATATATAATATGTAAACTTTGTTGTTATAAAAAAATATGTTAGTGTTTTTTTGTTAAAAAAAGATGAGTGTATTTTCCAAAAATAAATGTTAGAGTGAGTTTATAAAAAATAAGTTAGTGTATTTTTTTTAAAAAATTGGTGTTATTTATAGAAATAAATGTTAATTTTTTTTTTATAAAAAGTATGTTAGTGTTTTTTTGGTTATAAAAAGAGTGTTTTTAAAAAAATTAAATGTTAGAGTGAGTTTATAAAAAATAAGTTAGTGTTTTTTTTGAAAAAAAGTTGGTGTTATTTATAGAAGTAAATGTAAAATGTTTTTATAAAAAAATATGTTAGTGTTTTTTTGGTTATAAAAAGAGTGTTTTTAAAAAGATTAAATGTTAGAGTGAGTTTATAAAAAATAAGTTAGTGTTTTTTTTAAAAAGTTGGTGTTATTTATAGAAATAAATGTAATTTTTTTTATAAAAAAGTATGTTGGTGTTTTTTTGGTTATAAAAAAGAGTGTTTTTTTAAAAATTAAATGTTAGAGTGAGTTTTATAAAATAAATGTTAAGTGTTTTTTTTATAAAAAAGTTGGTGTCCCTAAACTTTGCTACTTTACAACTTATGTCCCTAAACTTCAGTGAATGCAAACTTAGGTCCCTAAACTTTGCTAATTTACAACTTAGGTCTCTAAACTATGGTGAATGACAACTTAGGTCCCTAAACTTTGGTGGATGACAACTTAGGTCCCTAAACTTTAGTGAATGACAACTTAGGTCCATAAACTTTAGTGAATACCAACTTAGGTCCCTAAACAAGAAATCAAAGACGACTACACGAGAATGGAGGACGTCATCAAGGAAAAGGTTAACTTCATCACCGGAATTCAGGACACATTCCAGTCATAGATTTCTTTGTTTACCTGTATTGTATCCCTTTCGGTTGGGAAGATGATTTGCAATAACTGGTCTTTTAATTAATATCCTTGTTAAATAACTTAAAATGGGAAAAACATTTTCTTAAATTAATTTCTATATTAAATACATTAAAATGGAAAGGAAACAATACATTAAAAACCTGAACTACATAAAATGAAAACCTAAAAACTATAGGGACCATTTATGTTTTTTTAAATTTGCCCCAAACTGAAGGGGCCAAAACTGTAAAAATGGAAAATCACGGGACTACCGCGGGACATGATTGCGGGACAGGGGCAAAAGTGGTCCCGCGGGCATAGTTGGGGGAGGGAAGTTGTAGCCGCGGGGTTTCTTGAGGGGGCATAGCGGGAGAATTGGACAAAGCCGATGCCACGTCGTGCCACGTGGTTGTGGGTCCCGCGATCGCGGGCCCCACAACGGAAAAATGGGTATTTTAGCAATTTCGATGAAAAAATGGGTATTTTGACAAATCAAAGTCAAACTTTGGGTATTTTAATTAATTTCCCTTTAATTTACTTTCATTATTATAGGAAAAACTAATTACACTAGGATAATTCTATCCCTACCCCCTGCCACATTCGTATACCCCCTCCCTCACACACTTATTTTTTTATTTTTTTTATTTAAAACTTACATTTTACCCTCTTATACTTACTTAATTAATTTACTTTATACCTTTTAGTTTTTTATTTTTCATTTTATACTTTTATTATATTAACACATATAATCGTATATTAACTAAAATACGTTAAAAAAACTTTTTAATTTAAACAAATTACGTCATTATAATCGTCTCGTCGATACCTTCGAAATGAGCCTAATATTGAATTTTTTTGATTTAATTATATTATTATGCGTCATACGTTTACGTTATTTTTTTATATTGTTATTCGTCGATACCTTCTTATTTTTTTATTTAATTATATTATTTCGAAATGAGCTCAATATTAACTAAAATACGTTAAAAAATACTTTTTATTCCAACAAATTCCATCTTTGATTGCTCATTTAAATCAATATATTCACGAGTACGAGTACGCTCTATATATTCTTTATACATATCTAATCTACGTCTGTATGGGTCGATCCATGTACTTGCATCTGGAAATCGACAATGTGTCCAATGCTGTATGAGTGTGGGCATTGAGTATTCTCCGTTTAATACCACTTTTATGTAATGATTACCATTAACATGCACTATTGCAATTGACACATGTTGGGATGGTGACGGCGGTTGTGTCCTGAATGGTAAGTATGTCACACTACCTGCCATATTGAGAACATGTAGTATGACATTGAACCTTGAAGCAACTAGAATTCACATTTCAGGCATAGCGATCCAATACATAGGTGGTGCAAAGACGTCCTTCTCGAAAAAATTCAACGCATCATAAATTCTTTGACACTCGTCTCTGCCAATCACAAAAGAGTAATATTCTGGATACTCAGTTAGTTCATCAATTAACTCTCTGTGGATGTTGTCCCATTGGTCTTCATGACCACCCAGACAAGTAGATATGGCTCGAAATCCACAATTTCCATCGCCCAATACATCTTGTATTTGTGTGATGTATGGATGAAATAAACTCGGGATTTGATCAAGATATGGATTTGTGTGATTTTTGAAATCGATGTTTCCTATTATTTTTACTCGTTTCAAAACTTGCTTTGATCGACGTGTCTTGTGACTGAATTACTTGATGAATATGAGATAAAAAAAAATTCTAAGTTTGCTTGCGAGGTCTCCAAATATTTTTTTAATTTGGAATGTTGGCTTTCAACTCTATTTGTTGTATGATTTCCAAAATGTAAAAAATTGATCAACCCAAGCAGACACAAACATTTCCTTATATGGCATCAACCATACCTTATTCAGGTAATCGAAAACACCTGAAAAATATAACAAATATATATATATATATATATATATATATATATATCAATATCTTTAGTAATAATGGTTAAACTATCTTATATCAAGAATACCTGGATAATTGAGCAACGTTTCTTGAAGTTGTACCAAATTGTATGTGTACAGTTCTTGATTTGGAGATTCAAGTAACTGCATCCATGCATGATAAAAAGAATTCCACGATTGTGTATCGTGTATCTGCGGTTTACAATGTTTCAGAATATTGGTGTAGATGTGCATATACAAAGCAATCTTTTGGCATCCGGAAATACCACTTTGCATGCATTAATCAAAGCCAACTCTCTGTCTGTGACTATGACACCGGGGTAAAGGTTATCGTATATTTTGGACTTTAGACATTCTAACGCCCAAATATAATTTGATATCTTTTCTTGATGCATGAAAACAAATGCTATGCAAAATGTCTTGTTGGTTGATGTTACACCAACTATCTCAAGAAGAGGCATGTCGAACCTGGATCATAAACAAAATAATAATAGTAAACAAAATAATAATATTAACATCGATGACCAACACTTGTGGGAATGCATGCCAAAGCTCCAATGATTTTGGATGAATGAAGAATAAATCTTCCAACTCGTTTGTTTCATCATTTACACGAGTCTCAAAATCATAAGTATTTTCCTTAAAAAAATCCAAAATAACCTGTATTTTTGGTCTTCCTGCATCGTTTTTTGTCTTAATCTTTTGAACTTCATTGTATATTGTTTTTGACGTAGATGCATTTTCCACATTTCTACCCTTTAATGAGTTAGAACGGTAAGAGATGTATCATAAAATATGTACAAACCGACCCAACCCGTCAACCCGTGATGTCGCATTTATAAACAAAAAGACTTTAATTTAAACAAATTACGTCATTATAATCGTCTCGTCGATACCTTCGAAATGAGCCTAATAAAATAATATAACAATTTTATTTTCATGCTAAAATATATTAAGATTTCGTTATAAATATTTATGTAGTATATGGTATATAATAAAATAATTAAATCAAAAAATATTCAATCTTGGGCTCATTTCGAACGTATCGAAGAAACGATTATAATAGTGTAATTTGTTAAAATTAAAACGTATTTTTAACGTATTTTAGCTAATATACGATTTTATGTGTTAATATAATAAATGTATAAAATGAAAATTATAAAAGTAAAAGGTATAAAGTAAATTCATTTAATTAGTATAGGGAGATAAAATGTAAATATTAAAATTATATTGTGTATGTGAGAGGGATCGTGGGGGACAAAAGTTGCAGGGGTAGAAAAGTTGCAGGGATAAGAATAGTATCACCCTTACACTATTATACATTACTGTTTTCTTTTCACACCAACATTAAAAATTACATTTTATATTTCCAGTTGATGTGATTCTATAATAAAGAGATACAAATAGGCAAGTAGCATTGCCCTTCTTTTAATACAATAAATATGATTGGTGAGTGTCGTGGGTTCTTTGAATGTAAATTTGGTTTATATAACTTATATAAATGGAAAATTAATTAAAATGTCCCAAGTTGATCAACGACTTGCTGAAATGTCCAAAATCTCTCCAACGACTTACTGAAATGCCCAAAATCTCTCCAATTTCACGAAAATACCCAAAATATCCGTGAAAGGGTGCGCGATCACGGACTTCTTTTGTGAATTGGATTTTGTCCGTGAAATTGATTATTGGTCCGTGAAAATGATTTTTTTTCTGTGAATGGCCCAAAAAAGAAATCTAATCCAATATAGCACGATTTTCTATAAATATTAAATACTCTCAACTAACAATTAAAAAAGGAATGTAACAAAGTAAAAGCATTTGTCCGTGAACATACTTTTATGTAAAAGCATTTGTCCGCAATGTAACAAAATCGTGAAAAGTTCGTGAATTTCCCAAAAAATGAATCCAATCCAACGCTTTTCTATAAAAAGTCCATGAATTGGAAAAGAAATTATCATTTCACGGACCAAAAATCATTTTCACGGACCAATAATCAATTTCACGGACAAAAATCCAATTCACAAAATGAGTCCGTGTTCACGGACCCTGTCACGAAAATTTTAGGTATTTTCGTGAAACTGAGGAAAGTTTGGGCATTTCACTGAATCGTTGGTCAACTTAGGATATTTTAATTAATTTTTCTAAATTAACGAATAAAGTTTTTGAAAATAATGTTTAATGAAGGCGTTTTTATAGTTAGATGTGGACCTATTAAGTCCTAAAGGAAGTCCCGTGTAACTAATTAACCTATTTGTATAATTAATATGTTTTTACTATGGTATAAAAAGTGCATACTTTAAACTTTATAAGAAATATCAATCAAAAAAATCAAAATAAGTCCCTTAAAATCGATTAAAATGTTAAAAATAAATCCTTCAAACATTTGAATTCAGATATGACATATCGAACAATGTTACAGACTTAGGGGCCGTTTACTAAATGCTTACTCGGATAAGCACTTACCAAGACACATTACCTTACCAGATGAATATGTAACACCCCATATTTTTTATTCTTGCTATTTTTGAATAAAATGAGAATTTGGTGGCCAAAGTGTGAGACTTGAGACTTAGATGCCAAGGGGGATAATTTGAAGAAGTTAAAATGAGATAAAACCCTATTCTCTTCATTTCATTTTGGTTCATGCGACTGAGAGAAGAAATTGGGAGAGGAGGAGAAATCTAATTGGAGGTGTGATGGGAAGAGTTGCAGCAAATGTTTTGAGTCATCTTATCCAAGGTATGGTCTCTCTTCTTCTTCTTCTCTATGTTTGGCTAGGCTAGCATTTGATTTGGGGGTTTTGATAATCCATTTGTTGGTTGAGTTTTAATCCATGAGAAAGAAGGCAAATTATTTTGGGATTAATTCCCTATGAGTTTTGATCAAATCAGTAAGAAACTTCATCTTGATTGTTTGGTAACCTCCATTTTTCTATGGTTTGAGTTTTAAGCTTTTGGGGTTAAAGTGATGAATCATTGGTTGGGTTTTAGAGGGGTTTTGTTAGATTAAATGATGCTTTGATGATTGGTAATTGTGGGGAAAGGTTTAGAACATCCATTAGTTCATTTTGGAGGCTTAAAATCGATTTGGGATGAATTGGGATTGAGAAAGGGTGAGATTTCGGCTGAAAATCGAGTGCAGGTGCTCCGTGCTAGTTTGGTGCTAGTGAACTAGTGCCAGAAGTAGCGCCAATTTTCTGTCCAGTGCCCCGCGCTCTTTGTGGCGCGAGTTGGCTAGCGCGGGCAGTAGCGCCGGGCACTATTTCGCGTTTTCGAGTTTCGTTTCACGTGCCGTTTGAGGATATGTTCATGGTATCACCTAAGGGTTGTCTTAGGTGTATTTTGGGGTTTATTAGGAATGGATTTGGGACATAATTAGATGGTTTAACACCATTCTTATGGCGTCAATTCAGGTGTTCGGTTTGAGCTAAAGTATGTCCCGGAGCGTGTGTCGATGTGCTAAGGCTAAGGTGAGTTCCCTTAACCCTTTTTGGTGCAAATGAAATGTTTGCTAAAGTTTTCGTATCTGAATTTGGTTTGAGCATGATGACATGATTAAACGTTTTGGTAAAGGTTTCTTAACTGATTATGTTTACGAGCATGATGACGTGATTAAACGTTTTGAAACGTTTTATTGTACATGACATAGAAATGTTTACAATTGCATGCAAGTTGTTTATACGTTCATTTATACGTTAATGTTGATTGCATATGCTTGTGATGAGGTTGTTATGTGGGAGTCGGGTTGCACAGTGGGTCGGCATGGATGTTTGCCCGACCTGGCTTTGTAAGGTGATTAGACCGAATGCCGTGCCCGGCTTTATAGGGTGATGAAACTGAATGCCGTGCCCGGCTTTGTAGGGTGATGAAACTGAATGCCGTACCTGGCTTTGTAAGGTGAATGTCGTACCTGGCTTAGTAAGGTGATGAAAGTTGCGACCACTGTGCTATCCCCTTACGTGGAATCAAGTATTTAAACTGGATTTCCGAGTATTTTTATAACGGTTAAATGTTTTATACTGCTATTGTGTGGAACTGTTTTTAAAGAGGGAATTCACTAGACCTCATGGTCTAACCCTCGCTTTTCAAAAACTAAAACCATTTTCAGGTGATAGTCGTGTTTGGGATTTCATCTGGCGATGATGGAAGGGTGTGGCGTTGTAGAAGAGCTAGAGTCTAGTGAAGACTTGTAGATTTCGTCGGGCTTCCTGTAACATCTCAGTTGTGGGTGTGTTATCCGCTGCGAGCTTAGAGTATAAGTAGCATTAATTGTATACTTTGGGACCAATTTTGGTTGTATGGTTACAAGTTTTATTTTTGTAACATCCTGAATTTTCAATAATAGTATTTTAAATGAGAATTGGGATTTGTTTGTATTTTGGGTTAAATCTTGAATTATATGGAAATTTTATAATTCAATAGGGTTAAAATACAAGAGATTAAAGTAGGATGCTACTTTTGGGAATAATAGAACTTGGAGGTGTGTGTGGTAAATATTGGAAGTGTGTATGGATAAGAGGCTGAAAGATTGAGAATAATATCTCATTTTGGGTCTGAGTCGGTTTAGAGAGAAGCCAGAGAAGGAGAAAAGGGAGAAAGAAGGAAAACAAGGGTTTGGATCATCAAATTGGTAAGGATTTGTGTTGGTTTCTATATAATTTGTTATAGATGTTGGGTTGTAAACGAACCTGCTTGTTGATTAGGTTTCCAGAAATCAGTAACAACAGATTGGAATCGAAATCGTGCAGAAAAGTGGGTTTTTGCAAATAAGGTGAGTTCATTCGATTCTTTGTATAAATCAGTGTTTTTAAGTTATAGTAACTTTGGTATGTTTGTATGAACTGACTGAGGATTGATTAGAATGAGTAGATTGAACTGATTTCATGTTTTAAATCGATTTGAGGACTTGTTGAACGGACAGTACGCAAAACCTTGAAAGTCCCGGTACTTGAATGTCCCGGTAGTGGAAGTCCCGGTAGTTGGAAGTCCCGATAGTGGAAGTCCCGGTAGTTGGAAGTCCCGGTAGTGGAAGTCCCGGTAGTGGAAGTCCCGGTAGTTGGAAGTCCCGGTAGTGGAAGTCCCGGTAGTGGAAGTCCCGGTAGTTGGAAGTCCCGGTAGTGCAAGTCCCGGTAGTGGCAAGTCCCGGTAGTGGCAAGTCCCAGTAGTGGAAGTCTCGGTAGTTGGAAGTCCCGGTAGTGGAAGTCCCGGTAGTGGAAGTCCCGGTAGTTGGAAGTCCCGGTAGTGAATGTCCCGGTACAGGTAAGTCCCGGTACAGCATATCGGGAGTTGAGTAAAGAAACCAGTATATCTAAATGGTATCAAAATTTGATATGGCTCAAGGATCTGATAAGTTAAGTATCTAGAGGCCTTGTATTTTATGTACCTTTCCGGATGTAATGAAATATGCATTTATGTAAATCGTGGAAATATGCGATTTAGGAATTGTGATGGGAATTATATAGCTTAAACATACATACCCTTGAAAAGTAGTATGTTAGGTTTATAAAATGCGCTAGTATGATGCTAGGCAGGAATGTGTTAAGTGTAATGATTAAGATTTGCTCATACTGAATGATATGAGGAATCTATACGAACTGAATGTGATTTGCTCATACTGAATGATATGAGGAATCTATGGGGTATAATTATGATTTGCTCATACTGAATGATATGATGAATCTATATTAAGTAAATACATGTATGAGTACAATTAGGTGATATGGATCCATAGGCACTTAAGTTTGGTAATCACATGGAATAGGCGTGTGGTATTACTCGTTTAATCGTTATTCCAGTGTGTGTGGGAAATCATGGAATAGGCGTGTGGTATTACTCGTTTAATCGTTATTCCTGATTTCTAAGGAAGAGAGTGAGGTTGACATAAGTGCTTGTAATCTCTGCTTCCTTACCGATAAATGGGCGTGTGTAATCGCGATTTATTGGTGGAGAGCATTGATCTAGAATCTGTGAAGGTTCGTAGTGTGGCTCTGAGATATGATATGATGACGGAATTATTGTCAGTCATATTCATGAAATGTGGAAATGGGCAAGTGTGCATTGCAATTTCTAGAATGTGGAAATGGGCAAGTGTACATTGCAATTTCTGGAATAGATGTGTACGGAAATGGGCATGTGTATATTGCGATTTCTGGAATAATAGCATTACTCTAGAATCAGTGAAGATTAGTAGTGTGGCTCTAGGGCATGATATGATGATGGAATGTGTGTCAGTCATATTCATGGAATTGGGTAAAAATCGTGTTAACAGAATAGAGTTATACGTAAGGTAAGAAAAGGGGAATTAGGTTTGTTATAACTTGTTTACATTGATTTTACAAATGTTATCTTGGAAACGAATGTTCTCACTAGGCATTGGCCTAATCGTTTCAAATGATGTTTTCTTACCAGGTACCAGCTCGGGGAGGTAAAGGGTTGTGGGACGAGCGTTTTGATATAGCAGAGGTGGATGAATTTAACAAAGAAGAGATTTTGATGGATTGATAGATAACTTGATTAATCTGGTTGTAGTGACATAATTAGATTGATAGGTTATTTGAAGGATCTTGTAATGTGAATATACTCTTGATGGTTAATCCACTGCCTGTTTTTATAAGTTGAAGTATTTATTGTCATAACCTGTTATAACTTGAGGTTTAAATTGGCTCAGATTTTGGGGTGTTACAATTTTATTGAAATTGGGTTGTTACAAATGGTATCAGAGCCGTAGTTTAAGGGATTTAGGTGACCGGATGGGCCTAAACTTAAACTGTAGAGTAGAATGGGACACAACTGAGATATAGGAAGCCATTAGGAAAGACCATAATCGTAAGATTTCTCGACAATGGTAGTGAGAACCCTCATGTAAGGTAAATTCAAATAGCATCTGGCCAATGCTATTATGAATTTACAGGTGCATGGGTGTAATAAATCTCTATTGTCGGGATGAGTGGTGAGTGTGGCAGTATGTAGAAGGTTCTAACCTTGTATTTGATAGCAGAAGGCTGATGTGCCATGGGAGATCGCTTGTGATGAGATGCTTTTACCGCTTAGGTGAAGTGATTTTTGGCATGTCTGTGAGCCGACTAGGCGTCTGATACTTGGAAGGGATGTGTCGGTTAGTTGGGATAGGAAGTGAGAAATATGTTGGCATCTTGAAAGCTTCAATTCAAGATCGAGTGAAGGAATCTGGACTTGGATTCTTTGGTCAATCGGTTTAGTGGCAAGGTTAATGAATGAAAGTTATTGGTGTTGTTTTGAAGTATGCATAAGAGTAGGAAGTAAGATAACTGGTCAGTTTGGTAAACCATGTTGAGCGGTCGATCAGGTGGGTTGTGAAGCACTTGTACTACAAGTTGTAGCATAAGTAAGAAAGCGGTTGTTGGTCATAGTATGGTATCAGTAAAGAGTTGAAGTGAGTGCAACGGTTGACTCGGTTAGAGTGAATAGCCTTCAATTGCATACTGAATTTCATGCATTATGTCATTAAACGTATTATACGAGTTCTTTCATGTTAAAAGCATGTACATGCATGGCAGTTTTTCTTGTTTTGGGAAATCAGTTGACGCGTGTGAGCGTGTGTTTTCTTTAAAGTAAAAGACAAACTTGTTTTCATTATACGATAAAGCTTTGAACTTAGTGATCTACAAATTATTTCACGCTTTTATTTGTGAGAAGGAACCTTCGTTACGAAAATATTGAAAACGTTTTATTGCGGGGTTTTGTTTTATAAACAAAATGAGTATTGACTCGTTATTATTATATGAACGAGTGCTGGAGTTGACAAACCCACTTGGGTAAGTGATTTCGTTTGAAATTTTTCCAGTCGTATGTGAAAGGGGTTTCATTGGAGATAACCGTAGTGTCGGCATCGATTTTGTAACGTCCCAAAAATTTCAAGCAAATTTAAATTTTTAAATAAACAATTCATTTATAACAACTCATTAAATGATCCCAATGTTTTGTTTGCAAACTCATAATTAATATCTTTATAATAAAAACCAGCGGAATAAACGTTTAATTATTAAACCATAAAACAACCAGCTCTCCTCGAGCGCCAGTGTGTACTCGTCACGCCTTGGAGCCGCTCGGACCTGAAACCACAGTTTATGGGAAAAGGGTAAGCACGAAGCTTAGTGAATTCAAACACCATAAATAATACAGTTATTCCACACTACCCCTACAACAGATAGTGACACATAAACGATCATACAGGTCTACGAACAAATCATAAACATGTATATCCACAACCACCCACCTAAAAGGCACAAGTCGGTCCCACCGACCACATGATAACATCTTCGGCCCCGCCGAATCCCCGGTCCCACCGAGTACACATTAAATGATCTCCATACTAGCTCAGTCCCACCGAGCCCTCGGTCCCACCGAGCCCCTCAGTCCCACCGAGGTGTACAAAAAACACATACCATTCACATATTATATAATTTACAACTAGCTATCACATCACAACTAGCTCACTTAAGCATACAATAACACGCAAGAGCAAACGCAAGTCTCTACGCCACCCGCGTATAAAACCTCCGGCCCCGCCGGACCCTCGGTCCCACCGAGTTAACATGGCAACATAGTATCAACTAGACACCCCACTATCTAGTTCCACAACACAATCACATAAAGCTACCACACACGTACTACAGCAATGATAAAACAACCGTTATTAGATATAGTGAGAGAACTCACCTCGAATGCGCGCCTAGTTTAACAATACAATTCAAGCTTCACAATTACGGTCACTTCCCAGCACCTAAACGCATGTTAAAACGTGTCAATACAAGACCCGGACCCTATGACACGACACACGCTTAAACCGTCACTAAAACCAATTTCCGTTCTCACAAAACAGGTCTGTTCGGGACCTGTTTCGACCCCTTTAAACCCAGAAAATTCCCAATATTATTTCATGACCAGAAATTCCTCTGAGTTAGGGTTCCAAGGACATATAATACGCCTTCTAACGATTTTTCTACAATTAAATATGAATTAAATACGAACGACTACCAAAACTGCCAGTTTTCGGTCCAGCCTGCACAAACAGCCCAATACAGCCTAGCTACGGGAATAATCGGACTTTCGGCAAAACACGAAAAACCTTACCAATTCGATTTGAGAACTTAGGGCACCAATTTCACCTCAAAACGAGTTACGAGCAGAAAGTTATGGTCTACACAAAACAGTGGCAGATTCCAGAATTTTTCACATAAAATGACGAATCACCGAACTTGCGACCACTTTTCCGCCCAGTTAGAGACCGAACCAGTTTTTCGCTAAAACACGGAAAACGTGCTCGACCCTGAACTTGAACCGTGGGCGCCAGTTTCGGCTCGAAAAGAGTTACGACAGAAAAGTTATGATCACGCGAAAACTGGACAGCACACTTAGAATTTTCATAAAATCACGATTTATAAAAACGGTTCAAGGCTTAACGATTCGGGTTTTACGCTACGAGTGACACCCACTGCCACCGACCTCCACCCACAGCCACCGCAGCGGCGGCGTGCGGCGGTGGTGGTCTCGCTGGAAAAATGAAAAGGAAAAAGGAAAAGAACGAGACGAACGAGAGAGTTACATACCTCACGACGACGTCTCAACACCACAACCAATCTCCTCCCTCTCGACCTCCGACGACAGCGGGTGTGGCGACCTCCGGCGACAGCAGCAGCGGCGGCGAGGGGCGGCTGCCGCTGGTTCTTACTTCTCCTCTCTCTCTCTTTCTCGCGGTCTCTCTCTCTCTCTTCGGTTCTTCTCTATCTCTCTCTCTTCTCGTTTCTTTCTCACGGCCGTACCACAATACAAAATAGGGTTAAGATTGTTTTGGTTGTTTGGCTTACAAGGAAAAAAAGAGAAAACAAGAATGGAAAGAGGGGGGGGGGGGGGGGGGGGTTCTCGGCCCTCTTCTTGCATGGGCCGAACCATGCCCAACATTTGACCAAACCCAAGTTTAGCCCCTCAAAAATCCCACACCTTACACTAACCCTACTTAACTTAAGATTAAACAACGAAGGCTAACGGTGCTACTCTCGCTAACGCAACAATTACTAATTACAAGTAATTATAAAAACTGAGAGGAAAACAAAATAATAATAATAAACCATACCGGGACATGGGCTTTACTACTCTCCCCCACTTGAATTAGACTTCGTTCCCGAAGTCTATGCCCGAGAATAGCTCTAGATAATTCTCCCGCATCTCAGCCTCGGGTTCCCAAGTCCACTTGGAACCCCTTCGGTGTTGCCACTGGGCTTCCACTAACTGGAACCTAATTTCTCACACCGTCAAAAATTTCTCTAATAATTTGCTTACCAACAAAACTCCTTCCAGAACACTCCAACAACGGGAATCGTTCTTAGTCAAACGACTTCGGTTGTCTCCCAACCTTAGGTGATCCATACCTCCCGATTCAAATTTCAAACTCTAACCATTCTAAAGCTGCTCACAGTATACCCTACAGGATACTCGACTACGATCATTCCTACCCTTAAATGTCGATTAACTTCCACGAATTCTAATAGACTTCATAGATTTGCAATCAGTTATATTAACAAAACATCGACCCCCTGCCGAACATCGGTCCAACCGATTACAGTAACAAGCATCGGCCACCCGCCGAACATCGGTCCAACCGATTACAATAACAAACATCGGCCACCCGCCGAACATCGGTCCAACCGATTACAATAACAAACATCGGCCACCCGCCGAACATCGGTCCAACCGATTACAATAACAAACATCGGCCACCCGCCGAACATCGGTCCCACCGATTACAATAACAAACATAAGCGTGGTATTATCCTAGACACTAACACAAATAGATATCCCCCACAACCAAATCAACTAACACACACGTAGGTCATTCCACCATAACCATTCATCACAAGTGATCATTTCGGGGTTACTACTACCATCACCATGATTATCTTAAAATCGGCTACAATTCTCCGATTATACTAAAGGTGTTTGGCCTCAAGCCCAAAAGTCGACACCTAAATATACCACCTACCTCAAAATGGTTGATGCGCATTTATTCCCTTAATAACAAAGGGCATCAATCCCTTAACCGATACTATTCGGCCTACAATACTAACGCGCGTGGAATATCTACCTTCCACCGTCGACGTATCATCCACACTTGCTCTACGAAGCCAAGTCACACCGTATCGAGGATACACCTTGACGTCTACCTCCCAGGTAACGCCTCAAGACCCAGCACCCCGGAACTACCTCCCAGGTAAGTGCCCACAACTATATCCTCCTAGTACCTACTGGAAAGTCTAGGTTAAAACACATGAATACCGGGGTCCCACCCCGAGATACCCAACCGACCATTACCAACGACTGACTAACGTGTCTAAGGATCCAAAGCAAACAGCCTACCAACAACATGCCTATTCCGGATTGACTCACTCACCCAAACATGTAAACATTCAACGTGCAAAGAATGCCAAACTGTTCGACAAAAACAACTCATCAACTAGACTCCACATCGAGCCATTAAAACCGGGCAATTGGCCCATGACTAACTCCAAGTCAAAACCGAGCAAAATGCTCCACGCTTGCTAGACCCATAGGTCGAAAATTGCGTTTAAACAGAGTTTAAGCAAGCAATACTCTGAAATCAACCTTAGTCCCATACTCAACACGGGTTAAACAAAAGAGTTTTCCAAAAGGACTCACACCCTAAAAATTCTCGAAATGACACATGACACTTAAAAGCACATGTCCCCAAATGGTTTACAAAATCATTTACAAAATATTTTCAACATCAGGATTTTCATCTCAAAAAGATCGTATGTAATAAAACTACTATTACCAGGCCGGTAGTTACGCAAAAATTGACACGCTCGCCCCACATATGAAAATCATGTTGAAAATCATTCCATTGCAGCTTAGTTAACTCACAAAACGTAAGCGAAATAAATAATTTCTTTAAAATGAACCGCCTCGATTCTAGTATGGATTGACTCATGACATGCTCTTAAAGTAACCGCTTGACCTTAAACAGGGTGCGACAAAGGTGTGCACATAATTCAAAATAAGTTTCACGACATTTGATTCAAAAATTCTTCTTTTTAATCATAAAATGACGTGGCACAGGGTTCTCCACAAATTTTCGCGCGTCAGCTAATCACACAAAACGATGACACGGTTTACAAATATTTTTGTTAAAACACAACTGTCTCGTGTAAGTTTCAAACTTGAAGACAGAAACCAGTCCGCTTCTATTAATTGGAAATATCGACTAAAACCTCATAAAATCTCAAACTGGGGGCAGGCATGCAAGCTTGTAACACTTCCTCAAGTTTCGTACTTGGGACATATAACGTCAAAACATTATAGTTTAAAAATGTATTTATCGAAATTGCTCAAAATACTCGTTTCCTCCAAAGCAAAAGTTTTTAATTTCCAAAAAGAAATGATCGGTAATTCTAAATTAACCGAATGTCAAAAATCTACGCATTTATATTTCCAAAATATAACACATTGTAATCGTATGCATGATGTTCACAACATTAAAACACTCCTTGGATCAAATGGTCTTTCATTTCGACAGAAAGGAACTAAAACATTTTCATGCACGACTCGTTTATCAAAATGTCGAGAACAAAGGTTACCCCAGTATGCATACCCCTAAGTCGATAAATCGCATTTTCATCGAAATGTCAATAAAACCTTTAGCTGACTGAAAAGCGCACTAAACAAATCCTTATGAAATGTTACCAAAATTCCTCCATGCACCACTTATGTCACGCATGAATCAATCCACACACTGAACTATTTGCAATAAAATACTTAGTAACACAAACTCTCGAAAGAAAAGTTAAACGACACAAGAATTCCAAACTCATTTTAAACAAATCACCAACAAAATTTGTAACTCTCGTTATAAAAAGGTTTCATGCACTTTCAAAACCATAATTCGACATCTTGTGTGTGTGCTAAACATTTCCCAAAATTCCAAAGCACAATCCATATAAGGATTGGAAACACAAAAATTAGTTAATGCAATCCTATTTTCAAAATAGACTTTGTGCATGACTCAGTCGGCATTCGATGTCTCGACTCATATCCCTCCAAAACTCCCCGATCCACAATCGCCATCCGGACATTTAAATCTCTTAAGGCAAGTTGGGAAATCACATCAAATCATCTTACGGGTTTTCCTCAAATCAAAGTCGGCTCAAAAGCCTATGATTCTAGCATAATTGCCAATTTTTGACCCGAAATGGTCTACTTAAAACAAACCACATCCTTATCGTCACCCCAAGTGATTGATACTAGACACGTCCTTCTATCCCAACGACTACTAGTTTAGAACCTTCATCACTACCCCAACGATCATCACCTCAAGCAAATCAAGTACACACTTGTACTAGCAGGTTTACTATAGTTGTTCCTCCTTGTGATGGCTATTCTGGGTAGATATTACAACGCGTTATTAGCACATAATAACTCACACTAACAACGCTCACACTCAACTCCTTGGATTCCTCGTGACTTCCCCGACTCGAGCATTGATCCTGTGCTTCCGGTAGTAGGAGCTCTACTACTACCATCCACACCTATCATCACCCGTTCCGAGTTCCATCCCAAGGGGTCCAAGTAGTTTCTCGCCGAAACTAAACACATATGCCCGCACCGGCATATGTACTCACTCTTCCTAGCTCCCTAGGAATTCCATCTCAACCACTACCCTTGCTACTACCGAATCCCTACTAATCCCGACGAGTCGCCTCGTGAACGCACGGTCGTATACAGTGTAATAAGCACCAAGCAATTTAGCATACATACTCCTATGTTCTAGAAAGCAATCTAGCACACATACTCATACATAAACACCTTTCCCAGCTCTCTAGGAACTTCCTCTTATCCCACTACCCTTGCTACTACCGAATCCCTACTAATTATAACGAGTGACCTCGCGAATACCCGATTATATGCAGTGCGAAATAAATAGACATTCGAATACAAGATTCTATCCTAGAACGGTTGGACTCAAACAAGAGCTGCGCAATAGAACTAAATCAAATATTCTAAGGCTATAAATCTCTTACTGCATACAACCTAGAGGGCATCCACTTAGTAACCTATCATAATTAGCATAAATTCCTAATAGCAAGCAGTACAACATACATCATAGTGTCAACAACAGGCAATCTAGCATGCATACTCTATGATCTAGAAAGCAATAAAACACTAAGCATTGTACCTTTCCCTTCGGCTCCGGCTGACTGTACACACTGCGCCCTCGATCACCGTTTCTCAAACGGATTTTTCCTTCTTTTTATTCTCCAAAAACTTTAAAGAAAATTTTCATAGCCGCAAACTTGAGATCAAACACACCGAAATGCGTTTGATTCACTCAAGCCGTGCTCTGATACCAAGTTGTAACGTCCCAAAAATTTCAAGCAAATTTAAATTTTTAAATAAACAATTCATTTATAACAACTCATTAAATGATCCCAATGTTTCGTTTGCAAACTCATAATTAATATCTTTATAATAAAAACCAGCGGAATAAACGTTTAATTATTAAACCATAAAACAACCAGCTCTCCTCGAGCGCCAGTGTGTACTCGTCACGCCTTGGAGCCGCTCGGACCTGAAACCACAGTTTATGGGAAAAGGGTAAGCACGAAGCTTAGTGAATTCAAACACCATAAATAATACAGTTATTCCACACTACCCCTACAACAGATAGTGACACATAAACGATCATACAGGTCTACGAACAAATCATAAACATGTATATCCACAACCACTCACCTAAAAGGCACAAGTCGGTCCCACCGACCACATGATAACATCTTCGGCCCCGCCGAATCCCCGGTCCCACCGAGTACACATTAAATGATCTCCATACTAGCTCAGTCCCACCGAGCCCTCGGTCCCACCGAGCCCCTCAGTCCCACCGAGGTGTACAAAAAACACATACCATTCACATATTATATAATTTACAACTAGCTATCACATCACAACTAGCTCACTTAAGCATACAATAACACGCAAGAGCAAACGCAAGTCTCTACGCCACCCGCGTATAAAACCTCCGGTCCCGCCGGACCCTCGGTCCCATCGAGTTAACATGGCAACATAGTATCAACTAGACACCCCACTATCTAGTTCCACAACACAATCACATAAAGCTACCACACACGTACTACAGCAATGATAAAACAACCGTTATTAGATATAGTGAGAGAACTCACCTCGAATGCGCGCCTAGCTTAACAATACAATTCAAGCTTCACAATTACGGTCACTTCCCAGCACCTAAACGCATGTTAAAACGTGTCAATACAAGACCCGGACCCTATGACACGACACACGCTTAAACCGTCACTAAAACCAATTTCCGTTCTCACAAAACAGGTCTGTTCGGGACCTGTTTCGACCCCTTTAAACCCAGAAAATTCCCAATATTATTTCATGACCAGAAATTCCTCTGAGTTAGGGTTCCAAGGACATATAATACGCCTTCTAACGATTTTTCTACAATTAAATATGAATTAAATACGAACGACTACCAAAACTGCCAGTTTTCGGTCCAGCCTGCACAAACAGCCCAATACAGCCTAGCTACGGGCATAATCGGACTTCCGGCAAAACACGAAAAACCTTCCCAATTCGATTTGGGAACTTAGGGCACCAATTTCACCTCAAAACGAGTTACGAGCAGAAAGTCATGGTCTACACAAAACAGTGGCAGATTCCAGAATTTTTCACATAAAATGACGAATCACCGAACTTGCGACCACTTTTCCGCCCAGTTAGAGACCGAACCAGTTTTTCGCTAAAACACGGAAAACGTGCTCGACCCTGAACTTGAACCGTGGGCGCCAGTTTCGGCTCGAACGGAGTTACGACAGAAAAGTTATGATCACGCGAAAACTGGACAGCACACTTAGAATTTTCTTAAAATCACGATTTATAAAAACGGTTCAAGGCTTAACGATTCGGGTTTTACGCTACGAGTGACACCCACTGCCACCGCCCTCCACCCACAGCCACCGCAGCGGCGGCGTGCGGCGGTGGTGGTCTCGCCGGAAAAATGGAAAGGAAAAAGGAAAAGAACGAGACGAACGAGAGAGTTACATACCTCACGACGACGTCTCAACACCACAACCAATCTCCTCCCTCTCGACCTCCGACGACAGCGGGTGTGGCGACCTCCGGCGACAGCAGCAGCGGCGGCGAGGGGCGGCTGCCGCTGGTTCTTACTTATCCTCTCTCTCTCTTTCTCGCGTTCTCTCTCTCTCTCTTCGGTTCTTCTCTATCTCTCTCTCTTCTCGTTTCTTTCTCACGGCCGTACCACAATACAAAATAGGGTTAAGATTGTTTTGGTTGTTTGGCTTACAAGGAAAAAAAGAGAAAACAAGAATGGAAAGAGGGGGGGGGGGGTTCTCGGCCCTCTTCTTGCATGGGCCGAACCATGCCCAACATTTGACCAAACCCAAGTTTAGCCCCTCAAAAATCCCACACCTTACACTAACCCTACTTAACTTAAGATTAAACAACGAAGGCTAACGGTGCTACTCTCGCTAACGCAACAATTACTAATTACAAGTAATTATAAAAACTGAGCGGAAAACAAAATAATAATAATAAACCATACCGGGACATGGGCTTTACAGATTTGGATGGACAAGGTTACGAATTATCGTAAGAGTTGTCTGTGAACGATCCTTGCGGTCGTTGTGTTACTATTCATCTTGAGTGGTGTTGCTGCATGCATACTCAAGCTTGTGTTATGATTTTGTATCTATGGTGTTTTTAAAGGAGTGTAAAATGATTTCAATCGTTGTGACATTGTGCTTGAAGGCTATGAAATCGCTAGGTCGGGAAGGGTATTACGATTGGGGTTGAGGAAAGGCTTTGGGAGTGGAATTGTCAGTTGAATAAGATGTGGTCGAGTTATGACCTTAGTGTGTCCGTTAGAGGAAGTGGGTGAATACCGGGAGTCTCGGGCAGTGAATTCGGAATGTCGGTGTGATTGTAGTTTGAACTATTGCTTAGTCATGTGAGAATGGTTTTATTTGCGGTGAATTTGGAAATGATTAGAGTGATTCCGTTGGGGAATGGTAATAAGTAGCGTTACGTTACTTGATGTAATGTCGTCGGCTTTGGGTCGGAGTATTGAGATAGGTCAGTAATTAGATTTTGTACTAAGAAAGGTCTTGTGTTTCTCCTCAAGCGAGAACGGTGGGGTATAAGTTGGTTATGATGCGTTGGGCGAAGTGAGTTCTGTTAGGAACCCTAGATTGTCAGGAAGGAATGGAGTCATCATCGTCAGGTAGTCCATTGATATGGAGGTTTACGACTGTTTAACATGTCTCAAGTTGGAGGTTTTTGTCAGGAAATTGTAACGAGGGAAGTGAACCGTTGTGTGTGAACGAATGAGGTCGTCCGGGAATGTGTTAATGATATGGTGTAGGAACACCTAGTGATGGCATTAGGAGAACGGAAGATCACCAATGTGGACGTGATGTCCATTGAGGTTTTGATGATTCGCTTATGCGCCAGGTGTTTAGCATAGCTAAGATGGATCGCGAGGAGTTGACGAGAAACGAGAACTTGTTCAAGGAGTTAGGAGACGTAGATTCCTTCGGGAATCCTTGTCTGTCGTAAGGCGGCTGAACTTTAGCATGCCGATCGTCGATGTTTAAATCAATGGCCGTTCTGTTGGATGGTTGTCAGGAGGCTGGTATTAGAGAAGTATCTATAGTGTGGTATTTTGTTGAGTTTTCTTGCAAAGATGTAAGAAGTTGTTCGGAGAAAAGGTGTGCATTCGGCATGACGCTGGACCACCTTGAGTGAGTGTTTCAGAAGTGAAAGATTGTGGTAGCTTAAGTGAATTCCTTTGGGGATTGATGAGCCATATAATAACGAAATGATTAGTGTAATCGAAGCGGGCGTGATTTGATTTGACGATCTTGTCATGAGATTCGTCTAGACCCGGGAAAGACAAAGTTGGGAAACATTTTGCTTCAAATGGAAATGTGTTATGGGTGGCATGAAGGAAGTAATATCTTCTGTGTGTATAAAGGCATCAAGTTAGTTTGTTGCAATGTGGTCGCGTGGTGCGATAGTGGTGTGAGGAAGTGGTAGCACTTTGTACCAAAGGAACGTGCAAGTCGTAGGTGTAATGACGGGTTGCCGTGATTCTAAGGTATTCAAGGGTGGCGGTTATGCTCGATTGAAGTGTATGGATTTTCATGCAGTGTACATTATTGCTATTTTGAGACCTGGAGATAGAGTTGGGGTTGGTGACGGGGTGAAAGGAGAACCTTTGTTCTTCTTGATCCCATTGGGTTTTGGAGTGAGTTTGCATACTCCACTTGATTGTCGAAGAGGATACTGTAACCGTTAAGTTGTGGTGTTTCGTTATGAAGTATAGTCAGGAGCGTTGGAGTATTCCGTGGATGTAAAGAAATGCAATGAGAGTGATGACCGTGTTGGAAGTTAGGAGCTCGTGGTAGTCCTCGGTGCTAAGTACTTTACGAGGACTTGGCTAAAGGTCATGATTGATGATTTTGGAGAAACCGTTCTGTTGGTCTGTAGCGGTGTGTGATGAGCGTTCCGTGCAAGCACGAGAGAAAATGATGACGGTATAACAGATCAAGTGTAGACATGCTTGCGGTAAGAAAATGTCATGAGACACTGGAAAGGCGGACTGTAAATAAAGAGCCGTTATTTGAAGGGCATAAGATAAGGGATCGTTGTGTATGTCATGGTTAAAGAGTTGAGGAAGCTACGTTCATGTGACCGGTCTAAAAGCTGGCTCATGTTAGCGAGGCATTCTATTGAGGCATCTTTAGTATATCAAGTTAGAATGGAAACAAGTGGTCGGATGTGGTGCCATGGTTGAGAGACCTCTGGATTAGATTCGGTATTGTCGGGGAGAATGTTTCACGTGAGCGTGTCGTTCAGTATTCAATTAATTAAGATAGTTTGAGTGAGCTTGGTCACTCCATGTGGGAGGGCAAGTGAATTTTGGTGGTAGTTCCTAATTAGTGGAACCTTTCGGTGGATTTGGTGAGGAGTATAATTGCGTATAGAAACGAGTTATGGATTAATGATTGTTGTGAGTTTGGACCGTTGATTGGTAACTGTTGTGGCACGTGTGATCGGTGTGAATTTGGGGAAACGTAAATTGTGCCAGGCGGAAGCTATAATGGTGGGATGGCGTTCTTCCTTTTGATAAGAATGTTATACAGTGGTGAGAATGCGGTAACGATATAAGGGTGATTTTGTGTAATGTCGATGAAGGGAGTGGTCAGTTTCCGTTTAGAGATTCGGGTTTTTGCGGCGTTAACTCGAGTAGAGTCGTTTTCTCTTAAAGAGAGTATTTTGGTGTGGGTAGTATAATTGATCGAAGAGATTGCAAGTGTGTATGCTTTGGCATGCTACCGACCTGAAAAAGGTGACAGTTGGCCGAGGAACGATGTCAAAGAATGTGGTATGTTGTCGGTCTTGATCAGAAATGGAAGGATAAGTGACTAGGACTAGAATGATTGAATTGAAAGGTATGAGCATTTACAATCTCAAGTCGGGAAAACATTCCCAGGGATTGGAGTAGTGTGTTTCAAGAAGAAATTGAATTGGGCCACATTGTAATGGATTAAGGGCAGGTATAGAAAGAATTGGAGAGGCAATGGATGAATTAATTGCACTCGATGAAGTTATGGAACGTTCATGGTGTGTTTCAATCCTTATTGTAGATAGTGTTAGTTGGAAGATTGTATGGTGTATCTTTGCATACAATGCGAATTATTGAGGAGTCATATTTTGTTGTATCATTGGAAACAATCGTTGGGCTAGTTGATCGAGAATTCGAAAAGCAAAGAGGTTGGTCTTGTAGAGATGAAATTACAACTCCTTAAGAGTTTCTGGGCAATGTAAGATTTGGAAGCGGAAGCTAATTCCAGGAGCAAGCGTGTGTTCCGCAATGGAATTCCGGGGACGGAATTCTGTTAAGGGGGAGGTGATGTAACACCCCATATTTTCTATTCTTGCTATTTTTGAATAAAATGGGAATTTGGTGGCCAAAGTGTGAGACTTGAGACTTAGATGCCAAGGGGGATAATTTGAAGAAGTTAAAATGAGATAAAACCCTATTCTCTTCATTTAATTTTGATTCATGCGACTGAGAGAAGAAATTGGGAGAGGAGGAGAAATCTAATTGGAGGTGTGATGGGAAGAGTTGCAGCAAATGTTTTGAGTCATCTTATCCAAGGTATGGTCTCTCTTCTTCTTCTTCTTCTCTATGTTTGGCTAGGCTAGCATTTGGTTTGGGGGTTTTGATAATCCATTTGTTGGTTGAGTTTTAATCCATGAGAAAGAAGGCAAATGTGTTGGTGCAAGTGTACCCAGCTTTTAATATTGTGATATATTTTTGGTACACATAAAATCACATCTCCATATTTATTTTGATGATTACAAAACACACCGCATTCTTTGTTTTCTAATATTTTATCCGATTTTGAGTTCTTGAAGAACACGAAGATTTTATCTGAAGGGTTCAAGACGGTAGTTTTACGTCGTCATTATTGTGTATATTTAATAATGATAAACACCCTAAAATAATATACTACTTGGATATTTCTAAAACCCAATACTGATTTTAATTAAAGGTATTAAGTTTTATTAATATATTATGAAAGTTTTTGGAAGCTAGGTTCAACTCTCAAGGTCAACCATCCTTCTCTTCTCATTAGCTGTACAACAACTCAAAAGTGAAGATGTAGGCTTTGTTGTGGCTCCCTGATTGGTTGATACTTCAAAGTGTTTGCAAAATTTCTCCTATAAATACATGCAGGGGA
This sequence comes from Saussurea involucrata, assembly GCA_033807775.1. NCBI lineage: Eukaryota > Viridiplantae > Streptophyta > Magnoliopsida > Asterales > Asteraceae > Saussurea > Saussurea involucrata. The sequence goes on along the minus strand of CM066324.1, from coordinate 126,740,627 downwards.
CGAGAGCCTTAAACACACCAATTCACATCTCAGCATTTGATATTACTCTGCTGAAATCTTTCTTCCTCTCATCACTTATTAATTTTTATAAAACATTTTTTTGAGTAAGAAACCTTGAGTTAAATAAGCAGATTAAAATCTCTCGATTAGTTGAATCAGCAACACAACTCAAGTGATCAAACTCTCTAAAAATATCCAAGTGATAAATATTATACAAGAGTGATTACCATATTAAAATTATACACCTCTTGTAAGTGTTTGAATAACGGGTGTGTGATCCATTATATCTCATAAGCAAAAGCTAGAGAATCAGTTACGTTTCTTTTGTACTTGGTTTGTATTCTACCGTAAAGAATACTTATATTGGATTGTGTCGGGAAGTGTCTCGGCTGGTGGTTTACCCGGTTGGTAAATCACTAAATCTTGGTGTCGGTATCATTTATCTCTTTCCTTTATTTCTTTATATTTCCGCTGTGCATTTAATTATATCTGTTTATATAATTGTTGTATATTTATTTATACTTATACTCTGCTTTTATTTATACTGTATTTATTTATAAAAAGATTTTTGAAAGGAAAAGATTTTATATACAACCTTACCCCCCCCCCCCCCCTTTGGTTGTCTAACAATTGGTATCAGAGCAGGGCTTTCAAAATTTTCTGCTTAAATATTTTTTAATGGCTCAACAAACTAATATTATGTTTTCAAAACCTCCTATGATAGATACTGAAAAGTTTGGCATTTGGGCCGAACTATTTGAATGTCACGTTCGTGGCAAAAATCAAAGAATTTGGGATATTATAGAAAATGGGAATTTTAATCCTACTATTGTAAAAGATGATCTTATTGTTGATAAACCTTTAAAAGAATGGACTCCCGCTGAAGAATCTCATGTCTGTTTAAATTTTGAAGCTAAGAATCTGCTTTAACTACTGATGAAATTGAAAGAGTGTATACATATAAAACTGCTAATCAAATCTGGGAAAGTTTAAACAACACTCATCGTGGAAACACACAAGTTAAAAGTTCTAAAATAAACATTTTAGTTCATGATTATGAATTATTTGAAATGTCAAAAGATGAGTCAATCGACTCAATGTTTAAACGTTTTAACCTCATTATGACTACTTTGAAAGGATTAGGTCGCACTTATCCTAATGAAGATTACGTAAGGAAAATCCTCCGAGCACTTCCTTCGGAGTGGATGGCAAAGATTACATCATTAGAAGACTCCCGTGATCTCTCCCTAATGAAGCTCGACGATCTCGTCGGCAATCTTAAAGTGCACGAAATTGCACTTAAAAGAAACAAAGATCGGGAGCAAGTCAAAAAGAAGTCGATCGCTCTTAATGTCTCAACTCCGAATGACAAAAAGAAAAAGGAGGAAGCTAGCACTTCAAAAGATCAATCCGATAAACTCAACGAAGTCGCTATGTTGGTAAGAAACTTCTCTAAATTTTTTACTAACAATAAATTTTCTAAAAATAGCAGATTTCAAAGAAACGGTAACTACCGTCGTGGCGGTGAAAACCGGAGTCGCAACTTCCATAAAAGAGAAGATAAAGTGAAGAAAAATGACGACTCGAGTGACGACGAAAAAGCCAAACCAAAGAGAGGTTATTGCTACTCATGTGGTGATAAAGACCACTATGCCAACGAGTGTCCTAAAAAGAACAAATTTCAAAATAAAAAGGATAAAGCCTTCGTTGGAGGCTCGTGGAGTGGAAGCGAAGAAGAAGACGAATATCAAGCTATTTGTCTTATGGCCGAAAGCGACGACGAGGTAAAATCTTGTTACTCAGATTACGCTAGTGATTATGAAAATGAAGATGAAAATAATCTTGACGAATTATATGAATCATTCCATGACATGGCCGCTCTTGCAAATAGGTATCAAGATGAAATCTCAAAATTAAAAGAAACCGTATCTGCATGTGAAAAGAAAATTAATGACGGTAAACAAAAATCTGCAAATGATATGGATATAATTGCTAAATTAGAAACTAAATTAGGTGAAAAGGATTTTTGTAAATCTTGTGATATTCTAAATAAAAAAATTGCATGTTTAAATAAAAAGACACATGAAGATATTATATGTACAAAATGTGATATTCTTAAAAATGAAAATGCATGTTTAAAAGCTAAATGCGATTCATATGAAAAGGACAATCTATTAGCTAAAGCATTTCAAAGTAGTAATGAAAAAGTTCTTAACATGCTAAATATGTCTAACCGTATAAAATGTAGAAAAGGTATTGGTTCCGATGCTTGCAAAGAAAAATGTTCTTGTATGCCAATTAAAAGATATTTTGAATCACCTAAAGTAAATACAAGAAATCGATATGTGCAAAAACCTCCGTATGTACCTAAAATGAATAATGTAAAATATATACCGAGAAAACCGTATGCTCGCATGTACCATGATAAATATTCTAGACCGAAAAATAATGCGAATATAAATGCTTCTTTTTATGTGTATGATAAATACAATCGCAAAATTAAAATGGTAAATAAATGGATTCCAAAAGGAATGTTTAATAATGATAATCCCGGTGGTATGCGTTTATGGTTTTAAATATGTTACATATATATGCAGTTCTTTTTAATTCTATATATAATATATTTTCTTATATGTATTATATATAAATAATATACTTTTGTATGTACTTTTTGTTTATATATACATACATACGTACTACATATATATATTTGTTTTGTTTAAAATTTTTATTGTTTATATATTAGGTTTGACTTTCTATTTACTTATATATATACCTCATATATACGTATATCATACATATATTTATATATATTCTATTCAATTCTTTTGTCTTACTTATATATATAAAAGACTATAAGTCCTTTATATATTTTTGTTGTTGTCATCTTGAAACTAATTAAGAAGGACCCACGAGAAATGGGGACCATAAAAGTTACATCCTTATTATTGTAGATAAACCTTGATATGGACTGGATTCTCGATAGTGGTTGCACACGTCACATGACCGGAAATAGCAATCTCTTTTCATCATATAAGTCATGTGATGGTGGACAGGTAATTTTTGGAGGAAATTCCAAAGGAAAGATAATTGGGAGAGGTACAGTTTTTTGCAATAATGTTAAATTTATTAATGTTAATCATGTTGATAATTTACACTTTAACCTGCTAAGTGTTCGCCAACTTTGTAAAAATGGTATAACTGTTTTGTTTGAAGAAGATTCTTGTAAAATCTTAAAAAACGGCAAAGTTCTTTTAAATGGTTTTGTAAAAGGAAATTTATATATTTGTAAAACTGTTGTAAATGAAAATGTTTGTTTATCTTCTGTTTATGATAATTCTACTTTATGGCATAGACGTTTGGGTCACGCTAATCTTAGATTAATTCAAAACTTAAAAAATAAGGAGCTTGTGAGTGACCTTCCAAAATTAAAGTTTGATAATCATTTTTGTGATGCTTGTCGTGTCGGCAAACAACATCACGTTTCTCATAAATCAAAAAATGTGATTTCAACTCAAAGAGTTTTAGAACTTTTACATATGGATCTTTTTGGCCCTATGGCGATTCAAAGTTTTGGAAGAAATTTTTACACTTTGGTTATTGTGGATGATTATTCCCGTTATACTTGGACTTTATTTTTGAGACATAAAAATGAGGCTTTTGAAAAGTTTAAAATTTTGGGAAAACGAATTCAAAACCAACAAGGTTGTACGATTGTTTCCATACGTACGGACCATGGACGTGAATTCGATAATGATGTCCAATTTGGTGCCTTTTGTGATAAACATGGTATAACTCATAATTTTTCGGCTCCTCGAACACCTCAATCTAACGGGGTTGTTGAAAGGAAAAATAGAACGTTACAAGAAATGAGTAGAACCATGCTAAACGAACATCAAGTTCCCCAAAAGTTTTGGTGTGATGCCGTTGCTACCGCGACCTATGTGCTTAACTGTGTCCTAATTAGAAGTATCCTAAATAAGACACCCTATGAGCTTTACCGTGGTAGAAAACCTTCCTTAGCCCACCTAAAAGTTTTTGGATGTAAATGTTTCATTTTAAACACCAAATCCTATCTAACCAAATTCGATGCCAAAGCCTATGAGGGAGTGTTCCTAGGTTATTCTTGGAATAGCAAAGCCTATAGAATCCTAAATAAGGAGACCATGGTTGTAGAAGAATCCCTAAATGTTAGCTTTGACGAGAGTCCTCCCAAACCGAGTGCACCCTTAGCAAATGACAATATCCGTGAGGGAGAAGTCTTAGCCCAACAACTTAGTACCTTGGATTTAGGTACCCAACCTTCCACAAATAATATTGAATCTAGTGATGCCCCTCCGTGTTTTATTCCGCAAGGTGTAGATGATCCTAACCTTAGAACCGCTCGAGACCATCCCGTAGATCAAATTATAGGTGACCTAAACCAAAGGACAACTAGATCACAAATCCATACCCATTGTGCTTTCCATGCCTTTATCTCAACCATAGAACCTAAAACCATAGATGAAGCTTTAGGAGATGAGGATTGGATAATGGCCATGCAAGAAGAGTTGAACCAATTTACTAGGAATGATGTGTGGGACTTAGTTCCTTGCCCTAGTAGTCAAACCATTATTGGCACAAGATGGGTCTTCCGTAACAAGGTAGACGAGAACGGTGGAGTCACACGAAACAAGGCACGTTTAGTTGCCAAGGGGTACAATCAACAAGAAGGTATAGATTATGATGAAACCTTTGCACCGGTTGCAAGGTTGGAGTCTATTCGAATGCTTCTCGCTTTTGCAAATGCTAAAGATTTTAAATTATTTCAAATGGATGTTAAAAGTGCTTTCTTAAATGGTATTATAAATGAGGAGGTATACGTTTCTCAACCTCCCGGTTTTGAAAATTTTGAAAATCCGACACATGTTTATAAATTGAAAAAGGCGCTTTATGGTTTAAAGCAAGCTCCGCGTGCGTGGTATGATAGATTAAAAACCTTTTTAATTGTAAGTGGTTATATTATGGGTAAAATAGATAATACTTTATTTGTGAAATATGATCAAAATGATATTGTAGTTGTGCAAGTATATGTTGATGATATTATTTTTGGTTCCACTAATGAAAAACTGTGTAATGAATTTTCTGCGAAAATGACAAGCGAGTTTGAAATGAGCATGATGGGAGAGTTAAAATACTTCTTAGGATTGCAAATCAAACAATGTGGAACTGGTATTTTTATTAGTCAATCTAAATATTGTAAAGATATGTTGAAAAAGTTTAACTTTGAAAATGTCAAACCCGTTGAAACTCCAATGACCACAAACTTACAATTATCTCGTGACGAGGAGGGAAACGATTTTAATGAAAAGATTTATCGTGGTATGATTGGTAGTTTATTATATTTAACTGCTAGTAGACCTGATATTATGTTTAGTGTATGTTTATGTGCTCGTTTTCAATCTTCACCTAAACAAACTCACTATGAAGCTGTCAAGCGTATTTTTCGATATTTACGAGGTACTACTAATCTTGGCTTATGGTATGCAAAGAAACCCGAGTTAGAAGTAACGTGTTTCACCGATTCCGATCTTGGTGGATCTATTGTTGACCGAAAAAGTACTAGTGGGGTATGTGCCTTTATAGGTCTCTCACTTGTATCTTGGTTCTCTAAGAAACAACAATCCGTAGCTTTGTCTACCACCGAAGCGGAATATGTAGCCGCCGCAAGAGCATGTGCTCAAGTCCTTTGGATGAAACACACACTTACCGATTTTGAGGTACACCTAACCAAAATTCCAATTATGTGTGATAACTCAAGTGCCATTAACTTAAGCAAAAATCCCGTGTTACATTCTCGTACCAAACATATTGAATTGAGACATCACTTTTTACGAGATAATGTTCAAAAAGGCCAAATCGTGCTTGAAAAGGTTGATTCGGAAGATAATTTGGCCGATATTTTTACTAAAGCTCTTAACAAAAAGGCTTTCTTTAAATTAAGACTTGGTTTAGGCATGCTTGAGTATAACCCTTGAGAAAATGCTAACTCTCAAATACTTCATATTTTGAGGGGGAGCATCTTTCAAGGGGGAGCATAGCGTCTTTCCTAACCCTTTTTGCTTTGACAAAAGGGGGAGAAACCGAGTATGCTCTCCTGTTTAGCGTTGTGTTTGTCATCATCAAAAAGGGGGAGATTGTTGGTGCAAGTGTACCCAGCTTTTAATATTGTGATATATTTTTGATACACATAAAATCACATCTCCATATTTATTTTGATGATTACAAAACACACCGCATTCTTTGTTTTCTAATATTTTATCCGATTTTGAGTTCTTGAAGAACACGAAGATTTTATCTGAAGGGTTCAAGACGGTAGTTTTACGTCGTCATTATTGTGTATATTTAATAATGATAAACACCCTAAAATAATATACTACTTGGATATTTCTAAAACCCAATACTGATTTTAATTAAAGGTATTAAGTTTTATTAATATATTATGAAAGTTTTTGGAAGCTAGGTTCAACTCTCAAGGTCAACCATCCTTCTCTTCTCATTAGCTGTACAACAACTCAAAAGTGAAGATGTAGGCTTTGTTGTGGCTCCCTGATTGGTTGATACTTCAAAGTGTTTGCAAAATTTCTCCTATAAATACATGCAGGGGACGAGAGCCTTAAACACACCAATTCACATCTCAGCATTTGATATTACTCTGCTGAAATCTTTCTTCCTCTCATCACTTATTAATTTTTATAAAACATTTTTTTGAGTAAGAAACCTTGAGTTAAATAAGCAGATTAAAATCTCTCGATTAGTTGAATCAGCAACAAAACTCAAGTGATCAAACTCTCTAAAAATATCCAAGTGATAAATATTATACAAGAGTGATTACCATATTAAAATTATACACCTCTTGTAAGTGTTTGAATAACGGGTGTGTGATCCATTATATCTCATAAGCAAAAGCTAGAGAATCAGTTACGTTTCTTTTGTACTTGGTTTGTATTCTACCGTAAAGAATACTTATATTGGATTGTGTCGGGAAGTGTCTCGGCTGGTGGTTTACCCGGTTGGTAAATCACTAAATCTTGGTGTCGGTATCATTTATCTCTTTCCTTTATTTCTTTATATTTCCGCTGTGCATTTAATTATATCTGTTTATATAATTGTTGTATATTTATTTATACTTATACTCTGCTTTTATTTATACTGTATTTATTTATAAAAAGATTTTTGAAAGTAAAAGATTTTATATACAACCTTACCCCCCCCCCCCCCCCCCTTTGGTTGTCTAACAAAATGATTTTGGGATTAATTCCCTATGATTTTTGATCAAATCAGTAAGAAACTTCATCTTGATTGTTTGGTAACCTCCATTTTTCTATGGTTTGAGTTTTAAGCTTTTGGGGTTAAAGTGATGAATCATTGGTTGGGTTTTAGAGGGGTTTTGTTAGATTAAATGATGCTTTGATGATTGGTAATTGTGGGGAAAGGTTTAGAACATCCATTAGTTCATTTTGGAGGCTTAAAATCGATTTGGGATGAATTGGGATTGAGAAAGGGTGAGATTTCGGCTGAAAATCGAGTGCAGGTGCTCCGCGCTAGTTTGGTGCTAGTGAACTAGCGCCAGAAGTAGCGCCAATTTTCTGTCCAGTGCCCCGCGCTCTTTGTGGCGCGAGTTGGCTAGCGCGGGCAGTAGCGCCGGGCACTGTTTCGCGTTTTCGAGTTTCGTTTCACGTGCCGTTTGAGGATATGTTCATGGTATCACCTAAGGGTTGTCTTAGGTGTATTTTGGGGTTTGTTAGGAATGGATTTGGGACATAATTAGATGGTTTAACACCATTCTTATGGCGTCAATTCAGGTGTTCAGTTTGAGCTAAAGTATGTCCCAGAGCGTGTGTCGATGTGCTAAGGCTAAGGTGAGTTCCCTTAACCCTTTTTGGTGCAAATGAAAAGTTTGCTAAAGTTTTCGTATCTGAATTTGGTTTGAGCATGATGACATGATTAAACGTTTTGGTAAAGGTTTCTTAACTGATTATGTTTACGAGCATGATGACGTGATTAAACGTTTTGAAAAGTTTTATTGTACATGACATAGAAATGTTTACAATTGCATGCAAGTTGTTTATACGTTCATTTATACGTAAATGTTGATTGCATATGCTTGTGATGAGGTTGTTATGTGGGAGTCGGGTTGCACAGTGGGTCGGCATGGATGTTTGCCCGACCTGGCTTTGTAAGGTGATGAGACCGAATGCCGTGCCTGGCTTTATAGGGTGATGAAACCGAATGCCGTGCCCGACTTTGTAGGGTGATGAAACTGAATGCCGTACCTGGCTTTGTAAGGTGAATGTCGTACCTGGCTTAGTAAGGTGATGAAAGTTGCGACCACTGTGCTATCCCCTTACGTGGAGTCAAGTATTTAAACTGGATTTCCGAGTATTTTTATAACGGTTAAATGTTTTATACTGCTATTGTGTGGAACTGTTTTTAAAGAGGGAATTCACTAGACCTCATGGTTTAACCCTCGCTTTTTAAAAACTAAAACCATTTTCAGGTGATAGTCGTGTTTGGGATTTCATCTGGCGATGATGGAAGGGTGTGGCGTTGTAGAAGAGCTAGAGTCTAGTGAAGACTTGTAGATTTCGTCGGGCTTCCTGTAACATCTCAGTTGTGGGTGTGTTATCCGCTGCGAGCTTAGAGTATAAGTAGCATTAATTGTATACTTTGGAACCAATTTTGGTTGTATGGTTACAAGTTTTATTTTATTGAAATTGGGTTGTTACAAATATGACAAGGATAAAAAATCTTACCCGGTAAGAGCTAAGGAATGGCCGAGAGTATTAGTCGGTAAGAGATGGCGAAGACTCTTACCACGGTTAGTGCTTACCGGAAAAATTGTTACATACGATACCGTTTTGGTGGACTAAAATCTTACCCGGTAAGTAATTGATAGCTTTGAAATTTACCGATAAACGCTTACTAGGGTAAGCGTTTGGTAAACGGCCCCTTACAGGTCTTTAATTCACCTTAAAGATGCACCATCGGCAGAAATTGTGGATCCGTCACTGCTTATAATTCCATTTTTATAATAATTAAAAAAATCATTAAACTATAAAGAAAAACCTCCATTGTGAATGAATTCAAAAATAAAATTTATAATTTATATAAAATACATTTATCTTTAATGTTTACTAAATAATGATTATTTTGTTATTTTAGAAATAAATCGTAAACAAGTATATTGATTAAATCAAAATATTGTGAAAAATGTAATGATTTAAATATAATATTTATAGTTGGTAGTATTTTGAAAGTGTTCTAACGAATAGTTTTTGATAACTATATCAATATGAAAACAAGGATAAGAATATATAAATGAAAGAGTGAATTACATCGGTCCCTAAAGTACACTATCTACGGTGGTGGTCCTTAACTTTTTAATTTACTTTCATTCATGACTCTCCTATGTTTAATTTACTTTCATTCATGACTCTCCTATGTTTAATTTACTTTCATTCATGATTCTCTTATGTTTAACGTAGAAGGATCATAAATGAAAGTAAATCAAAAAGTTATGGACAACCACCATAAATAATGTATTTTAGGGACTAAATCTAAAATTTGAATAAATCATAGGAACCACCGGTGTAATTCACTCTAAACGAAATAACTAAAATTAGAATTAAATAAGAATAAAGACAAATTATAAGGTGTATACTGTATACATTGAATAAATAGCATACACAGGACAATACTAAAAAAACAATATTTAAGAAATTAATATCTTATTCTGGAAATGAACAACAAACATACAGAGTATAATAAATAGAGTTAAATGTATTATTGATTACATATGGTACAGCTCCTATTTATATCACAACAAACCCCCCTGACTTATCATCACTGGCGAAACATAGACCTTGACTTTACAAATTCATTATGGTAAATTATATAATAAATTATATATTTTATAAACATATTCTTGGTGAATAACAAAGTGAGAGCTTGGGGGCCGTTTACAAACGCTTACTTGAGTAAATGCTTACCAAGTCATATCAATTTACCGGATGAATATAGCAATGACCAAGAATCTTACCTGGTAAAAGCGGAAGCAAGGACCGAGAGTCTTACCCGGTAAGTGAGTGCAACGACTTTTACCACGGTTAACGCTTACCGGGTAAATTGTTGAATACGATGCCATTTTGGTGGACTAAAATCTTACTTGGGAAGTAAGTGATAGTGTTGAATTTTACCGATAAGCACTTACCCGAGTAAGTGATTATGTAAACGACCCCTTAGTAATTAAATCCATAACCCTAGAAACCAAATTTTCTTCAACCTTTCACAAATGTCTTTGTGCTTTGAAGAATCTTTTTACGAGAGACTAAGGTGGCGTTTGGTTCGCAGAATGTTTTTGGATGGAATGGAATCTGTCAAATGAATTTGACTTTGAAGAAATTGGAATGGAATGTTGTCAGGTTTGACCACCTGTTTGGTTGACAGAATTGGAATAAAATCTGTTAAAGGAATTGGAATTTGTCTATTTGGTTCACAGAATGTAGCTTTGGAATTGAAATGAATTTATTATAAATGACCAAAATACCCTTTTAGATAAGTTTTAAAACAAAAAATTCTTTAATAAAATAATCATTAAATATATTTTTTCACTAAAAATACTTTAATAAAATAATTTTAAATACTTTAAAGCGCAAAAAAAATATAATATATACACAACCCATATTATTTGGGTAAACATTTATCAGTCTCGACCACGACAGAAAAAGGGAAAAACATTTCTTACACATCACATCTTACGTTAAGATAAAGTCATACACACTCGACAACTCTCTTGTCGGACCTAAGTTTACTTCGAGGGTTACTCACGACACTCGACCATGACTTCGTCCAACTCACATGACCGTCGTAAGATACCTTACGACATCGACCAACTAACATACGACACAACTGTTATGTTTTCTTTGTTTAATGCAGGTTCAACACCATTAATGACCAACGACTATAACTGACGAAGATCATTATGAACATTAAATATCAGAAAACGTTACGACTGTTACTGCAACTTTTATGGGATCATTTAAGGTTGTGAAGGCTATAAAAGCGAAGATACCATCCTCATTTGCGCACATCTGAGTTCAATAGCATCTACAGCATAAGCAAGAGCATTCGAAGCAAAGTTCTCTCTCAAACAGACGACACACGACACTCTGTTCTTACACACGACTCACTTGTTTATTTCACGAATGAAACTATTTCTGTTATTTGTACTGTAATCGTTTATACTCTCGACATTTGAAACATAAGGACGTCGCTCCTGTTTGGTGACCATAGTGCAGCGACGACCACCACAGTCGTCCGCGGGTTTTTTCTTCGTTGAGGTTTTTCCCGCGTCACCAAATTCCTCTCGTCTCTTTTATTTTTTGTCTTTGTCGCACGGTTTGTCATAAGATTTCTTTTCTTTAGCTGTTAAGCTCCACTTCAACCTTAAATTGTATTTTTGGACGATTTTCGGCATTAACACAGATAAAATATATTGTCAAACAAACAAAATTATATTTTGAAAAAATAAAATATATTTTGAGAAAATAAAAAAATGTATTAAATTATATTATATAAAATTAAATTAAAATAAATATAAATATAAATATAAAATATAAAATATAAAATATAAATATAAATATAAAAATAAAAATAAAATAAAAATATAAAATATAAAATAAAAACCTAAAGTATTAAATTAAATTATGTTATATTTAAGTTAAAATGTATATTTGGAATCATTAAAATACAACATTTCATCAATTCCAATTCCATTAAAATCCTTCAAGATTGCTAAGGAATTTCAAATTCACTTATTTATGGAATCTGGTGGAATTGGACATTCCTTTCCGTTGAAAAGAATGAACCAAACGAAGGAATGAAATTCGGTCAATGGAATTCGACATTCCAATTCCATCAGATTCCATGAACCAAACGCCCCCTGGAATTTCTTTTTGTGAAGATTTAGAAAGTTTCTTCAACTTGGTATTCTTGTTGGTCGTGAGCTTAGAAAGAATGGGTTTAGGGAACATTTTGGATTTTTCCCTATCCTTGTACCCAATCCATTTGGTGGTTTGCAAATATAAGCTTTGGGTATGGAAATACCTGTTTTTTATCCTTAAAGGTGTGCCAGAAGTGTTTCGGGTGAGAAAAGTGAAATTTTAGACTCTGGTACGTGTTCGGCGAATATGACCGTGGTTGTGCCATGGGGCACTCTCGCAGGGCAATGTCTCAGGGGAGCAACCTCTTTCGGTACAACGGTGGCAACTATGCCAACGATTATGCCCTTGGGCAAGGTCGCGACTAGGACACCACTTTCGGTACAATCCCGACGATAATGCCAGTGATTGTGCCACATCCCACAGGGCAATGCTGTTGGGCATTGTCGCGGTCAGACCCCCAGTGTTTAAAACTTTGATTTTCAGCCTCTTCTCACTTATTAATTCACCCACTCAACCCATAGTCTCTCAAAAATTCCGATCTTTTATGTCATTTTGAAATCACAATTTTCACTCTTATGGCTTGAAGTCATTGTATTTTTTTTTCTTAAGATTTATAATTTATTCTTGTTTTGGTTAATATGCTTTACAATTTGTTAATCTGTTTTAGTTTCTTATATTTAAAAGATAGGAATTAGTCCACGGGTAAAATAGCAATAAATTGCAAACTATAGGGATGAAATCACTATTTTTAAACCACAAGGACGGAAATCAAAACCATTAACAAACAACTGGAACAAAAATCATAACTTACTCAAAAGTTGTATCTTGCTTTTTTTTAACCATGAGTGTCCGGACCAGTTTGTGTGCACCTTGACTAATCTCAGGGGCATTAGAGAACAACTAGGAAAATCCATAATGATTTGCAAGAGTCAAATCGATGAACTCTAAGGCGGATTTCTAAACGTTCAAGTTTTATTATCATTTGAACTAACCTAAAAATTTTGATTCTTGCACTTAACAAAAATTGGATTTTTGAATTCAAATGGGCCTAAAGCACAATTGATGCTTTTATGCTTTGTTCGTTATCTATCTTATTCAATGTATATGACTTCACTCATTTGGTTTTAGTTTTGAATTACATTTCAAGAAATAATTTTCTCACCTTTATAATTAATTTTATTGATGATTTGTATTTTTCTTTCAACAAACAAATTTATTTAACAACATATAGTAAGTTTAATTAAGTATATAAAACAAATAAATTGGTTTTCAAAATAACATTTATAAACCTGAAAAAAGTTCTTGGCTAGATAAGTATTTTACAAACAAATTTATGAAAATGATGACGTGACATTGATGTAGCAACGTCATATGATTAATGAATTAACGACTTTGATCTATTGGTATGTTTATCGTTTATCAGTTGACCTACCAGTTTGATATTTTTGGAACAGAGATGATGGTTTGTGTGCTTGGACCGGACACGAATCAAGCATAACCTATTCTTTATCCAACGGGTCTAGTTTGTAAATCCAAACATTTTTTTGGGCCTGATAACTTACCTATATCCGTCCTAAGTCCACGCCCTACAAGTTCACGAGCTTAAAAGGTCTTGTACCACGCCCTACATGTTCACGAGCTTAAAAGGTCTTGTACCACGCCCTACATGTTCACGAGCTTAAAAAGTCTTGTACTTAAAAAAGAACATATGCAAATGCACAATCATTCAAATTACATAAACTTTTTTCCAACTTAGAAAGAAAACTTAGGGGTTGTTTGGCAGTTGCTGAATGGTTTGGTGCAGAATGATTAAGTGGTCAGAATGATTAAGAGGCTCTTATGATATTGTGCAAATTGAAATATGGTTGTTTGACAATTGTTTATAATGAAATTAGGACGTTGAATTGTTAAGGGAGACTCAAGATACAAAATCATTCAGAGGGTTTTAGAACCATTAAGAGGTAGACTCTTTTTTTGCCAAACAAGATTAATCTCTTAGCAATTCAGAGGTTGCCTCTTAATGGAACAATTAAGAGGTAAACAAACAGCCCCATAGTAGGTAGATTAGTTAAGATCACATAGTAACCATTGCCCATTTCTCATTGTCAAGTTTATCGATGGCATTACTATGAAGTTCAAAATGCTGATATCAAAACAAGTATAATTTCAACATAAATTTTTACAAAGTTAATCTATGTTAAACACAAGTATTCATGTGAAGAGAAAGGATGAAGTGAACCAATCAGGAGTTGACTTGAGTGTAATGATCGAGTGGCCTTTTCTTTGACACAAGGAAAAGCTATAGAGAATGAGGCGTGGTGACGGGTGAACATCAATGAGGATTGATGTTGTCGATTAGGTCAAGTGCTCAAAGATCGTGGGATTCGGGAGACTGGTAAAATCGAGAGTCAAGAGCGTTTGAGGGAAATTTTGAGTTTGAAAGGAAGACTAGAAGTCGGTAGGCATGGCAACGGCCAACTGGGCGGGTATGGGGCGGGGTTTACAATCCCCGGCCCTGGCCGGGTACGAGGATTATTATCCCATCCCCGGTCAAACTTACGGTCAAATCCCCGTTTCCTGGTCCCCGGTCCAAACCCGTTCCCTCGACCTAGTCCTGAACCGGCGGACCAAACCTGTTTTCTGCCCTTTATGCGATTCAGTCCAATTTGAGTTTTTTTGCCATCAATAAAGATTTTGCTTAATATGTTTAGAATTTAGATTTAACAATCTATCTAATCCATGAATAAAGATTTTGCTCTTTGTTTCAATTTTCAAGTGTGCTACTATACTCTTTGTTTCAAGTCTGTTTCTTTCAATCATGAATGGATAAAACAGTAGGGTCCAATTATGAAGGTGTGGAAGATTAACTCGCTAAAATAACTTAATTGGATATTAAATAAATTGTATATTAATAATATATATATATATAAAATAATATATAAATAATACGGGGTACTAGGGGTGAGCAAAACCCGATGGACCCAAGAAACCCGAACAACCCGAAGTTGGCTCACCGACTCCCCGAAACCCGAAATGGCCCGACCCCGAACTTTTAAGTCGGATAATACGGATCGGTTTGGGTTGGGTTTTTCCAAACCCGAACCCGTCCGAAACCCGAAGGAATTAAAAAATATATTTTTTATTTAATTAATCATAAATATAATTGTATTTTCTAAATTGTAACCTATCTGATAACTTATCTGTCAAACCCTAATTTCTTTCAATTTGAAAGACGACCATGGAAGGGAACTCAGAACTCAGAAGTGGACAAGTGGTGACGAACTGACGAAGGGGAACTGGGAAGGGGACGAAGTGGTGAAGTCGAAGGCTTTTGCCCCTTAAGTCTCTAACGATTTCACCATTGAAGGGGGTGATTTCACTTTTCACCATTGAAGGGAACGATTCCACCATCTCAAACTCACGAAAGCTTTAAGCTTCTGCCCTCTAACGAAAATCGGAAGGTTTTCCAGCAGCATCAAGAAAGTTCTTCAAACTCGAAAGTTTCTGACATGGTGTCAAAATAATCATTTATCATGTACAATGTTTAGGGTTTGTCCCGTGGTCACCCAAAACCCGATTGGGTTAGGGGTTTTTGGGCCCGGCCCGGCCTGACCCGACCCGACCGATGCACATACCTACGGGGTACAGGGAGGATTGAGTGATACGTTACCCGGGCCCGGTTCGAGTCTACCGGGATCCCTGGCCCGGCTCCAGGACCTTGTTTAGCGGGAAATCCCCAGCCCCAACCGGGTTGGGTGAACCAAGTTTCCCACCGAGGTAAGGAAAAATCACCATCCCTAGAAGTCGGAAGAGTCAATAACCGTTGAGGGAAATTTTTAGATTTGAAGGAAATTAGTCAATAACAACGGGAATTTCAGAGTATATAGGAATTTGGAAATGGGTCATCATCGAAATTAAAACATATTAGATTTTAAATAGTTTGAATTGTTATTTCAAAAAAATATTTTAAATTTATTTAATTCAAGTTTACATTCTCTTTCTAATGACGTATATTTATGTGATTGGTACACATGAATAATATATGATATCCTTATTCACGTGATCATGTTCACATTCTCTTCGAGTGTTCTTTCCCGACCCTCCAACTCAAATATCTGGCCAAACTATAGAGCTTTTTAAACCAAATTGCTCTTTATTGATTTATACATTTCAATTAATCATCTCATTAAGTTGCTAACTTAGATTTAAAAAAATTATTAGACCAAACCTATCGATTTAAGCAACATTTTAATATCATAACGGATCAAATTAAATGGTGCACATGTAACACATGTGAAAAAGCCATCATTCTTAATTAGAAAAAGGGAACGTAGGCCTATTGGACCACCTAATCTTGAGAACTTTTGGCCTCCTTAGACCATCTGCAACGAGATCACTAAATCTTACACTAAACACTATATTTAGTGTAAATGACATCATTCACATATCTAATGGGGTCTCTATTTTTCACACTAAATTTAGTGTAATGAATAGTATTACACTATATTTGGTGTAACACTATTCATTTACACTACTTTTTACATCACTTTTAGAAAATAGTGTTACCCATTGGAGAAGATTTACTATTAACACTAAAATTTACACTATTTTTTACACTATTTTTAAAATTTGGTGTAAAATATAGTGTGACCCATTGGAGATGCTCTTAGACCATCTCCAATGGGGTCACTAAATCTTATACTAAACACTAAATTTGGTGTAAATGACACTATTCACATCTCCAATGGGTTCTCTATTTTCCACACTAAATTTAGTGTAATGAACAGTATTACATTATATTTGGTGTAACACTATTTTTTACACAACTTTTTTAATTATATTTTTGGTTCCTCAATTAATATACAAAGGAATATGTCTAGAATATTAGGATTTGGTGTAAAAAATAGTGTTACCCATTGGAGAAGATTTACTATTAACACTAAATTTTACGCTATTTTTTACACTACTTTTGATATTTTGTGTAAAATATAGTGTGACCCATTGGAGATGCCCTTAGGGCATGGACGGACCTAGTATATTGGTTACGGTGACACGTGTATTATTTCTTCAACGAAGGATAAGAAAATTTAGGTTCGTGAAAGTGCAACCGTATCGTTTTGGAAGGTGTTAACGTTTTATTTTGGAAACTTCAAGAAAGTGCAACCGTACCTCGTAATCAACAAAAAAAAACTCTTGAAATCAACCAAAAAACCGAAAAAACTCGTGAAATTAACAAAAAAAACCTCTTGAAATTAACAAAAAAAACTGAAGAAATCCTCAAAATCGAAAAAAAAACCCCTTAAAATCAAGCGATAAAGTTTTAATAATCCCTCGAAAAAGGTGGAATTAAGTTAAAAGCACATCAGACAATACTGAACGTCGGTAAAAAAAATGTAGACACGTCGATAAAAACCGTGATTTTTGTAATTTTTTGTCTATATTATATGATGTCTCCGTATGAAGAAAAAAAAATTGGGTCCGCGGTGGGATTCATTACTTGTTTTTAATTAATCGAATTTGATTGAAATAGTAAATCCATTCCATATCAACAATTTCAACCATACAATAATAAAAATACAGTGAAGAAAAAAGGACAGTTTATTATTTACGTTTGTGAGTAAATAAACCACTTCTCGTATACTTATTAACACGTAAATTTTTCGATACACCATGATGCCTCTCTTTGCTCTAACTTTAACTCGTCACGTATCTCACGCACTCATGTTGTTGATTTCTTTTCGATTGATCTCTCTCAACTAGGGGGTTAACGAGCTACTCGAGCTCGAGCTCGTTTATCTCGAGTTCGAGCCAAATAATTATCGAGCTCAAGTCGATCTCGAACACAAAATAAAGCTCGTTTAACTTAACGAGTCAAGCTCCGTAACACCAATGTTCGACTCGACTTGTTCGAAAGCTCGATTAAACTTAACGAGTCGAGTCGAGCCATTCGAGCCTACATTTTTTCGAGCCAAACATATTCATATGTTTACAAACTATATAATCAAAATATAAAAATTATTGTGCTTGAGTAAATAAACGAGTTAATCGATCTCAAAAATTCGAGATCATAAACGAGCATCGAGCTCGAGCTCAAACACTGAAAAAAAAATCGAGAGCCCAAATCTGAAAAAGATAATCGACCTCGAGCTCGAGCTCGAACCTGATACTATTTTTTCAAGCCCGACTCGAATAACCTGCTACTCGACTCGACTCGGCTCGTTAACACCCCGATTCTAAACAATGTTTAGTTATGTAATCTCCATTTGTGCATGGCATGGTAGGCCATGCTTTTTTAATAGGCTCATAAAATATATGATAAATAAATAAACCAAATAAATAGTGTGTGACTTATAATTAAAAGTCAAACAAAGAGGGTCAAATACTTTCCACTTCTTCTTTAGTTTGACTCTAAATTCTTTAAGCAATTTATTTATAATGAAAGTATTTGAGTTGAATAAAGTATAAGATAAAGTTGCATTGACAGATCTAATTGTACTTTTTTTAGAAGTATATAATATTTATATACGGCAAATGAAACAAATAAACACACACACTCTTCTTACTTTTGGTGAAGTTTGAACCACGGGCTTTTTAGAAGGAAAGAGGTTCAGATACCGCTAGGCCAAAGACCTTTTTGGTGATCTAATTGTACGTTATAAGCTAATGACTCAACATAATTAAGTGTTCATCAATTTTACGAGATTAATATGATATTAATATATTCTGTATTCGTATATTAGACTTATGATATGATTGGTTAGGTTACAATGTCTATGTCAATATACCATCCTCAAATTAATAGGATATTGATGCTCGACCATTTATGATTTTCCAGTATGAAGACTAAACGTTCCAAGACTTCCATAACTGTGTATATATGTGTGCATGTATATATATAATGTATAGAGGAAAGTTCAAATGAAAACTCATTTTTATTGTGGACATGAGGATGGATTCCGTCCTCTTCATCTCTATTGATCCAACAATTCATATTAAATAAAGTTTTTAATTAAAATTATTAATTAAGGTGATTAGGGGTAAAAAAAGAAAGATAATTTCAATCTCATTATGCCATATTCGACTTTTTATTCTCCTTTTTAATTAAAAACTTTCACTCCTTAAAGTTTAAAATAAATTATTTTAAAAATCACTAATATTTTAATCAAACAAATTATATCAAAAAAGCGAGAATTTCGTGCTCTTCGATATGACATCCATCTTGATATAGTTTTTTTTTTGTTTTAACCGTTTTTTTATGTGAAATGCTATATATATGTTATATTCATTATGAATATTTATGTACGTTCAAGTGTGTACAGCACCTCGACACCGTAAGTTCGTAACTCGACATCACTTTTTTCAACACTTTCTTCAACGTCGTAAGACATTGCATTATTCATCACTGTAACCCAACACCCATCGAGACGAATCGAGAACTCATCAAGTTTCGGTTGTGAACCAGAGAACAAAAGAGAGCACGCCACGTCTCCACACCTTCACGGGTCATTCATGTATTATAAGTCATGAATAATACAACATTCAAGATGAATAATACACGATTAATGAATTCATGTATTATTCATTCTGAATACTATATTATTCATCATAAATAGTGAATGGACATTCACATTTGTTATTCATACTGAATGTGGACACCCTGAGATGTGCATACATATTCATAATGAATAAAACCAAGTTTTGGTTGTGAATCGGGAAACAAAAGAGAGCACGTCATGTGTCCACACCTTCACGTGTCATTCATGTATTATTCATCATGAATAATTTATCATTCTGGATGAATAATACAACATTCAGGGCACGATTCATGATAAATAATACATGAATCATTAATTTGTGTATTGTTCATCCTGAATATTGTATTATTCATCATGAATATTGTATTATTCATCATGAATATTGTATTATTTATCATGAATTATGAATAAACGTTTACATTTGTTATTCATATTGAATGTGGACGCTCAGAGACGTGCATACATATTCATAATGAATATAACACATATATGACATTTCACGTAAAACAGTTAAAAAAACTATATCGAGAAGGATGTCATATCGAAACGCACGAAATTCTCGTTTTTTTATATAATTTGTTTGATTAAAATATTAGTAATTTTTAAGATAATTTATTTTAAACTTTAAGAAGGTAAAAGTTTTTTTAATTAAAAAATAATAAAAAGTCAAATAAGGTAGACGCTGATTCAAATTTCCATTTTTCTTTCTAATCACTTCTCAATTATTCTTATTTTGTTTTAACTAGAGGTGATCATTAACGGGCTTGGACGGGTCATGGGCCGGGCCTAACATATTTTTCTTGTCCAATGGGCCTAATATAGCAAACCCAAACCTGTTTTTACGGGCTTGAGAACTTACCCATACCCGTCCTATAAGCAGGCCGGGCTTGCCAACGGACTAACGGGCCTATAAATTTTACACTTAAAAATACTTATATAAAATGGTAAGTTATGTAAAATTATCCAAAATACATAATTGTTTTGCAACTAAAAAACGTAACACATACTAATGTACACAAGGTAAGCAAAAACTAATTTTCACAAAATTTGGAGTATGAACTTTTCCTATCCAAGGATTATCATCCTTCGAAGTTTGGATTCTTCAATAACAAATTTTTTAACCACCTAATATTTCAAGATCGAGTTTCGTGACATATTATATGACATAGCACATATAGTATATATTTTGGAGGTGGTTGGTAATAAGTAGATGGAGTCCAACCCAAACCACTACTAACCTTTTTAAATGAAATATTAATTATATGAAAAAATATTATAATTATATAACGGGCCGGGCGGGCCATTCCAATTTTTTTTCATCACCGAGCCCGCCCAACAGTCCCGCCTGAGCCCGTCCATATTTTTTATAATTTTGTTGTCCAAGCCCGCTTTTCTGGAGGGCCGAGCGGGCCAGGTCTAATCGGATGTACCGCTCCTGAACAACTCTAGTTTTAACCATTGATTAGTTTTCTAAATTTTAATTAATGGTTGTGTTTTGTCCTCATGTGCACAATGAAAAACGATTTATTTAAACCCACCCTACATGCATAATACTAACATATTTGTATATTGGACTTATGATAAGATCGATTAGGTTACAATGTCTGATGTTGATATACCATGCTCAAGTAGGATATTGATGCTCGATATTGTGTGCATGTGTGTGTATATATATATATATATGAATGAGAGAGAGAGGGAGAGAGATATATGAGAGAGAGAGAGAGAGATAACAAGGTTTACCAATTGCCATGGTTTGTAAATGAGATTAGGAGAAATATCCATGTGAGGAAAGTGAGAGTAAGAGCATCCATACACGTCTTGCATAAGGCCTTGCAAGATGCCATGCCATGCCATGTGGTTTGCAAGGTCTTGCAAGTTTAGCAAGACCTTTTACAAACAAATATATATAAAACAAATCCATTTTTGTTTAATTTATATATCTAGAAAAGAGGGATAGAAACTTGTAACTAAAAAGAAGAAAAGTAAGTAATTATATATAGAATCTAAATTAGGACATACAAATAATTAAACATGCAACTTTCATGCCAAAGACAAAAATGGGATGCAAGATCTCTTTGCCAATTTTTGATTTTTCATCTTTCCCTTTTTTCTATTTTTTTTCTAAAACAAGTAAACAAATATGCATCACAATATTAAGTTGTTTTAATGACAATGTATTATAATATATCTATATACAATATAAGGTTGTCGACATTTTAAAACAACAAATAAAATATATTATTTATACCATATGATAAAGTATTTGATAAAAACTACTAAAACCATATTATTAATTACATGTTATCATTCATTTATGCAATTATTATAAAATTCAAGATTACAACCTGTTATAACACACTTACATCCTTTTAAAAAATGGATTCTTTAAAAACAACAAATAACCAATTGATAGCAACCTCTAAATAAATGATAATAATTACTATTCTACTAATACTTTATCATTATCTTCCAAAATTGATTCAATAAAAGTAAATAAAATTATATTTTTATTTTTAAATTTTGTTTTTTTAATTATAATAAAATTTTGAATTAAACAAACTATACTTAAAATAAATATTTTATAACTTTAATTTGATTGACACATCGATATATTTAACTGGGAAATTAATTAAAATTACTCATTTTCTCCGTGAAAGTGATCACGGACTCCTTTGTGAATTGGATTTTTGGTCCGTAAAATTGATGTTTTTTCCGTGAATTGGATTTTTGGTCCATGAAATGGATGTTTAATAGAGCTATTTCAAGATATAGCTTATAAAAATGGGTATTTTGTCCGTAAAATAGATTTTAATAAGACATTTATGGGGTGGGGTTCACGAAAATGGACAAAATGGGGTGGGGTTCACGAAATATTCTTTGGTCCGTGAATGGGGTGGGGTTCACTATTTTTTATAAGACATTCACGTACAAAACATCCATTTCACAAAGTAGTCCGTGATTACGGGTACTTTCATGGAGAAAATGGGTATTTTCGTGAGAGAATGTCCAAAAATGGGTATTTTAATTAATTATATAAACAAGAAAGGTTTTTATTTGAATATATAATTAGAAAATCTAAAAATAATATGATGTTGACCCAAACCCTCAGTGATTTGATAATTACTCTTTAAGAAACACTTAGTGAAAATTGTAAGTAAACAATATGTATTAGATTTCACTATCGCTGATAAGTACTAAGTCCCTACAGTACTGCTGATATGAAACTCACGCTTTTAAGTTAGACATTCAGCGAACACTGTTCATCAACATAAGCCATAAGCCTGTTCAGTCTTATTGATGATCGCTGATAGTTTAGTTGTTTACTTATGATCCCTGAAGACAAGTTTCACGTCAACAAAGGTTCTACGCTGAAGTCGAAGATCAAGCCCAAGAACCAGCGACAAGTCTACTAATGAACTGATGTGGATATCAGCGAAGACAAGATTTGTCCACTCAACGTGAAGTTACAAGTAGAAGACTTCAGCAATCGCTGAGCTTTATCACTCGCTGATAAAGTACTGTTCAACGAACGCTGATCATGAAGTCTTCCTATACAAGTTACTTTTGTCTTACCTCCCTTGCACGCCTCCGTACGATTTGTCAAAAAGGACATCCCTTTTGTCCAGGATCGTACTACCAACTCTGATTCTACACTGTACATCATGCGGCTACTAGGTTGTCTACAAAGGTCAAACCATGCAACCAATCAGCTGCTGTCACGTGTAAAGTTATACTGTTGTGCATTTAATGCATGCAGTATATAAGAAGAACCCTACTTTAGAAATGAAGTGCTCAGCCATTCTTCTTCTCTCTACTACTTAGTGTTAGAATATTAGTCTTTAATATTCTTATCTCCTTTCTGTCTTAATTCTAGTGCAAGAAACTTAGTGTTCTCATAACTTGTTCTGCAACAATTTGTAAATTGTTTGATAAATATCAATAAACAATTTAGAAAAATAAAATCTGTGTGTTTGTATTCAACCCCCCCCCCCCCTTCTACAAACTTGTATAACCCTCTGGGACCAACAAGTGGTATCAGAGCAGATTGTTTAAACTCATAAACAAGATTTTGCTTATACTAATCTTTTCTCTTCCTTGCTATTTCTCATAGTGGCTACCAACACAAACACAAACTATATTGACAATGGTTCTCTTGCAAAACCCCCTAGATTTTCCAGAGATAACTTTAATCTGTGGAAAAATAGGATGATACTCTTCTTAGAAGGTTTAGACCCTACTATGCCTTACTATCTTGAAAATGGCCCATATATTCCTGTTAGAATTGATCCTAAAGTTCCAGGCAATGCTACTAGAGCTGCCATTCCTGAAAGATTGGTTCCCAAGGAAATTCATATGTGGACTGATGAAGATAAGAAGAAAGTGGCTATCGACACCAAAGCCAGATCCATTCTTTCCATGGCTCTTCCTTACGAAGTCTACCATTCCTTCATGAACCTGAAAACCTCCAAAGCCATGTGGGACACAATCTGTGTTCAGTATGAAGGTACGTCTGAAGTCCAGGACTCAAGAAAGATCAACCTGGTAAGACAGTACAGCTTCATTTTTGGTAAGAATGAATCTCTCTCTGAAGTACATCAGCGGTTTAATTGTTTAATTATAGATCTGAAAACCGTTGGTAAGGAATATTCTAACTTTGAAGTTCTGACAAAGTTCTTAGAATATTTACCTGAAAGCTGGGACAGTTATTCAATGTGTCTCAAGCTATCTAAGGATCTAAAATCTATGACTCTTTCTACCTTATATGGCACTATGCTCAATCATGAGCAGCCGTGTCATCTTAAGAAGAATCTTGTAAAAGATTCCAAAAGCACCCCTGTTGCTTTAATCTCAGAGTCACCTTCCACTCAGCGATCTACTATCACTGTCACTGAGTTGGAAACTAACTCTGAATGCTCATCAGATGCTGACTCTTCAGATCTTGATGAATCTATGGCTCTCCTATCTAATAAGTTCAGGAGATTCACCAAAAAAAAATTCAGAAAGAACAAATCTCTCGCACTCACTGACAAGCCAAGATCATCAACCCCTGTTGATAAGGCTACTGCTACCTGCTTTAACTGCGAGAAATTAGGACACTTTGCTAGTGAATGCAGGTAAAAGAAAGTCTATAAACCCTCAGCTTTTCCCAAGAAATCCTCTAACCCCAGGGCTAGAGATGACAAATATAAAAAGCTGAAAGAAAGATATGCAAAGCTGAAAGGCTTTAAGAAGAAAGGCAAAGGCCTGATGGCTGACTATGATTGGGCTGCTTCTGATGAAGAAGAATCTTCTGACTCTGAAGATGATGATGAGGCCAATGTCTGTCTCATGGCCAAAATTGAAGAAGAGGAAGAGAATTCTGACATTCCCTCTACTTCAACCTCTGCTACTAAGGTATCACCTTCTTTCTTTACCAATATTTCAGATATTGATGAAGCTGATAGTCTTCGAAAGATCGATCTCCTGACTATGAGTTTATATGATACAATGAATGGCAAAACTGTTGTTGAAAATCAAAACCTTGATCTCGCTGAATAACTTAAAAATTGTCACCTTCAAATAGAAAAGCTTTCTAAAATTGAAGAAGATTTAAAAGATCAGGTTCATATAAATCAAATAGTCAAAATCAAACGAGAAGAAGCTATCGCTGCATTAAATGCTGAAAAAGCTACTGTTGAAGGATGGTGTAAATCCTCAACAACGATCACTGAGATAATTAAGTCTCAGATACCCCTGAGTGACAAACGTGGTCTTGGTTACAAAGCTGACACTAAATGTAACAACCCGGATTCCATATATACAAATAACATACATTTTATATTATAAAATGATCAAAAGGTACATCGTATTTCACATTTGGTCCCATAGTCTTGCAAAACATAATAAGTAAATCAGTACAAACTTTTTGCAAATTAAATTACATGTTGACTAACAACAAAGTCATAAGTACAAAATACATCCATAACTTCATAACCAACATCTTCACAAAAGCTATCCATCAAGAGTCCTATTTACTTGCTCTTACCCGATCCGCCACCTGGAATACATATTTTTAAAACAGAAATGAGGGTTAGACCTAATGGTCTAGTGAGGAAATCCCTGTCAGTTTAGTAAACCTTTATATTAAAACCATTTATATAAAACTTTTCATATACATCCATATACTACACGTATATCAATACCATTCAAGACTCGTACATCTCGTCCCACCTTATTCCTCCACAACTGGCCATATTAATTGGTAGCAAGCCAACTAATAAATAATCAACGTTACCGGTCCGCACACCGGAATCCCGGCTACTCACCGGTCCGCACACCGGAACCCGGCTACCCATCGGTCCGCACACCGGAACCCGACTAATGTACACTTGTGTAGCGTAATGCACATATGAATATAATATCTTACTATATTATAAACACATAATATTCACACCTTAATCACATATCCATTCCACACATATACGTATTCCAGTCTAAAAACATTTTCAAGTAAAACTCACATGTTTGCTTAACAACACTCTTTTCAGTCCTCCACAAAGAATTCTGCTTTCACCTTCGATTCACAGTATCTGAAACAATCATATACAAGTATTGTTTTACCACTTTGAACACATAGAACTTGCTAGGACTAAGAGCTTTAGACAGCTCTATCTAACTCTTATCCTCAATTGTCTTCCCCAACCCGAACTTAAGTCAAGTCCACAGTACTTTCGGTCCTTATTCATTCCCTATCCATGAATTAACAAGACACAGGCTACTGGACACTTAAAAGCATCTAAACTCATCAATTTGACCAATCAGCCAAAGTATCCGGATACCACCAGTTATCCGGACAACACAACTTTTCCGGACATCGTGATTTTTCCGGACAACCTGATTTTTCCGGACAACCTGACTTTTCCGGACAGATCTAAACAATCCGGACGTCATCCGGACACCAAAGTAATCCGGATACCATCCGGTATCTAATTCTATCCGGAAAACATAGGAAAATAGAACTTACCCGGATGAAGAACTCGTCCGGACACCTTTAGAACATTAACCGGACACCACCCACTAACTACCCGGACACCACCAATAAAACTATCCGGACACATTCATGGTGTCCGGAAACCTCTGTCGGTTTGGCTACTTTTCACCCAGATTCACCAGAAATTATTAACAGCTACGATTTTGACCACTCTACTCCGATAGGAACCATTGAATAGCAATTACAAACATAAATTATAAAGCCACATACCTTAATTTCACTTCCAAGTACCCAATTGATGCCTTAACCTAGCTTTCTCTTCTTTTCTCCTTCTTGCTCTCAAAACACACACATACACACTGAATTTCTGGATATTATCTGCTGAGTGAAATATCTGAATTACTAAAGGGATAATATCTATTCCTATTTACCACTTAGACCTTAAGCTATCTATTAATGACCAAACCACCCCTAAACTTAATATTTATCCCAAACTTACCCTAAACATCAATTATATATTTAAATAGATTTAACGGAATTAACATTTAATTAACGAACTTACATGGGGTATTACATCATCTCCCCCTTAAAAGAATTCCGTCCCAGAATTCGGTTAAGCGAAAAGATGAGGGTATTTGGCTCTTATTTCTGACTCTGATTCCCAAGTAGCATCCTGACCTCTATGATGTCGCCACTGTACTTTTACCTGTCTGATCTCTTTGTTCCGCAACACTTTGACTTTATCATCAATAATGGCTTCCGGTTCTTCTACATAATTCAACTTTTCGTCAACTTGTATATCGGGTAGATTTACTGCCTGATCTGGTGTAACCAAACACTTTCGCAAATTCGATACGTGAAACGCGTTGTGTATACGGCTTAACTCTGACGGAAGGTCCAACCTGTAGGCTACTTCGCCAATCCTTTCTGTGATTGCAAACGGTCCAATGTACCTCGGGCTCAGTTTACCTTGTTTCCCAAATCGGATGACTCCTTTCCAAGGCGAGACTTTTAACATTACAAAATCCCCAACTTGAAACTCTAGCGGTTTCCGGCGTCAATCTGCGTAGTTTTTCTGTCTGTCTTGAGCCACTTTTAATCTTTCCCGAATCTGAGTAACCTTATCCGCGGTCCACTGAACTATATCTGGCCCCGGTAATTGTTTCTCTCCCACTTCATTCCAACACAGAGGCGTTCGGCATTTTCTACCATACAGAACTTCAAACGGTGTCGCTTGAATGCTGGAATGATAACTGTTGTTGTAGGAAAATTCGATCAACGGTAAATGTTTATCCCACGATCCCCCAAAGTCAATAATGCAAGCCTGGAGCATATCTTCTAATGTCTGAATCGTTCGTTCACTCTGACCGTCAGTTTGAGGATGATATGATGTACTTAACTTTATCTGCGTTCCCATCTCCTTTTGAAAACTTCTCCAGAACCTTGAAGTAAAACGACTATCCCGATCAGAAATAATCGAGATTGGAACTCCATGTCGAGTTACTATTTCGTCAATGTACAACTTGGCTAGACGTTCCATCGAATCAGTTTCCTTTATTGGTAAGAAGTGAGCAGATTTCGTCAATCTATCAACAATCACCCAAATAGAATCGAATCCCTTCGGAGTCCTTGGTAACTTCGTGATGAAATATGTAGTAATTTGATCCCATTTCCACATCGGTATTTCCAAACGCTGTAATTGCCCAAACGGCTTCTGATGTTCAATCTTTACCTTCTTACAAGTAGTACAACCTTCCACATACTGAGCAATACTCCTTTTTATTCCCGGCCACTAATAAAATTGTTTCAGATCTTTATACATCTTATTCGTACCTGGGTGAATAGAAAAATGAGATTGATGAGCTTCTTGTAGTACCTGATCACGTAAATCACCCAAACGAGGCACCCAAATTCTGTTCCCCAAACACAATAACCCACGATCATCTTTTACAAGCAATGCTGATATACCTACTAACCGTTCTGGTTTCAAGTGTTCTTCTTTAAAAGCTTCTATTTGACACTTCTGCAATTTGTCAAGGATGTTAGGTAAAAGCTCCGCTCGAAGTGCAATGGCTTTTATTGTTCCACTCCTTTCTTGATGACTTAGTGCATCAGCTACTACGTTCGCCTTTCCCGGATGATAAAGAATTTCACAGTCATAGTCATTTACCAGTTCTAGCCATCTTTTTTGCCTCATATTCAATTCCTTCTGATCGAAAAGATGTTGGAGACTCTTATGATCGGTAAATATTTGGCACTTAGAACCGTAAAGGTAATGTCTCCAAATTTTCAACGCGAAGACAACTGCTGCAAGCTCTATATCATGTGTAGGATACTGTCTTTCATGGTCCTTCAGTTGACGAGAAGCATAAGCAATCACCTTTCCACGTTGCATAAGTACACATCCTAATCCTAGTTTGGAAGCATCGTTGTAGACAACAAAATCATCAGAACCTTCTGGCAATGCTAATATTGGCGCGCTGCAGAGTTTCTCTTTCAATATTCTGAATGCTTCATCCTGTTCTGCTCTCCATTCAAACTTTAGATTCTTCCGAGTCAGCTTAGTCAATGGCGTCGCGATTCGAGAGAAGTCTTTTATAAATTTTCGATAGTAACCAGCCAAACCCAGAAAACTTCGTACTTCGGTTGGCGTTCTCGGCGGTTCCCACTTTTCAATTGCTTCTACCTTCATCGGATCAACTTGAATGCCTTTTTCAGAAACTACATGCCCCAGAAACTGAACTTCCCGTAACCAGAATTCACATTTAGAGAACTTAGCGTACAACTTTTCTTTCTTCAGCAACTCCAGAATCAAACGAAGATGTTGTGCGTGATCCTCTTTGGATCGGGAATAGATAAGGATATCATCAATAAATACAATAACGAATTTATCGAGATACGGCTTACATACCCGATTCATTAAATCCATAAAGGCAGCTGGAGCGTTCGTCAGTCCAAACGGCATCACTAAGAATTCATAATGACCATACCTTGTTCGAAAAGTAGTCTTCATAACGTCTTCTTATTTAACCTTCAACTGATGGTAGCCAGATCTGAGATCAATCTTGGAGAAATAACAAGCTCCAACTAATTGATCGAAGAGATCATCAATTCTTGGAAGTGGATACTTGTTCTTGATCGTGCGCTTATTCAGCTCCCGGTAGTCAATACACATTCTCATTGAACCGTCCTTCTTTTTCACAAACAAAACTGGCGCTCTCCACGGCGAAGAACTAGGTCTGATGACGCCTTTGTCGGATAGGTCTTGTAGTTGTGTCATCATCTCTTTCATCTCTGGAGGTGCCAGACGATACGGTGCACGGGCAATAGGAGCGGCTCCAGGAATCAGATCTATACCAAACTCTACTTGTCTAATGGGCGGAAGACTATTCAAGTCTTCAGGGAATACTTCATGAAATTCACTAACAATAGGAATATCTTCCAACTTAATCTTTTCAGGCCTACTATCTATCACATAGGCTAAGTAACTCGGGCAACCCTTGCTGACACATTTACGGGCTTTTATCATAGATATTAGGCTAGACTGATGATTCTTACGATCACCATAAATCACTACTGACCTCTTATCAGGTAAAACGACATTGATTATTTTCTTATTACAAACTATGTTAGCCTGATTCTCAGCTAACCAATCCATCCCTACTACCACATCAAACTCGATCAAGGCTATAGGAAATAGTTGTATCGGTATCCCACACCCCTCTATATCTATCACACAACAATCAAAAACTTCTTTAACTGACACTTGGTTATCATTTGCAGTGTCTACCCGTAAGGCATGTTCTAACATTTTAGGCTCTAAATGCATGTGAGCAGCAAATGAAGGAGACACAAAAGATCGGTTTGCACCGGAGTCAAACAACACTTTAGCACGTGTAGAGTTTATGAAAAATGTACCTGTAACCACATCCGGAGTTTCCTCCGCCTCTTTAGCTGTCATTTGAAATGTACGACCCCTTGTTCTCGGCGGTTCTATTCTTGGAACTACTGGTCTAGCAATTGCTGGTTTCCCTGATGTGCCCCCCTGTTGAATTCTACCTCGCGAACAATCTGACTGAAGGTGATCCGGAGAATTACACAAGAAACAAAACCGCGTTAATCGACAATCTTTAATAACATGCCCGGTCTTCCCACACCTATAACAAACCCGCGATTCAATCTGACAGTTTCCTTGATGGGTACGGTGGCACTTAGGACAAGGTCTTTCCATTGGTCGGAAAGGTGGACGATTATCGAATCTCTGAAATCTAGACTTCTTCGGACCATGTGGTGGCCCTTCCCATTTCCTTTTCCCCGTACTCTTATCACCGGCATCCCTTCTGTTGTCTCGTTCTACATTTTCAGCAACGTCCACTGCGGCTGTAAAGGTATCTGGCCTTGTTGCAGTCACTAATCTTCTGACTTCTGAATTTAGCCCATAGATAAATCTATCCATCTTCAGTTTCTCCGTAGCAACGTAATATCCCGCAAAACGAGATTTTTCTAAGAAACGAGCAGTATAGTCTCTAACTGACAAATTCCCTTGTTGCAGGCTCATAAATTCTTCCTCCAATTGTCTAACGGCTGCTTGTGGACAGAATTGTTTTGTGAAAGCTAAAACGAATTCTTCCCAAGAAAAAGTAGAATATATGTCCGATCCTCCTGATTCAATATGAGCCTCCCACCAGTATAAAGCATCGCCCTTTAACATTGCAGTTCCATAAAGTACTCTATCCTCTTCAGCACATTTACTCGTCTTGAAGATAGCTTCTATTTCTTTCAGCCATCTCATCGCTTTTACTGGATCCCGATCTCCTGAGTACGTAGGGGGCTTGCAACTAAGAAACATTTTATAATCGCGCTTTTTCATTACCGGTAAGACAGCATGGGTGATTGGTATTTCGACTTCAGGTTCCGGATCTGGTGTATCAGCTTCATTATGACGACTTCGTTCAAACATGGCTTGTATGCTAGCCTGTAGTCTTCCCATTTCAGCAGTCAGGTCATCCCGTGTAACAAACTCTGTACCTTGTGGTTGTGTTCTACCCCCAGTTCGGCCCCCAGTTCGGCCCTCGATTCTACCTCCGGTTCTGCCTCCACCACGATCTCCTCCTCTTCCCCTTATTCCAACTGGTGGGTTCTCTCCACCCGAATTCCTTCCTCCCCTTCGATTCTTTTGTCTAGTGCCACTTGCCATTCTGTAGATTCAAACAAGGTTAATATACACATAAGCACATACCCCATATAACAAGGTATTCCAGTTCAAACATGTACCTGTAAGATCATAATTACACTGGCCAGGTGTAATCTGAAATTACCTTACATGATGTTCCTTCTACCTTTTATACTTAGCATCCCCAGGTTCTAAAATAATAGGGACATCCTACTTCACATGCAGTTTAAGTCTAGGTACAAGTACCAATACCTAAATCTCTTAAACTAGGGCTCTGATACCATCTGTAACAACCCGGATTCCATATATACAAATAACATACATTTTATATTATAAAATGATCAAAAGGTACATCATATTTCACATTTGGTCCCATAGTCTTGCAAAACATAATAAGTAAATCAGTACAAACTTTTTGCAAATTAAATTACATGTTGACTAACAACAAAGTCATAAGTACAAAATACATCCATAACTTCATAACCAACATCTTCACAAAAGCTATCCATCAAGAGTCCTATTTACTTGCTCTTACCCGATCCGCCACCTAGACTACATATTTTTAAAACAGAAATGAGGGTTAGACCTAATGGTCTAGTGAGGAAATCCCTGTCAGTTTAGTAAACCTTTATATTAAAACCATTTATATAAAACTTTTCATATACATCCATATACTACACGTATATCAATACCATTCAAGACTCGTACATCTCGTCCCACCTTATTCCTCCACAACTGGCCATATTAATTGGTAGCAAGCCAACTAATAAATAATCAACGTTACCGGTCTGCACACCGGAATCCCGGCTACTCACCGGTCCGCACACCGAAACCCGGCTACCCATCGGTCCGCACACCGGAACCCGACTAATGTACACTTGTGTAGCGTAATGCACATATGAATATAATATCTTACTATATTATAAACACATAATATTCACACCTTAATCACATATCCATTCCACACATATACGTATTCCAGTTTAAAAACATTTTCAAGTAAAACTCACCTGTTTGCTTAACAACACTCTTTTCAGTCCTCCACAAAGAATTCTGCTTTCACCTTCGATTCACAGTATTTGAAACAATCATATACAAGTATTGTTTTACCACTTTGAACACATAGAACTTGCTAGGACTAAGAGCTTTAGACAACTCTATCTCACTCTTATCTTCAAGTGTCTTCCCCAACCCGAACTTAAGTCAAGTCCACAGTACTTTCGGTCCTTATTCATTCCCTATCCACGAATTAACAAGACACAGGCTACTGGACACTTAAAAGCATCTAAACTCATCAATTTGACCAATCAGCCAAAGTATCCGGATACCACCAGTTATCCGGACAACACAACTTTTCCGGACAGCGTGATTTTTCTGGACAACCTGACTTTTTCGGACAGATCTAAACAATCCGGACGTCATCCGGACACCAAAGTAATCCGGATACCATCCGGTATCTAATTCTATCCGGAAAACATAGGAAAATAGAACTTACCCGGATGAAGAACTCGTCCGGACACCTTTAGAACATTAACCGGACACCACCCACAAACTACCCGGACACTACCAATAAAACTATCCGGACACATTCATGGTGTCCGGAAACCTCTGTCGGTTTGGCTACTTTTCACCCAGATTCACCAGAAATTATTAACAGCTACGATTTTGACCACTCTACTCCGATAGGAACCATTGAATAGCAATTACAAACATAAATTATAAAGCCACATACCTTAATTTCACTTCCATGTACCCAATTGATGCCTTAACCTAGCTTTCTCTTTTTTTCTCCTTCTTGCTCTCAAAACACACACATACACACTGAATTTCTGGATATTATCTGCTGAGTGAAATATCTGAATTACTAAAGGGATAATATCTATTCCAATTTACCACTTAGACCTTAAGTTATCCATTAATGACCAAACCACCCCTAAACTTAATATTTATCCCAAACTTACCCTAAACATCAATTATATATTTAAATAGATTTAACGGAACTAACATTTAATTAACGAACTTATACGGGGTATTACACTAAAGAACCAACCACTGATCATTCCATGCTCAAGTTTGGAATGTTCGTGTCCTCTATTCCTGACACTTCCTCATCTCAGTGTTCCTCTTCTAAAATTCCTATACCTGAGGAAATCTCTACCTTGACTTCTAAAGGTAAAGAGAAAATTGTTTATCCAAAACCTCATAAGGGTACCAAAATACCAAATCTGAAGAATGTTAAACCTTCAGTTAATCATTCCTCATCCTCTAAGGATAAGGTTTATGAAAATGTTAAGCGATCCACTCCTAGGATCAAACTGAACTTTCTAGCTAAGAATCTTGATGAACCTCAGGTTCCCCCAAGATCTGATGCTAAAGATATTCTTGGTGTTGGCATGCTCATTTAAAATTAATGGCTAAGCATGCAAATAGTCCTAAAGCTACTTTTAGCTATAGGAAATGTTATCACTGTGGACTTATCGATCATATTGCTAGTAAGTGCCCCACAACCACCACAGCTGAAAAGTTAGCTAAGGTGAAGATTAATGCCCCCAAGGCAACGAAGATCACTGAGGTTAAGAAATTAACCAAAGTGAAGAATAGTTCAGAAGCTGAATATTCAAATGCTGCGAAGAATGCTGAACCTTCCACTTCCTCTACCACCACTGACAAATGTGGACCCAAAATGAAATGGGTGCCCAAGTCAAACTAATCTTCCTTTGTTTGCAGGTTCGGAAGGGTATCTGGTATCTTGATAGCGGATGCTCTAGACACATGACTGGAAAGAAAAACCTGCTCACTGAATACAAGGAAGAGAAGGGTCCCTCTGTGACCTTCGGTGGAAATGGAAAAGGCTATACCCGAGGATTTGGTGTACTCTCAAATGGTACAACAACCTTTGGAAGAGTTGCATATGTTGAAGGACTGAAGCACAATCTTCTAAGCATAAGTCAGCTATGTGACAAGGATAACAAAGTGATTTTCACTAAGGAATCCTGCTTTGTCACTGACAAAAAGGAGAAGATAGCTCTCAGCGGTTATCGTTTAGAAAATGTTTACGTTATAAACATGGACTCTACAACCACTGAGAACTCATGTTTCTTATCAAAAGCCTCATCTGATGTCAACTGGTTATGGCATAAGAGGCTCTCCCATCTCAACTTCAAGACACTGAATACTCTTTCTTCTAAAGAGTTGGTCACTGGTCTACCTCAATACTCATACGCTAAGGAGTCCTTATGTTCAGCGTGTGAGAAAGGGAAACAAACAAAAGCTAGTTTCAAATCTAAGCAAGTTTCCTTAGTGTCATCTCCTCTACAACTTCTCCATATGGATTTGTTTGGCCCTGTTAACAAACAATCCATCGTTGGAAAGAAATATACACTGGTCATAGTTGATGAATTCTCTCACTATACCTGGGTAATGTTTCTCCGTTCCAAGAGTGACACCCCTGAAGAACTCATCACCTTTGTCAGGAAAATGGAAGTCCTAAATAACATGACCGTTCGCTCAATAAGGAGTGATCATGGTACTGAATTTAAAAACATTTCTCTTGATTCCTTCTTTGAAAGTAAGGGTATTTCTCACAACTTTTCCTCAGTGAGAACACCGCAACAAAACGGAGTCGCTGAAAGAAGAAATTGAACTATCATCGAAGCTGCACGTTCAATGCTCAGCAATTCTCATCTACCTACTCAGTTTTGGGCAGAAGCTGTCAACACTGCTTGTTTTACTCAAAACAGGTCGCTGATAGTCAAAAGATTCAAGAAAACAGCCTATGAACTCTTTCATGGGAGAAAGCCTTCAATTAGCTTTCTTCACATCTTTGGATGTCAGTGTTTCATACTGAACAACAGAGATGCCCTTGGAAAGTTTGATCCGAAGGCTGATGATGGAATCTTTCTTGGATATTCTTCAATCTCCAAAGCCTTCAGAGTCTTCAATCGAAGAAGACAAACTGTTGAAGAAACTATCCACGTTACTTTTGATGAATCCCGTTCAGCGAACTCTAGACCATCTGCTGATACTGAAGAACTGAATCAATGGATGTTTTCTCATCTTGGTGATTCAGAAGACATTCCCACTCCTCAATCTAATACTCAACCCACTGAAGATGATGATCTTACCATCATCCCAAGCATGCATGTAATACCCCGGGTAAGTTCATTAGTTAAATCCTAATTCCGCTAAATTTAGTTAACTTTAAAATAGGATGTTTAGGATAAGTTTGGGTTAAATTATAAGTTAAAGGTGTTTTTGGTCATTTGTGATTGGTTCAAGGTCTAGATGGTAAAAATAGTTGGATATTACCCCTTTAAACTTCAGATATTTTCAATTAGCAGAAATTAAAATCAGTAAGTGTGTGTGTGTGTGTGTATTTTGGGAAGAAAAGAAGAAGAAGATTAAGAAATAGGGTTAAGGCTTAATTTGGATCAATTGGAAGTGAATTGAGGTATGTTTCCAGTACATTATATGTTGGTAATTGCTAATAGATAGTTTCTATCGTAGTAGAATAGTCGATTTCATGTCTGGTAATAATTTCTGTCGAATCTGGGTAAAAATGGGGTAAACCGACAGAGCTTTTCGGACACATTATGGTGGTGTCCGGTAGTCTCTTTCGATAGTGTCCGGAAGTTGTTCTTATGGTATCCGGATGAATCAACTACCCGGTAAGTTCCTCTTTTCCATGGTTTCCGGATGATATTAGTTACCGGATGGTGTCCGGATTTCTTTGGTTTCCGGGTATCGTCCGGATTGTTTATGTCGTCCGAAAAGTGGTGTTGTCCGGTTTATTTAGATTGTTTGGAAAGTTATGCTGTCCAAATTGTTTGAGTTGTCCGGATAGTTCTGTAGTATCCGAAAACTTTAGCTGTTTAGCTATTTTTGAGATTTCAGATACTTTTGAGTATCCGGTGGCTTTGTATTTTGTCGACTCTTGAATAGGATATGAATGGGGACTGGATATAAGTTCGGGTTTGGGGGAAACAACTGAGGATAAGAGTAAATAGGTTTATCTAGAGTTCTTAGCTCTAGTAAGTATTATGTGTTCCATATGGTAAAGGGATATTTGTATCTAATTGTTTCAGATTATGTGAATTTGGAGTGAAAGCTGAATCTATTGGGAAAAGCTTGAAAGCGTTTTAATAAGCAATTAGGTGAGTTTTACTTTAAAATGTTTTCAAACTGGAATACATATATGTGGATTGACAATGTGATAATTGGTGTAATTATGTGCATATGTATAAAGTATGATGTATTGAAGTGTATATTATATTTATACAAGTATTACACTACACGAGAGCACGTTGGTCGGGCTTAGGACCGGTGGAGTTGGCTGTACAGAGGGACAGCGGTGTTGGTTGTATTTAGTACAGCGGTGTTGGTTGTATTTAGTACAGCGGAGTAAATTTATTAGTTGGCTCGCAACCATCTAATATGGCCATGGAAATGAGATAGGAAAGTACACGTTGCATGAGTTATAATTGGTGTTTATAATTGAATGATGTATATAGTGTTTGTACAAATGGTTTTAAACTAACAGGGATTTTCTAACTTAGACCACTAGGTCTAACCCTCATTTTGTTTTGAAAATATGTATTCCAGGTCGTGGATCGGGTAAGAGCAAGTGAAAAGGGTAATCAGTGGCTAGCTTTTGGGAAGACTAATATTTTGAAGACTATGGCGTGTTTTGCAGTTATAACCTCGTTATTAGATATCATGTAATTAATTAGCAAAAAGTTTGTACTGAAACACCTTATTTTGGTTGTAAAGACTAATAGACCGTACTTGTTATATGACGTATCTTTTGATGATGTAACGATGTTATGCAATATATGTTATTTGTTGCATGTTTGAGATTTGGGTCGTTACATATGGTATCAGAGCCCTAGTTTAAGAGATTTAGGTATTCGGATCCATACCTAGACTTAAACTGCATGTGAAGTAGGATGTCCCTATTATTTTAGAAACCTTGGGATGCTAAGTATAAAAGGTAGAAGGAACATAATGTAAGGTAATTTCAAATTACATTTGGCCAGTGTAATCATGAACTTACAGGTACATGTTTGAACTGGAAAACCTTATTATATGGGGTATGTGCTTACGTGTATATTAACCTTGTTGAAATCTTCAGAATGGCAAGTGGTACTCGAAATACGAATAGAGAAGGAGGAGGAAATCCTAATAGAACGAATCCGACAGTCGGAACAAGGGGAAGAGGGGGAGAACGAGGTCGGGGCAGAACAGGAGGTAGAGTTCAGCCGCGAGGTACGGAATTTGTTACAAGGGACGATCTGACCGTGGAAATGGGAAGACTGCAAGCAAATATACAAGCCATGTTCGACCGAACTCGTCATAATGAAACTGAAATACCAGATCCTGGTTTGGAAGACGAGATGCCCATTACACCTATTGTAATACCGGTGCCAAGGAAGTGTGACTATAAGATGTTTTTAAGTTGCAAGCCTCCGACATACTCAGGAGAAAGAGACCCGGTAAAAGCTATGAGGTGGCTAAAAGAGATAGAAGCCATCTTCAAAACCAGTAAATGTGCCGACGAAGATAGAGTGCTATATGGAACTGCAATGCTGAAGGCGGATGCGTTATATTGGTGGGAAGCCCTCATTACCTCTAGAGGATCTGATGTGTATTCCACTTTCCCTTGGGATGAATTCACAATAGCTTTCAAACGACAATTTTGTCCTCAAGCAGCAGTTAGACAACTAGAGGAAGAGTTCATGAACTTGCAACAGGGAAGTTTATCAGTTAGAGATTACACTGCCCGTTTTTTGGAGAAGTCTCGTTTCGCGGAGTACTATGTAGCCACAGAGGCACTGAAGATGGAAAGGTTTATCTTCGGGTTAAAGTCAAAAATCCGAAGTCTAGTGATTGCAAAGGGACCAGAAACCTTCTCAGCCGCAGTAGATGACGCGGAAAATGTGGAACGGGATAGAGGAAGAGATGCTGGTGATAAGAGTGTTGGAAAAAGAAAATGAGAGGGACCACAGTATGATCCAAAGAAGTCCAGATTTCAGAGATTTGATAGTCGTACACCTTTCAGACCAGCTGAAAGACCTTGTCCAAAATGCAACCGTATTCATCAAGGAAATTGTCAAGTTGATCCTCGAGTGTGTTACAAGTGTGGAAAGACCGGCCATATTGCTAAAGACTGTAAAGTAACTCGATTCTGTTTCTTATGCAATTCTCCTGATCACATTTAGTCTGATTGTCCACGGGGGAGAATACAACAGGGTGGTACTTCAGTGAGACCAGCGGGTGTAAGACCGGTAGTACCAAGGCCAGAGTTACCAAGAGCTAGGGGTCGTGCCTTTCAGATGACAGCACAAGAAGCGGAGGAAACTTCTGATGTGGTTACAGGTACATTTTTAATAAACTCTACACGTGCTAAAGTGTTATTTGACTCTGGTGCAAACCGATCGTTTGTGTCTCCTTCGTTTGCTGCTTATATGCATTTAAAGCCTAAAGTGTTAGATCATGCTTTAATGGTAGATACTGCAAATGATAATCAAGTGTCGGTTAAAGAGGTATTTGATAGTTGTGTGATAAATATAGATGGGTGTGGAGTACCTATCCGGTTGTTTCCTATAGCTTTGATCGAGTTTGATGTGGTGGTGGGAATGGATTGGTTAGCCGAGAATCAGGCTAGTATATTTTGTGATAAGAAATTGATCAATGTTGTTTTACCTGAGAAGGGACCGGTAGTGATTTATGGTGACCGTAGAAATCATCAGTCATGCCTTATATCTATGTTAAAAGCTCGTAAGTGTATCAGTAAAGGCTGGCCGAGTTACTTAGCTTATGTGATAGATAATAAGCTAGAAAAGAATAAATTGGTAGATATTCCGGTTGTTTGTGAATTTCCGGAAGTTTTCCCTGAAGACTTGAATAGTCTTTCGCCCGTTAGACAAGTAGAGTTTGGTATAGATCTGATTCCTGGAGTCGCTCCTGTTGCCCGTGCACCGTATCATTTGGCACCACCAGAGATGAAAGAAATGATGACACAACTGCAAGATCTTTCAGATAAGGGCTTCATCAAACCCAGTTCTTCGCCGTAGGGTGCACCGGTTCTGTTTGTGAAAAAGAAGGATGGTTCGATGAGGATGTGCATTGATTATCGGGAACTGAATAAGCGCATGATCAAGAACAAGTATCCGCTTCCCAGAATTGATGACCTCTTTGATCAATTAGTTGGAGCTTGCTATTTCTCCAAAATTGATCTAAGATCTGGTTATCACCAACTGAAGGTTAAAGAAGAAGACGGTCTGAAGACTGCTTTCCGCACAAGGTATGGTCATTACGAATTCTTAGTGATGCCCTTCGGCCTGACGAATGCCCCAGCTGCCTTTATGGATTTAATGAATCGGGTATGTAAGCCATATCTCGATAAGTTTGTTATTGTGTTTATCGATGATATCCTTATCTATTCCCGATCTAAAGAAGAGCATGCACAACATCTTCGTTTGATTCTGGAGTTGTTAAAGAAGGAGCAGTTGTATGCTAAATTTTCTAAATGTGAATTCTGGCTACGGGAAGTTCAATTTCTTGGGCATGTAGTTTCAGAAAAAGGCATTCAAGTTGATCCGATGAAAATTGAAGAAATTCAAAAGTGGGAACCGCCGAGAACGCCAACCGAAGTAAGAAGTTTTCTGGGTTTAGCTGGTTACTATCGAAAGTTTATACAAGATTTCTCTCGTATTGCAACGCCTCTGACCAAGCTGGCCCGAAAGGATATAAAGTTCGACTGGAAAGCAGAACAGGATGAAGCATTCCGAATATTGAAAGAGAAACTCTGTAGCGCGCCGATACTGTCACTACCTGAAGGTTCCAACAATTTTGTTGTTTACAGTGATGCTTCCAAACTAGGATTGGGATGTGTACTAATACAGCTTGGGAAGGTTATAACTTATGCTTCTCGTCAACTGAAGGATCATGAACGACAGTATCCTACACACGACATGGAACTTGCAGCAGTTGTTTTCGCGCTAAAGATTTAGAGACATTATCTATACGGTTCTAAATGTCAAATTTTTACTGATCATAAGAGTCTCCAACATCTTTTCGATCAGCGGGAATTGAATATGAGGCAAAGAAGATGGTTAGAATTGGTGAATGACTACGTCTGTGAAATTCTTTATCATCCGGGAAAGGCAAATGTGGTAGTTGATGCACTAAGTCGTCAAGAAAGGAGTAGAATAATAAAAGCCATTGCACTACGAGCGGAACTTCTACCTAACATCTTTGACGAATTGAAGAAATGTCAAGTAGAAGCCTTTCAAGAAGAACACTTGAAACCAGAGCGGTTAGTGGGTATATCAGCATCACTCGTAAAAGATGATCGTGGGTTACTGTGTATGGGAAACAGAATTTGGGTGCCTCGTTTGGGTGGTTTACGTGATCGGGTACTACAAGAAGCTCATCAATCTCGTTTCTCTATT
This sequence comes from Saussurea involucrata, assembly GCA_033807775.1. Lineage (NCBI taxonomy): Eukaryota > Viridiplantae > Streptophyta > Magnoliopsida > Asterales > Asteraceae > Saussurea > Saussurea involucrata. Next base: position 126,699,510 of record CM066324.1, on the reverse strand, counting down.
CATCCAGGTACGAATAAGATGTATAAAGATCTACGACAGTTCTACTGGTGGCCGGAAATGAAAAGAAGTATTGCCCAACATCTGGAAGGTTGTACCACTTGTAAGAAAGTAAAGATTGAACATCAAAAGCCTTTTAGTCAGTTACAACATTTAGAAATACCTATGTGGAAGTGGGATCAGATTACTACAGATTTTATCACGAAACTACCAAGGACTCCGAAAGGGTTTGATGCCATTTGGGTGATCGTTGACAGGTTGACAAAGTCTGCCCATTTTCTACCGATAAAAGAAACCTATCCATTGGAAAGACTAGCCAAATTGTATATCGATGAAATAGTAACTCGATACGGAGTTCCAATCTCGATTATTTCTGATCGTGATAGTCGTTTTACTTCAAGATTCTGGAGGAGTTTTCAAAAAGAAATGGGAACGCAGATAAAGTTAAGTACATCGTATCATCCTCAAACTGACGGTCAGAGTGAACGAACGATTCAGACTTTGGAAGATATGCTACAGTCCTGCATTGTTGACTTTAGGGGATCATGGGATAAGCATTTGCCATTGATAGAATTTGCCTACAATAACAGTTATCATTCCAGCATACAAGCGGCACCGTTTGAAGTTCTGTATGGTAGAAAATGTCGAACGCCTCTGTGTTGGAATGAAGTGGGAGAAAAACAATTAGCAGAGCCAGATATAGTTCAGTTAACCGCGGATAAGATTACTCAGATTCGGGAACGATTGAAAGTGGCTCAAGACAGACATAAGAGTTACGCTGACCGGCGCCGAAAACCGTTAGAATTTCAAGTTGGAGATTTTGTAATGCTAAAAGTCTCACCTTGGAAAGGAGTCATTCGATTTGGGAAGCAAGGTAAGCTTAGTCCGAGGTACATTGGACCGTTTGCAATTATAGAAAGAATCAGAGAAGTAGCTTACAGGTTAGATCTCCCGCCAGAGTTAAGTAGTATCCACAACGCTTTTCACGTATCAAATTTCCGAAAATGTTTAGTTACGCCAGATCAGGCAGTTTCTTTACCAAATATACAAGTTGATGAAAAGCTGAATTACGTAGAGGAACCTGAAGCCATTGTAGACAGTAAAGTCAAAGTCTTGCGGAATGGTAAGGAGATCAAGCAAGTAAAAGTTCAGTGGCGACAACATAAAGGGCAGGATGCTACATGGGAATCGGAATCAGAAATGAGAACTAAGTACCCGTACCTCTTTACCTAACTGAATTCCGGGACGGAATTCTTTTAAGGGGGAGATGATGTAATACCCCGGGTAAGTTCGTTAGTTAAATCCTAATTCCGCTAAATTTAGTTAACTTTAAAATAGGATGTTTAGGATAAGTTTAGGTTAAATTATAAGTTAAAGGTGTTTTTGGTCATTTGTGATTAGTTGAAGGTCTAGATGGTAAAAATAGTTGGATATTACCCCTTTAAGCTTCAGATATTTTCAATTAGCAGAAATTAAAATCAGTAAGTGTGTGTGTGTGTGTGTGTGTGTGTGTGTGTATTTTGGGAAGAAAAGAAGAAGAAGATAAAGAAATAAGGTTAAGGCTTCATTTGGATCCATTGGAAGTGAATTGAGGTAAGTTTCCTTTACATTTTATGTTGGTAATTGCTAATAGATAGTTTCTATCGGAGTAGAATAGTCGATTTCATGTCTGGTAATAATTTCTGTCGAATCTGGGTAAAAATGGGGTAAACTGACAGAGGTTTCCGGACACATTATGGTGGTGTCCGGTAGTCTCTTTCGATAGTGTCCGGAAGTTGTTCTTATGGTATCCGGACGAATCAACTACCTGGTAAGTTCCTCTTTTCCATGGTTTCCGGATGATATTAGTCACCGGATGGTGTCCGGATTTCTTTGGTTTCCGGGTATCATCCGGATTGTTTATGTCGTCCGGAAAGAAAGATATGCAAAGCTGAAAGAAAGATATGAAAAACTGAAAGGCTTTAAGAAGAAAGGCAAAGGCCTGATGGCTGACTATGATTGGGCTGCTTCTGATGAAGAAGAATCATCTGACTCTGAAGATGATGATGAGGCCAATCTCTGTCTCATGGCCAAAATTGAAGAAGAGGAAGAGAATTCTGACATTCCCTCTACTTCAACCTCTGCTACTAAGGTATCACCTTCTTTCTTTACCAATATTTTAGATATTAATGAAGCTGATAGTCTTCGAAAGATCGATCTCCTGACTATGAGTTTATATGATGCAATGAATGGCAAAACTGTTGTTGAAAATCAAAACCTTGATCTCGCTGAACAACTTAAAAATTGTCACCTTCAAATAGAAAAGGTTTCTAAAATTGAAGAAGATTTAAAAGATCAGGTTCATATAAATCAAATAGTCAAAATCGAACGAGAAGAAGCTATCGCCGCATTAAATGCTGAAAAAGCTACTGTTGAAGGATGGTGTAAATCCTCAACAACGATCACTGAGATAATTAAGTCTTGGATACCCCTGAGTGACAAACGTGGTCTTGGTTACAAAGCTGACACTAAAGAACCAACCACTGATCATTCCATGCTCAAGTTTGGAATGTTCGTGTCCTCTATTCCTGACACTTCCTCATCTCAGTGTTCCTCTTCTAAAACTCCTATACCTGAGAAAATCTCTACCTTGACTTCTAAAGGTAAAGAGAAAATTGTTTATCCAAAACCTCAGAAGGGTACCAAAATACCAAATCTGAAGAATGTTAAACCTTCAGTTAATCATTCCTCATCCTCTAAGGATAAGGTTTATGAAAATGTTCAGCGATCCACTCCTAGGATCAAACTGAACTTTCTAGCTAAGAATCTTGATGAACCTCAGGTTCCCCCAAGATCTGATGCTAAAGGTATTCGTGGTGCTGGCCCTGCTCATTTAAAATTAATGGCTAAGCATGCAAATAGTCCTAAAGCTACTTTTAGCTATAGGAAATGTTATCACTGTGGACTTACCGATCATATTGCTAGTAAGTGCCCCACAGCCACCAAAGCTGAAAAGTTAGCTAAGGTGAAGATTAATTCCCCCAAGGCAACGAAGACCACTGAGGTTAAGAAATTAACCAAAGTGAAGAATAGTTCAGAAGCTGAATATTCAAATGCTGCGAAGAATGCTGAACCTTCCACTTCCTCTACCACCACTGACAAATGTGGACCCAAAATGAAATGGGTGCCCAAGTCAAACTAATCTTCCTTTGTTTGCAGGTTCGGAAGGGTATCTGGTATCTTGATAGCGGATGCTCTAGACACATGACTGGAAAGAAAAACCTGCTCACTGAATACAAGGAAGAGAAGGGTCACTCTGTGACCTTCGGTGGAAATGGAAAAGGCTATACTCGAGGCTTTGGTGTACTCTCAAATGGTACAACAACCTTTGGAAGAGTTGCATATGTTGAAGGACTGAAGCACAATCTTCTAAGCATAAGTCAGCTGTGTGACAAGGATAACAAAGTGATTTTCACTAAGGAATCTTGCTTTGTCACTGACAAAAAGGAGAAGATAGCTCTCAACGGTTATCGTTTAGAAAATGTTTACGTTATAAACATGGACTCTACAACCACTGAGAACTCATGTTTCTTCTCAAAAGCCTCATCTGATGTCAACTGGTTATGGCATAAGAGGCTCTCCCATCTCAACTTCAAGACACTGAATACTCTTTCTTCTAAAGAGTTGGTCACTGGTCTACCTCAATACTCATACGCTAAGGAGTCCTTATGTTCAGCGTGTGAGAAAGGGAAACAAACAAAAGCTAGTTTCAAATCTAAGCAAGTTTCCTTAGTGTCATCTCCTCTACAACTTCTCCATATGGATTTGTTTGGCCCTGTTAACAAACAATCCATCGCTGGAAAGAAATATACACTGGTCATAGTTGATGAATTCTCTCACTATACCTGGGTAATGTTTCTCCATTCCAAGAGTGACACCCCTGAAGAACTCATCACCTTTGTCAGGAAAATGGAAGTCCTAAATAACATGACCGTTCGCTCAATAAGGAGTGATCATGGTACTGAATTTAAAAATAGTTCTCTTGATTCCTTCTTTGAAAGTAAGGGTATTTCTCACAACTTTTCCTCAGTGAGAACACCGCAACAAAACGGAGTCGCTGAAAGAAGAAATTGAACTATCATCGATAGGCATGGCAACGGTGCGGGCATGGGGCGGGGACCCCCATCCCCGGCCCTGGCCCCGGTTTGTAATACCCTCCCCCGGCCCCGGCCCCGCCCCGGTTTGTGATACCCTCCCCCGGCCCCGGTCAACCCCCGGTCACCCCCCGGTCAACCCCGGTCAACCCTTAATAACTAATAAAATATATAATTTTTTTTAATATATATTTAATAAAAAATATACATTTTTTTAATATATATATATATATATTTAATAAAAATATACATTTTTTTAATATATATATATATATATATATACCGGGTCCGGGGCGGGTCGGGGACCCCCATCCCCGGCCCCGGCCCCGGTTTTCTTAAATGGGGAATCCCCGGCCCCGGCCCCGGTATCCGGTTTGGCGGGGAATCCCCAGCCCCGATCGGGGCGGGTGGACCGGGTTTCGGGGCGGGGCGGGTGGACCGGGTTTCGGGGCGGGGCGGGGCAATTTGCCATGCCTAATCATCGAAGCTGCACGTTCAATGCTCAGCGATTCTCATCTACCTACTCAGTTTTGGGCAGAAGCTGTCAACACTGCTTGTTTTACTCAAAACAGGTCACTGATAGTCAAAAGATTCAAGAAAACAGCCTATGAACTCTTTCATGGGAGAAAGCCTTCAATTAGCTTTCTTCACATCTTTGGATGTCAGTGTTTCATACTGAACAACAGAGATGCCCTTGGAAAGTTTGATCCTAAGGCTGATGATGGAATCTTTCTTGGATATTCTTCAATCTCCAAAGCCTTCAGAGTCTTCAATCGAAGAAGACAAACTGTTGAAGAAACTATCCACGTTACTTTTGATGAATCCCGTTCAGCGAACTCTAGACCATCTGCTGATACTGAAGAGCTGAATCAATGGATGTTTTCTCATCTTGGTGATTCAGAAGACATTCCCACTCCTCAATCTAATACTCAACCCACTGAAGATGATGATCTTACCATCATCCCAAGCATGCATGTAATACCCCGGGTAAGTTCGTTAGTTAAATCCTAATTCCGCTAAATTTAGTTAACTTTAAAATAGGATGTTTAGGATAAGTTTGGGTTAAATTATAAGTTAAAGGTGTTTTTGGTCATTTGTGATTGGTTCAAGGTCTAGATGGTAAAAATAGTTGGATATTACCCCTTTAAGCTTCAGATATTTTCAATTAGCAGAAATTAAAATCAGTAAATGTGTGTGTGTGTGTATTTTGGGAAGAAAAGAAGAAGAAGATAAAGAAATAGGGTTAAGGCTTCATTTTGATCCATTGGAAGTGAATTGAGGTATGTTTCCAGTACATTTTATGTTGGTAATTGCTAATAGATAGTTTCTATCGGAGTAGAATAGTCGATTTCATGTCTGGTAATAATTTCTGTCGAATCTGGGTAAAAATGGGGTAAACCGATAGAGCTTTCCGGACACATTATGGTGGTGTCCGGTAGTCTCTTTCGATAGTGTCCGGAAGTTGTTCTTATGGTATCCGGACGAATCAACTACCCGGTAAGTTCCTCTTTTCCATGGTTTCCGGATGATATTAGTTACCGGATGGTGTCCGGATTTCTTTGGTTTCCGGGTATCGTCCGGATTGTTTATGTCGTCCGAAAAGTGGTGTTGTCCGGTTTATTTAGATTGTCCGGAAAGTTATGCTGTCCGGATTGTTTGAGTTGTCCGGATAGTTCTGTAGTATCCGGAAACTTTAGCTGTTTAGTAATTTTTGAGATTTCATATACTTTTGAGTATCCGGTGGCTTTGTATTTTGTCGACTCTTGAATAGGATATGAATGGGGACTGGATATAAGTTCGGGTTTGGGGGAAACAACTGAGGATAAGAGTAAATAGGTTTATCTAGAGTTCTTAGCTCTAGTAAGTATTATGTGTTCCATATGGTAAAGTGATATTTGTATCTAATTGTTTCAGATTCTGTGAATTTTGAGTGAAAGCTGAATCTATTGGGAAAAGCTTGAAAGCGTTTTAATAAGCAATCAGATGAGTTTTACTTTAAAATGTTTTCAAACTGGAATACATATATGTGGATTGACAATGTGATAATTGGTGTAATTATGTGCATATGTATAAAGTATGATGTATTGAAGTGTATATTATATTTATACAAGTATTACACTACACGAGAGCACGTTGGCCGGACTTAGGACCGGTGGAGTTGGCTGTACAGAGGGACAACGGTGTTGGCTGTATTTAGTACATCGGAGTAAATTTATTAGTTGGCTCGCAACCATCTAATATGGCCATGGAAATGAGATAGGAAAGTACACGTTGCATGAGTTATATTTGGTGTTTATAATTGAATGATATATATAGTGTTTGTACAAATAGTTTTAAACTAACATGGATTTTCTCACTTAGACCACTAGGTCTAACCCTCATTTTGTTTTGAAAATATGTATTCCAGGTCGTGGATCGGGTAAGAGCAAGTGAAAAGGGTAATTAGTGGCTAGCTTTTGGGAAGACTTATATTTTGAAGACTATGACGTGTTTTGCAATTATAACCTCGTTATTAGATATCATGTAATTAATTAGCAAAAAGTTTGTACTGAAACACCTTATTTTGGTTGTAAAGACTAAGGATCCGTACTTGTTATATGATGTATCTTTTGATTATGTAACGATGTTATGCAATATATGTTATTTGTTGCATGTTTGAGATTCGGGTCGTTACAATGCAGACTAGTGAAGCTGAATCCTCATGGGTCTCAGTTGTTCCTCTAAACACTATGTCTGCCTCTGAACCTTCTATCTCAGATATACCATCTACTTCTCAGCAATCAGTGAATGAAATGACATCTGCACCTCTTCCTCTCTTAGCTGATATACCAGAAGTTGTTGAAGCCTCATCTTCAGCTCCTTAAGTTCAGGTTGAGTCAGCAACTTACGCTCCGGCTCAGCGATGGACTATAAATCACCCTATTGAACAAATTCTTGGTGATCCAAACTCTGGTGTTCAGACTCGACGAAGTGCAGGTAATATTTGTTTATTTGTTAACTTTATTTCTCTGATTGAACCAAAGAAAACAGATGATGTCCTCCAAGATCCGAACTGGGTCAGCGCTATGCAAGAAGAACTGACTGAATTTGAAAGAAACAAAGTTTGGAAGTTTGTTCCTCGTCCATCTGACAAGTCAGTAATAGGCACTAAATGGGTCTATCGAAACAAGTTGGATGAACATGGAACTGTAACCCGCAACAAGGCTCGACTTGTTGCTCAGGGATACAGACAAGAGGAAGGTATAGATTATGACAAAACATTCGCCCTAGTGGCAAGACTCGAAGCTATTCATCTATTCTTAGCTTACGCTATACACAAAGACTTCAAAGTTTATCAAATGGATGTCAAGTCAGCATTCCTAAATGGAAAGCTGAATGAAGAAGTCTACGTGGAACAACCTCCAGGATTCTCAGATCCTAAGCATCCAGGTTATATTTATAAACTGGATAAGGCACTTTATGGCTTAAAGCAAGCTCCTCGTGCATGGTATGACACTCTCTCTCTACTTATCTCCATATTGAAAAATTTGAGCGTGGTAAAATCGATAAAACTCTATTTTTTAGGAAAGTAAAAGGTCATATTATTCTTGTTCAAATATATGTCGATGATATTATATTTGGTTCTACTAACCCTGGCCTTTGTACTTGTTTCGCTGAAAGAATGAAAGTCGAGTATAAAATGAGTATGATGGGTGAGCTGACATACTTCCTTGGTCTTCAAATCAAACAAAATGAAAAAGGAACTTTCATTAATCAGGGAAAGTATGTTAAGGATATGCTGAAGAAATTTGATTTAACTCAGAGTTCAGCTATGAAAACCCCTATGGCACTGCCGCTGACACTGAACAAGGATCCTTCTGGTGATATAGAACTTCATTTTATCCCAACTGACTTTCAGTTAGCTGATCTGTTCACCAAACCTCTTGATGAGACAAGATTTAACTTTCTCATCAGCGAGCTTGGAATGCTGAACTTTGAAGAATAAAATCTTCAGTGGTTCACATTTGATCAGTGATAAAAATGAACATACATAACCCATACCTATCACCTACTCTCTGAACAAAATTGATTCGCTGATATCAAGGTATGTTCTCTCTTACTCGCTGACGTTCGCCTATGAATGCAAGATTTCAAAACAAATTGCATCGCTGAATATCTCTTTCTTTCAGTGATACTTTTGAAATTTCTAAATCTAACACTGATACTTCTATTCAGTGCTTCATGTTTTTCAAATTGCCCCTGAGCTTTCAAAAACCTCAGAGACATCCTAAAATATGAAAGGACGTTTATGATGTCATCACAACGGATAAGTCATGGCATGTTTTCTCTGACACGTTCGCCCGTTTCGACTTCCTTGTCCAATCAAATTCAAGGGACGTGTCCGTGTCATCATGAAAAACTTTCCCGCTCATAGTTTTTCTCTCTCCACTCTCACTATATAAACCCTTTGCGTTTATATTTTTTCTTTTACGCGAACATCTACTCTAACAAGCAAGAATATCACTGTTGCATTTTGAACTCTTCGTTTCCAGAAATTGTTCATCTTCGTCTTCAACAATCAAGGTTCATATTCTTGTTATTTATCTTTTATTAACTTGTTTCTGATCTTATCATTGTTTTTAAAAGATCAAACAAAAGAACTTTCTTAAAATGAAATCATTTTCTTTTCATGATTTTATGAACACAATATTCATGGTTGCTCTTCAAGTTTAAAACAAAAATCTTAAACTTGTTTTTCATATGTTTTTCTAGAATCCTTACTTTAAAAGGAAACTGGAAAATAAGAGATTCACTGTTTTGTATTTCTTTTTCAAAACAAGAAAAACCCTAATCTTCATTAAGTCATCCTTCGTCTGAATGTAATGTGCAAAACCTAATACCATCTTATTTTGGTAAATCTTTCCACATTAAGACTTTATTCTCTATCCTCATGTTTATGTGTGATAAACAGAAATGGCATCAACTACTGAAGTTGCTACTACTAAGTCCCCCACTGCTGCAGAGGTTACTGAATTCACTAAAGCTCCTCAGGTTAAGTTCGAACTCAAGAAAGTTACCTTTCAAAGCAATAATCCCTATGCTCTCTTCGACTTCCCTGAAAAGAAACAGGTCACACATCTTGATGACGCTGTGAACTTTCTCAAGACCTGTCCTATATCGACAGCTCTTACCACTGCACCCCCTGCTCATCGATATCTTCTAGCTCAATTCTGGTATACTGCCAGAAGAGCTCAGGTGCCCTCAACCAAAGATCCAAAGAAAATGGTCGATGTCATCCTTTGTGACACAAAGCATGGAACTTCCAAGATCACCCCGTTTCATATCAGGCGTGCTCTAAACCTTCCTGGCAGTGCCAAAGAAAACCGCTTTGTCCCTCTGCCAAACCACAAAAACCCTGCTAATAGGGAAACCCTGATTGCATTCTTTGATGCAATGAATTATGCGTAGGATACAGGGAGAGACAAACTCCCTGAGAAGAAGATGACTGTCATCAAGAAGTCAAAAATGGCCAGCGAGATGAACTTCATCTTCGCTCACTTGATCAGCTGCCTGACAGCAAAAACTGGGTCAACTAACCAAGCATCCCAACCTCAACTGGCCATGGGTTATGCACTGCTGAAGGGTTTGAACATTGATTGGGCATCAATCATCTACAACGATCTAGCGTTCAGGGTGGACATGGCTGACAGACCAACATGTGTTCCATATCCAAGGTTTGTCAGTGCTCTTTTTCTACACGGACTTGGGGATAAATACCCAAAGGTGGGCAACCTGAGACTCTCTCGGGTTGGCCCTAAGGTGCTCGACTTCAAAGCCCTGCCAAACGAGGTACGTCTTACTACTCTCTTATCTATTCTCAATCCCCCCAATTCTTCTACTTCTGCAGCTACCTCCACGGTAATCCCAACCGCTAGTACCCAGGCTGCACCCTCCACTCCTTCTCGAAAAAGGAAACACTCTACTACCCCACTTGATTTTCAAAGGATCAAGAAAACCAAGGAGCAACCCCCCAAGCATTCACATGCCGAAGACTCCACATCTTACTCTTCTCAAGAGTTGTTGGATAGTTCTGTGGTACGCACTGCCACAGCCGATTAAGCCATCCCTTCCATACCAACTTCAGTGTCTCTAAACGCTGAGGTTTTAGACTTGGAACAGAACCCCCCCTCCTTCAGACCCTCAAAGGACTGAAGAAGTATTTCTCAGCGGACCCAACGCTGAATCTGGCACCAAAACCCTCTTCTCAACTCTCACTCCTCCCACCGTTTCTTTGGTCACTCCATCTATTCCCCCCTTCTCTACTACAACGAAGGTCATTCAACTGAGTGACTCATCTGCTGAAGAAATACGGCGGATGCAGGATTTAAATAAAGGACCTGCAGAAACTTCTCAGCCTAAAGGCTCTCTGGAAGACGACTATGAACACTTTACAGGTCATCAAAACTTCGAGGACTTCGTCAACCATCCCGCATGTATACACATAACTCCAAACATTCCTCTCTCAAAACCCCAAACTTCTGAGCTTTCCTTTATTCACAAGTTCTCAACTTTTTCAGATCCTAATTTGGGAGATATCAACAACTCCCTGAAAGGCTTGGAAACGAAGGTGGAATCTCTCACCACCACTCTCACTGCAAACTCTTCAGCGGTTACAGACGCTGGAGATGCTCTCAAGAAGCTGACCACCGAGGTCCAAGGTAAAGCCTCCAGTGCTGATATGGAGAAGGTGGATGGTAGCATTGGTCAATTTGCTACCACCCTCGCTGAAAACTCCTCCGCCAACATCACTCTCTCTACCAACTTTACAACCCTGTCCAATGAAGTCAAACCATTGAAGACAACGGTTGATGATCTTCAGGGAGAGGTGGCCACTGTAAAGACTGAGGTGACTTCGGTGAAGACTCTACTGCAGCAGATCCTCGACCGCCTGAATGCTGCTACTTGTGCTCCTTCGCACTTTACTCAGGTGGATCGAGAGGATCTTCAGAGAATCACTCCTGCTATATCTGGCCTGGAAGACAGATTAGGTAGGATTGAAGCCTGCGTTGGGATCTCTGGCCTGGAAGCCCGGGACCCAATGCACACTGATGCTGCTGCTACTGCTGTTATTACAATAACCTCCCACATCCATCATGTGTAAGAGGGGGAGAAGAATCAAGACCTTCCCCATAATGTTGAGGGGGAGAAGAAAAATCTTGAAGACCTTTACCGTAACTCTGAGGGGGAGGGTATTGTTTCTGATGCTGCTGCTACAACCAAGAAACCTCAGGGAGTTGAAAACCCTGAGGGAACCGAGAAACCTCCCTCTGTATCTGAGGGGGAGCAACTCGATGAGCATCTCGAAACTGATGCTAATGTTACCGTACCCTACGCTGACGAGGAAGAATCTGATGCTGAAGAAGCAGAAAATGATGAAGACCTCGATCTTGAGGACGACGAACCACATCATCCCCTAAAAACAATGATGATGATGACGACTTCTTCTTCGTCCAACCAAAGAAAGCCCCAACTCAAAAAGGGATTGTCATCGCTGAACAATCAGGGGAGGGGACCACCAAAAGGCCTGCAGCGTCTGAAGCTGACAAAGGCAAAAACAAAGGTGTTTCTTCTGAAGACAACTTGGCTATTCTTTTCAGCAAGCCAGTTTATCAGGTACAATATCTCTTATTCCTTTACACTGCATCCCTCCTCTATCCTTTCTCAACCTCAATTCTCCTCTCCATAAAACCTCTACACACTTAAACCCCATTCTTTTCTCTATCTCCTTCCCAAATGATCTTACTTAAACGATCGCTGTGTTTCAGCTAGTCCTCTCCCCTACTTGAGGATCCAGCTGAAGTTCCTACGGCTGCAACTCCATCAACAATAATCCCAGCTCCTATCGCTGAAGAAATAATCTCAGTCTTGGATTTCATCACTGAGACTGAAGAACCTGAAGAACAACTACTCTCTCACAAAAACATACCTTCCTTGGCTCCTCAAACGCTAAGTGAAGAAGACCTGAAGAAGAAAGAAGCCATGATCAAACATCTTGAAGATCAACGAATCATTCTTCCTCGTGACAAAATCCCTGCTCCTAAGTTCAGACTATCAAGGAAAGAATACACTGATCATCTCAAAGCTGAAAAACAACTCGCTGATCGAAGGAAAGCTGAAGAACAAGATAAAGCCTACGCCATCCAGCTTGTCCAACAATCGGTGAAGGACCCTGATCTAAAGAAAACTCCCATTGAAGTCCAACGCCAATTGTGGGAAGACGCCCAGAAGATCGTTGAAGAAAAGACCAAGGTATCTGATTCTACCTTGGAATGGTGCAAAGAAAGACTGCACTATCGATCTAAGGCTGCCAGAATCAACAAGGTGAACATCAGGGGAAGAACGACCATAGGCGTTCCTGTTATTGAAGTTGACATATTCAAAGAAAACGGTACCAAGCAGACCATCTATGCTGCTACGATCAAGAAGTACGGTCTCTCTGAATGGTTGGAGATGCGAATAGCCATTCAGCGATCTTGCTCACAATATAAGAGCCATGTCGAGAAAATTATAAATTCTCAGATCGACTTGGTTTCATCTGCTGTGGATATTCCTCCTCCTCCTCCTCCAAATCCAACTCAACAAAGAAGGGCCTCTGCAAAGAAAAAGATAAAACCTTCAGACTCAGGTCCTCCTATCCGAAACGAAACAGGTGTTGGTTTCTCACGTGCTGAAGTACTTGGTCCTGAACCTGACCTCTCAGCGCCTGACACCTCCCTGCCCCCTGGTGAACGCTTCATCCCTGGAAAAGTCCTAAGCGAACCATATGGTATCTTCTTTCACGACTATGATGGACGAGAACGCTTTCAATGCATCTCTGAGCTTCCCATCACCCCTATTGAACAGCTCAAGGATCTCGTCTATTGGTGTGAATTCAGAAGAGATCTTCTCGGACGATACATGAAGCCCCTGATCTTTACTGAAGCTCAAAATAGACGAAATCTTGGTGAAACAGTCCCTGACTCGATGATTCCCTCTACAAAAACCCTTGATGAACTTCTCATCAAGGAAGAACCTTTTTAGCTGATAGGATTTCCTTATAATTCCTCTATCTTTATCAGCTTGTATCTTTTGTACTTGTAATTTTTCCACTTCCCTCTGTAACCTTTACGAAGTTTAAAGAAAAATTTCAGTGAATGTACTTTACTCCATCAGTACTCAAAAGATCACAAAAAACAGTAAAAGGGACAAATATTTTATGAGTTCTTTTTATCCATATGGTTTCATACTTAGCAATTTCCTTTTATTGCTATGTCATAATCAAACAGGGGGAGATTGTTGATCCAAACCCTCAGTGATTTGATAATGACTCTTTAAGAAACACTTAGTGAAAATTGTAAGTAAACAATATGTATTAAAGTTTCACTATGCTGATAAGTACTAAGTCCCTACAGTACCGCTGATATGAAACTCACGCTTTTAAGTTAGACATTCAGCGAACACTGTTCATCAACATAAGCCCTGAGCCTGTTCAGTCTTATTGATGATCGCTGATAGTTTAGTTGTTTACTTATGATCCCTGAAGACAAGTTTCACGTCAACAAAGGTTCTACGCTGAAGTCGAAGATCAAGCCCAAGAACCAGCGACAAGTCTACTAATGAACTGATGCGGATATCAGTGAAGACAAGATTTGTCCACTCAACGTGAAGTTACAAGTAGAAGAGTTCAGCAATCGCTGAGCTTTATCACTCGCTGATAAAGTACTGTTCAACGAACGTTGATCATGAAGTTTTCCTCTACAAGTTACTTTTGTCTTACCTCCCTTGCACGCCTCCATACGATTTGTCAGAAAGGACATCCCTTTTGTCCAGGATCGTACTACCAACTCTGATTCTACACTATACATCATGCGGCTACTAGGTTGTCTACAAAGGTCAGACCATGCAACCAATCAGCTGCTGCCACGTGTAAAGTTAGACTGTTGTGCATTTAATGCATGCAGTATATAAGAAGAACCCTACTTCAGAAATGAAGTGCTCAGCCATTCTTCTTCTCTCTACTACTTAGTGTTAGAATATTAGTCTTTAATATTCTTATCTCCTTTCTGTCTTAATTCTAGTGCAAGAAACTTAGTGTTCTCATAACTTGTTTATATTAGGTTTAATCCTTAATCTTGTTCCGCAACAAGTTGTAAATTGTTTGATAAATATCAATAAACAATTTAGAAAAGTAAAATCTGTGTGTTTGTATTCAACCCCCCTTCTATAAACTTGTATAACCCTCCGGGACCAACATATAATATATCTGTTGCTTCCGCGGACGACCCGCGGACATCCGCCCTTCGCGGACGTCCGACCAGGTGCCCCAGCGGACGTCCGCAAGTCCCAAATTTCAATTCCAATTTTGGGGTGTTACATCCATAAAAAGAGTCATTCTTTAAACAAATTTATAAAAAAACATGACGGTTTTCTCAAAACCACACATTAAAATAAATTAGAACATTGAAATCGAGATATATCGCGCTGTATTGCGCGAGTAGACTTCTAGTGTGTGTGTATATATATATATATATATATATATATATATATATATATATATATATATATATAGGACGCTAATCAAATGAGAACCAAAAAAAGATTGGGAATCGTGAAAACCGATATAAGCCACGTATTACTTTTAATCTATGGATATTAAACACAATGGGAGTTTTAATTTATGGATATGTTATGCATTAAAATTAAAAATGGAAGGGCACTTATGGGCTTTCAAATCAATAATTAGGTCCTGGGCTTTCAAATCCAATAATCAGGGCTCCAATTCAACAATCACAACTCGCCCCTTCTTCATCATTTTCCATCCTCTCCTATCGATTTCAGTTTTTGCATTCAACATCATCCCTACCACCATCACGCTTCCATGGCTGACAAAATTTTCTCCTGCGGAAAATCTTCCTAACACAAATCAAACAACATCAACCACCACCGCCACAATAACCATGGCCAAACCAAAATCAACCACCGCCGATGGAGGAGGAACAACAAAACTCATTGAAATCATTTCGGGGATTTAAGAGAAGCAGCAGTTGCGGAAATAGATACACCCAAAATTTATACTTGATTCCTCAGTTATCTCGAAGCAATTCCTTCGGATCATCCACAAGCACGAAGCGACCATCATCTTCAAAAGAAACCTTTATAATATCTTCAAAATTTACTCATAATATCATTAATTTCCAGAAACCTCCATTTAGGAAAACAAGATCTCCGTAGCTCCAAAAACTGTAACACCCTCAAATTTGGAACGAGCAACTAACTTTAATTTCGATAAAATAACCAAAAGTAGATAAATCGTCTCTACAATTCATTCCTTACAATACCTCGGAATTAAAAACATCATAAGTCCGCAAATAAATAACTTAATCGGGTGCTACTTAACACCATACAAGTTGCTAGTCCAAACCAATGCGAATACTTCACTAGTCAAGTCACCTCTCGTGCACTCTACTAGTACTCGCCACTTCGCAATGTAGCTAGAGCTACCCCAACCTGAGCCTGTTGCACATGCCGACAAATAAAAAGGGTTAGGCTTACGCCTAGTGAGTTCAAGAATTTTATCATGACTATATAAAATCATAAATCGAAAGGTAGTAGTTTAGTCATGATTTCGAAAGAGTTTACTTTAATTGCAAATCATCCATTTTCCAACTCACACATTTCCACGGAAAGGTTCCCGAAAGGTATAATACGTTTTCCAAAATGAATTACGTTTCCACTCACTCAAATACGTGAATAAGACTAGTTTAGGCAAAACCTTCAAATATGGTTGACAACACATACTCGACCCGTAAAACATGGAAACCATCCATTAGATATAACACTTTATTAAAACATAATACGAAGCAGATGTAGCATAAACACGTCCATCAACCATGGAAAACAATCCATATGCATAAAATATAACCTCCAAATGCGAATAAATAAAATACCCGAAATCAACACCCTTCGGTGATGGGGGAGACCCGATCTCATCGAATATGGAAACACATAAATTAAACCACGATTAAATAAATGCAAGTAAGCTTCTTGGATGTGGAAAACAGATGACATCAACCATACTAGGTCTTTAGTCAATCCTCGGCATCAATCATACTAGATCTTTAGCCCATCTTAGACATCAACCAAAACTAGGTCTTTAGTCCATTTTAGACATCAACCAAAACTAGGTCTTTAGTCCATATCCGGCATCAACCAAAACTAGGTCTTTAGCCCTTCTTAAACATCAACCATACTATGTCTTTAGTCCAAGCCATCAAGTTCAATCCTACTGGATCTTTACCTTGGGAAAAACCCACCATCCGAAACAAGCTTACTTGACTTAAATATAAATACATGACCCAAAAGAATAATCAATGCATTCAAATCATGTAAATCTCAAACATAATGCAACTCATGTAATGCAAACCCCAAGCCCACGTCGAGCTTAATAAAACCGGACGAATGCCATCAAGACTCAATCGAGTCCAAAACCGAGCCCTCTGCTCAAAGATCTAATGATCATTTATCAACATCAAATCATGCAAATGAAATGCAATTAAGCATATAACACATCCTAGACTCCACCCCGAGCATGTAAATATCAACAACGTGCAATAATATGCAACACGATGCAATAAAAGCAACCCGTAAATAAGACTCCACATCGAGAATTTTAAACCGGACAAATGTCCCAAGACTATCTCAAAGTCAAAACCGAGAAAGTGCTCCAAGCTTGCTAGACCCATAATGTCGGTCATCATCGCATAAAACGCGTTTAAACATTGTTTAAGCAAACACGTATCCCAAAATCATCATTAACCCCAAAACTTAACACGGGTTAAACAAAAGGGGTTTTCCCAAAGGACTCACACCCTTAATATTCTCAAAATGACCCATAACACTAAAAGTGCATTTCCCAAATGGTTTATTAAAATCATTTACACTAACATGATTAAACCATCAAATAAACCTCATTTTGAGCAATTAATCTTTTAAAGACAATTTATGGTTTCTAACCATCCAAATATCCAAAAGCCCCAAATATGGGTGTTTTACACATTTATGAAGATAAACACTTCAAAAGAGTTAAACCATTCAAATAACTCAACCACATATATTTTAAAGTAAAACACATAAATATTTGGAAAATACTATTTTGGCATGTACAAAGTTTTTGCTAGATTAGGCTAAATCTAGATTTTCCCAACGTAGGCTCCTTTGATGCAACTCGGATCCTCAAGCCAAATTTTCCAAAAACCTAAATTCATAAATTCTAACCATGAATAACTATATTTAACCATTTAGAATTGTTCTTCAAACATCAACCATCAAAATCTCCATTTATACCCAAAACCTCAATTTGACCTAACTTCTCCAAAATCATCCAAACCAAAATTGGATAAGCAAAATACTAGAAGATTATCAATGGAACATTTCTAACTCATATGAAAGTATAGAAGCTAATAGGATGAACTCACCACTTAGGTTTTGATGAAAACCTAGAAACCCCAAAAATCTCTAGTGTTGTGGATGAAACTTGCTCTTGCATCAATAAATGAAATCACTAGCATGAAGTGGATAAGGAACACATTAATCTCCAAGAAAAAGCCACAAAATCAGTTAGGGTTTGTGAGGGAAAGAGGGGAAACGATTTGGAGAGAAAAGAAGAGATTTGAGAGTGAGAAATGAGAGACTTACCACCACCAAACACCCTTGAATCTTTCAATGAACATCAAAACTAACACTTTATCCTTGAAAAGCTCTAAAAACCGAAACCATGGCACTTTGAATCGCCAAAAACGGAGGTGAAATGAGAGAGATATGAAGAAATGAAGTTTGGGGGTGAAATTCGCGTTTTAAGGGTCCTGGTGCCCCGGGCGATAGTGACATGCTATAGTGACAGTGTCACAATCGCTGGCACAATCGCTGGCACAATCGCACGCGTTGTACCGAGAGTTTTTGGCATCCGGCGATTGTGACATGCTATTGTGACAATGTCACAATCGCAGGGCACTATAGCACAGAGTGTACCGAAACTTGTTTTGGTCATAACTTCTTCGTTTTAGCTCCGTTTTTGCTCCGGAAAGAACCGTTGGACTCGTATTCGAATTCCTCATCCAACAAGACCATAAAATCTAAGATTTAACCCAAAATATTATTTTTCATATTTTTCTTAAAGATCGGTTCCACACTGATTCGAAATTGGACCTATCCGAAAATTACGGGGTTACAAAAACCACCGCGGATGTCGTCGTTGTCTTCCGACGGAATGATATTCGAACTGGAATTACCGTCTTCATCTCTTTCGATTTCTTAATGTTTTGGGGATTGATTTAAGGGATCCTCCATGTCAGATGATTCGTCGTAGTTATCCGGGGTTTCAAGCTCTAGATCATTTGCTAAGATGGATCGAAAGAAACTTGTGTTTGATTTCATGTGGTGAATTGTGTTAGGTTTCATGAGGTGAAATAGATATATATGAAATTTGTGTTAGGTTTCATTAGGTGAAACAGATTATAGATGAAATATATGCTTGATTTCATGTGGTGAATTAATATATATATATATATATATATATATATATGTGTGTGTGTGTGTGTGTGTGTGTGTGTGTGTGTGTGTGAATATTATGTGTGAATTTCATTAGGTGAAATAGTTAATTTATGAAAATTATGATTTATTTCATATGGTGAAATGAGGTTAGTATGTGTTTCATATGGCGAATCTATGTGTTTCATCTAATGAATGAATCTATATATTTCATCTGGTGAATCTTGTTACCAAATGACAATTATGCCCTTTTCATGTAGTAAAACAACCTTTAATTAAAACCATAGGATCAAAACTAGATTACGGTTTAAATCGGTTCTCACGGTTCTCAGTCTTTTCTTGATTCTCACATGATTTAACCCCTATATATATATATATATATATTACCTATTTTAATTCTCCAAATTAATAACTAAATCGAAAGAACATTTAGCTTATGATTTAAAAAAGCTCTATTCCGAAAGAATATATTATGGTATGCTTTTTGGAAGTATGTTCTCAAACAATAACAATTTAGGGGGTGTTTGGTTGGGGGTATTGAGGGGTAACGAATATGAATGATAATGAAAACTGTTGTTTGGTTTGATATAATATAATGGACTCATTACCCCAAACTCATCCATTTCCATTCTTGACCAAATTGGAGGGAATGAAAAATTTATTTCTGCTCAATCATTTTTTCTCATGCGTCCCTTCATTTCTCGATGTTGAATGCAAAATAATTTTTATTTTCATTTTGGACGTCATATATTTGTATTAAAAATATTATATAAGACATTTTTTATTAATTTTATTGGTTTAACCAAACAGCATCAATGGAATGTTCATTCCTATTCCCATTCTCCTGCATTCCCATTTTCATTTTCATTTTCATTTTCATTTCCATTCCTTAGAAACGAACCAAATGCCCCCTTAATGAAAAATATGTATATTCTAAATGTAGTTTGTTCAAAATTTAATTCCATATAAAGATTAAGGCGGTGTTTGGGATTGCGTCGGAGAAATCACGTCTGAAAATCACGTTTCAAATCACGTTTCAAAATCGCGTTTTGGAAAAGTAGGTCTCCACCTACTTCTCAAAAAATCGCGTTTCAACCAAAAACTCCGGTGACAAAACGCAATAAGGAGTTTATCCAAACACTCACCTCGTGATTTCTCCGGTGACAAGACGCGATAAGGAGACAAGCACCCTCAAAACGCAATCCCAGACACCCTCTAAAGGTGCTATTTTATCCCAGAGAAATATTTCAATTGCAAGTTCTTATATTACACGCAAGCAAAAACTTTAAAAATATTAATCTCACAATAGTAAGTTCAAATATTTAACATTTTAATTTTAATGGATTTGGGCTACTCCTCGTAGACTCTTTTAAGGTTTTGATGAAAGAAAATTGATTCATCTTACTAATTTCTATCAGGACGATTTATCTGAAATGAAACTTTTGATACATGATGATCAACTAAAGACTTGTATTGTTGATATACGGACAACGAACGAGTTTTCTAACCTAAAAAGGATCGGTGATCTTGCACAGAAAAGGGTGGAAACAAAAAGGGATAATGGTTCATCTCGTGTATTTGTTTATAAAACTAGTAATAATATTAATTGTTGCGAATGCGACAGTTGAGGAGGACATTTTCAGCTATGAAAATTTCTTGAATAATATGTTGCGCAATAGAATGAGAGATCAATGTATGAATGATTGTTTAGTTACTTATCTCGAAGAAAAGATGGTTGTACTGAGTTTGATAATAAATATATCATAAACAAGTTGCAGAAAATGAAAAATCGTTGAGGTCAATTTTAAATCTATAAAGGTCGAGTATCATGAATATAAATATATAATATCGTTATTTTTGCCTTTTCATAATGTTAACTTATATTTTTATTATATTTTATATGGTGCTTCCCTCCTATAATTTTCTAGCTCCACCCCCTAGTGTCAAGCCCCTTAGACCATCCGCATCCATCCCATTCTAACCCACATTTTTTCACTGCCACATCAGCGCCATATCATTTTTTCCTTTCAACCCATTCTAACCCACAAACCCCCACATCCATCCCACACCACCATCCCATCTTTTATTTATTTTTATTTTTATTTTTGTTACAAGTATATTAATTTAAATAATTTAAATTTTATAAATAATTTATAATTTAATATAAGATAAAACAATTAATAAAATATTTCATAAATTGAAACTACAATTTTAACCTTACATAACCAAATTAAAAACATAAAAAAATACATAATTTCAAATTAAAAAACTACAAATTTCACCAACCATATAGTTGTCGAAGCAACTCTTTGTGGGCTAAAACCGCATTTAACTCGTTACCCGTGAGATGATCATGTGGTTTGATGTAAAACTTGAGATCTTTCCGCATTTCTCTTTGTTTCAAAGCTTCCGCTTTTGTCTTTGCCGCTTCCGCTTTTGTCTTTGTCGCCTCGGCTTTGTCCCTCGCGGTTTTCAACATTTCCTCCTCCACGGTTAGTATTTTTTTTATTTGCAACGTTTATATTCTCGACATACGCCATAAGATTCTTCA
Source organism: Saussurea involucrata (assembly GCA_033807775.1). NCBI lineage: Eukaryota > Viridiplantae > Streptophyta > Magnoliopsida > Asterales > Asteraceae > Saussurea > Saussurea involucrata. The sequence goes on along the minus strand of CM066324.1, from coordinate 126,678,264 downwards.
ACGCCTCGTCCTTTTCCGCCGTCTTTGTGGAGGATGACGCGGCACGTTTACCTTTATCTCTCCCCGTCGGTCGTGTCGGTTCTTGTACGAAAACATCCTCCTCATCATGGCTTTCTTCATTAAGGTTGAACCGAACACGTGCGTCAGAAGACGTCGTGTTTGGGTTTGAATCCGACATGGACTTGCTCCGTTTTGAGGGCCTCGGGTTATCGTCCATGGAATGTACGATCTTCCACTTAGGGTGGTCTTTCACAATTCTCCAAGCCGTCTCGTGGGAGAAAGACTTTTGGTTATTATCTGCCCGATACATCGTGTGTGCCCTCTCCATGAAGTCTGCGTCACCCCATCCGGATTTATATTGGGCTCTTAGATTATTGTAGATCCCGTTAAACTTCATCATTTTTTTGTTCATGTCACCCCATTTGGATTGTACTTGGTCTTTATTGCGTTGATGTTGGCGACTTGAGTTGAAATAATCGAGTATTTTTCCCCAAAATTGTCTTACAAAAATAAATATATATATATATATATATGAATACATATATATAATAAAGATAAACACATTAATAAATATATATGAATACGTATATATAATAAAGATAAATACATTAATAAATATATATACCCACTTTTTCTGCGTTTCCAACGATGCTATCTTCGGAGACGTGAAGCCATGCACGTGCCAACAAAACCTCTTCTTCGGAAGTCCACGAAACCGCTTTCGTTCTATTTGCAAATTTCTTTTTCCCTTGTGTTTCGGGAACCAAATCGGGTGGGGTTTCGGGAACCGTTTCTTCGACCTCAACGTCCTCCGAATATGTTTCTTGTTGTAGTAGTTGTTGGAATTGCCCACCTTGATTATATTGTGGAAAGCCACCTTGCATAAATGGTTGAAAGCCGCCTTGATTAACTTGTTGGAATCCACCCGAATTAAATTGTTGGAATCCACCCGAATGAAATTGTTGGAACCCAACCGAGAGGGTGTTGGGTGAATACATAGGGTATTGTTGTATGCTTCCATGGTAGGTTGATGGTGGTGGTGTAAGATTGAAAATATTTTCCGTCGGGGACGGTTGCGAGCTCGTGCCTCGCGATTTGGAACCTCGTCGTGGTGTTGTGAACCCTTGTGTTTCTTTATCCATTATGATTTTTTTGAAGAAAGAAATAATATTGAGAGAGTAGAATGAAGTGGGGAAGATGAGAGAGATTGAGAGTAAATTTGTTTGTGTGAAAAAATAAGTGGGTTAAGATTAGTATTTATAGGATAGAAATAATAAAAAAAAATAAAAAATTTGAATTTAATTGTTTCCAACGTCTATATTTTAAAAATAAAAAAAAAATTCACCCAACCCGAGCTGGGTTGCCCAACCCGGGAGGTTCCATCTCACGCCAACCCCAAGGGGTGCGATGGTGTTGGCTTCCAACCCATGCCAACCCGGGCGAACCCAAGGCCCCGATGCGGGTGGTCTTAGACTTTACACTAAATCCAATATTTATTTATACTATATTATAAAGCATTTATGAAAAACTCTTAAAAACAACCATTAAAGCTTCATGTACCGCTATTTAATACTAATTACTTATAATCTCTTAAAAACAACTAATGAAGCTTTATGTACCGCTTTTAATGCTAATTATTTGATTAATACTTATCTCTAATAACCTTCAAATTCTTAAACCGTGGACTCTTATTAATTAATCTTTATCTCTTTCAAATCCTCAAATCATGAACTCCTTAAAAAGTGTCATTCTTTAAACAAACTTATAAAAATACATGACCGTTTTCTCAAAACCGCACATTAAATAAATTAGAACATTAAAATTGAGATATATCGCGCTGCATTGCACGGGTAGACTTCTAGTTTATATAAAAAGATTTAAGGGTCGTGTACCAAACGTTTACCCGGGTAAGTGATTACCAAGTCACAGTACCTTGTCGTATGAATATGACTAGGACAAGAATCTTACCCGGTAAGAGCTAAGAGAAGGATCAAGAATTTTACCCGGTAAGTATGGTGAAACCTCTTACCATGGTTAGCGCTTACCGGAAAAATTGTTCCATACAATACCATTTTTGTGGACTAAAATCTTATCCCGTAAGTAAGTGATAGTGTTAAATTTTACCGGTAAGCACTTATTATTTTACTGTGGATGCTTTACGGATGAATCTTATTCACTATTTCTCATGGATTAGTATGAATGACTCGTTTTGATAAAAAAAAATATTAATTATCATATCTCATTTTTCAAATAGTGGGTTTTGTGATTATATTCCTATGATTTTACATGTTATTTTATAAAAAAATTATTGGAATGGGAAACATATTGGTTATTACTGCTTTATGTGAATGGGATAAAAACTGTTTTAACTCATAGACGTTAAACCTAACACTGTCATTGACGGATGCACTTCTTTGTTAAGGGGGGATAGGACCCCATTAAAAAGATTTTTTTGAAATTTTTAGCTTAAAAATATAGATTTTTCAACCTTTTATCTAAATGTCCCCCAGTAATTTCTCGTATGAGACCCCATCAACCAAAAAATTGTTTCGAAATCAACCCAAAAAGCTGAAACTACTCTCGAAATCGACTAAAAAACCAAAAAAGTCTTTCGAAATCGACAAAAAAACTTAAAAATCTCTTAAAATTTACCAAAAAAACATTAAAAGACCCTTGTAAACGTTGGATTTAGTCTAAAAATATATCGGACAATTTTACGGATATTTAAGCTACCTTAAAGAGGACCCCAGTATGAAAAAATCCTGGATCCGCCACTGAACATTGTTTACATAAAACAAACCATGACTCATTGATGATGCAATTGTGTATTGGGATAGAATTAACTTGACTAACATACACCATTTAAAATGAATGAAACTCCAATAATATTGGAGAACAATTTTATTAAATACAACATAAATACAAATAATATCATCCTATATTTAGTATTAAAAATGTTACAATCATTTTCCTTTTGTTAAATCAAACTAAAAAGTTGGGAAAAAAACAAATAAAAAAGGATTACAAGTAACACAATTTACTCTAATTTTTTTTTTTCCAAATAATAAAACAATTAAACCCTTATTTCCACAGGGAACTTATCAATACAATCCCCCCATGGGTTGCAAGCCGACGGCTTCACGGCTCGAACAGCTTCCCAAACGGCGCTGTTACACTTAAAGCCGCTACCGAAAGCAATTTGCCAAACACGGTTTCCTTTCATCATACGCCCTTTAGCCTCCGTGTACGCCAGCTCATACCAAATCGAGCTTGATGACGTGTTCCCGAACCGATACAACGTCATCCTCGACGGCTCCACGTGTTCCTCCGACAACCGCAAATTCTTCTCCAGCTCATCAATCACCGCCCTCCCGCCGGCGTGGATACAAAAATGATCAAACGCCAGCTTGAAATCAGGTATATATGGCTTCATTTTAGTGTTCATTAATTTCCTTATAATTAGGGTTACGAAAAACAAAAGCTGTTCGCTGATCGGAAGAACAAGTGGACCTAAAGTGGTGATGTTTGCTTTTAATGCACCGCCGGCGATCGCCATTAAATCTTTCGACAGTGAAACGCCGGTTTTTCCGGCGTCGTCTTGTTCTTGGTAGACACAGTTGAAAGCGGTGTCGTTTGATCCACAGTGTGTTCGAACAACGTGAAGAAGCTTGTATTTCGCACGGCGTTTGTCGGCGGAGTTGTTCGATAACAAAACGGCGCCGCCGCCGACTCTGAATAAACAGTTTGGAATCAGCATTGACTTTTTATTACCGAAGTACCAGTTTTGAGTTATGTTTTCCATGCTGACGATAACTGCGTAACTGTTGCGATGTACATGTACTTGTAACATGTCTTTCGCGAGATCGACGGCGATCACGCCGGCGCTGCAACCCATGCCGCCGAGATTAAACGTTTTGATGTTTTCTCGAAGCTTGTATTTATTAACTATCATTGAAGATAGCGATGGAGTCGGATTAAAAAGACTGCAATTCACGATCAATATTCCGATATCTTTCGGATTAATATTTGTGGATTTGAATAATTTTTCAAGAGCTCCAAACATAACATCTTCAGCTTCTTCTCTAGCGGTGGCCATGGAAGGTTCCGGCGGGATGCGGTGTAACGCCGCCGGGAGATAAGTTTCTTCTCCGAGTCCAGAACGTTCTAGAATCTTCCTTTGGAACTCAAGCGCCGACTCGTTAAACCCGCCGTGTCTCTTTGACCGGTCCATGAACGTTTCGAATTTGACTTTTTGGTTATCCGGTGGCTGGTAGCAGGAATAGTCAACGAGATAAACGGTTTTAGGTCTAGTGATAATATAGGCAGTGAATCCAAGGATAACGGCGCCGGTTAACGCCGTGACGGCGATGGAGTTGTAGTGGAGTTGTCGGTAAAGGTTTTCGATGTCTTTAAGGTTTAACTTGGAAGCGTGGACGGCGGCGACGGCGGTGAGAGGGAGGAGAGAGAGGGTGAGAAGGTGGGTGATGAGATAATGATAACCTAATTTAACATACTTATGTTTAACAGAAGCCAAGAAATTTGGAAGTGGGGGTGGTGGTGGTTGAATCTGGACGTTGGCGCCACCGTTAGCGGTGGTTTTGGTGGCGGAATGATGGTGTGTAGCGGTGGCCATTGGTGGTGGAAAGAAGTGATTCTATGGAAGGTGGGTGAAGAAGCGAAGCGGTATATATAAAGTAGGATGGTAGAAGGGTAGATACAACTTTGTGAAATAAAAGATGATACAACTATCAACTGCCGAGGACACGTGTCGTCAAATTAAATGATTTCTTGAATAATTGGTTATAGACAAATTATTTAACTATTACTTGTAGCAATTACAAAAATCATGTGGCCGTAACAAGATCCATACAACTGAAAAAACATATACCTTTTTTAAAGGGAAATTAATTAAAATACCCTAAGTCAAACCAAGTGTTACCAAAATACTCAAAATCTCTCCCAGTTTGCAAAAATACCCCTTTTTTCCGCGATGGGAGCCCGCGATCGCGGGCCAGGGACCATTTTTGACACTTTTTTAAACTTGCAGGGACCATTTTTGAAAAATGGAATCCCGCGATCGCGGGCTCATCCCGCGATGGGGTACTTTTTGTGACTTTTCAATTGCAAGGGACCATTTTGAAAAATTCCAGGGACCATTTATGAAAAATTGAACCGCGATCGCGTAGAATCTCACTGTTCACCCCGCTTTCTTTCAATTTGATGAATTAAAATAAAATGTTACACTTTCAACCCCTATACTTATTTACTAAATTTACTTTATACCTTTTACTTTCATTATTTTAATTTTACATTTAACACATATAATCATTTATTAACTAAAATACGTTAAAAAATACGTTTTAATTTTAACAAATTACACCATTATAATCGTCTCTTCGATACGTTCGAAATGAGCCCAATCTTGAATTTTTTTGGATTTATATATTTTAATATATATCATATACAGTTATACACTACATAAAAAAAAATATTTTTTATATTTAAAATTCATACTCTTATAGTTAATTATTTAATTTATGGTACATCTCTTATTTTTTTTCAATTTTGTTTTACACTCCTATCGCATTAACATAATAATCATATATTAACTAATATTAACTTTAAGTAGTCAAACATAGCTAATTAATGAGAATTTAGATCAGATTTATATGGTACTATCAAATGCAAGTTTCTATAATATAGATATTGTTCTACATTACATGATACCAATTTTTGCATCATATGAATCACTTCCAGACAACAAGAACCAATACCCCAATAATCAAGAAATAAATGCTTGTTCATCCAATAATCTATGTATTAGGATTATCGCAAGTTTCATAAACCTACTTACTAGGTGTTGGAAATATGGATTTTACTAAACTTTGGACGCATTTAAATTTATATATATGTGTTATATATAACTAACTTTTAGTAGGTTTATGTTCTCCTATATGAGAGCTTCGAAATGATATATAATGCGTCCAAAATGGAGTATGTGTGAAAGAGATATCGATACTCAAAGTTGAGTAAATTGATGAAATTAGCAAAAACCAAATGAAGTAAACGGTAACTGTATCACAATACTTTAACAAAATAAGTTAATACTAAAAATAACAATTATTTAATGTTACATAAACAACCTAACTACTTAGACAATGCGCATAAATTGACTCCGCCATATGTCGGCGGAAATCCATTGCCTCATCGTCGGTTTCGTTAGGGGGTACCCATATCCCCTCGTTATTTATCAACTTTTGGACATTACGACATACCCATACACCGCAATCCGCATATAACCCGGTCTGCTGGGGTACTTGGCCTGCCATCTTTGTGCGAAATATACTTGACATTTCGCGACGTCTATGATCCCCTATCAATGAAAAGAACGTATATAGTTTTGCTTTAAACGATTGCATCTGCTCTGTCAATTGTTGTTTGCAGAGACCGTCATTTTCGCTGTCATATAGGGTCATGACCATAGTGTCAAGTTCAAACACTCCAAGCAGCCAATGTCTGGGATGCAAGCATATGGGGATGTACACCTGAAATATTACAATATATGTCATATATGTTATTAAATAAAATAACAGTAAAACGATTTACATACCCTATCGAGGAGAGTCCAAGAGGTCCCTTCCGAGCCATTGCATATTTCGACCACGGAGGCGGGACCTTGATGGTCCATCAGTATACACTGAAAGAACATAGTGTGCATGATGGTCCACCTCGTGTCTACGCCACGATGTTTTTGCAACAGGCTAACCCAAGAATCGACGTGCTATGCATAAAAAATAGATGGTTAGACATGTAATATAAATATATTTGATTATATATGACTATAATTTAACTTCATACTAACCGTATCGTCTAAGTCAGAGTTCACAGGGTCATCCGCAAGCAATGTTTCAAAAAACGAGGGGTTGATTTCTAAGCCCCCGTAAGGGGTGAATGTCAAGTTGGGGAGGCGACCAATCCGGCACATCCTCATTATTTCTGATGCCGGGTGAGGCTCCGGTGAAGGCACCTTTCCCTTTTTCTTTCCTCCCTTCTTTCCCCCCGCTTTCTTTGCTTGTTTTTTAGCGGGCGGTGGTGTCGTAGATCCTTGTTGGCCAAACGGGTGACGAAACCATTGTGAAATTTTATGCGACCGCTTTAGAGGGAGCGGGGTCACCTGTGGTGGTGGATCTACAACATCCATCGAGTCATCGTCAGGCTCCGAGAAGTGCTCTGAGAAGTGATCCTGGATAATAGGAGACCTCGTCTGAAAATTACGTTACTCAATGTTTTAAGTACAATTTAGGAAATGTTCACAATTAAACCAAAACTACCAAAATATCTTACAGTATGCATTTCCGGCCTGTAATAGTCATCGGCCGAACCGCCAAAGATGTTTGTGATTGCTGTGGTGGCGAACGACGGCATGTGATGTGCCCCCGACATCCCGGCCTGCGTGACATTGATCATTAAAATAGTTACAAAATTAGGATTATCGATATATAACTATAATGGTTACTCAGTGTCACTAACACTCTCCGGGATAGTCGAATATGATGTGGTGGCGAACGGCGGCGGCATCTGCGAGGTGTATGCCCCCGACATCCCGGCCTGCGTGACATTGATCATTAAAATAGTTACAAAATTAGGAACAAACATATAACTATAATGGTTACTCAGTGTCACTTACACTCTCCGGGATAGTAGAATAGGATGTGGTGGCGAACGGCGTTTCCGACATCCCGGCCCCCGACATCCCGGCCTGCGTGACATTGATCATTATAAGAGTTACAAACTTAGGAACAAACATATAACTATAATGGTTACTCAATGTCACTTACATTTTCAGGGAATGACGGATGGGATGTGGTGGCAAACGTCGCCTGTGCCCCCTGTCCGAACGGAGCGGGGATCGGTGTCGTACTCGACAGCTAAAACAAATTTAGAACGTAATATTAATATACAAACTAAATAAACGTGGCCAACAAATTAAGTTAAACACTAACATTGACAGCGCTAAACTGTCTGTAGACTTCCTCCAGATAGTGTACACGTGTCTCTAGCGGCCCGTGGACGTAGTCCCACAGGACTTCATGTGAGCCACGCTGTGGCTCGTAGGAAGGGGCCGCCTGATATGGATTGTAGGAGGAGGAAGGGGGCGCCTGGTAGGAGGAGGAAGGGGGCGCCTGGTAGGAGGAGGAACGGGGTGCCTGGTAGGAGGAGGAACGGGGCGGCTGGTATCCACCGGAAGGGGGCATGTCGTCGTCTTCCTCATCTTCGGAAGTAGGGGGACGTCGAGCCCTTTCCGCCTCTGCGTCAATAAAGGCCACGCTGTCTCTGTACCAATCTGTGCCCATCTCGTCGACAGTAGGCACAAGGCGATCGGCGGGCAAGAGTGGCTACTAAATATATGATAAAACATAAAAGAAATTAATAAGCGGGACTAACGTATGCAAATTGTAAACATAGTAAAAGAACTTACATTTCTAGACGCTTTGAAGAACTCAATCCAAAGCGACCTACTTAGGGTAACACGTTTGTCCCAACGGGTTCCCCTAAGTACTCGATCGTCGCGCTTGACGAAATATCGGATTGATGCGGGAAACATCTCCAAGATCCATATATGGAATTAGACAAGAAGAGCAAGTACGTAAAAAGAAAAGCCAAACAGTTTGTATGTATTATTAACAATTGTTATACTACGTATCTAACCTTGAAGGCGTATGTAAAACCACAAAGATTCATCTTTGCATGTCGATCGGCGCGTCTGCCTATGGCTCGGTGCAGATTAGAGTAGCAATGTGTCCAGATATGGCTACCCCACGGGTAGCTGTTAAACAGCTCAAGGTCCTCGACGGCCCTAAGGACCGTCGATGAAGCATGCTGGCTATACTCACGGCCCAGGAAGCCCATATACACGATCACCACCAAGCATACACGGACAGCATCGTCGTCGGTTAGGGCACTAAGGCCCTCTTTCATCTTTTCCCGGGCTGCCTTCAGCTTCAAACGAGATGCTGAAATGCCGAAAACCCTAGGAACGAAGGAGCAGTCTTCTAAGGGAGGAAGGGGGGAGCCTCTCCAAAACGTAGTCCTGTAATTAGACAAAACTCCAGACGCCCAAAATGCAATTGAGAGCCGAAGAAATCAAAATGCATCTCCTCCGGCTCAGCGTTGGCGTCCTCGACCTCCAACTGTAGAAACATGTGTACTAGCGTAGGGTCGCCACCAGAGTAAGACACATCCATCCATGGCCCGAACGGTGTCCCTCTATAGATGGTCTCAAGGGTATCTGCGCGATCACCTAATCCCCTAAACAGCGCTCCTAATTCCTCGATGTATGAAACTTTGCACCTTACCGTCAAGTCGATGTTAAAGAAATCCTTCTTCATAGTCATTCACAGATGTTATAGTTAGTGTTATATATAGATGCTGCAGTTTATTTTATTTTATATAGATGTTGCGGTTTATTTTATTTCAACGTATAATAGTGTTATATATAGATAAAGTGCGGTTGTATTTTATTTCAACGTATAATAGTGTTATATATAGATAAAGTGCGGTTTATTTTATTTCAACGTATAATAGTGTTATATATAGATAAACTGCGGTTTATTTTATTTCAACGTATAATAGTGTTATATATAGATAAAGTGCGGTTGTATTTTATTTCAACGTATAATAGTGTTATATATAGATAAAGTGCGGTTTATTTTATTTCAACGTATAATAGTGTTATATATAGATAAAGTGCGGTTTATTTTATTTCAACGTATCATATTGTTATATATAGATAAAGTGCGGTTATATTTTATTTCAACGTATAATAGTGTTATACATAGATAAAGTGCGGTTTATTTTATTTCAACGTATAATAGTGTTATACATAGATAAAGTGCGGTTTATTTTATTTCAACGTATAATAGTGTTATATATAGATAAAGTGCGGTTTATTTTATTTCAACGTATAATAGTGTTATATATAGATAAAGTGCGGTTTATTTTATTTCAACGTATAATAGTGTTATATATAGATAAAGTGCGGTTTATTTTATTTCAACGTATCATATTGTTATATATAGATAAAGTGCGGTTGTATTTTATTTCAACGTATAATAGTGTTATACATAGATAAAGTGCGGTTTATTTTATTTCAACGTATAATAGTGTTATATATAGATAAAGTGCGGTTTATTTTATTTCAACGTATAATAGTGTTATATATAGATAAAGTGCGGTTTATTTTATTTCAACGTATCATATTGTTATATATAGATAAAGTGCGGTTGTATTTTATTTCAACGTATAATAGTGTTATATAAAGATAAAGTGCGGTTTATTTTATTTCAACGTATAATAGTGTTATATATAGATAAAGTGCGGTTTATTTTATTCAACGTATAATAGTGTTATATATAGATAAAGTGCGGTTTATTTTATTTCAACGTATCATATTGTTATATAGAGATAAAGTGCGGTTTAGGGACCCTAGTTGTCATTCTTAAAAGTTTAGGACCTAATTGGCATTCTTAAAAGTTTAGGGACCTAAGTTGTCATTCTTAAAACCGTAGGGACCTAAGTTGTCATTCTTAACATTTTTTTATAAAAAACACATATTTAACAATTTTTTTATAAAATGTGTTTTTTATAAAAAATTGTTAAGAGTGTGTTTTTATAAAAAAATTGTTATAGTTTTATGGTTTTATGTTTGAATGTGATATTTGTATGTTATAATGTGTATGTTGTTATAGTGTGTTTTTTCATATAAAAATTGTTAAAAATGTGTTTTTTTTTATAAAAACACACCCTTAACAATTTTTTATAAAAACACACTCTTAACAATTTTTTTATAAAAAAACCTGTTTTTATAAAAAATTGTTAAGGGTGTGTTTTTATAAAAAAATTGTTAAGAGTGTGTTTTTATAAAAAAACATTGTTAACAATTTTTTTTTATAAAAACATACTCTTAACAATTTTTTATAAAAAAAACACATTTTTAACAATTTTTATATGAAAAAACACACTATAACAACATATACATTATAACATACAAATATCACATTCAAACATAAAACCATAAAACTATAACAATTTTTTTATAAAAACACACTCTTAACAATTTTTTATAAAAAAAACACATTTTTAACATTTTTTTTATAAAAACTGTTTTTATAAAAAAAATTAACAATTTTTTTATAAAAAAACACATTATAAAAACCATAAAACTATAACAATTTTTTATAAAAACACACTATTAAACATTTTTTATAAAAAAACTGTATTTATAAAAAATTGTTAAGGGTGTGTTTTTATAAAAAAATTGTTAAGAGTGTGTTTTTATAAAAAAAACACATTGTTAACAATTTTTTTATAAAAACACACTCTTAACAATTTTTTTATAAAAACACTCTTAACAATTTTTATATGAAAAAACACACTATAACAACATACACATTATAACATACAAATATCACATTCAAACATAAAACCATACATATCATGTTAAACATAGAACATATTCAAACATAAGTTATAAACACTATAACAACCTACAAATCATATATCTTAACTTAAAATAACATACAAAAAATAACAAATAACATAAGGAAAACATACCAAAGAGGTAATACGAGACATCTTCACAAAACCCGAACGCGTATTCTACACGAGAAAATTGAGAGAGTGGGAGAAAATTGAGAGAGTTTGATTAAAAATTGAGAGGGTGATTAAAAAAATTGAGAGTGGAGAGTGGCCGTGTCTTGGTCCCCCACCCCCCTTATATAGTGCGGCCGAAGAAACAATGGGATTAGGGTTTAGGTTCTCAAAGGGATTTTAGGGTTAACCCTGTGCCGACACGTGGCACAGGAGCCCGCGATCGCGGGAGGTCAACGAAAGTCAATCGCGGGTAGGGACCAAAAATGCACACGCGGGTATTCTTGAGGGGGGAAAGCTGTACCGCGGGAATTCTTGAGGGACCAACGCGGGCAAAGTGGCCAAACTTTGGTGACACGTGTAGCCCGCGATCGCGGGGTCAATGAGTCAATCGCGGGCAGGGACCAAAACTGCACACGCGGGCATTCTTGAGGGGGGAAAGCTGGACCGCGGGCATTCTTGAGGGACCAACGCGGGCATTCTTGGTGACACGTGGCCTGGAGCCCGCGATCGCGGGCTCCATCGCGGATTTTTTGGGTACTTTTGTAAACTGGGAGAGATTTTGGGTATTTTGGTAAGAGATGGTCAAACTTAGCGTATTTTAATTAATTTCCCTTTTTTAAATATCACGTCAGTTTTACAATAATATCTTTCACATACATGCAAGACCAAACTTTTTTCTAAACTAATAAATTATAATATAAATAATAAACATATTAAGAATTAATGTTTAAATAAACAAACAAACAAATTAATTAAAATAAAAAATGCTATTGGTTAATATATTTATTTTGTAAAAGAGCTTTCTAATTTAGAAAAATGAGGTTGGTTTTGCAAGGCCTTGCAAGCCACATGGCATGTCATGTCATCTTGCAAGGGGCATTGCAAGACTTGTGTGGATGCTCTAAGCTAATTAAAGAGATCTTTATTTTTTAACGCATTTTCAGTAAATATTTTCCAAGATACATTATAAAATACTAATAAAATTAAGGGTGATAAGTTTGTATTGAACCAAACAAAGTAATATATGTACTACTTGTAATAGTTAAATTGATACCAATTTAATTGTAGGCAACAGATCATGTGAGAAATGTCAGTTTTGATGAGAAGTATGAAAGTATTTTTAAACCGTTGATTACCTTTAATCAAACCTCCCATGAATTGCGGTTTGAAACAAAATTGATCCGATGCATCTTATCTCGGTACATCTCATTTTAATGTTCGTTCATTTATCATCCAACGGTGGATAACCACTTCTTACATTTCTAACAGATGATGCTTTAAGACATTATCCTATATTACTCCATGTTTTTACAAGAATGTTTGTGGGATAATGACTTTTTGTATCCTCTATTAATGTTTTTACTTTTTGTCCAATACAAAAATTCTACAATTTATTCATAACATATTCTTGTTAAACTATTTCTGATGTGGTTTTATGTAAAAGCCAAAAATATGTGTTTCACACGAGCAACACATGTATGTGTGGTTTTGCATTTTTGGTGTGGATCGAGTATTTGAAAAACATGGCTTTTTATTTGTGTAAGTGATTAATTAAGGAAATTGCTCTTTCTAATCACATATGAATTGTTTTATTCTAAATGTTTATATTAATATTATGGTTAGTCCAACTATAAGTTATAAAAATTGAGTTCTTTTTTTTTGAAAGGCAAACATTTTATTATCAAACCAAATAAAAAGTACACCAACAAAACAAAACCAATTAATCGGACCACACAAACAGCCCCGTGAACAACAGCACAGAACAGCAGACCGAAGGCTTGCCAGAGGCAAATCGAGGCCAAACGTCAACCGAACAACATCGTTGCAGCAAAAAACTAAGAGCATCTCCAACAGCTTTCCTAAAATCGGGAAAATGGAGAAAATGTGGATTTTGGACTAATATTTTGCTCCAACAACTTCCCTAAAACTATCCTCAAAATGGAGAAAGTTGGAGAGAGAAGATTTTTTTTCTCAAAATACGGAGATCACTCCAAAAATGATTACAAAATGAGAGGACCAATAGAAAACTTTAAAATAAAATTTTAGAGAGAGAAATAATATTTTAATAGATGAATTGAATATTTTAATATTATAATCAATGTTTGTTTGAGGAATCTGTTGGAAATGAATGTATTTTTTTAAAGATTTTATCTTTTACTTCTTCATTTTAAAAAAATTATGTGAAATCTATCGGAGATGCACTAACATGAGCAGAGCGCCTCAAACGAGCGCTACCCAAAAAATTGAGTTCTTGTACACATCATAATATATTACTCCCTCCGTCCCAAAATAAATGTCCACAATGCAAAATGCACACAGTTTTAAGAGTGTGCAATTATTACACTTTTTAATTAAACAAAGTACAATTTTACCCTTAGTTATAGAGAGAGAAAATTTATCCATCACATAATTAATGGTAGAATGGAAAGTGAAATTATACTTTTGAAAGTGGACACTTATTTTAGGACAAACAAAAATAGTAATGTAGACACTTATTTTAGGACGGAGGAAGTATTATATTATGGTTTGTTTGACTAGTTTAATTAAGATTTTACTGGAATTTTGGGATATTATTTTTCTTTTTCTCTGCCGTTAATTAATTCATGTAGGACAGTAACTAAATGGTTATAAATTAATTACTTTTTATACATCATATAAAGGGATAGAGTTTATAACTGGTATTACTTTAAAATGTTTATCAAACACATTATATCATCTAAATCTTATGCATCAAAAAATGCCATAACAAATAATTAGTAACTAAAATAAAAATCAATAAATGTTGTAAAATAAAAGCGTGGATTCCTAAGACCATCTCCAATGGGGTCACTAAATCTAACACTAAACACTAAATTTGGTGTAAATGACACTATTCATATCTCCAATTGGGTCTTTATTTTCCACACTAAATTTAGTGTAATGAATAATATTACACTATATTTGGTGTAACACTATTCATTTACACTACTTTTTAGGCTAATTTTATATCACTTTTAAAAAATAGTGTTACCTATTGGAGAAGATTTACTATTAACACTAAAATTTACGTTACTTTTTACACTATTTTTGACATTTAATGTAAAATATAGTGTGACCATCAGAGATGCCCTAAAGTCACGTTTGCCAAATGAAGTATGCATCTCGTTCACTTTGAAAATATGAATCTTAAATTTAAAAGAGCTTGAAGTATCATGTGTCATTTCTTGTGAAATATTACACTTAAAATTTTAATTACAAAATATGATATGAATAATAATAAACTGCATCAAAATTAAATGTATTTTTTTTTATACTTTGGAAAACTTAACTTTATAAATGTCTTTTTGATGTCTACGACTAGAAATATCAAACGAGATAGTTAAATATTTTAAGACCAATATCGCTATGTGCATTTTCTGCATAAATCAGAATAGTTTATAATTGCATTTTGCAGTTGGTTCAATCGTTAATTTGCACGTAAATTTTATTTCAATTTTTAGTTAATTTCCGTTTAATTTTCAATTAAGGGTATTACTTTGGTGTTTTGTGTTTTTGTCGTATTTTGACATGAATTTTACATTGAAATCGCCAATGGCGTGTAGCTCAGTTGGTTAAGGGGCAAGGAGATGTTTGCTCCAATATGTCGTTGATCACGAGTTTGAATCCTGCGGGAGACGGGCTCGGAGCCCACTCGCAATCGCCTTGCCGCTGAGTGAGTCAGGTATACCCCCCACATTATGGAATTGGCAGCCGATTGTGGGCCGGTTTAAGGTTGCCGGTTAAACAACCTTTTTTGCTCCAATTTACATTGAAATCACAAGCATGGATGATGATGGATTCTAGAACACTTTGTCACTACTCGTAGTGGATCAAATCAAGAACCAAATTTTCATTTATAATTAAAGATATAATACATTCATTTTCTCCAAAATTATAATGTGTTCCCTTAGTCGTATGTATCAAAGACATAGTACATGTTACAAAATGTAGCTTTTGAAATTAGGTTATATGAAATAAAAACCAGAATAGGTTTTATTTTCATGTAACTTACCATAAACAATAATAGAATATTAGAATAGGTCGAAGGTTTTTGAGTGGTTTTAAGGATTGCAACTCCTTTTTGTTGGAAACGTTCTTAGGTCAATTATTTTGTAGTATTTTCGAATGTTCTTAGGTCAATTATTTTATATTATTTTCGAAGTGCTTAACTGTTTGTTTTCTTGAAGATTTTGACTGTTAATGAATGTAAACTCGATAAATATCAATTAACTGATCATGACACGTGCAACAACCGAGTGATACATTAGGTGATTTGGTTGATTAAATATCAAATACAATAAGAAAACTAATCGAAATTATATACACATATGTATACTCATGTTTGTGTGCACGTAGGTACACACATGCATGCATGTACATATGTTGATGTTGCAAAGAAAACAATGCTAGCATTGAATTTTATAGTCAATAGTGTTGAAAGAAGTGATACGAAACAACAAATTAAAACAACTTAAACACTAAGAGTAGGATGCTACGGACTTTTGTAAGGAGGCTCCTGTGGAGGTCTACATATGACAAGTTTTCTCGTGACATTTGTTTTAATTCCACGAATACGATGAAAAGTTTCTAAAATTTGGCACGGTCATGCACCTATAACCCAACAAGTCCATGTCGTAATAAACTAGAAAACTTTGTTTTTAGCATCCTGACCGCATTGAAATTCTGGTTGTTATATAAATATAGTCCCTGTCTTACAACTTGATTATCGCAATATATCAGAAAGACTTGGTTTTAATTTAAGAGTATGCATCACAATTTGTGATTCGGTTTGTAACATTACTTTGAGTTTCGGTTTTTCTTTAATGCATAGAGATCATTTGTTTGTGTGTTAACACACACAATTTCCAGGTGGTGTAACCACGATAAGTTAGTTATTTGCTCTTGTTTTATTCATTTATTACGTATTGCTTACGTCGTCTCCTTTTTCATCTTCGATATAAGTTTGTTCTACATACGATTGTTCGTAAATGCCACGTACGTCATTGTGGTTATCAGTTAAAGTTTGTAACTTTCTTGTTCGGCATCCCGACATTTTGTTTGTTTTAATTTTAATTGCATCATGTTATAACCAAATATATTTCAACTTTAAAATTTTAGTGTATTAAATGCCAAATAAGCGATTTTGGTGAGGCTTCTTATCAAATCAATGCATATCGAATCAACCACCTTTAGCAAAAAAAAATCGGATAACGTACGACATTTAATTACTAATAATGTGACATCCTAAGAATTGAGTATTCGTATTTTTTGAATGATGGTTGAGTTTTGTCTATCCCATATTGATGGAAAGAAAAGATTGTCAATTAATGATAGGTATATGAAATAATGTTGAGATGTGTTTGTTTCAACTCATGGATTGAATTCTCTTGACTAATTCTCTAAGCTCATGTTCTTGGCTCTTGTTGGTTAAACCTTCAAACTCATGGGGTTGGTTCAATTTGGCCAACCCTTTTTTTGCAAAAAAAAAAGTAACCTATATAAAAAAGCAATATACCGATACTAAATAAAGCTAAAAATATGAGATGGTATCATTAAAATTAAGTATTATAATTTACTACTAAACGAAAGGCTTTTACTTACGAAATTTTCCCTGGAAAATCTGTCGCTAATGTGTGATTCGTTACAAAACTGTCTCAAAAGTTGGTGGGTAAATTTTTTGTGGGTAATGCAAATCAGTGACAAATTACCCAGGGATTCTTTGGGTGATCCATGGGTATTTTCTCGAAAAACATTAGATTTTACCGAACCATTGGTATTTCCTGGGTGATCCTTGGGTAATTACCAACGAAAATTTCCCTAGGTAAATTTTGTAGGTAAAAGTCATTTGTTTTATAGTGTAAAATTCTTGCATTGTCGTTACATTTTGGATATTCCACATTGATGATAAATTGATACATCAATAGAGAAAGATGGGTATGTAAGAGAAAGATGAGAAGAAAATTTTATCCTTATAAAACTTGATGGAAAACGAACTAAACAACCCCCAAGAACCACAACAATTTATGTGGTATATACCCTAAGATTTGAGTATCCTTCATTCTTCAATTTTGGTTGGCTTATGTCTATCCAACATTAATGGAAAGATGAAAAAAATGACAATGGGTGGTAGATAAATTAAAGGGTTAGATGATTCATTTGAAAATCAAGAATGTTTGGTTAGCTAAAAAGATAATAAGCATAACTACTGATATGGCACCCAAAGAAGGTTTATATATAAAAGTGACCACAATAATGTGGCACCCTAATAATTGAGCATTCCCAATTTTGATTAGTTGCTACATTGATTGGGAGATGAAATATTAATATTATATATATATATATATATATATATATGTGTGTGTGTGTGTGAAACATATATCTACATCTATAATATATAATCTATAAATCTATATCCATCCATAAACATTCAAATAAAATGAAAAATCAAGGAGCATGAGGTTGTAAGTACTAAGCATTAGAAAAATTAGTTTTGTCTCACTTAATGATTTATATGTCACATTCGATTAGTAAATCAAAGAGGCAAAAATGATACGGGAACAAAAAGAAAAAGCTAACTTTTTTTTCAATTTATAATTTTTTCATACATCGGATGAGATAATGAAAGGGGTAAGAAGGAGGTGGGTACAAAAAGCAAGGTCAACCATTAACAATGGAGCAAACCTACCTTATCAACTTTTTGGCTAGATCAAGCGTAGTATTTGTGCTTCTTACCAACATCTGATACGTAGAAGATCAGCACACTTACTATCGATCTTAACTATTTTATGGTGGAATGTCCCACATATAAAAATATATTCACTGTTTTACAATGTATTTTATAAACCGTCAATTGAGAAATTATTATAAGTCTTAACTTACTTCAATAACTAATTAATGTGCCCAACACAAGTTACTTAGAGCATCTCCAATAGCTCCCCCATTTTTGGAGAAAATATAGAATATGAGGATTTTGGGTTGTTTTTTTTTTTGCTCCAACAACTTTTCCAAAACTATCTCCAAAATGGAGAAAGTAGAAGAGAGAAAAAATTTTCTCCAAATATGGAGTTAACCCAAAAAATGTTAGTGAGAGCACCAATAGAAATCTTTGAAAAATAATATTTAGAGAGAGAAATAATATTTTAATAGATAAATACAATATTTTAATATTATAATCATTGTTTTTTCTCCAAAATGGGGAATCTGTTGGAGATGAATGTAATCTTTTTTAGGGATTTTGACTTTTGGTTCTCCATTTTGGAGAAATTATGGGAAAGCTGTTGGAGATGCTCTTATTCATTCAATGTTCAATACAAAACACATGATAAATAATCATTTACATTCCAAGTCTAAGGCCATTCGCAGCGCCCACGGGCTCGGGCTCGCTGTGGGCTCGTGCAGGCAGCGGTGGGGGCTGTCCGGGCTTCGAGCTCGGGCTCGGCCTCCGGGCTTTCAAACCCGAGGAACCCGAAAGCATTTGTACTTTTTTTAAATCTTAAAAATAAATAAATCCAACGGCTACTTTTATAAAAAAAAATTCAATTTAATCCCACTATATATATTAACCCTCAACCTCTTATTTTTTCACACCAACAATCTCTCAAAATCTCTCATTCTCTTCCATTCTCTATATTTTAAACAATATGGATTCGCCACAGCCCGGTTCACCGACCGCATCATCATCATCCGTAGACACCGACGGGTTGTTGAATCTACAAAGAGAAGTTTTTCGACATACTGCACAATGGATATATGGTAGCACCGCCTCATCATCAACAACAGAGAGGGCCGCGAACATAGAAAGAGGTCGAGTAGCTGCAAACGAGCGGCTTATGCGGGACTACTTTGGCAACAACCCGGTTTATACACCGGATATGTTTAGGCGGCGGTTTAGGATGAGCAGGCAACTATTCGAACGAATAGTTGAAGATTTAGCAGGAGAGTATCCGTATTTTACACTTCGGGTGGACGGCAGACGCAAACAAGGTTTTTCTCCTATACAAAAGTGTATTTCCGCTATTCGGCAATTGGCGTATGGAGTAACTGCTGACGCACTTGACGAGTACATCCGTATGGGAGAGACAACGTCACGAGATTGTCTGTACAAATTCTGCACATGTATTATTGAACTGTATGGTCAAAAATATTTACGCAACCCTACTTTTATTGATATTCAGAAGTTGTACGCCGCGCATGAAGCTAAACACGGATTTCCCGGCATGCTCGGCAGCATAGACTGTACTCATTGGTCGTGGGCAAATTGTCCGAATGCATGGCGAGGTCAATTCATGAGAGGTGATCATGAGCACCCGACAATCATGCTAGAAGCAGTGGCCTCTCAAGATCTATGGATATGGCACGCATACTTTGGTGTTTCCGGTTCCAACAATGACATCAATGTTCTCAATCAGTCGCCCATCTTCAACGATGTATATGATGGAAAAGCACCCGACTGCCCTTTTGAGGTGAATGGAGCCACCTACGAGCACGGATATTATCTAGCGGATGGGATATATCCGGAATGGGCTACTTTCGTAAAATCATTTACGTGCCCACGGGACCCTAAACGACAAAAATTCAAGTTCGCGCAAGAATCGGCACGTAAAGATGTTGAACGAGCTTTTGGCGTGCTTAAACAACGTTGGCATATACTTCATAACCCGGCACGCGGATGGGAACTCTCAAGATTGGGAAACATTATGTACGCTTGTGTCATATTACACAATATGATACTCGAAGACGAATATCATGCTATTTGTGGTGGCGATGACCACGGCCTTTTCACGGATGATAACGAAACACAAATCAGTGAGGAACAACGCGCGGCAAATGTTCGAGAAGTCCAAAACCGGACCACTCATAATAACCTTCGGTCGGATTTGGTCGAACATATTTGGCGTATCCAAGTTCCCAACAATGACGACGAGTAGCTTTTTAAATTTATTTTGTAATTTTTAAATTTATTTTGTAATTTTTAATTTTTTAATGAACGATATGAATTTTTATTTTTATTATTTATCTTATTTTTATTTATTCAAAAATATATAAATATTTTTATTTTGTTAAATAATTAAATGTATAAATAAAAGAATTAAAAAAATGATGTGGCGCTGATGTGGCATTGAGGGCTTGAGGGCTTTTAGTTATGCGCTGGGGGTGTTTAGGGCTTGAGGGCTTAGCTGATGTGGCGCTGATGTGGCGTTGAGGGCTTTTATCTATGCGATGTGGATGGCCTAATCCAAACATAGTAATTTAACAGAGATTCTAATTATTCAAACAACACTTACTCAAAATTGCTGGCAAACAATCATTTATTCGAAAACCAACTTGATCAGATTCTTTTTTTTTGAAGTATATGATATTCATATACGGCAAATACAACAATTAAACTCACACATCCTCCTCACCTTTGGTCAGATTCTTTTAAATCAATTAATCATTCATTAGATAAGAAAATCATAACGGGTTAATTAATCTTGATAAATTCCATTTCAAAAAACCAATTTAGGCTATGTTTGGCAAACTAGCTGATAAGCTAGCTTATGACTTATAAGCTAGCTGGTAGCAGATAAGCTAGCTGTTGACTTATAAGCTAGCTGGTAGCTGATGAAAAAGTCATGTTTGGCAAAACTAGCTTATAAGCGTGTAAAATAACTAAAAATGACATATATAATTTATTCTCTCTAGTCTCTAAAAACTTATCATGGTCTTTTTCGATTTCTCCCTGATTTTGGTGGATGGCTCACTGGTTTTGTTTGTAAAGGGCCTTCTAACCTCAATTTGTGATGTGATCTGATTCCAATCATAAAGTAAATCCGTCTAGGGGGTAAGAAATTGAAAAATCCACATCTCTACTCATCTCACCTTGAACCACACAACTACTAGCATATTTCGATTTCATATTTACATGTAAAGCTTCAAATGTTTAGGGTAGAAGAGACAGAAAGTGGATGGAAAAGTGTATTTCAACATTAGACATGTAAAATGACTTAAATACCCCATATAAATGAACAAATGAAAACTTTTAACGACTATAACGTAATAGACGTTAGTAGGAGAGATGGAACCGAAACAAAATGCAAATAGTAATGGTAAAATTGTAAGAAAACAAACTCAAAATTTTCAGCAAACCACGAAAAGATTTTAAATGATACATCATCCGTATCCAAATAATTATCCACATTTTTATTTATATTTGTTTCAAAATAACTAAATAAGTGTCTATTTTTAGAAATAGATAACTAAGTTTTTAAATAATCTACTCTTAATGAATAGACAAATATTTAAGAATTATAAACAGAGAAATTAAATATATTAAAAAGTATAATAATTATATATTCATAAGTTTGTGTTTTAATTTAATTATGGGCACTTAGGGGTCGTTTACCTAATCACTTACCCGGGTTAGTGCTTAACGGTAAAATTCAACACTATCACTTACTTCTTGTGTAAGATTTTAGTCCACCAAAATGGCATATGTAACGACCCACACCAAACAAGCACACCAAAGCTACTAATTTAAATATAAACGCCAAACGGCCCAATCATGAATCACACATTCGAGATTACAGAACTACGGTTCGCGGAAATAACCCTAATTACAGCTGAGAAACCTAACTAAACAATAAAGGAAAGTCTTCTAGTCCCTCTGTACGCAAGCTTCAGCTCACAACTTGCTCTTGTCTTTAAACGAGCCCTCGACTACCTGCTTACGTGAAAATGTTTTAGTTTTGAAAAGCGAGGGTTAGACCATGAGGTATAGTGAGATCCCTCTTGCTACCAACACCACGCCACAATTATCAACTAAAGAGAGATTATAAGCATTTATAAACAGTCACACCTATAACAGTTTAAGTACACGCAGAACACACTATTGATGGCTCACGTTTTGGTCACATACACACTTGTGACTACGTGTTAGGGCATACACCCACCCTTAGTGAACATATGAAACGAATTCATATATCCTGCATGGGACACACTCCCCATATATCCATATTAAGTCATCACATGCCCTGCCCCGCACATACCCATATATAATTTACACACATTTATCATGCATATTTAAAACAACGTAAATCATGCAAGTCAATATATCGGTACAGGTAATAAATTCGAGTATCGATAAAGCTTCAGTTTAGAAAGACTCACCTGGCGTCCACGCTAACACGTTCTACTTGAAACCGCTATTCTCTAACTGCACATCTACATTTTCACCCAACACACGAGAGTGAATAAGTCACCTAACATACCACAAAGTTGACTATCACACCTCCCGAGACACTTCCCGACTTCCTTAAGGCACTCTCTACTCGGCACACAAAAAGGATCCCAAAGGGTTTCCGACACAGTCCCAAACAGTGGGGTTTTTCGGACACCACTAATACGGCCCCATCCGGATTCTCCCGGACAACCAAATCCGGATCTCCGCCCTTTCCGGAACCGGCTTCCGGATCCCATCCGGATTCCCAAAGGTTTTCGGTAAGTCCCGGATTCCGGGTCCTGGTCTTCCGGACACTGCATAATTCTGGACTTATCTGGATCCCCACCTTTTCCGGTATCGACTTCCGGATGTCACTCTCGGGCTTCGGCCACATCCGGGAACCATCCGGATTCCCCTTTTCCGGATTCATCCGGGAAACTCATCTGGATTACTACCCTCGTCTGAATCCATCCAGGAAACTCATCCGGACTTCAACCGTTTTTCGGGTTCATGCACCAGACACGAAGAACCCATTGATAATACATATCCAATCCCAACTCGGTCCGCCACAGATTGGTTTTGGGACCTTTAGTTGCATAAACTAACACTCTTAATCCTTTCCCACACCGATTGATACATAAATCAATCAATCAACCACCACCTTACCCAAAAGGGTTATCGATCACTTAGAACTCAACCAAAATAGAAACTCAAACCCTCACAAATCTAAAAGAGGTTAGAGGAATGAAATTACCTTGTTGTAGATGAAGGTTTCACACTCCAAGCTTTCCACTTCCAGGCTCGTTTTCCCAAATCAACAAGCTCCTTCTTCAAACCCACAAACACCTAGCCGCACCTTTTCCGATAAGGAGAGAAAGAAGGTTTTAGGGGTTTTAACCCTAATCCCTTCTAATTGCATTCAAGTCCCTCAACTTTCACTCTTCACACCACACCCACTAACTTCACCTATTTACAAAATGAACCCATTTATTACAGCATCGTATGCAACAATTTAGCCGGTAAGCTCTAACCGTGGTAAGAGTCGTCGTACTCACTTACCAGGTAAGACTCTCGGTCCTTGCTTTCGACTCTCAGTCCTTGCTTTTGTTCTTACCGGGTAAGGTTCTTGGTCCTTGTCATATTCATCAGGTAAGCTAATGTTACTTGTTAAGCTAATGTTACTTGGTAAGCACTTACCCGGGTAAACGTTTTGTAAACGGCCCCTTTGTTTAGAGAATGAAATGAGTATATATGAAAATAAAACTTGGAATGTAAATGTTGTTTCTAGAAATCAGATATACAAAATGAAATAGAATTTGTTTGGAAGCATCGAGATGTCCAATTTTCTAATTAAATTCAAATGATAGGCCAACCTTTGTTGGTTGTTTGGAAAACTAGTAAACTTGTGAAATAACGATAGTACCCTCCCCCAATCACTTGCCATATTCATTGATTACAGTTATTGGTTGCAACAAACCCCATCTTGCTGTGTTGATATATTTGTATTCATTACTATATCTACTTGATAATATTTTTTTAAATGGTCGTAGTCATATCGAAATAGAAACCGAATAACTTGAGGGTATATTCGTCAAAATCAGAAAGCTAGTTAAATAGGAAAATTAAAGAGGAAGGATGTTGGCAATTTTAGTAACTTCACTTGTCACAAATCATTAAAATAGAACTGGTTTTATAGGACTCTTAAAATGTATTGATAAAATACGTTATATAGCTTACATTTATAGGACCAAACAAAAAAGCAGTATTCTAAATCTGTTACAATAGGTATATAAGAGGTTTCCACAAGTTTTTATGACGTTTTTAAGATAAAATGTCATGTTAACTATTTTATACACTATTAGAAAAGTGTCGTATCAATACAAGTTTCATATAATTAAGAGACGGTTTTATAAGACACTTCACAAAAGTGTCATATATAATAGCTAATACGACACTTTATTTGAAAGTGTTCTAAAAACTCATTAAGGCGAGGGTTGTGTGAGAAGTTGAGTTAACGTGAGAAACGTGAGAAGTGTGTCTGAACCATTGATCACTTTTAATCTCAAGCTCACTCATAAATCGCGCTTGATACGGGAATTGATCTAGTGTATCTCGATGCATCCCATCCTAACGTGCATCGAACGGTTGATAACTACTTCTCACCAGAACTCAACCCGCACACATAATATATATATATATAACCATCACTCATTGGATTCCGGTGAAAAGTGCCAAATTTGGTTAGAAGCGTGAGAAGTGGTTATCAACCGTTGGATTAGAAATGGACGAACAATAGGATGAGATGCACCGAGATAAGATGCACCGGATCAATTCCCTTTTAGGTCGCAATTCATGGGAGGGTTTTTGATTAAAAGTGATCAACGACTTAAAAGTAATTCCCACACTTCTTACCAAAAATGGCATTTCTCACATGATCTCAGGATCGTGTGAGAAGTTGAGGTTAACGTGAGAAATAGATCTGAACATGATACAGGGAGAATTCGAGAGTTAATAAGGGTTTTCACAAATAATTGGAAAAAAGGAAAACGAGCTCGAAGAGAAAGACGAGCTCGCAAGAGACTCGAAACTTGGCATCGAAGAAGGGATAAAAGGAAAGCACTAAATATAAAGAGATTTGCGAGAAAGATTGAGGAACAAACTAAGAATTGCAAACCGCGGCCGAAACGAGTTGCAAGTGAGTTGCATGCTTGCTAACTCACATTAAACTCACTCCCAACACTGCCTTTCTTCTCTTCCAATTCCTTCAATTCCTCAAGTGGCCTCCTTTTTCCTTTGCAATTGGTTTTGGTTTATAAGTCTTATTGCATTATTTTATTTATTTTATCTTTTAAGTATTTTAGTTATTCTAAGATTAGGATTTAATTTAATTTTCTTATTTATCTTTTATTAGTTTAGTATGTTGGTGCAAGTGTACCACATCTCTATATATTTTATATATTTATTTTGATGATTACAAACACACCGTATTATTGTTTTTCTAACAATTTTATCCAAGTGTGCAGTTAATTGGACAACATGAAGATTTTATCTGAAGAGTCCAAGACTGGTGTTTACGTCATCATATATCTCATAATAATAAACACCCTAAAATAATATACCACTTGGATATTTCAAAAACCTAACCCAACACTATTTTTAAATTAAACTAAATCCTTGATTTAAATTAATTTAAGAATGTTGACTCTTTTGGAATAAGGGAAAAAGAATTCAGTTGCCTTTTTAAGCTATGGTCGCTCCTGACACTGAGACAGCTTTTTTCAGGCGGTATACCGCGTGGTGCTCGGCGGTATACCGCGGCTCTGTTACGTGTGGCAGGTTCTTGCAGGTTGACCTTCCTGCTGTCAGCTATTTTTTCAGGCGGTATACCGCGTGGTGTATGGCGGTATACCGCGGCTCTGCTACACGTGTTGCAGGTTGCTTTTGCAGGTTGACTTCTTTATGTCAGCACCTTTTTCTGGGCGGTATACCGCGCCCATATAGGCGGTATACCGCGGCACCCTCTCGACCGTTGCTGCTCCAAGTATATATACATGCAGCTTCTCAACTCCATAAACAGAATTGAAAAATCTATCTCTTGGAGAAACTACCAGCTACACCCATCACTTATTCAATATATTTTTTGAGTGATCAAACCCTCAAAGATCCAAGTGTTATACTTATACAAGAGTGATTAATATTGTGAGATATATTCTCTTGTAAGTATTTGAATAGTGTGAGTGATTCACGTTCTCGAGCAAAAGCAAGAGATTTTATTATCATTGTATCAAGGTTTGTGTTCTACCATAAAGAACACTTATAGTGAATCAGTGTGTCGAGAAGTGTCTCGGCAAGTGGACTAGCCAGCCAGTTGGTGGTGAACCACTTTAAATCTCGGTGTCGGTATCAATATTCTCTACCCTTATCTCTTTATATTCCCGTTGTGCACTTAATTTTACTTATATATTTGTTGTGCATGCAATATTTGTTGTTGATTTTGATAAGAGAATTTTTATTTGTGAAATATTTTTAAATACAACCTTTACCCCCCCTAAGGTTGTCCTAACAATTGGTATCAGAGCGGGTTGCAAGTTTCTTTAAAAATATTTGTGCTTTTTAAAAAAACTTGTTCTTGTATTTTAAATGGCAACCTCTGAGGGAATTATTTCTACAAAGATTCCGCAAATTGACACCGAAAGTTTTGGTCTTTGGGCAAATCTTTTTGAATGCTACGTTCGTGGCAAAAGTCGAAAAATTTGGGACATTATTAAAAATGGAGATTATAAACCCACCAAAACCAAAGATGGAGTAATTAGTGAAAAACCAGTAGCGGAATGGTCCGCCGCTGAGGATGCTTGGGTTTGCTTAAATTTTGAAGCTAAAAATATTCTTTTTTCGGCACTTACTAAAGATGAGATTGAACGTGTTTATTCTTGTGAAACTGCTCACGATATTTGGGAAAATCTAAATAATACTCATAGAGGAAATTCTCAAGTCAAAAGCTCAAAAATAAATATTCTTGTACATGATTATGAAATGTTTGAGATGTTAAAAGATGAGTCAATCGACTCAATGTTTAAACGTTTTAACCTTATCATGGTGAGCTTGAAAGGTCTTGGTAGAACATATCCTAACGAAGATTACGTGCGAAAAATTCTTCGAGCGCTTCCTCCGGAGTGGATGCCGAAAATCACATCCTTGGAAGACTCCCGTGACCTCTCAATGATGAAATTAGATGATCTCATTGGAAATCTCAAAGTGCATGAAATTGCACTAAAAAGGAACAAAGATCGGGAGCATGATAAAAAGAAATCTTTGGCGCTTAAAGCTTCAACTTCAAGTGACGAGAAGGAGAAGAAGAAAAAGAAGGAGAAAGCTAGCTCCTCAAAGGATCAACCCGAACATCTTGACGATGTAGCCATGTTGGTAAGAAATTTTTCTAAACTTTTAGCTAACAAAAAGTTTTCAAGAAATGATAGGTTTCAAAGAAAAGGAGATTATCGCCGTGGTGGAGAAAACCGAAGCCGAAAGTTCCATAAACGGAACGACAAAATAAATAAAAATGGCGAATCAAGTGATGATGAAGAAGCCAAGAAAAAGAAGGGCTTTTGCTACTCATGTGGAGACAAGGATCACTATGCCAACGAGTGTCCAAAAAGAAATAAACCTAAAATCAAGAAGGAGAAAGCCTTCGTTGGAGGCGCGTGGAGCGCAAGTGAAGATGAAAATGAGTATGAAGCCATCTGTCTCATGGCGGAAAGCGACGATGAGGTAAACTCGTGTTACTCAAATTACTCTAGCGATGATGAATGTAATGATGATGATGATCTTGATATGTTAAATGATGCCTTTCAAAAAATGGTTATGCTTACAAATAACTATAAAGATGAGAACGCAAAATTAAAGGAAGAATTATTATTAAGTAAAAAGGAAATTCATGATAGCAAACAAAAAATTGCATGCGATAATGAAAAAATCATAAATTTAGAAAATAAATTAAGTGAAAAATATGTTTGCAATTCTTGTGACATTTTAAATAAAGAAATTGCATGCCTTGAGAAAAGAATAGTTGAAAATGATTTATGTGCTAATTGTGATGTGCTTAAAAAGGAAAATGCATGTTTAAAAGAAAAATGTGATAAACATGAAAAAGATAATTTGTTAGCACATGCCTTTCAAAGTAGCAATGAGAAAGTGCTTAAAATGTTAAATATGTCAAATAGCACTAATTGTAGAAAAGGCGTTGGTTCCGATACGTGTAAAGATAAGTGCTTATGTATGCCTATCAAAAGATATTTTGAACCACCTAAAAATGTTGAAATGAGAAAACCGTATGTGCAAAAATCCTCATATATGTCCAACATAAATAATGTGAATTATAAGTCTAGGAAATCTTATGCATGCATGTATAATAGTAAATTTTCTAGACCAAAAAATAGTGTGAATATGCATGCTCCTTTTTACGTCTTTGATAAATATGATCGTAAAATTAAAATGGTACCAAAGTGGATTCCTAAAGGCTCCTTTAGTGTTGATAATCCCGGTGGCATGCGTTTATGGTTTTAAATTTTTTTGTATATATATATTATATACATATATATATATATATTCTGTGTTTGAAAATTATGAATCAACTCCGAATAGGCTCACCTATTTGGATACGGTGTCTAGGAAAGATAAAGGCGAATTCTTCGAATTCTAATGAGGTCGGTTTTTAAAGTGCCTTCGCGCTTACCACCCTCACCGTCTTTTCTGGTCGCTTCCAAGTAGAGCTACCGAAAAGGGTTGAGTAAATAATTTTCTTGTCTGTATATTTTTTGTGAAAATATATTTATTATTATATGTGGTTTTCTATGCTTTCTAGACTAACTTTCAAAGGACCCATAAGATGTGGGGACCATAAAAGCTGTACTTTAAATGTTGTAGATAAATCTTGATATGGATTGGATTCTTGATAGTGGATGCACACGTCACATGACCGGAAACCATAATCTTTTTTCATCATATGAGTCATGTGATGGTGGACTAGTAATTTTTGGAGGAAACTCCAAAGGAAAGGTAATTGGGAAAGGTACAATTTCTTGCAACAATGTTACATTTTTAGATGTTACGCATGTTGATAATTTGAAATTTAACTTGCTAAGTGTTCGTCAACTGTGCAAAAATGGTATAATTGTTGTTTTTGAAGAAGACTCTTGCAAAATTCTGAAAAATGGTAAAGTTCTTTTGAATGGGGTTATAAAAGGAAATCTTTATGTTTGTAAAACTGATGTAAATGAAAATGTTTGTTTATCTTCCGTATATAATAATTCGACTTTGTGGCATAGACGTTTAGGTCACGCTAACCTTAGATTAATTCAAAATTTGAAAAATAAGGAGCTTGTGAGTGACCTTCCAAAATTAAAATTTGATAATCATTTTTGTGATGCATGTCGTGTCGGCAAACAAACTCATGTTTCTCATAAATCAAAAAATGTGATTTCAACTAAAAGAGTTTTAGAACTTTTACACATGGATCTTTTTGGCCCTATGGCCATTCAAAGTTTTGGAGGAAATTATTACACTCTAGTAATTGTAGATGATTTTTCCCGATATACGTGGACTTTATTTTTAAAACATAAAAATGAAGCTTTTGAAAAATTTAAGATTTTGGGAAAACGTATTCAAAACCAACAAGGTTGCACGATTGTTTCGATTCGTACGGACCATGGACGCGAATTCGATAATGAAACTCAATTTGGTGCGTTTTGCGACAAAAATGGTATAACGCACAATTTTTCTGCTCCTCGCACTCCTCAATCTAATGGGGTTGTGGAGAGGAAAAATAGAACCCTACAAGAAATGAGTAGGACTATGCTCAATGAACATCAAGTTCCCCAAAAGTTTTGGTGTGATGCCGTAGCTACCGCGACCTATGTCCTCAATCGTGTGCTAATTAGGAGTATCCTAAATAAGACCCCTTATGAGATCCTACGTGGTAGAAAGCCTTCCTTAGCCCATCTTAAGGTATTTGGTTGTAAATGTTTTATTTTAGATACCAAATCTTATTTGACCAAATTTGACCCAAAAGCCTATGAGGGAGTATTCCTTGGTTATTCTTGGAATAGCAAAGCCTATAGAGTCCTTAATAAAGAGACCATGGTTGTAGAAGAATCCCTAAATGTAAGCTTTGATGAAAGTCCTCCTAAACCTAGTGCACCCTTAGTAAATGATAATGGTTGTGAAGGAGATGCATTAGCCCAACATCTTAGAACCTTGGACTTAGGAACCCAATCTCTTACAAACAATGTAGAATCTAGTGATGCCCCTCCATGTTATGTTCCACAAGGAGTAGATGATCCTAACCTTAGAACATCTAGAGGCCATCCCGTAGATCAAATCATAGGTGACCTAAACCAAAGAACGACTAGATCACAAATCCATACCCTTTGTGCCTTTCACGCCTTTATCTCAGCCATAGAACCTAAAAACATAGAAGAAGCTTTAGGTGATGAGGATTGGATAATGGCCATGCAAGAAGAGTTAAACCAGTTTACTAGGAATGATGTGTGGGACTTAGTTCCTTGCCCTAGCGGTCAAACCATTATTGGCACACGATGGGTCTTTCGTAACAAGGTAGACGAAAACGGTGAAGTCACCCGAAACAAGGCACGTTTAGTTGCCAAGGGGTACAATCAACAAGAAGGTATCGATTATGATGAAACCTTTGCACCAGTTGCAAGGTTAGAGTCTATTCGAATGCTTCTCGCTTTTGCGAATGCTAAAAATTTTAAATTATATCAAATGGATGTCAAAAGTGCTTTCCTAAATGGTTTTATAAATGAGGAGGTATATGTTTCCCAACCTCCCGGCTTTGAAAATTTTGAAAATCCGACGCATGTTTATAAATTAAAAAAGGCGCTTTATGGTTTAAAGCAAGCTCCGCGTGCGTGGTATGATAGATTAAAATCTTTTTTAATTACAAGTGGTTATATTATGGGTAAAATAGATAACACTTTGTTTGTCAAATATGCTCAAAATGATATTGTGGTTGTGCAAGTGTATGTTGATGATATTATCTTTGGTTCTACAAATGAAAATCTTTGTAATGAATTTGCTACAAAAATGACTAATGAATTTGAAATGAGCATGATGGGAGAATTAAAATTCTTCTTAGGATTGCAAATAAAACAAAGTGAAAATGTTACCTTTATAAGTCAATCAAAATACTGTAAAGACATGCTGAAAAAGTTTAATTTTGAAAATGTCAAACCTGTTGAAACTCCGATGACCACCAATCTAAAATTATCTAGTGACGAAGAGGGAACCGATTTTAATGAAAAGATTTATCGTGGCATGATTGGTAGCTTATTGTATTTAACTGCTAGTAGACCTGATATCATGTATAGTGTGTGTTTATGTGCTCGCTTTCAATCTTCGCCTAAACAATCTCACTATGAAGCCGTCAAGCGTATTTTTAGATATCTTAGAGGGACTACGAATCTTGGACTATGGTATCCAAAACAACCCGAGCTAGAAGTAACATGCTTCACCGATTCCGATCTTGGTGGCTCGATGGTTGATCGAAAAAGCACTAGTGGAGTATGTGCCTTTATAGGTCTCTCGCTTGTGTCTTGGTTTTCCAAGAAACAACATTCCGTAGCCTTATCCACTACCGAAGCGGAATATGTAGCCGCCGCGAGAGCGTGTGCTCAAGTTCTATGGATGAAGCACACACTTACCGACTTTGAGGTACGTCAATCCAAAATTCCAATTATGTGTGATAACTCAAGTGCCATAAACCTAAGTAAAAATCCCGTTTTACATTCTCGTACCAAACATATTGAGTTGCGACATCATTTTCTACGAGATAATGTTCCGAAAGGCCACATTGTGCTTGAAAAAGTTGATTCCGAAGACAATTTGGCCGATATTTTTACTAAAGCCCTAAACAAAAAATCGTTCTTTAAATTAAGACTTGGTTTAGGCATGCTTGAGTATAACCCATGAGATAATGCTACTCTCAATTATATGCATATTTTGAGGGGGAGCATCTCTCGAGGGGGAGCATAGCGTCTTTCTTAACCCTTTTTGCTTCGACAAAAGGGGGAGAGAAACCGAGTATGCTCTCGTGTTTAGCGGTTGTGTTTGTCATCATCAAAAAGGGGGAGATTGTTGGTGCAAGTGTACCACATCTCTATATATTTTATATATTTATTTTGATGATTACAAACACACCGTATTATTGTTTTTCTAACAATTTTATCCAAGTGTGCAGTTAATTGGACAACATGAAGATTTTATCTGAAGAGTCCAAGACTGGTGTTTACGTCATCATATATCTCATAATAATAAACACCCTAAAATAATATACCACTTGGATATTTCAAAAACCTAACCCAACACTATTTTTAAATTAAACTAAATCCTTGATTTAAATTAATTTAAGAATGTTGACTCTTTTGGAATAAGGGAAAAAGAATTCAGTTGCCTTTTTAAGCTATGGTCGCTCCTGACACTGAGACAGCTTTTTTCAGGCGGTATACCGCGTGGTGCTCGGCGGTATACCGCGGCTCTGTTACGTGTGGCAGGTTCTTGCAGGTTGACCTTCCTGCTGTCAGCTATTTTTTCAGGCGGTATACCGCGTGGTGTATGGCGGTATACCGCGGCTCTGCTACACGTGTTGCAGGTTGCTTTTGCAGGTTGACTTCTTTATGTCAGCACCTTTTTCTGGGCGGTATACCGCGCCCATATAGGCGGTATACCGCGGCACCCTCTCGACCGTTGCTGCTCCAAGTATATATACATGCAGCTTCTCAACTCCATAAACAGAATTGAAAAATCTATCTCTTGGAGAAACTACCAGCTACACCCATCACTTATTCAATATATTTTTTGAGTGATCAAACCCTCAAAGATCCAAGTGTTATACTTATACAAGAGTGATTAATATTGTGAGATATATTCTCTTGTAAGTATTTGAATAGTGTGAGTGATTCACGTTCTCGAGCAAAAGCAAGAGATTTTATTATCATTGTATCAAGGTTTGTGTTCTACCATAAAGAACACTTATAGTGAATCAGTGTGTCGAGAAGTGTCTCGGCAAGTGGACTAGCCAGCCAGTTGGTGGTGAACCACTTTAAATCTCGGTGTCGGTATCAATATTCTCTACCCTTATCTCTTTATATTCCCGTTGTGCACTTAATTTTACTTATATATTTGTTGTGCATGCAATATTTGTTGTTGATTTTGATAAGAGAATTTTTATTTGTGAAATATTTTTAAATACAACCTTTACCCCCCCTAAGGTTGTCCTAACATAGTATTTATCTCATTATTAATTTAGATTATAAATAGGGTTGGTAGGTTTCTTTGTTAATCAGTTAATTATTCAATAAAAGTGTGTCTTTTTAGAGAGGATTCTCTAGTTCTTTGAGTTTACGTTTCGTAATTCTCGTCTATCAAAAGGGTTTAGACGTTTGTCGATCCTTCCGCAAATTGACGTTGCGTCAAGTGGTATCAGAGCAGGATTCGCTTGTCTTTTCACCATCAATGGAAGATCAACAGCCCGCTACCACAGCAGAATTGGGAGTCGGATGTGGCCTTATCCACAACACTCGCGAATCTGGCAGCGGTTGTTAATAGGCTTCAACCCAAGATCGTCAACGACAATTGTCGGAGAAGAGACAGGTTTGAAGGACCGGTTAGGATTCCATTTAATGGCAACCTTACCCGGGTCGATCCATCGAGTTCCGAATCCAAAGAGGAGGAGGAAGATTCCCAAGAAACGATCCACGTCGTACTTTAACGAATACTTCTTTCGTCAAAGGAAGAAAGCCGACACGAAGATCTTTTCCGGTCTCATTGTTCGGTACACAAAAAGGTATGTAACTTAGTTATCGACAATGGAAGTTGTGTGAACCTCGTGTTCCAAAATTTAGTCGATTACTTTAACCTACCTACTCAACCACATGAAGCTCCTTATTCTCTTGGGTGGGTCAAGGACGGTTTTCACGTTAGAGTCACGCAAACTTGCCGGGTACCTATCTCAATTGGCAAACAATATCGAGAAGAGGTCCTATGTGATGTCCTTGATATAGACGCTTGCCACATTCTATTGGGTCAACCGTGGCAATTCGATACTAATGCCACTTACAAACGCCGACACGACATCGTACTATTCCGTTGGGGCGACCAAAAAATCATCATGACG
Source organism: Saussurea involucrata (assembly GCA_033807775.1). NCBI lineage: Eukaryota > Viridiplantae > Streptophyta > Magnoliopsida > Asterales > Asteraceae > Saussurea > Saussurea involucrata. Next base: position 126,643,705 of record CM066324.1, on the reverse strand, counting down.
CCGGTTAATAGCTTCGATGAAAGCACCGACAAGAAGAGCAACGATAATAATCGTATTATGAGTTCGATTTCTTCCCTAGCCAATCAACCGCCGATTCCGGAAAAACCACCGGAAAAAGAGGAAGTCTTGTCGGACAAGGTTGAAGATAAAGTTGCTCATCTCGAAACAGAGTCACACCATGAAACCTATACCGATCCGAAAGAGTCGGCAATAGATTTCGAGTCCCCGGTCAAAGAGCCGAAAGCAAGCTAATGGAAGACATTCTCTAGCCGCCGAAGCCCTTGTCACAAGATGTCAAGAACGATGATCCCGAAGGTGATGTTTCCACTATTCAAACGCCCACGACTCCGTCTCAAAGTGAAATAATTCCTGGTAACGTTACTCTAATCTCTCACCCTTACGAGTTTGATAAAATATCGCTCGTATGGAAACAATTGCAACGACCTCCGTTGGAATTTGAAGATTGGTCAAAAATTTTGATTTTTGGAGGCCAAGTTGTGAATCCAAACGTTTTGAAGAAACAAATGTTCCATAGATCAGATGAAGATATTTTTCAAGTGAACTCGAGGACGAGTTCTTTTCAAGTGAGGGTGACTGATACAAGGAGAATTCGAGAGTTAATAAGGGTTTTCACAAATAATAGGAAAAAAGAAAACGAGCTCGAAGAGAAAGACGAGCTCGCAAGAGACTCGGAACTTGGCATCGAATAAGGGATAAAAGGAAAGCACTAAATATAAAGAAAGTTGCGAGAAAGATTGAGGAACAAACTAAGAATTGCAAACAGCAAGCGAGTTGCAAGTGAGTTGCATGCTTGCTAACTCATATTAAACTCACTCCCAACACTCCCTTTCTTCTCTTCCAATTCCTTCAATTCCTCACGTGACCTCCTTTTTCCTTTACAATTGGTTTTGGTTTATAAGTCTTATTGCATTATTTTATTTATTTTATCTTTTAAGTATTTTAGTTTCTAAGATTAGGATTTAATTTAATTTTCTTATTTATCTTTTATTAGTTTAGTATTTATCTCTTTATTAATTTAGATTATAAATAGGGTTGGTAGGTTTCTTTGTTAATCAGTTAATTATTCAATAAAAGTGTGTCTTTTTAGAGAGGATTCTCTAGTTCTTTGAGTTTTACGTTTCGTAATTCTCGTCTATCAAAAGGGTTTAGACGTTTGTCGATCCTTCCACAAACCTACGCTGTGTCAGAATAGTTGATCACTTTTAATCAAATGCCCCCCATGAATTGCAGCTTAGAAATGACTTGATTTGGTGCATCTTATCTCGGTGCATCTCGTCCTAATACGCATTCATTTCTCATCTAACGGTTGATAATCACTTCTCACGTTAACCTCAACTTCTCACCAGAACCCAATATTATAATTGTGTGTGTGTGTGTGTGTGTGTGTGTGTATATATAGGGATAATAATTTGTAAACCTCTAAATGTGTGTAAACTTTGGATTTCATAGGTTTTCTTGATGAATTTGTTTCATGATTGTTTATTTTGATGAAAGTGCTTTATATCATTCATTTCTTGATGAAATTGTTTCATATATTTTTGTTTTTTATGTAAAAACGACAAAGTTCATCAAACTGAGAAAATATATGAAATAATTTCATAGGAATGAAAAAAAAATATGAAACTACATAAAAACACAAATATATGAAACAATTTCATCAAGAAGTTAATGATATGAAACAATTTAATCAAAATAAACAATTTCAAGAAACAGTTTCATCAAGAAAACCTATGAAGTCCAAAGTTTACAGAAAAAAAAGTTTACAAAATAGTGGGTTTCTCTCTCTCTCTCTCTCTCTCTCTCTCTATATATATATATATATATATATATATATATTTATTCTCATTCTTTTGTTAACCAAATATCAACCGATCACAATCAATTTTTCCTTTAAGTTGGTTTCCACGTTTGCCTTATCAATTGGAGGTACATTTGGTATTTCAATTCAAGATTTCTATCCATGTATTATTTCCATATATTTCTTCATTTTAAATTTGATAGTTATTTATTTTTATTTTTTGTGTTTATCTTTTGATTTTAATTGAATAAATAATCAGGGTAGTTATCTTACCAATAATTACCGTATTCTATGTAAAAATCAGACCTACCAGTTTTTTTCATGAAGAAGAAACAAACGTAAATGGTTTAATGTTTGTTTTTGAATTTGTGCATGTATGCACAAATTAAGTATATGATTTTATGTATATATATATATATATATATTAAGTAAATGGTTTAATGTATGCATAAATTAAGTAAATGGTTTAATGTCTGTTTTTGAAATTATGAATGTATGCACAAATTAAGGTTTGCTATTATGTATTAATTTATATGTATTTGTGCATGTATGCACAAATTAAGGTTTGATATTATGTATTAATTAGTTTATATGAATTTGTGCATGTATGCACAAATTAAGTAAATGGTTCAATGTATGTTTTTGAATTTGTGCATGTATGCACAAATTAAGGTTTGATATTATGTATTAATTAATTTATTTTATTTACGAATTTCAAGTAATTTGTCTAATGTTTGTTTTTGAATTTGTGCATGTATGCACAAATTAACTATTTCAAGAACCAGCTACCATGGATTGCACTTGCCATGTTTATGATTCTTGTGTTTTGATCAATTTACCCTTTTGCGCATATGCACAAAGTGTACGTGTGAGAGACTAATTTAGAATATGAAAATCAATTATTAATCCTAGCCATTGATTGTATGCATCTACGGTTGTGGTTGGTTAACACAGTTAAAACTAATTAAAACTAATATATTGGTTAACAAAATAAGGTGACCTTATTTATATATATAATTGTCTTAGGGTTTTCTATAAAAAGCACATTAAATGTTTTTTTTGAAGCAAAAAAAGCACATTAAATATTATGAACCATGAATGAGTACTTTTTGTGGTGTATATTTGAAAAATGGAGGGTAATAAATGTTGTTTGTGTAGCGTTGGATGACAAGATATATAGCGTGCCAACAAACCCCATCCCAATATGTCAAAATAATCACGTCTCAATCTTGTCTTGATCATTTTTATAAGGAAAGCATCATTTTTGCACTTTGAAATTGGAAGGAAAAAAAATGTTGAGTGTATATCTTAGTGGATTTAGGAGATTTAAAGTCTATTTGGTTTGACGGAATGATTTTCAGAGGTTGGATTCCGTGGAAGAATTTATAATCTTCGATTGTTTGGTTTGTAGGATTTGAAATAGAATTAAAGTACATTTTTTAGAAATAGTTTTTAAAATAAATTATATATAATTATCAGAATATATAATTACAATTTTATTAACTGATTATTACAAAACAAATGTTTTAACATATCTTGAAACCTTAAAATCCCATGAAATATCGACCATTAGGGGTGAGCATCGGAACTGGGTACCCGTCTTTGGAACTGGAACCGCTCCGAAACTGTTAGTTCCAGAATCGGAACCGACGTGATTGGTTCCGGTTCCTAAAATACGGAACCGAATAATTAGCACTGGTTCGATTCTGGTTCTCATAATCTTGGAACCCTTACCCGTTGGGTACCCGTCGGGACCGGTTCCGGGACCGGGTACCCAGAACCGGAACCGACGGGTACCCGCTATTTTTTTAATAAAAATTATTTATATATTTATTATATTTAAATATTTAATGATGTGTTATTGGTTTTATTAGGTGTTTTATTCGTTTTGATCAAAACGTTTTATTTGTTAGGTCTTGACGTAAGGACGGTATGTGTTATGTAAGTCGTTTTGTTGATGTCAAGACTCAATACCGCGGAGTTTCTAATTTATTTATGTAATAATTAGTTTTTATCTGATTATTTTATTTTATTTGTCGTGTTTATTTCTTTAAGTTAGGACTTTGTAGTTTGCAATAGTAAGTTACATTTTTAATGTATGAAATGTTAAAAAAAACAATAAAAAAAATTGATAGCGGGTACCCGGAACCGGAACCGGAAACGAAACCGAAACCGCCGGTTCCTGGACCGATTCCAAAATATAGAGAACTGATGTAAGCGGTTCCGGTTCCGGTTCCGGTTCCTTCATTCTAGGAACCGCCGGTTCCGGTCCCATGAAATTTAGTCGGGTACCCAGTTATGCTCACCCCTATCGACCATCCCGTGGGAATTCCAAATTCTAACAAAATTCAGGAATTTTAAATCCAGGAAATCCTTTGAAATTGAATTAAATTTCAAGTTAATCCCTTCAAATGCAAACCAAACGAGACTTAAAGTATCAATAACACTATAAAAACCTATGACGGTAATAATATGCAAAGACTTTATTTAATGCTATGCTAGCTTAGCCTTTGTATTGGCAATTATAACTCTAAAGAATTGGGCTCTTTTATGACATTAATTGTTTTTTGCAATATTTTGTCACATACTTTAAGAGGTGCAAGAAGCATTGACGGAGTTCCATGTTTTGATGATTAAATTACGAAAAAATACGTTATATAAGTCGCGTGGTATGACATGAGTTATGAAGTGAAAGGGTCAAAGAGAAGGTTTACGTCATGGTACTACGAAACCGAATGCACAAAATCAACGGATTAAAGCAAAGGATTCACACTCTTTATAACTTTTTCAGTCAATATATCACATCATTCTATACTAGTCGGTTTGTTGTCATAAATATATTCGGAGCAACTATTTCCGTTCAGACACATATAAACATGTATCATGGTTCTAAATAACTCATTATGACGTGTTATGGTGTCAAGGTTTGGGTTTGCCGTCACATTAACCCATGTGGCTCCCTTCTAAAACTTGACCTGCATCGCAACGTGTACGACGAGTTACGACACGTAAATTTGTAAGGTGTGAGTTATTTTTAGTATATAATTAACTTTAAGAATAAATGATAATTATGTGTGAAATCTAAAGACTTAAATAAACATAAAAACTAAAAAGGTAGTTAAAAACTAAAACCCGGAGGGGGCGTTTAGTTAGCAGGATTCCGATGGAATCTGAAGGGATTGGAATGATAAATTCCATCAACCAAATTCTATTCAGGCGTTAGGTGTTACCTATGGAATGAAATTGAATTCCACACATTTCATCATTCATGGTTTTGGTCATTCCATCATAATTGAGAATGAATTCAATTCAATACCATCCCGTTTTCTAAAAAAAAAATATCTCCATCTTCCTTGCTTGATTTACCCAACTTCCCATATGACCTCCATCTGAACCACCGCCTGCCACCACCAACTTGAACCATTGTCGACCAACATCAATCTGAACCTCCGCTGACCACCAATTTGAACTATTGTTTTGAATCACCTCCGACTACCATTGATCATCGATCTGAACCATCACCAACCACTACTGTTATAAAAGGTATTTTGGTCATTTATCATTTACTCAATCCAATTCCGAAGCTACATTCTATCACCTAGGGCTAGGGGTGTAAATGAGACGCGAGTTACCGACGGAATTTATATTAAAAATAAATCAAAATTAAAATGTTAAAGCGTCTGTCGGTAATCCGCCAGAAACCATTACTATACCGACGGAAGGGTATTTTTAGCGACGGTTTACCGACGGCAAAAATTTCGTCGCTAAAATCCAGAATCCGTCGGTATGCCGTCGCTCTTTACCGACGGTTTCTGTCCGTCGGTAGTTTTCATCGAAATTAACGAATTTTCTAGTAGTGCGACTCGGCCACGAACTCGAACTCGACTCATCATATTAACGAGTTGAGTCGAGCTACACGATACTCGACTCGAAAAACTCGTGAGATACTCGACTTTTTATATATAACTAGTTTTATAATATAACGTGCAAAATAGAATGTAAAAATTAGTAATAAACTTACCAATAAAAGAAAATTCTCGTGTATTTTTAGATATTTGAACAAGTATGTATATTTTTAACCATGGCAATTAATTTTATTAATTTTATTAATTTCACAACTAAAAGAAAAGACAAAAACCTATAAATTGTTGGTAAAACTGATCCACATTAGAAGAGTGATAGTAAAGGAAGGGTTAGGGTTAAATGGCGTTATAAAAATAGAGGTGTTGGGAACTGAAGATATGCTAAGTATGGTTAGTACTGCCAAAACAACATTACTACTGCCAGATCAAGTTAGTACTGCCAGATCAATGTTAGTGCTGCCAGAACAAAGATACTACTGCTAGTTCAAGGTTAGTACTGCTGAGATATTAATACTGCTGGAACATTATTAATACTGCTTATGTGTGGTTAGTACTGCTTGTCAAAGTTACTACTGCAAGTCAAGGTTAGTACTGCTGGTGCATATCGAATATCTGTTAGTACTGCTCGTGACTTAATACTGCTGGAGATTGTTAGTACTGCTTATGAAGAATGAAGGTTAATACTGCTGAGTTTGTTAAGTTTGGTATGCGATACTTTTGGAGACAAAGAAGGAATTGATCAAGATATGTTTAACGAAGATTTAGAAGATCAAGTTACTTTTGATAGTTATCTTGTAATTATTTTTGTATAAATAGACTTCAATAGATAGCTATTAGAATATACATGTGAAAAGGAATTCGATTGTGTTTTAGAGAGAATTAACCTCAAGGTTTAAGAACCCTATTTCTAGAGAAGTATAAGTCGTCTTGATTGAGCTTGTTCATCAAGATTGAGGTTTGGTTGTAATATTGTGAGTCGAAACAGTGAATACAAAAATTGTGTGTTTTCTGATATTCTGTTCATTGATTGTGAGAATTAAAGTTCTATTCCGCAGATTCTTTAATTCTGAATTCTAAGTATTAATTATCTTGTTAAGATTCGATCCTGACAAGTGGTATCAGAGCGAGTGTTTCTTAGAATTCTACAGTCATTATGGAAAATTCTTTTGAATCAAACAGTACTCTTGTATCTAAGGTTCCCATGCTCAGACCCAATGAATTTGACATGTGGAAAATTAGAATCAAGCAGTACATTCTGCTTACTGATTATTCCATCTGGGATATCATTGAGAATGGTCCATGTGCTGAAGGAAGAACTGGACCAGATGGCAAAAGACCTCCTCCAAAGACTGATGCAGAGAGAAAAGTCAGACAAACAGAGATGAAGGCCTTAAGCACCCTGCTTTTGGCTATTCCCAATGAGTATCAGCATCAATTCCATCACTGCACTGATGCTCAGATTCTATGGAATGCTTTGGAGAAAAGATTTACTGGCACCAAAAGCACAAAGAGAAATCAAAAGGCAATTCTCAAGCAGCAGTATGAAAACTTTACTTCTACCAAGAATGAGTCCATGACTCAAACGTTTGATAGATTTAATAAGCTGATTGGAGAATTAGCCACTGTAGGAGTCAAGATGGAGGTTGATGATGTCAACAGGAAGTTCTTAAGATCATTGGGTGAAGAATGGACAATGTACACTGTGTCCTTCAGACAGAATGACCAACTGGAAGATAAGGAACTTGATGATCTGTACAATGATCTTAGAGTATTTGAATCAGAGGTTGAAGACAAAAAGAAGCCCTCTGGATATGTTCATAATGCTGCACTTCTTTCATCATCACCTGATTCTACTGCTAACCATGATTCAGTTAGTACTGCTGGTTCAGTTAGTGCTGCTGGTTCAGTCAATCAGGAAAAGTCCAAAGATACAGTACTAGAAGCTTTCTTTTCTAGTCATATAAATTCCTCTTTGATTAATGATGATTTAGAACAGATTAATGCTGATGATCTTGAAGAGATGGATATAAAGTGGCAGATGGCTATGCTGTCTATGAGAGTGAAGAGATTCATTAAGAGGACAGGGAGAAACAAATTTTCCCAAAGAAGAGAGGATGGTGCTGGATTTGACAAATCCAAAGTTGAATGCTACAAGTGTCACAAGATGGGACACTTTGCCAGGGAATGCAGAGGAGGAACATCTCACAACAGCCATCAACAAACTCAGGCTGGAAGTTCCAATCAAAACAGAAGCTCCATTCAAGCTCTTGTTTCTCAACAAGGAATGGGATTTGACTGGAGTGACCAAGCAGAAGAAGCCATCCAAAATCAAGCACTTATGGCTGAAGTTTCAGATCTTCCCACTGAGGTAAAATCTAATCTCTGTACTCAAGCTTGTATAGACACTGTTAAAAGGTATAGAGATCACAATCAGGGTATGTGTGATGATCTTAAAAGGTTAGAAAAGGATAGAAGAGACTATGTGTTGATTGTTGAGAGGTTTGAAGAACAGATTAGGGCCTTTCAAGCCAATGAACTTCAACACTCATATGATACTAACTACTGGAAGTGGGAAAAAGGTGGTCTGGAGTTCCAACTGAAAGAGTCTAGGGAAGAGTGTGAGAAATTAAAAGAAGAACTTAAGAAAGTTAAAGCTGATGTTGAAAAGTTTTCAAAAGCTTCTAAAGCCATGGACACAATAATAAATGCTCAAGTCCATGGTAAGATGAAAACAGGCCTAGGGTATAATGCCACACCCCCACCCTACAACAACAACTACATCCCTCCTAGGTCAGACCTTTTAGAAACCTTGGATAGTAAGGACTTATCTGAAGGAGCCACTAGTGTAGACCCATTAGATGCAGTTGTTGTTGAAGATGGATCTGATGGGGAAGAGTCTAAGAAGGACAGTGATGAGATCCCATTAAAAAATCACATCAAGACTAATGAGGAAGGTGGGAGTCCTTGGGATAGGAGTAAGGAGATGAAAAGGACTGTAAAAGGAAAGAAAGTTCATTACACACAGACCACAGTTGTGAACTCTAATACTTGTGAACAGTGTTCTTGCAGGAAATCTCAAGAGTATAAGCCCCAAAAACATGATAATAAGAGGGGAAATCAAAGGAACTGGAATAACCAGTGGGCACTAAGGCAAGGAGTTGATCTGCAAAAGATTAACAGACCAAAACCTTGCTTCATTTGTGGCAAACTGAATCATCTTGCCAAATACTGCTACTTCAATCCTATTAACCAAAAGAGAAGTTTTCAATCCTATCAAAAACCTTTTGGCTACAGGAAGCCTACAAGAACAAATGTGGCTAAGAAACAAGTTGAACCAAAAAGCCACATGAAGAAAAAGCCTGAAAAGGAATGTGTTACAATGTGGGTTCTAAAAGGCACTAAAAATAATACTGCTGCTAGCCGTGTTAGTACTGCTAACACTGTTAGTACCTCTTCAAGAGTTAGTGCTGCTAGCAGTGTTAGTGCTGCTAGAAATTCTTCAAGAATTAGTGCTGCTAACACTGTTAGTGCTTCCTCTTCAGATAGTACTGCTGCTAGCAGTGTTAACTCTGTTAATACTGCTCCTAGCAGTGTTAACTCTGTTAATACTGCTAACTCTGTTAATACTGCTAACTCTGTTAGTACTGCTGATACTGCTGCTAGTACTGATAGTGCTGCTAACAATACTGCTGCTCCCAGTGTTAGTACTGCTAGCACTGTTAGTACTTCTAAGGTTAATACTGCTTCTAGTGCTGCTACACCAATCATATTGACAAAGTACTCCAGTACTGCAGTACCTAAGTTTGAAAATCTCATCAAAACCCAGTGTAAGTACTTTGATGAGCAAGGGAGACCCAAGACCACTTCGGCTTGGGTTCCCAATAAAACTAACTGATTTATCTTGATGTGCAGGGCAACCAACAGCTCAAGGGGAAGAGCATTTGGCATGTTGATAGTGGTTGCTCCAGGCACATGACAGGTAACATGGCCTGTCTCAAAAATTTCAAAAAGATTGATGGAGGACATGTTGCATTTGGGAATAATCCTGCTGGTGGAAAGATAAGTGGTAAGGGTGATGTTTCAAAAGGTAAGATGACCTTTGAAGATGTGTACTATGTTGAGCAATTGAGATACAACCTGTTAAGTGTATCACAGGTTTGTGACAAGAAGCATAGCATATTGTTTACTGATTTTGAATGTATTATCCTTGCTCCTGGATACAAAGTGGTTGATGAAAACATGATACTTCTGAGAACTCCTAGGAAGGATAATGTATATTGTTTAGATTTGGAAAGTGTGTCATCTGATTCATCCCTAAATTGTTTAGTTTCAAAAGCTTCTTTGGATGAATCATCACTTTGGCACAGAAGGATGTGTCACATGAACTTTAAAACAATGAATAAACTTGTTAAGAATAACCTTGTAAGGGGTTTGCCATCCAAAGTCTATTCATGTGATGATCATTGTGTTGCTTGTCTCAAAGGCAAACAACACAAAACTTCTCATAAGACCAAAGAGATAAACACTATCTCAAATCCTCTTCAACTGTTACATATGGATCTGTTTGGTCCTACTAATGTGATGAGTATTGGCAAGAAATCATACTGCTTAGTTATTGTTGATGATTATTCTAGATTTACTTGGGTATATTTTCTGAGAACTAAAGATGAGACAAGTGGACTGATCAAATCTTTTATTCTCAAAATGGAAAACCAATCAAATCAAAGAGTGAAAGTCATTAGATCAGATAATGGAAATGAGTTTAAAAATTTTGATCTAAACACCTTTTGTGAAGAAAAAGGAATTGAGAAACAATACAGTGCTCCTAGGACTCCACAACAAAATGGTGTTGCTGAGAGAAGGAATAGGACACTGATTGAGGCTGCTAGATCTCTGTTAGCTGATTCAAAGTTACCAATTACTTTTTGGGCAGAAGCAGTTAATACTGCCTGCAATGTTCAAAACAGAGTTTTAGTTGTAAAGCCTAAAAACAAGACACCTTATGAGCTTTTCCATAAAAAGAAACCATATATTGGATTTTTCAAACCATTTGGATGTCCTTGTACTATTCTCAATACCAAATCTCACTTAGGTAAGTTTGATAGCAAAGCAGATGATGGTTTTCTTGCTGGGTATTCATCTCAGAGTAAGGCCTACAGAGTTTTTAATACCTCTTCTAGAATAATTGAAGAAAGTGACAATGTCAAATGCAATGAGAACACACCAAATCCTATTGGTTCAGGTCCTAATTGGCCATTTGACATTGATTCACTCACTAATTCTTTGGGTTTCAGTAGTGATGTATATGCAGGACAAAGGGATACACCAACATCAGAACACAGAATTCAATCTGTGATATTTCCACTCCCTTCCATTGATCCTGTTGAATTCTGTGAACAACAAGAGGAGGCTGAACCTATTCAGAATGAAGAAGAGAGGAGAGCAGAGGAAAATCAGTCTTCAGGTCCAAATTCCAGAGAATCTGAGGTGACTGAAGAAGCAGAAACAAATCCAGAATTAAATGAGTCAAATCTGGATGAGAACATACAAGAGGAAGTTGGTCATCCAACAAGAACTCAGAAAAATCATCCTCCTGAGTTGGTGATTGGAGATATTGCATCTCCCATGATGACTAGAAAGCAAAGCAGACTCCAAGAGTTGCAAGAGCAGCAAAATACAGTTAATACTGTTCTTACTTGCTTTCTATCCCAGATTGAGCCCAAAAAGGCTTATGATGCTATGAAAGACCCAAGCTGGATAGAGGCAATGCAAGAGGAGCTGCTACAGTTCAAATTACAGGATGTTTGGGACTTGGTAGACCTTCCAAAAGGTCATAGAGCAATTGGCACCAAGTGGATTTTCAGGAACAAGAAGGATGACAGAGGGATTGTGATCAGAAACAAAGCTAGACTGGTTGCACAAGGGTACACTCAGGAAGAAGGAATAGATTATGAGGAAGTCTTTGCTCCTGTGGCAAGGATTGAAGCAATCAGGTTATTTCTAGCCTATGCCTCATACATGAAGTTCAAAGTGTACCAAATGGATGTCAAAAGTGCATTTCTGTATGGAAGTATTGAGGAAGAAGTATATGTCTGTCAACCCCCTGGATTTGAGAATCCATTGCACCCTGACAGAGTATACAAGTTGAAGAAGGCTCTTTATGGTTTGCATCAAGCCCCAAGAGCATGGTATGACACCCTGTCTACCTATCTCTTGAAAAATGACTTTGAAAGAGGAGTAATTGACAAGACCCTGTTTATCAAGAGGAGAAAGAAAGACACATTACTTGTTCAGATCTATGTGGATGACATCATCTTTGGATCCACCAATGATCAAATGTGTAAAGAGTTTGAGGAGTTAATGCACAAAAGCTTCAAGATGAGTTCCATGGGAGAACTTACTTTCTTTCTTGGGCTTCAGGTAAAACAAAGGAAAGATGGGATTTTTATTAGCCAATCCAAGTATGTGAAAGACATCCTGGACAAGTTTGGTTTATCAGACTCAAAGCCAGCAAGCACACCTATGGAGACACACAAACAGCTCACTGCTGATCTTGAGGGGGAGGATGTGGATGTCCATCATTACAGATCAATGATTGGATCTCTCATGTATCTCACAGCCTCTAGACCAGATATTATGTTTTCAGTTTGTGTTTGTGCCATATTTCAAGTTACACCAAAGCAATCTCATCTTCATGCAGTCAAGAGAATTTTCAGATACCTAAGAGGGCAACCTAGACTAGGTCTCTGGTATCCTTATGAATCATCTTTTGACTTGCTTGCATACTCAGATAGTGACTTGGGTGGAGCTAACATGGATAGGAAATCTACTTCAAGTGGATGTCAGTTTTTGGGTACATGACTAGTATCTTGGCAGTGTAGGAAACAAACCACAGTGTCCTTATCTACCACAGAGGCTGAGTACATAGCTGCTGCAAGCTGCTGCTCTCAGGTTCTATGGATTCAGAATCAGATGTTGGACTATGGGGTTGTAAAGCCCGCGTCCCGGTACGTTTTTGTCTAATTATCTTTTAATTATTTAAAGCGTTTTAGTTTAATTGTTTGTGGTTAGTGGGTTGGTGTCAAAAAGGACCAAAATGTTAGAAACCATGTCTTTTAGTGAAGTTTGTAAAATAGGGATAGTTTGGGGGGCTAAAGTGAAACATTGGGATTGGTTTGCATGGGTCACGGCCCATGGCCGGATTCCCATCCCCTTTTCCCGTTTGTTTTTCTTTTCGTGGAAGCCAAGCCAAAAAAAAAAAACCCAAACGTTGTTTTCCAAAAAAAAAACCCTACTGCAGCCGTGTTCTCCTTTTTGGTGCGATAGTGAGCAGCGAACGAGAGAGAGCGAGATAGAGAAGAAACCGAGAGGAAGAAGAGAGCAACCTGCAGTTCACCGGAAAAGAGAGAGAGAGAGGGACCTGCAGTTCGCCGGAGTTTCGAGGAAGAGAAGGATCGTGTGCGTTTGCGTAGCGTCGTCGTAAGGTAATCACCCTTTTTGTTCCGTTTTCTTTCCTTCTCTTTCCCGTCGCCGCCGCCGTTCGCCGCCGCTGTGGCGGTGGTGGATGGACGGCCGTGGCTGCCGTTGTGGGTGCGTGTGCGTGAGGCGGGTCGAGAGTGAGAGGGAGAATGATCGGGTTTTGTTGCGTGCAATCGTAATCGAAAAAAAAAAGGGAGACCACCGCCGGCCGCCGCTGGCCGCCGCCGGTCGCCACCGGCGACCACCACTGCCGGTGATGGCAGTGGGTGGCGCGTGGCCGTGACCAGACCCTGTCCCTTTCGAACCCTTAACCCGTGACTTAATCGTTAAGCCGTATAACGTAAACCGTTGCTTCTAAAATCTTTCTTTTATGCGAAAAATGGTCCAGCCCCTGTTTTGTGACGGCAATAACTTCTCCGTCGTAACTCCGATTGAGCCGAAACTGGCGCCCACGCTTCGAGCTCGGGACCGAGTACGTTTTCTGTGTTTTGGCGGAGAACTGATTCGGCCTCGAGTTGGGAGAAAAAGTGGTCGCAAGTTCTGCGGTTCGTCATTTTATGTGAATTTCCTGGAATCTGCCACTGTTTTGCGTGGACCGTAACTTTTTACTCGTAACTCGTTTTGAGGTGATTTTGGTGGCCATAGTTCCCTATTCGAGTCGGGAAGGTTTTTCGTGTTTTGCCGAAAGTCTGATTTAAACCGTAGCTAGGCTGTTTTGGACTGTTTATGCAGCTGGACCGAAACTGGCAGTTTCGGGTAACCGTTCGTATTTAATTCATAGTAAATTATAGAAAAATCGTTAGGAGGCGTATAATATGTCCTTGGAACCCTAACTCAGAGGACTTTCTGGTCATGAAATAATATTGGGATTTTTCTGGATTTAAGAGGGTCGAAATGGGTCCCGAACAGACCTGTTTTGGTGAGAACAAAAATTAGTTTTAGTGACGGTTTAAGCGTGTGTCGTGTCTTAGGGTCCGGGTCTCGTATTGACACGTTTTAACATACGTTTAGGTGCTGGAAGGTGACCGTAATTGCGAAGCTTGATTCGTGTTGATTAAGCTAGGCGCGCATTTGAGGTGAGTTCTCTCACTGTGTAGTTAGGGGTTATATGCATGTCATAATAGTTGCTTGTATTTCTGTCTTTGTGGTGTGAACTAGTTGTTGTGGTGCATATTATTTGATTGAATTGAATGATGGTTACGTGACCGAGGCCTCGATGGTACTGAGGTGTTGGTTACGTGACCGAGGCCTCGATGGTACTGAGGTGTTGGTTATGTTATAATTCGGCGGGACCGAGGCCTCGATGGTACTGAGGTGTTGGTTATCTTGCAATTCGGTGGGACCGAGGCCTCGATGGTACTGAGGTGGTGGGATACATAATTTCCTGTGGATGTTTACTCATTTTATGTATCTGTGATATTGCTGCTTATGTGCGGGTAGGGATGATGTGTATATAATTCCTACCTGCGCATGTGTTTGAATTCACTAAGCTTCGTGCTTACCCTTTCCCAATAATCTGTGGTTTCAGGTACGAGTGGCTCTAAGGCGTGACGGGTACACACTGGCGCGCGGGATGAGCTGACTGTTATTTATTTTAATTATTAAACTTCGTTTCCGCTGGTTTCTGATTTCTTGAACAATATTTATGTCCTTGCAATTAATATGATGGAATTATTTATTGAGTTTTTATATAAAGCGTTTAATTAAAAATTTTAAATTTTCTTGAAATTTTGGGGCGTTACAACTTGGTATCAGAGCACAGCTTGAGTGAATCAAACGCACCTCGGTGTGTTTGGTCTCAAGTTGCGGCTGGGAAATTTTCAAATTCCTTATTAAATCTTTTTAGAAATATAAGGAAAAGTAAAAACCCGTTCGAAGAACGGTGATCGAGGGCGCAGTGTGTACAGTCAGCCAGAGCCGAAGGGAAAGGTACAATGCTTAGTGTTTTATTGCTTTCTAGATCATAGAGTATGCATGCTAGATTGCCTGTTGTTGACACTATGCGGTATGTGAATTGCTTGCTATTAGGAATTTTATGCTAATTATGATAGGTTACTAAGTGAATGCCCTCTAGGTTGTATGCAGTAAAAGACTTATAGCCTTAGAATATTCGATTTAGTTCTATTGCGCAGCTCTTGTTTGAGTCCAACCGTTCTAGGATAGAATCTTGTATTCGACTGTCTATTTGTTTTGCACTGCATGTAATCGGGTATTCGCGAGGCCACTCTTTATGATTAGTGGGGATTCGGTAGTAGCAAGGGTAGTGGTTGGGATGGAATTCCTAGGGAGCTAGGAAGAGTGGGTATATATGCCGGTGCGGGCATATGTGTGTAGTTGCGGCGAGAAGCTACTTGGACCCCTCGGGATGGGACTCGGAACGAGCGATGATAGGTGCGGAAGGTAGTAGTAGAGCTCCTACTACCGGAAGCACAGGATCAGTGCTCGAGTCGGGAAAGTCGCGAGGAATCCAAGGAGCTGAGCGTGAGTGTTGTTGATGTGAGTTATTAGGTACTAATAACTCGTTGTATGTTTCTTCTTTATAGAATGGCCATCACTAGGAGGAGCAATGCGACTGAGCCGCGAGCTGAGGCGGGGATCACGGAGGAACGGATTCGTGAGTTGATTGCAACTGAGGTAGCGAATGCGATTGGGGAGGCAATCCCCGAGATTATCACCGCCATACAAGATCAGGTGACGGTTTTGCTAGAGGAGCGCATTGCAGCGATTCGGCCGCCTGCTGGGGGACAGCCCCGTAATCGAGAGTTCCAGTACCGGGATCTCTCTGCCTGTTCTCCCCCGGAGTTCAAGGGAGACTCGAACCCAATAGTTAGCATGCGTTGGGTTTCTGATATGGAGTGTGCCTTCTTGACCTGCGGCTGCCCGGATAATCTGAAGGTCCGTTTTGCTGTGAATTTGCTTCGCGATGGGGCGAAGGATTGGTGCGCCTCAGCGCTGACTCTGGCCGAGCGTACTACCCTTACGTGGGAGGAGTTCGTTACTCGTTTCCGTGCTGAATACGTGCCTCCGGTAGAGATGGAGCGGATAGCGAAGGAGTTCTTGGAGCTGACCCAGACCACTGAGACTATTAAAGAGATGAACAAGAAATTCACTGAGATGGAGCTGTTTTGTCCTCAATATGCCGCTTCGGAGGAAATGAAGATGGCTCGGTATAAAGATATGTTACGTACCGAGATCAGGGAGTTCGTGAGCACGGTACCGTACGCCTCTCTGTCAGCAATGATGGATGCAGCCCGGAGAAGGGAGCTGGAGCTAGAGACCCAAGCCAAAAAGAGGAAGGCAGCACAGGCTGTGACGCCAATCTCTGCGGTGCAGAAGAAGTCAAAGTTTTCTGATTCGCGCGGAAGTTCGAAGAGTGGTGGGTTTAATCACGGGGTTTCTAGTGGGAAGAAAACTGGCGGGTGTTTCAAATGTGGGCAGTCCGGTCATCACAGCCGGGATTGCAAGTCGCCTTTGATGATCTGTTTTAGCTGCAAGCAGACGGGTCACGTGAGGGCCAATTGTCCGAATGCTAGGGCAACTGATGGGGGTGGTGCACAGAGGGCTCCTGCAAATGCCCCACTGCGCATCACTGACGGTCGTACGGGTCAGCCGGGGACAGAGGCAGCCCGAGGTAGAGTCCACCAGCTGAAGGTGGAAGAGGCGCAGGCGACGCCTAAGGTGGTGACAGGTATGTTTTATCACCCTCTTTCTTTTCGTCCTTCCTTTTCATGCCTTGTTTTCTTTGTTGTTGTTTATATATGTTGTTATCTGTATGTTAGGTACGTTTCTAGTTAACTCGGTACCTGCGGTTGTAATGTTTGATAGCGGGGCTACTCATTCATTTGTGTCTCGCACCTTTAGCGAGGGCTTGGGCCGAGTGGTGGGACGGTTAGGATGTCCTTTGGTAGTCGAGGTTGCCGATGTTAGGACCTTGACGGTTACGGATGTGTATCGGGGATGCACGTTGGAAATCTCGGGTGTGAGGTTTCCCATAGATTTGATTCCGATAGCTATGCGAGAGCTTTGTGTGATTGTGGGCATGGATTGGATGGACGCGTTTGATGCGGAAATTGTTTGTCGCCACAAACAAGTGCGGGTTCGAACCCCAAGCGGGGGAGAGCTGTTGATTCAGGGAGACTCGCCCAGACGGTCTACGGCAATATGTTCAGCGGCGAGGGCTCGGAGACACCTTCAGCATAGCGGTCAGGGGTATTTGACGTATGTGATAGATACGCGCTTTGATGAGACAAAGAAGACTTCCGTAGATGTGCCAGTCGTGAGGGAGTTTGCCGATGTATTTCCCGACGAGTTACCGGGGATACCTCCCGAACGACAGGTGGAATTTCGAATCGATCTGATTCCGGGTGCTGCTCCGGTGGCCAAGGCACCCTATCGTCTGGCTCCACCGGAAATGAAGGAACTGTATGATCAGTTGCAGGAACTTCTCGAGAAAGAGTTCATTAAGCCGAGTTGTTCACCGTGGGGAGCTCCGATCTTGTTCGTGAAAAAGAAGGATGGATCTCAACGAATGTGCATTGATTACCGGGAGCTGAATAAGCTTACGGTAAAGAATCGCTATCCTCTGCCAAGGATTGACGACTTGTTCGATCAGTTGCAGGGAGCCTCGTGGTTCTCTAAGATTGACCTGAGATCCGGGTATCATCAGATGCGGGTACGAAGTGAGGATACGGAGAAAACGGCCTTCCGGACGCGGTATGGCCATTACGAGTTCGTGGTGATGCCTTTCGGGCTCACCAACGCACCAGCAGCGTTCATGGACCTCATGAACAGGGTATGCAGCCCGATGCTGGATCGCTCGGTGATCGTATTCATCGACGATATTCTTGTATATTCGAAGACGAAAGAAGAGCACGAGGTGCATTTGCGGGAAGTTTTGGATGTGTTAAGGCGAGAGAAGCTTTATGCTAAGTTCTCCAAGTGTGAATTCTGGTTACGGGAGGTCCAATTCCTAGGACATGTCGTGAATCAGAACGGTATCATGGTCGATCCGGCCAAGATCTCAGCGGTAATGCGGTGGGAGGTGCCGAAAACTCCTACCGAGGTGCGGAGTTTTCTCGGGTTAGCAGGGTACTATCGGAGATTTATCCAAGATTTCTCCAAGATTGCCTTGCCTATGACTCGACTGACGAAGAAAACTGCAGCTTTCAGTTGGGGTGAAGAGCAACAGAAGGCGTTTGAGGAGCTACGCAGGCGTTTATGTGAGGCTCCTGTGTTGACCTTGCCCGAGGGTATGGAGGATTTGGTAGTTTATTGTGATGCTTCATATCAGGGGTTGGGTGCCGTGCTGATGCAACGCGGCAAGGTCATAGCTTACGCTTCGAGGCAGCTGAAGCCTCACGAAGCGAACTACCCGACTCATGACTTGGAGTTGGGAGCAGTGGTGTTTGCTCTGAAGATTTGGAGACACTATCTTTATGGCGTCAAGTGTACTATCTACACTGATCATAAGAGCCTTAAATACCTGATGGATCAGCAAAACCTTAATATGCGGCAGCGAAGATGGCTTGATGTGGTCAAGGATTACGACTGCGAGATACTTTACCACCCGGGTAAAGCGAACGTAGTCGCGGACGCGCTTAGCCGACATCCGGTCGGGGGACCGCTGAAGGGTCTGTGTCAGCGTTTGACAGTAGTTGCACCTCTTCTGGAGGCGATAGGTGTCGCTCAGGAGGTGGCCGTATTGGCGGAAAATGCAAAACGTGAGAGGGTTTCGGGAGAGATTCCGAAATTAATACGGAATAGTCGAGGATTATTGACCCGATATGGTAGAGTTTGGGTCCCATTCACCGGTGGGAACCGACAGATACTATTGGACGAGGCGCATAAGTCCAAGTTTTCGATTCATCCGGGAGCTACCAAAATGTACAGAGACTTACGGGAAGGCTATTGGTGGCCCGGCATGAAGCGGGATGTAGCCAAGTGTGTGGAGGTATGTTTGACCTGTCGGAAGGTCAAGGCGGAGCACCAGCGACCGCACGGGAAATTGCAGCCGTTGGAGATTCCGGTGTGGAAGTGGGAGCAGATTACGATGGATTTCATCACGAAGCTTCCCAAAACTCAGCGAGGGAATGATACCATCTGGGTAATTGTGGATCGTCTGACTAAGAGCGCTCACTTCTTGGCGATTAAAGAGAGCTTTTCAGCGGATAAGCTCGCGGAGGTCTTCATCCGAGAGATTGTAACTAGGCACGGGGTGCCAGTCTCGATTGTCTCGGATCGGGATACTCGTTTCACCTCCCGGTTTTGGGAGAAGTTTCAGAATGAGATGGGTACGCGGTTGCATTTCAGTACAGCATTTCATCCTCAGACCGACGGGCAGAGTGAGCGTACTATTCAGACACTTGAGGACATGCTGCGGGCATGTGTGATTGACTTTGGTGGTAGTTGGGATCAGAATCTTCCACTAGCTGAGTTCTCCTACAATAACAGCTATCACGCTAGCATCGGTAGAGCGCCGTACGAAGTGTTGTATGGCAGGAAGTGTCGGACGCCCATTTGCTGGGGCGAGGTTGGTCACAGGGTGCTGGGGAGCACCGATATTGTGCTAAAGACGACGGAAATGATCCAGATGGTGCGGGATCGGTTAGTCACTGCTCAGAGCCGACAAAAGAGTTACGCCGATAAGAGACGATCGGACTTGGAATTCCAAGTCGGGGATTACGTTCTTTTGAAAGTGTCACCCTGGAAGGGGGTAATCCGTTTTCGCAAGCGGGGAAAGTTGGGTCCCCGATATATCGGACCATTCAAGGTCATCGCGCGTGTGGGGAAAGTAGCTTACCGATTAGAGCTACCTGAGGAGTTGAGCCTGATCCACAACACGTTCCATGTCTCCCAGTTGCGGAAGTGTGTGTTGGATGAGTCTGCAGTAGTTCCCCTTGAGGATATTCAGATTGACGAGCGACTCAACTATGTGGAGAAGCCGGTAGCCATCGTCGAGAGGAAGACGAAGACTCTGCGGAACAAAGTCATTGGATTGGTGAAGGTCCAGTGGCAGCACCGGAAAGGTTCGGAATGGACGTGGGAACCAGAAGCCGAAATGCGGGAGAATTACCCGGAGCTGTTTGCGGGCATGGACTTCGGGGACGAAGTCTAATCCAAGCGGGGGAGAGTTGTAAAGCCCGCGTCCCGGTACGTTTTTGTCTAATTATCTTTTAATTATTTAAAGCGTTTTAGTTTAATTGTTTGTGGTTAGTGGGTTGGTGTCAAAAAGGACCAAAATGTTAGAAACCATGTCTTTTAGTGAAGTTTGTAAAATAGGGATAGTTTGGGGGGCTAAAGTGAAACATTGGGATTGGTTTGCATGGGTCACGGCCCATGGCCGGATTCCCATCCCCTTTTCCCGTTTGTTTTTCTTTTCGTGGAAGCCAAGCCAAAAAAAAAAAAAAAACCCAAACGTTGTTTTCCAAAAAAAAAACCCTACTGCAGCCGTGTTCTCCTTTTTGGTGCGATAGTGAGCAGCGAACGAGATAGAGAAGAAACCGAGAGGAAGAAGAGAGCAACCTGCAGTTCACCGGAAAAGAGAGAGAGAGAGGGACCTGCAGTTCGCCGGAGTTTCGAGGAAGAGAAGGATCGTGTGCGTTTGCGTAGCGTCGTCGTAAGGTAATCACCCTTTTTGTTCCGTTTTCTTTCCTTCTCTTTCCCGTCGCCGCCGCCGTTCGCCGCCGCTGTGGCGGTGGTGGATGGACGGCCGTGGCTGCCGTTGTGGGTGCGTGTGCGTGAGGCGGGTCGAGAGTGAGAGGGAGAATGATCGGGTTTTGTTGCGTGCAATCGTAATCGAAAAAAAAGGGAGACCACCGCCGGCCGCCGCTGGCCGCCGCCGGTCGCCACCGGCGACCACCACTGCCGGTGATGGCAGTGGGTGGCGCGTGGCCGTGACCAGACCCTGTCCCTTTCGAACCCTTAACCCGTGACTTAATCGTTAAGCCGTATAACGTAAACCGTTGCTTCTAAAATCTTTCTTTTATGCGAAAAATGGTCCAGCCCCTGTTTTGTGACGGCAATAACTTCTCCGTCGTAACTCCGATTGAGCCGAAACTGGCGCCCACGCTTCGAGCTCGGGACCGAGTACGTTTTCTGTGTTTTGGCGGAGAACTGATTCGGCCTCGAGTTGGGAGAAAAAGTGGTCGCAAGTTCTGCGGTTCGTCATTTTATGTGAATTTCCTGGAATCTGCCACTGTTTTGCGTGGACCGTAACTTTTTACTCGTAACTCGTTTTGAGGTGATTTTGGTGGCCATAGTTCCCTATTCGAGTCGGGAAGGTTTTTCGTGTTTTGCCGAAAGTCTGATTTAAACCGTAGCTAGGCTGTTTTGGACTGTTTATGCAGCTGGACCGAAACTGGCAGTTTCGGGTAACCGTTCGTATTTAATTCATAGTAAATTATAGAAAAATCGTTAGGAGGCGTATAATATGTCCTTGGAACCCTAACTCAGAGGACTTTCTGGTCATGAAATAATATTGGGATTTTTCTGGATTTAAGAGGGTCGAAATGGGTCCCGAACAGACCTGTTTTGGTGAGAACAAAAATTAGTTTTAGTGACGGTTTAAGCGTGTGTCGTGTCTTAGGGTCCGGGTCTCGTATTGACACGTTTTAACATACGTTTAGGTGCTGGAAGGTGACCGTAATTGCGAAGCTTGATTCGTGTTGATTAAGCTAGGCGCGCATTTGAGGTGAGTTCTCTCACTGTGTAGTTAGGGGTTATATGCATGTCATAATAGTTGCTTGTATTTCTGTCTTTGTGGTGTGAACTAGTTGTTGTGGTGCATATTATTTGATTGAATTGAATGATGGTTACGTGACCGAGGCCTCGATGGTACTGAGGTGTTGGTTACGTGACCGAGGCCTCGATGGTACTGAGGTGTTGGTTATGTTATAATTCGGCGGGACCGAGGCCTCGATGGTACTGAGGTGTTGGTTATCTTGCAATTCGGTGGGACCGAGGCCTCGATGGTACTGAGGTGGTGGGATACATAATTTCTTGTGGATGTTTACTCATTTTATGTATCTGTGATATTGCTGCTTATGTGCGGGTAGGGATGATGTGTATATAATTCCTACCTGCGCATGTGTTTGAATTCACTAAGCTTCGTGCTTACCCTTTCCCAATAATCTGTGGTTTCAGGTACGAGTGGCTCTAAGGCGTGACGGGTACACACTGGCGCGCGGGATGAGCTGACTGTTATTTATTTTAATTATTAAACTTCGTTTCCGCTGGTTTCTGATTTCTTGAACAATATTTATGTCCTTGCAATTAATATGATGGAATTATTTATTGAGTTTTTATATAAAGCGTTTAATTAAAAAATTTAAATTTTCTTGAAATTTTGGGGCGTTACAGGGGTAACATTTCTTCACACTCCAATCTTCATTGATAACAACAGTGCTATTAGCATTGTTAATAATCCAGTCAAACACTCAAAAACAAAGCATATAGAGATCAGGTATCACTTTATAAGAGATTGCAATGAAAAGAAATTAATTCAGGTTGCTAAAGTTCATACAAATGACCAGTTTGCTGATCTATTCACAAAAGCTTTTGATGTGGGTAGATTCACCTTTTTGGTAACAAGTGCGGGCATGATCAACCTAGAATAAATTCATGACTTTCTGTTTTTATACCTGTATTTCTTCATATATTTGGTGCTACTAACTCTCTTTCTCAGAATCCTCTGTTTCCCTCAGATTACCAAGTGCAGAAAAGTGTAAGTGTAGTTACTACTGCCTGTGCAGAGTTACTACTGCCAGTGTTCTAGTAGTTAATACTGCTAAGTAGTTAATACTGCCCTTGCAGTTAATACTGCTAAGTGATTAATACTGCTCTGCAGTTAATACTGCTAAGTAGTTAATACTGCCCTTGTAGTTAATACTGCTTTGTAGTTAATACTGCAGGTGTGGTTAATACTGCTTTGCAGTTAATACTGCTCAGTAGTTAATACTGCTAATGCACAGTTAATACTGCCAATGAGTAGTTAATACTGCTTAGCAGTTAATACTGCCTGTGTAGTTAATACTGCTCAGTCGTTAATACTGCTTGTGTAGTTAATACTGCTCAGTCGTTAATACTGCTTATGTCGTTAATACTGCTTTTGAAAATCTAGGGCAAATACTGCTATAAATACCCCTGTTTGCCCGCCAAAGTTCATAACGACTCTTCGCATTAACTTCTTCTCTCTCTCGTTCTAACCTCTTCTCCCTAGAATCTCTGTGTTTTCTTTACAAATCCTCAGGAAGCACAACGATTATGGAGTTTGTCGACGAGCATAATGAGATTGCAATGCTTCAGAAGCCGAAGCAGGCCGAAGGATTTCATGAAATTGTTGATTTTCTCAAGTCCACTCATATTTCGTATGCCCTAACGGTGAATCCGACAATATACATCGAGCATCAGACGCAATTCTGGGCCAATGCCACCGTAGAATCCGAAGATGGGCATAACGTCATTCAAACAAGGGTATGTGACAAACCCTTGAAAGTTTCAGAAGAACTCATTCGCATCACTCTTCGACTAGATGATGCCTCAGGTATATCTTCCATTCCCAATGAAGAACTATTCTCAACTTTACAAAGAATGGGGTATGAAGGTCCCATTGGAGTTTTTAAATTCTACAAGTCAAAGTTTTTTACTCAATGGAGATTCTTTGTTCATACCTTAATGCATTGTATTTCAAGGAAAACTACTGGATGGAGTGAGTTCAGCAGTACTATTGCTTATGCTCTAGTCTGCTTAGCCACTAACAGGAAGTTTAATTTTTCTCAAATGATTTTCAATGATCTTGTGGCAAACCTGGAATCCAAAAAGCGTTTCTATATGTATCCAAGGTTTGTTCAGGAAGTAATTACCAAGGAATTGACGGATATGCCTCAATTTGATGAGGTATATGTGCCAAAATCCCCTAAAGGGGAGGTTTTTTCAAATATGAAAAGACTTCCTAGGGACTCGGAAGGAGTTGACACACCATTGTTCTCTACAATGATGGTTGTGTCCCACACATTTGAAGGTATGGCATCAGGGTCAAGGCCCTCATTAGACACACCCGCTGATGACCAATCCCAACCTTCCATCACAAAAGAAATCCCTCAGTCCATTCTTGTACGACCCACTCCCATAATAACCAAAAAGTTTGAAAGAAGAAAGGTACACAAGGTTCCTTCCCTTGCTGTATCTCCTAAGAGCCCGAAGCCTTTAAGCCCTCTATTGGAGCATTCTCCAATGGAGAATATCGAAAGGGAAACCACAGGGGTGTCTCCCAACCCCAAGAAGGTGCTCACTAAGGAGAAGGTTGAGCATGTGAGTCGCAAGGCTGCCACTACTTCTGCTAGCAAAGAGAAGGCCAGTGGTAAAATAACTAAGCCCTTCCTCACGGCAACTCAGGGTAAGAAATCATCCAGAGGTCCCAGGTGCCAAGAAACCAAGGGGGTAGGTAGTGCTTTTGCTAGGCAAGAGACACCTGCTAAAACTTCCAATGATCCTTTAAGGGAGGTAAAAACTCCTAAACAGGGTGAGGATAGATATACGTACGAGGAATTGATGGAAACTATTGCAAATATCAACATTGAGGTCATGGATCAGAAAAAGGAAATTGATGAACTCAAGAAAGTGGTCCTCTATCAAAACTCACAGCTTGAGAAGCAAAGGAAGATGATCACTAAGTTGATGCACAGAAAGAAGAAAGCTCAGTTTGTCCTTAGGAGAAGAAACCCTACCAATGATGCTTCCAAAAAGGGGGAGTTAGACTCTGATCTAAACATGGAGGATGCAAACATTGAGGGGGAGTATGAGTATAAGGTTGAGGGGGAGACTGAGGAGGCTGCAGATATTACAAAGGAAGCAGAAACAGAAACAGCAGCAAAAACCGTTACTGCTGCTGAGGTTGCAAAAGAAGTAGAAACAGAACCAGCAGTAGAAACAGATAATGCTGCAGTATCTAAGACTGAAGCAGCAGTATCTGAAAGTGAGAAGAAAGCAGAATCTGTTCCTACAGTAACTAAAGCAGAGATTGATGAAGAGATATATGGGATTGTGAAGGACAGTGTCGAAGCAGCAGTATTAAAGGTCATAAAAGAAGCAGTAACAGCTATAGCAGTAGAAATGGTTACTGCTGCTGA
Organism: Saussurea involucrata; assembly: GCA_033807775.1. Lineage (NCBI taxonomy): Eukaryota > Viridiplantae > Streptophyta > Magnoliopsida > Asterales > Asteraceae > Saussurea > Saussurea involucrata. The sequence goes on along the minus strand of CM066324.1, from coordinate 126,618,419 downwards.
AAAACAAAAGGCAGCAGAAACTGTTAGTGCTGCTAAGAGCCACAAAGAAGAAACAGCTGAAACCACTCCTGAAGCTGTTAAATCTTTCAAAAGAACAAAGAGGCCAAGAACAAAGTCAATAGCCTCAAAGAAGAAAGATATAAAGAATCCAAGGGTGGATCCAACTGTAGAAGAAGCCCAGGAGGAAGTAGTGAAAGAGAAATCTGATCCAAAAGTTGCTGAAGAAGAAGTGGCAACTTCATCAGGTCAACCAAGCAATGTACAATCACAATCAAATGCTCAATGTGATGTGTATATAACTGTGGTTGATACTAATCCAATCAAGACTACACCATTGTCTTCCATGCCTCCTGAGATCATCTTCTGGGACACATTGAAAGATGGAAGAAAGGAGTTGATCAGAATCAAAAGGGCAGATGGAAAGTTTGAAGTTTGTCCTACTTGGGGAAAACTTATCAGAACATGCTCTAGATCTGACTTGGAAGAGATGTTCAAGGTGGGAATGAGGCTATATGGAAACATGCTGACAGAGCAAGGTATGTCTATTACCAAGATGGTTCTTGAATACTTGTGCTTAATGTTCAAACCAGAAGCAGTTCAGTATTTGATGGCAAGGAATTTTCAAGTCATTACCAACTGGATGCTCATTGAGAATTGTGGAGTGTATGTCATCTCTCTTGACAATACATTTCATGAATATTATTTGGTGGATGTTGTATACAAGCACAGCATGAAAAAGTTGAATGGAATGCTGCATGCTAAGTTGGTGAGTGACAAAGACTCTAAGATGGCAAGATACCTTGTAAAAAGGATTCTCAATCAAAGTCTGGGATTGGATCCAAATTTATGCGTTGATGATTAGGTTTTGGAAGCATCATCTGAAGAACTTAACTTCTCATCCTGAAAAGTCAAGTTAGGGGGAGATTGTTGGGAACTGAAGATATGCTAAGTATGGTTAGTACTGCCAGAACAACATTACTACTGACAGATCAAGTTAGTACTGCCAGATCAATGTTAGTGCTGCCAGAACAAAGATACTACTGCTAGTTCAAGGTTAGTACTGCTGAGATATTAATACTGCTGGAACATTATTAATACTGCTTATGTGTGGTTAGTACTGCTTGTCAAAGTTACTACTGCAAGTCAAGGTTAGTACTGCTGGTGCATATCGAATATCTGTTAGTACTGCTCGTGACTTAATACTGCTGGAGATTGTTAGTACTGCTTATGAAGAATGAAGGTTAATACTGCCGAGTTTGTTAAGTTTGGTATGCGATACTTTTGGACACAAAGAAGGAATTGATCAAGATATGTTTAACGAAGATTTAGAAGATCAAGTTACTTTTGATAGTTATCTTGTAATTATTTTTGTATAAATAGACTTCAATAGATAGCTATTAGAATATACATGTGAAAAGGAATTCGATTGTGTTTTAGAGAGAATTAACCTCAAGGTTTAAGAACCCTATTTCTAGAGAAGTAGAAGTCGTCTTGATTGAGCTTGTTCATCAAGATTGAGGTTTGGTTGTAATATTGTGAGTCGAAACAGTGAATACAAAAATTGTGTGTTTTCTGATATTCTGTTCATTGATTGTGAGAATTAAAGTTCTATTCCGCAGATTCTTTAATTCTGAATTCTAAGTATTAATTATCTTGTTAAGATTCGATCCTGACAAGAGGAATGTGATTGAATTTGGTAACTTTGTCTACGTGATGATGAAATTTGAGGGACACCCCTTGAGTTTTATAAATTGCAACGGTACACCATTTAAGCTTTATAATCTACACGACTTGACCTTTATATTTCATAAGTTTAAACGGGTGAGTCTGTTTTTGAGCTTGATTCGAGCTATATTCGAGTTTGAGTTTGAATTTGATTTGATACGAGATTGAGTTTAAAAAATTGCTATCGAGTTCGAGTCAAGTTTGGATTTCAACTACACGCGAGTTCGAGCATGGAAAATGACTTTCAAGTTCGAGTTAAGTATAACAATACTCAAACTCGACTCACATCATTTACACCCCTACTACCACCAAACAAGCAGCTTCCAAATCATTTTTCCGTAACCGTATGAACCACCTTGTTAACGGTGGTTCACATATATATCAACATATGTGACTAAGGGGCCGTTTACAAAACGTTTACCCGGGTAAGTGCTTACCAAGTCACATTAGCTTACCGGATGAATATGGCAATGACCAAGAATCTTACCCGGTAAGAGCGGAGCAAGGACCGAGAGTCTTACTGTAACACCCCCGAAAATTGGAAATCCGAATTTTGGAGTTGCAGATGTCTGCATGGGCGCAAGGCCGAACGTCCGCGTAGCGCGGAAATCCGCGTGTCGTCCGCGAAAGCAACAGAGGTATTTTGGGGTTCGACCAACTCAAGGGCCGGACGTCCGCAAGATGGCTTAGCCGGACGTCCACGAGGGGTCTGATGAGATATTTTGGTTGTTTTAAGACCTTTCTCTCTTTCCTCATTTCATTTTCCAAACCCACAACTCAGTTTCTCTCTCTCTCTCTCTCTAAACCGATATTCTCTCAAGAAAACCCTAAATCCTTCCTTCTCTTCTTCATCTTCTCCACTCAAATCAAACCCACTTCCACCATTGTTGAAGATATGGAAGCTTGAAGCTAGGAGCTTTTATTTGGAGGATTCAAGTGGTGAAGGTAATCTCTCTCTACCCAAAAGCTAGGGTTTTGTTGTTTTCACCTTCTATTCCATTGTGGGCTTTATTGGTGTGATTTTGGTGATGATTGATTGTAACAACCCAAATTCTAGTAAGTCTTGGAGTTTGGTGGTCAAAATGAAAGAAACGAAAGACAAGTTAAGGGACCATTTCTGTCGAATTGTGAAGATATTTAAGTGCACAAACTCCTAGGGCAGCCTCCATTCTCACTTAGAAATCAGTATTGGGTGTTTGGGGTTGGCGGTTAAGAGAGAAAAGGAAGAAGAGAAGGGTTCTTGGGAAGAAATCAAGAAAGAGGAGAATCAAGAAGAATTAGCAAGGTAATACATTCTAAATTCGTATTTCTAATTGTTGTAGTGCTTCCTTTTAATCGGCTTGAATTCTTAAGACTGAGCATGAGGATTTCTTTGAGTTTTCACCTCTTTTCCTTGAAAATGTGTTTTAAGGGTTTTTGGTATTGATAAACCGATTTAGGAGTTTATAAATGGATTAAGTGGGTATTTGAGGTTGGTGGATGGACCCTTGTGTTTATCTAATCGAATTAATGGCTAAGAACGGATTAATGATCACTTTTAGACGTTTTAAGTTCGAACAGCCGTAGTTTTCGGACACCAATGTTCAGTGGTGTCCGGATATTTTGCAAGAGTCCGGGTAGGAGTTTATCGGAGTTACCGAATGCGTAACTCTCCGGATAACGTGTCCGGGAAAGGGTGGTGTCTGGTTAGTGCCGTCCGAATAGGTTACACCCGGAAAGTCTAGGTGTCCGGATTGGTGTCCGGACAGTGTTATGTCCGGAAAGTAGATGTGTACGGAAAGAGTTATCCGGACAGTAGGGCTGATCTGTCAATCTGATATGGATCTATTGCCTTAGGTGTTCTTTTGGTGTAGCTTGGAGGTGTTTAAGAAGTGCGTTGTACGTCAATCAAGGTCAGTTCCCTAAACTTTTTACGACGTAATATGGTAAATGATTCTTTTTACTGACTATGGTTTTATCGAGCATGAACTGTTTATGAACTGATATGCATGAAAGGAAAGGACTGTTTAATACTATGAAATGAAAAGCATGATTTATAAAATGTCCAATGCTTTTATGAAACGTATGTGCATACAATGTGGTGTCGGTCTGCACTGTGGGATCAGTGAGCCTCGGGATCCGATGATCCCTTGGATATGGATGATGAGCCTATTGGTTGGAATTTGTTTCCCTCCTAGGCGGGTAGAGGGGAGTCTGCTTGGGCCTCGATACCTTAGAGGGCGAAAGAAGAGTCTGCTTGGGCCCCGATCGTGGATGGTTATATGATCCATTACACAGTGCAGTACCTTATGTGATGATTTACGATACTTTCAATGAAATGATTTCACTTTGTTTATACATGTTGTTTTACGGAGGGAATTCACTAGACCTTTTGGTCTAACCCTCGCTTTTCAAAAACTAAACCATTTTCAGGTAAGCGTGCTACGGGTTCTTATAGTAAGAACTAGGGGAGATGTCAAGAAGGATTGTGGAGATTAGCGTGACTCCAAGTTTTGGCTATAATGACTATAGATAGAGCTCGGCTGTGGATTTAGAGACTTCCGCTGTCAATTTTGTTTAAGTATATTTCTTATATGATGTAAAGACAGGTTTATCTATGAAATTTGAATGCTTATCCGTTAGTAATGCATGTTATGAATTTGGGACGTTACAAATGGTATCAAAGCCTTAGTTTAAGGGATTTAGGTGACCAATAGGGCCTAAACTTAAACTGTAGGATGAGAAACACAACCGAGACATAGGATTGCCTCTAGGAACGATCACTATTAATGCGCTTAGGAATAAGGTGCCAAGGACAAACGTGTAAGGTAAGTTTGGGATTACACCTGGCCAGTGTAATTACGAACTTATAGGTACATGTGCGTGCTTAAGATTACCTTATATAGCAATTTGTGATGTCATGTCTTGCAAGGGTTAATGGTTATTCTTCTTTCAGTATTTGCGAAATGGCTGGAAGAAATTTGAGGAGTAAGTCGGTACCTGTGGTACCAAGGAATCAGGAGGAAGAGGTCCTAGAGAATGGACCGGTTAACCGCGGAAGGGGTCGCGGAAGAGGCCACGGAAGGGGTCGTGGAAGGGGTCGTGGAAGGACAAGGAGTGTGGAAATTCCCGTCAACCAAGAAGACTATGTCCAGGAGAGTTCGGCTACTGTAAGAAGAGGGAACCCAACAAGGGGACGTGGTCGAGGTCGGGGATCCACATTTGTCACTCGAGAGAATTTGGCTGCTGAGCTTGGTAAAATCCAGGAGACTCTACAAACTCTCCTTACTAAACAGAACGAGTCGGCCTCGGGAAGCAAAGAGGCGAGTGAGAACAAGGAAAGTCTGGAACTGTCAGGCCCAGTAGAGACTGGTACTGGGAGTCACTCGAAAGTAGTTTCTCTGGTGGTGAATGAGTCAGCAGCTAAAGGATGTAGTTACAAGGCCTTTGCCTCATGCAAGCCCCCTACTTTCAAGGGCGAGTGTGATCCGGTTATGGCAATGAAATGGGTAAAAGAGATGGAGTTGGTGTTCGATACTTGTAAGTGTGTTGATGGGGATAGGGTGATGTATGCCTTATCAATGTTGAAATCTGATGCAGTCTACTAGTGGGATGCCGAAACTGGGGGAAAGGGTTCGGCGATGGCTAAGGGGATGTTGTGGGAATCGTTCGTGGACAGGTTTAAAGCTCAATTTTGCCCACTCGCGGCAGTGAAAAAGTTGGAAGAAGAATTTTTGGGTCTGGATCAGGGAGGAATGACGGTGAGGGAATATACTTCCAAGTTCATTGAGAAGTCTCGATTTGCAGATTTGTATGTACCAACAGAGGAACGACGGGTGGAACGATTCATCCATGGGTTGAAGAGTACTATTTGGGAATTGGTTCTGACGAGAAACCCCACTACCTTTCAGGCGGCCATCAATTCGGCCGAGCTGATTGAAAAGGAAAAGAACCGCCAGACGACCGAGAAGGGTGGCGAGAAACGTAAATGGGATGGGCCGAGTAATGACTCTAAGAAAGGAAAGGTATTCCGACCAGAAGCTCGTGCTAGCAAAGACTCAACTGGCAAGCCGTGTAGTAAGTGTAACAAGATGCATCGGGGAGAATGCATGGTAGGTTCCAATTCGTGTTACCGGTGTGGATTGCCCGGTCACATGTCAAGGGACTGTCCCAAAGGGAAATCATGTTTCCAATGTGGAGCTACTGGTCACACGCGGTATGACTGTCCACAATTGAAAAAGGGTGGATCGACTCAGTATGGAGAGCGTCAAGGTGGGAAAGGAAATGATAAAGGAGCAGAACCGGCGCGTCCGAAGGGACGAGCATTCCGCATGATGGCGGATGAGGCGGAGGAAGTTCCGGATGTTGTGGCAGGTACGTTTCTAGTGAACTCTCTGTGTGCCAAGGTGTTATTTGATTCAGGAGCAAATCGCTCTTTCGTAACGCATGATTTTATGAAATGTTTGGGGGTGAGGCCTAGACGTTTGGAGAGGGCACTAGAGGTGGGAACCACCAATGATAGTCTGGTGTACGTTAAGGAGGTGGTAGAGGATTGTGTCATAGAGATAGAAGGGAGGTTAGTGCCTATGAAGTTATACCCCATGGCAATGGGGGAATTTGATGTGGTGTTGGGTATGGACTGGTTGGCCACGAATGATGCGGATATCATTTGCAACAAAAAGCTGATCAGGATTCAATCACCGAATGGGGATCCTATAGTGATTTATGGGACCGCCGTAGTAGAAAGAATAGCCTTATATCTATGATTAGGGCTACTAAGTGTTTGAGGAAGGGGTGCCAAGGCTTTTTGGCGTACGTGTTGGACGCCAAGAAAGAGAAGCGTGGGGTGGGTGATGTGCGAGTGGTAAACGAGTACCCGGAAGTATTTCCAGATGACTTAACAAGTCTACCTTCGGATCGTCAGATCGAGTTCAGAATTGATTTGACGCCCGGAGCTGCACCAATTGCCCGCACACCTTATCGTTTGGCGCCGTCCGAAATGAAAGAGATGATGACTCAGTTGCAGGAGCTGTTAGACAAAGGGTTCGTTAGACCAAGTACGTCCCCGTGGGGAGCACCTGTGCTCTTCGTGAAGAAGAAGGACGGTACTATGCGAATGTGCATAGATTACCGAGAACTCAACAAGGTCACGATCAAGAACAAGTATCCGATACCGAGAATCGACGACCTGTTTGATCAGCTACAAGGAGCCAATTATTTCTCCAAGATTGATCTGAGGTCAGGGTATCATCAACTCAAGGTGAGGTAGGAGGATGTGCCGAAGACTGCATTCAGGACCAGGTATGGACACTACGAATTCTTGGTGATGCCGTTCGGGCTAACCAACGCCCCGGCAGCCTTCATGGACTTAATGAATAGGGTATGCCAACCCTATTTAGACCAGTTCGTGATAGTGTTCATAGACGATATCCTGATCTTTTCAAGATCGGAGGGGGAGCACGAAAGTCACCTTCGGACGATTCTCAAGTTGTTAAAACAAGAGAAGCTTTATGCGAAGTTTTCCAAATGCGAATTTTGGCTGAGAGAAGTGCAGTTTCTCGGGCACGTGGTGTCTGAGAAGGGGATCACGGTTGATCCGGCTAAGATTGAAGCCATCCGAGACTGGGAGCAACCTAAGAATTCGTCTGAAGTCCGAAGTTTCCTCGGACTGGCAGGTTATTACCGGAAGTTCATAAAGGACTTTTCGCGTATTGCCACGCCATTAACTTCTTTAACCAAGAAAAATGTCAAATCCGCCTGGTTGGAGAAGCAAGAGGAGGCCTTTCAAAAGCTAAAAGATATGTTGTGCAACGCTCCGGTGTTGTCGTTACCGGACGGTACTGATGATTTCGTGTTATTCAGTGACGCATCGAAGCTTGGTTTGGGTTGCGTACTTATGCAACGAGGTAAGGTGATCGCTTATGCCTCTCGGCAGTTAAAGGATCATGAGGCTCGTTATCCCACGCATGATTTAGAATTGGCTTCCGTGGTTTTTGCCCTGAAGATTTGGCGGCATTACCTGTATGGAACGAAGTGCCAGATCTTCACGGACCATAAAAGCTTATGTCATCTCTTTGACCAAAAAGAGTTGAATATGCGCCAAAGGAGATGGATTGAATTGTTGACCGACTACGATTGTAAGATCGAATATCATCCGGGGAAGGCAAACGTAGTGGCGGACGCTTTGAGCCGTAAAGAACGAAGTGAAACCCCCAGTATTGTGGCAATGAGGGCTGAGGTGACATTCAATTTGTTACCGGAGATAAAGAAATGTCAAATTGAGGCGCTCGAAGCCGAAAATCTCAAGAAGGAAAGAATGGTAGGGCAAGTGTCCTCATTGGTGGAAGATAGTCGAGGGGTGAAGTGTCTTAGCGGGAGAATCTGGGTTCCGAAACTCGGAGAGCTCCGAAAGCTGATATTAGAAGAAGCTCACAAGTCCAAGTACACGATTCATCCCGGGACTAACAATATGTACGGAGACTTACGTCGAGATTATTGGTGGCCCGGAATGAAAAAGGACATAGCTCATCTTGTAGAAACATGTATGACGTGTCCGCGAGTAAAGATTGAGCATCAACGACCGTACGGGAAGCTTCAGTCGTTGGAGATACCAATGTGGAAGTGGGACCAGATCACGATGGACTTCGTGACCCATTTGCCTAGGACTCCAAAGGGTTATGACGCTATATGGGTGATCGTGGATCGAGTCACGAAGTCGGCCCACTTCTTGCCTATACGAGGATCTTACTCGTTGGAGCAGTTAGCAAAGTTGTACATCGACGAGATCGTAACCCGCCATGGGGTGCCATCGTCGATAGTGTCCGACCGAGATAGCAGATTTACTTCTAAGTTTTGGAGGAGCTTCCAAAGAGAAATGGGTTCGCAGATTAAGATGAGTACCGTTTATCATCCTCAGACCGATGGTCAGAGTGAAAGGACGATCCAGACATTGGAAGATATGTTAAGAGCGTGTGCTTTAGATTTTCAAGGCTCATGGGAGAAGCATCTACCGCTGATCGAGTTCGCGTACAACAATAGCTATCACTCGAGCATCAAGGAAGCGCCGTTTGAGGCACTCTATGGTAGAAAATGTCGGACACCGTTGTATTGGAACGAGGTGGGCGAAAGACAGTTAGCCGGACCAGAATTGGTACGGCTGACTTCAGACAAGATAGCCCAAGTGCGTGAAAGTATGAAGGTCGCTCGCGACCGCCAAAAGAGTTATGCGGATAAAAGGCGAAAAGACATAGAATTCCAGGTCGGGGATTTTGTGTTGTTAAAGGTGTCCCCATGGAAGGGAGTGGTGCGATTTGGGAAACGTGGGAAGCTAAGCCCACGTTACATCGGACCGTTTGAAATCACCGAACGAATCGGGGAAGTGGCATATAGGTTGGATCTACCCGAAGAGTTGCAAGGTATTCATAATGCGTTTCACGTGTCTAATCTAAGAAAATGTCTAGCCGACGTGACTAAAATGGTTCCGTTAAATGACATTAAGGTGGACGAAAAGTTGAACTTTGTGGAAGAACCCGAAGCCATCACAGATTTTAAGGTGAGGAAGTCACGGAATAAAGAGACTAAGCTGGTAAAGGTACAATGGCGGCACCACAAGGGCCCGGAGGCTACGTGGGAGTTGGAATCGGAAATGAGGTCGAGGTACCCGCAGCTCTTCCAATGAGGAATTCCGGGGACGGAATTCTTTTAAGGGGGGGAGTGTTGTAATAACCCAAATTCTAGTAAGTCTTGGAGTTTGGTGGTCAAAATGAAAGAAACGAAAGACAAGTTAAGGGACCATTTCTGTCGAATTGTGAAGATATTTAAGTGCACAAACTCCTAGGGCAGCCTCCATTCTCACTTAGAAATCAGTATTGGGTGTTTGGGGTTGGCGGCTAAGAGAGAAAAGGAAGAAGAGAAGGGTTCTTGGGAAGAAATCAAGAAAGAGGAGAATCAAGAAGAATTAGCAAGGTAATACATTCTAAATTCGTATTTCTAATTGTTGTAGTGCTTCCTTTTAATCGGCTTGAATTCTTAAGACTGAGCATGAGGATTTCTTTGAGTTTTCACCTCTTTTCCTTGAAAATGTGTTTTAAGGGTTTTTGGTCTTGATAAACCGATTTAGGAGTTTATAAATGGATTAAGTGGGTATTTGAGGTTGGTGGATGGACCCTTGTGTTTATCTAATCGAATTAATGGCTAAGAACGGATTAATGATCACTTTTAGACGTTTTAAGTTCGAACAGCCGTAGTTTCCGGACACCAATGTTCAGTGGTGTCCGGATGTTTTGCAAGAGTCCGGGTAGGAGTTTATGGGAGTTACCGGATGCGTAACTCTCCGGATAACGTGTCCGGGAAAGGGTGGTGTCCGGTTAGTGCCGTCCGAATAGGTTATACCCGGAAAGTCTAGGTGTCCGGATTGGTGTCCGGACAGTGTTATGTCCGGAAAGTAGCTGTGTCCGGAAAGAGTTATCCGGACAGTAGGGCTGATCTGTCAATCTGATATGGATCTATTGCCTTAGGTGTTCTTTTGGTGTAGCTTGGAGGTGTTTAAGAAGTGCGTTGTACATCAATCAAGGTGAGTTCCCTAAACTTTTTACGACGTAATATGGTAAATGATTCTTTTTACTGACTATGGTTTTATCGAGCATGAACTGTTTATGAACTGATATGCATGAAAGGAAAGGAATGTTTAATACTATGAAATGAAAAGCATGATTTATAAAATGTCCAATGCTTTTATGAAACGTATGTGCATACAATGTGGTGTCGGTCTGCACTGTGGGATCAGTGAGCCTCGGGATCCGATGATCCCTTGGATATGGATGATGAGCCTATTGGTTGGAATTTGTTTCCCTCCTAGGCGGGTAGAGGGGAGTCTGCTTAGGCCCCGATACCTTAGAGGGCGAAAGGGGAGTCTTCTTGGGCCCCGATCGTGGATGGTTATGTGATCCATTACACAGTGCAGTACCTTATGTGATGATTTACGATACTTTCAATGAAATGATTTCACTTTGTTTATATATGTTGTTTTACGGAGGGAATTCACTAGACCTTTTGGTCTAACCCTCGCTTTTCAAAAACTAAACCATTTTCAGGTAAGCGTGCTACGGGTTCTTATAGTAAGAACTAGGGGAGATGTCAAGAAGGATTGTGGAGATTAGCGTGACTCCAAGTTTTGGCTATAATGACTATAGATAGAGCTCGGTTGTGGATTTAGAGACTTCCGCTGTCAATTTTGTTTAAGTATATTTCTTATATGATGTAAAGACATGTTTATCTATAAAATTTGAATGCTTATCCGTTAGTAATGCATGTTATGAATTTGGGACGTTACATTGTTTAAGGAAACCTTATTTTTTTCATTTATGAGAATTAGGGTTTTGTATAAGTTGGGGTTTTGATGTAAAATGTTTGGGGAATGATTCCACATGGTTAGATCTGGATATTTATGGTTGGAAACTTATGGATCTAGGTTTTGGAAGATTTGGACTTGAAGATTTGTATTTCTTCAAAGGAGCTTACGTTTGGGAAAATCTAGATTTAGCCTAATCTAGCAAGGTGAGTTCAAGTTGATTTGTGAAAACGTTGTACATGCCAAAATGTTTATTTTAAAGTATTTGTGTGCTTTATATGAAATTATCTCTTGTTGAGTTATTTAGTGGGTTTTGATTAATCAAAGTGTTGAACTTTACAAATCTTGTAAAACACCCATATTTGGGGATTTTGAGTGATTGATAAATGAACCACGAGTGAAAGTGGTTTTGTGAATTTATTGCATAAGTGAAGGTTGCTTGGTCAAAATACACTACTAGTGTTTGTTGAGAATATGCAATAGTTATGATGTGTTACGTTTGAAAATACGAACGTGTGAGTTGGGGATTTTGGTCAATCTCGACCTTATGAATATTTGGAGAGTTGTAAACCTTTTACTTTGGGCCAAAGGCCAATTGAGAATTAAAAGGCAGAGATTTTGGGTAACGATGTATTTTGGTTTACGTAACCGTGTGAGCAACACGTATTTTAGCCGAACATTTATTTTGCCTTTAAAGGCTTGATTTATACGCAAATGGGTCTTTTGAGTGTTTGTCGGTTTTAGTAGCTCGAGGTGGAGTCGTGATGTGTTATGCGCTTATTTGCGTTTTATTCGAGTATGTTCCCCTTTGAGGGTTTTGTCTTATATGTGAAGACCAGTTGATGATTATGTATACGTGGTACTTTTGGGTCTAATCAACCACTGCAAATTTTATGCATTGTCATGTTATAAAGGATTTGAGTATCCATACACACACACACACACACACACACACACATATATATATATATATATATATATATATATATATATATATGCATGTATGGTTTGACTTCATTGGGAAAGTGGCAATGAAGGGGTTTTGAGTTAATCATGCCTCGGAGCATGTGTTTGCGTGATGTGTGTTGGATACACTTCACTTGCATGAGTTGACTTTTGATAAATGATCATTGGATCTTTTGAGCTTATGGCTCGGTTTTGGACTCTGTTGGGTCTTGAGGGCATTTGCCCGGTTTTGATAAACTCGACGTGAGCTTGGGTTATGATTTGCATGAATTGCATTGTATTTGAGAATTACATGATTTGAATGCATTGGCTATTCTTTTGAGATCATGTATAAATTTTAAGTTAAGTAAGCTTGTTTTGGATGGTGGGATTCCAAGGTAAAGATCTGGTCGGATTGAACTTGGTGGTTTTAGGCTAGAGATCCGGTTTGGGTTGATGCCTCAATAGACTAGAGATCCGGTGTGGATTGATGTCTCCGTGGACTAAAGATCCGGTTTGGATTGATGTCTCACTAAGCTAGAGATCCAGTTTAGGTTGATGCCTCATTTGACTAAAGATCCGGTTTGGATTGATGTGTCAATTGACTAGAGATCCGGTTTGGATTGATGTCACAATTGACTAGAGATCCGGTTTGGATTGATGTCACAATAGACTAGAGTTCCAGTTTGGGTTGATGTCTACAATTGACTAGAGACCTGGATATGGTTGATGTCATATGTTTTCCCATCCATGAAACATGCTTGTATTTTATTATTGTGGTTTAACTTGTGTGTTCGCCACGTTCGATGAAATCGGGTCTCCCCCGTCACCGAAGGGTGTTGTTTTCGGGTATTTTGTTATTCGCGTTGTCGGCGTCGTATTATATGCGTATGGATTGTCTTTCCATGTTTGATGGACAGTATTTTATGTTTCATCCTTGTTGGATGTTTTCAACTATTGGAGTATTATTCGCATTGATGATTATTTGAGAAATTATTATTTATTTACCTTTTGAGTGAGTTTTGGATTTGAGTCCATTGCGGAGAAATGATTTTCATTGGAAGCTTTTCTCATAGAAATTGTGTGCGTTTGGAAATTGGGTTGTCGGTGTATTTTATACAAACCCCTTTTTGGAAATCATGAATTAAGTTGAATCTTTTGGTCTATCAAATTATTTGCTCATGATGTAAACTCTTGAACTCACTAGGCGTTAGCCTAATCTTTTTATTTGTCAGCATGTGCAACAGGTTCAGATTGGGAATAGCTTTAGCTACATTGTGAAGTGATGAGTGCTAGTAAAGTGCACGAGAAGTGAAATGCTTAGCAAAGTCTTCCACACTTATTTGGGATTAGCAACTTGTATTTGTGTTAAGTAACACCCGATTAGAGGTATTAATTGTGGAAGTTGTGATGTTTAAATTTTGAGGTATTTTCAAGGATGGTTTGTAGAAAGGATTGTATCCTCTTTTGGTTATTTTATCGAAATTAAAGTTAGTTGCTCTTTCCGATTTTGAGAGTGTTACACTTACCCAGTAAGTGAGTGCGACGACTCTTACCACGGTTAGCGCTTACCGGCTAAATTGTTGCATACGATGCCATTTGGTGGACTAAAATCTTACCAGGGAAGTAAGCGATAATGTTGAATTTTACCGGTAAGCACTTACCCGGATAAGTGATTTGGTAAACTGCCCCTAAAATATTAACTTATATAATCCTCTACAATTCTTTTTTTTTTTAATTTACTAGTCAAAGCTCAACATCCACAAAAGAATTGCATCTATCCGACACTTCAAGACAGGTTGTCCCCAAAAGACTCGTTCAACAAAAAGTTGAAGCCGGCTCGGTGACATGCTTAATAAATAGCTTATCCAAATGACTATTGAAGTTGACCATTTCAACTAAAATAACCGTCGTTGGGTACTTTATAACATTATTTATTATTTACATTTGAGTAAATTATATTTGGGGTCCGTTTACAAAACGCTTATCCATGTAAATGCTTACCGGATAAATATGGTAAAGACTAACAATCTTACCCGGTAAAAACATTGAATATAATATTAAAATATTTCATTCATCTATTAAAATATTATTTCTCTCTTTAAATATTATTTTTTAAATATTTCTATTGGTGCTATCACTTTGTAATCATTTTTGGGGTTAACTCCACATTTGACCAAAAAACCCCTTCTCTCTCCTACTTTCTTCATTTTGGTGATAGTTTTGAGGAAGCTATTGGAGCGAAAAAAACAACCCAAAATCCTCATATTTTTCATTTTTTCCAAAATGGGGAAACTTTTGGAGATGTTCTTGTTCCAATGATTTATTAAGATTTTGGATTTGATCTTAAAATAAACTATCTATATTGATATTTTTCAATTTTTCAAATTCATGCCACTTAAGATCCTTAAATTTAACACCGTCAGTTAGCAAATATTATGAAAAACTATTAAGTATTTATACAAACAACGGAGACCGAAATTGTAATCTATATATATATATATATATATATATAAAAGCAAAATCCAAAAAAGATGAGGTGGCACCTTCTAAGGCTTAGAATTTATTCTATCTATTTTCTCAATTTTTTGAATTTTTTAAATGTGGAATATGTAATAAGACTTTTTCGCCCCTGTATGGAAAATGTGTAATTCATATTAATATGGGTTTCTTTGTAATTTTGCATGCCTAAGTTTAACCTCCAACTCTTGATATTCTTCTTCATTTAATTTGTTTTATTCCTTAATGAAATTTGTTTTTCACACAATGCAAAACAAAATAAAATCCTACAAATTCCTTTGTATAAAGACCCAACTAAAATTAAAGAAACATTTCATTAAATATGGATTATCCCAAAATCGCGATCCAAATTTTCCATACAATAAACAAAATAGGTTTGCGGAAACAACCTACACAACTGAGAATTTAACTAAGTTGAACTATAGTGTCTCTACACTAAGCATCTTCTTCTTGCTAACGCCCTGTTTACTTGCTAGAGCCTCTCGATACCTGTTTTCCTGAAAAGGTTTTGTTTGAAAAAAAGCGAGGGTTAGACCATAAGGTCCAGTGAGTCCCCCCTAACAGTTATCAAAGCATTTACAAACAGTTTATCAGTTTCAGTAATATCATTTATAAAACTGATCAATCAAAATCATTCACGTGATAAAGTTCATTCCTCGTAAATCGGCACTCTGAAGTCACCCGTAGATGACAACGAGTCAGCCTCATGCTGCCGTATAGGGTAGTACTCCCCTGGCATAAACGGGACACAACCCCCGGCATGATCTGGCGGGTCACACTTCCCGACTTAGCCAATTCACACCACAATCTATGTATGCATACATCCCACATAAAGTCTTTAAAAAACATTCTTGCATTTGAAAACATATATATAAACATGGCATTTCTCATCATACAATCGCTTCAGAAAACTTATTAGAAACCACACGTTTTAGTTTAGAACACTCACCTGACACGTTTGCTTGCTCTTCCCTACTTCGCTCTTTACTTCCAAATTGTCTACCTGAACGAGGGGACATATTTTATAAGCTGACTAGGACTATCCGGACACTTCTCACCTGACACACAACTTTTCCGGACAGACTACCGGGTAAAACCACATTTTCCGGACAACACTACTTTTCCGGATAACCATGCTTTTCCGGATGACTCTCCTATCCGGACACATTGAGATTACCAGACAGCTTCTATTTTCCGGACGAATTACCCATCCGGATGGCACACTTATCCGGACGACTAAGCTTATCCGGACAACTAAACTTATCTGGACAACTAAACTTATCCGGACCACTAAACTTATCCGGACAATACAATATCCGGACACCTTCTACAACCCGACCAAGAACTCATCCGGACACTCGCCTGGACACCTTCATACTTGAAGGTTTCCGGACGAACGCTGTATGAGTTTAATGGTTTAAAATCCTTTTTCATGCCTCTAAATCCTCAAGATAAACCAATAAATTATCACTAAATGATCTGAATTCGATTTCCCAACAGTTTTAAATAACAAAACACATTTAACCATGATTAAATCTCTCTATTGGCCTCAAATGACTTAGAATAACTATAACCCACCAAAAACTCACAAATCAGCAGATTAAATTTGAAAGGAGTTATGGATTAGAGGTTACCTTGGAGATGACTTGCAGAAAACGAAAACCAATCCTACTCTTTCTTCTGATTATGAAGCTTGATGATTCCTCTCCTCCAAATGCATAAAACTTCTCAAGAAGGTCCTCCTTTCCTATCTCTCAAAAATCAGCCGTCACCCACAATCAATTTCAGTATTAGAATGTTCTATCTAGGGTTTTGTGCCCTTTTATACTCCATCACATACTTACCAAACAGCCCCTCAACTTCTACTATTTTTAAAACTTACCACAAGGCATAAAGGTCTCTCAAAAATGGTCTCGGTCGTTACAACACTCCCCCCTCAAAAGAATTCCGTCCCCGGAATTCCATCTCGAAAAGGTGAGGATACCTGGACCTCATATCTGATTCCACTTCCCACATCGCTTCCCTTCCTTTGTGGTACCTCCACTGAACCTTAACTAAACGGACTTCCTTGTTTCTCGTCTTTCGTACTTTACTGTCTACGATCTCGATTGGTTCTTCCTCATACATCAACTTTTCGTCAATGCTAACATATTCTAACGGAATAGCCACATCGGCCTCGGCCAAACACTTCTTTAAGTTGGACACGTGGAAGGTCGGATGAATCCTTCTTAATTCTTCTGGCAGTTCCAGCTTATAAGCCACCGCACCGATTCGCTCAATGATAACGAAAGGTCCAACATATCTTGGCCTCAACTTTCCTTTCTTCCCAAAACGCACCACACCCTTCCAAGGTGACACTTTAAGCATTACCTTGTCACCTACTTGGAATTCAATCGGCTTCCTTCGTCTATCTGCATACTTCTTCTGTCGATCTTGCGCGATTCTCAATCTTTCTCGGATAATTTCTATTTTGTCTGACGTCAGTTGAACTATCTCGGGACCGGCCAACTGTCTCTCTCCTACTTCGTTCCAACACAACGGCGTACGACATTTCCGTCCGTACAATGCTTCAAAAGGCGCCGCTTGGATACTCGCGTGATAACTATTGTTATATGAGAACTCTATCAATGGCAAATGCATCTCCCACGATTCTTTGAAATCGATCACACATGCTCGAAGCATATCTTCCAGCGTCTGAATAGTCCTCTCACTTTGACCATCCGTTTGTGGATGATATGCCGTACTCAGTTTCAGTTGAGATCCTAATTCACGCTAGAGACTTCTCCAAAACTTTGACGTGAACCGACTATCACGGTCCGATACAATGGATTTTGGTACTCCATGTCTAGACACAATCTCGTTGATATACAAACGCGCCAACTTCTCCAGCGAATCTGACTCCCTCATAGGCAAGAAATGCGCCGATTTGGTGAGAACATCCACTATCACCCAAATCGTATCGTTCCCCTTAGGGGTTCTTGGTAGCTTCGTGACAAAATCCATGGTGATATTATCCCATTTCCACACCGGTATCACCGTGGACTGCAGCTCTCCATAAGGACGCTGATGTTCCGCTTTAACTTTCAAACAAGTCACACATCGCTCTACCAGGTGAGCGATATCCTTCTTCATCCCTGGCCACCAGTAGAATTGTCTCAAGTCTCTGTACATCTTGTTCGTTCCCGGGTGCATAGACAAACGCGACTTGTGTGCCTCTTCAAGGATACTTACCCTTAAATCTCCCGTCTTGGGCACCCACACCCGGCCTTTCATACACTTCAACCCACCACTGTTGGTTTCTAACAGTGAGGTGGCCCCGATGACTCTTTCGCCCTTCACGTTCACTTCTTGCAACGCTTCCTCCTGAAACTTTTTAATCTCATCGAGAAGATCTGATGTTGCCTCGATCCTGAAAGCCACCACCTTGGTCTGCTCCCCTCGATCCCTTCGGCTCAACGCGTCGGCCACCACATTTGCCTTACCCGGGTGGTAAAGAACCTCGCAATCATAATCACTCAGCAGTTCCATCCATCTCCTCTGCCTCATGTTCAACTCTTTTTGATCAAACAGATGCTTCAGGCTTTTATGATCGGTGTAAATCTGACACTTTACCCCATATAGATAATGTCGCCAGATCTTTAACGCGAACACAACCGCCGCTAATTCCATGTCATGAGTGGGGTAGTTCTTTTCGTGATCTTTCAACTGTCAGGAAGCGTAGGCAATTACCTTCCCGTTCTGCATTAGTACACACCCCAAACCGAGCTTAGAAGCATCGCTATATATCACAAATCCTTCTGATCCATCGGGTAGCGACAAAATCGGAGCACTGCATAGACTTTCCTTCAACGTCTCGAACGCAGACTTTTGCGCTTCTGCCCACACGAATTTGACGTTCTTCCTTGTCAACGAGGTCAGTGGCGAAGCTATTCGAGAGAAGTCTTGAATGAACTTCCGGTAATATCCTGCTAAACCGAGAAAACTTCTGACCTCCGATGGGGTTCTGGGCGCCTCCCAATCTTTAATGGCTTCAATCTTAGCAGGGTCCACCTTGATACCTTCCGCTGATACCACATGACCCAAAAACTGAACTTCTCTTAACCAAAACTCGCATTTCGAAAATTTTGCGTACAATCTCTCATGCTTTAGCAATTCTAGTGCTGCCCGAAGATGTCTCTCATGGTCTTCTCGTGTCCGAGAATAAATTAAAATATCGTCAATGAAGACGATCACACATTTATCCAACAGTGGGCTACACACCCGATTCATCAGATCCATGAACACTGCGGGCGCGTTAGTCAACCCGAATGGCATGACTAAGAATTCAAAGTGCCCATACCTCGTACGGAAGCTGTCTTCGGCACGTCTTCTCCCCTTACCTTCAATTGATGATAACCTGACCTCAAGTCTATTTTTGAGAAGTAACTCGCGCCCTGAAGTTGGTCGAAAAGGTCATCGATTTTCGGAAGTGGGTACTTGTTCTTCACGGTTACTTTATTGAGCTCGCGGTAATCTATGCACATTCGCATAGATCCATCCTTCTTCTTAACGAAAAGTACCGGTGCTCCCCAAGGCGATGAGCTCGGACGAATGAAACCTTTGTCGAGCAATTCCTGTAGCTGAGTCATCATCTCCTTCATTTCCGCTGGTGCTAACCGATAGGGCGCACGGGCAATCGGTGCCGCCCCAGGTAATAGTTCAATTTTAAACTCCACTTGACGATCTGGAGGCAGACTCGTCAAATCATCAGGAAACACTTCCGGGTACTCACCCACTACTGGCACGTCCTCCACACTCTTCTTTTCCTTCTTAGCATCTATCACATAAGCTAAATACCCCGCACAACCCTTTCTTATACATCGTCTAGCCTTGATCAACGAAATTAGGCACGACTTCCTATTTCGTTGATCCCCATAAATTACCACTTCCTTCTTGTCGGTCAAAGGGATACGAATCAGTTTCTTATTGCACACAATACTAGCATCATTATCCGCTAACCAGTCCATCCCTAAGACTACATCAAACTCCCCCATCCCCATAGGATATAATTTTAACGGGAAAAAGTGGTCGTCCACCCCTATTTTACAACCCTCAAAGACCTCCTTTACCCAGACTCGACAATCACCAGCTATTTCTACCTCAAACCCAAAGTTCAACCTCTTGGGTTTCACCTGCAATTTTTGAGCAAAAAGGGGCGACACAAACGAACGATTGGCCCCCGAATCAAAAAACACTTTAGCAAACATCGAGTCTATAGGGAAGGTACCTGTTACCACATCAGGCGTGTTCTCCGCCTCTTCGGCCGACATGTGAAAAGCCCTAGCTCTGGTGTGTGCCGGCTCCACTTTCTTCTCATTACTCCTTCCTCCGTTACTTCCACCTTCACCCCCAGCATGACCCTTCTTTAATTGCGGGCAGTCCCACTTGACATGGCCCGACATCCCGCATTGATAACAAATCCTTGGGCTGCGACAATCCCAGGATAGATGCCCCATTTTCCCACATTTGTAACACCCCTCAGCCCAGCACTCTCCTCGGTGCATCTTGTTACACTTTGCACAAGGTTTCTCCACTGACTTGGTTCTCGCCCGCAGATCGGGTCTGACTGTGTTCGGCTTCTTACTTTCTCGATTCGGCCCGTCCCACTTACGTTTGTCTCCGACTCTTTCGTTCATCTGCCTGTTCTTATCCTTTTCAGTAAGTCCCGCTTTGTCCACGGCCGCCTGAAAAGTAACTGGTTCCTTTGCCTGCACCAATTCTCTTATACTGCTTTTCAGCCCAAAAATATACCTCTCGATCTGTCGCTCTTCGGTAGGTACGTACAATTCAGCAAATCTGGCTTTCTCAATAAACTTCGACGTATATTCCTGAACCGTCATCGACCCTTGCTCCAGACTCAGGAACTCTTCCTCCAATTTCTTAATTGCTGCCAGAGGGCAAAACTGCGCTTTGAATCTTTTAACAAACATCCCCCACGACATGCTTCTAGCCACTTCTGACCCCTTTCCTCCAGTTTCAACATCCCACCAAAAGATTGCTTCAGATTTCAGCACCGAACGGGCAAACAGTACCTTATCCTCTTCGGCACACTTACTGGTATCGAATGCCAGTTCCATCTCGCGAACCCATTTCACAGCCAACACGGGATCACGTTCACCGTTGAACGTCGGAGGTTTGCACGACGTGAAAGTCTTAAACGAACATCCTTTTTCTGCCTTTGGTTCCGAAGCAGTTTCCACCGAGTTGTTTCCTATCTCAGTTCGCGGTTCACTACCTTCCCCGGTCTTCTTTCCGGTACTGCTCTTGGTTCTTTCCCCAGACGTAGTCTTGTTCTGGTTTTCCAACACTGCTTGAAGGGTCTTTTGCAACTTATCCATCTCTGCCGTGAACTTATCCTCCGTCACGAAGGCCAGTGCAGTTCCAGGTTTGCCCCCTTTCTTAGCCTTTGTTTCCCTTACCGGCATCGAACTGTCTTGCTCCGACACTACCTGTACCTCCGGTTCTCCAACACTTTTCGCCTTGCGCTTGACGGGCGCTTTCCTTTTCTTCTCCTTGTCTTTCGTAGTCGTTGCCCTCACTTTAGTTGCTGCCTTTCTCGGTACCGCTCCTCTAGGTCTCCCACGGCCTCTTCCTCGCCTACGAGTGGCTGTCACTCTTGGCTGATTCACTGGTTCCTCCTCGATTCTCACCGCTTCCTCCCGCAGTGTAGTACTCTTTGTTCGGGTATCTACCGCTTTAGGGATCGACCTACTTCTCAAAGTTCTTGCAGACATTCTGATACATAACAGCAACAGGAAACTCATTTAATACTAAGGACTCAACAGTGTCACAACAACAGGGTAATAAGGTGATTTAAGCACATACATGTACCTGTAAGTTCACAGTTACACTGGCCAGGTGTAACTCCAAACTTACCTTACATGGTTGTCCTCAATACCCTATTAACCCTACATCTAAAGTAGTGCTTTCCTAACGCATTCCTGATTCTCAGTTGTGATTTCTACTCCTCACAGTTTAAGTTTAGGCCCATCCGGTCACCCAAATCCCTTAAACTATGGCTCTGATACCAACTATAAAGACCCAACTAAAATTAAAGAAACATTTCATTAAATATGGATTATCCCAAAATCGCGATCCAAATTTTCCTTACAATAAACAAAATAGGTTTGCGGAAACAACCTACACAACTGAGAATTTAACTAAGTTGAACTATAGTGTCTCTACACTAAGCATCTTCTTCTTGCTAACGCCCTGTTTACTTGCTAGAGCCTCTCGATACCTGTTTTCCTGAAAAGGTTTTGTTTGAAAAAAAGCGAGGGTTAGACCATAAGGTCCAGTGACTCCCCCCTAACAGTTATCAAAGCATTTACTAACAGTTTATCAGTTTCAGTAATATCATTTATAAAACTGATCAATCAAAATCATTCACGTGATAAAGTTCATTCCTCGTAAATCGGCACTCTGAAGTCACCCGTAGATGACAACGAGTCAGCCTCATGCTGCCGTATAGGGTAGTACTCCCCTGGAATAAACGGGACACACACCCCGGCATGATCTGGCGGGTCACACTTCCCGACTTAGCCAATTCACACCACAATCTATGTATGCATACATCACACATAAAGTCTTTAAACAACATTCTTGCATTTGAAAACATATATATAAACATGGCATTTCTCATCATACAATCGCTTTAGAAAACTTATTAGAAACCACACGTTTTAGTTTAGAAAACTCACCTGACACGTTTGCTTGCTCTTCCCTACTTCGCTCTTTACTTCCAAATTGTCTACCTGAACGAGGGGACAGATTTTATAAGCTGACTAGGACTATCCGGACACTTCTCACCTGACACACAACTTTTCCGGACAGACTACCGGGTAAAACCACATTTTCCGGACAACACTACTTTTCCGGACAACCATGCTTTTCCGGATGACTCTCCTATCCGGACACATTGAGATTACCGGACAGCTTCTATTTTCCGGACGAATTACCCATCCGGATGGCACACTTATCCGGACGACTAAGCTTATCCGGACAACTAAACTTATCCGGACCACTAAACTTATCCGGACAATACAATATCCGGACACCTTCTACAACCCGACCAATAACTCATCCGGACACTCGCCCGGACACCTTCATACTTGAAGGTTTGCGGACGAACGTTGTATGAGTTTAATGGTTTAAAATCCTTTTTCATGCCTCTAAATCCTCAAGATAAACCAATAAATTATCACTAAATGATCTGAATTCGATTTCCCAACAGTTTTAAATAACAAAACACATTTAACCATGATTAAATCTCTCTATTGGCCTCAAATGACTTAGAATAACTATAACCCACCAAAAACTCAGAAATCAGCAGATTAAACTTGAAAGGAGTTATGGATTAGAGGTTACCTTAGAGATGACTTGCAGAAAACGAAAACCAATCCTACTCTTTCTTCTGATTATGAAGCTTGATGATTCCTCTCCTCCAAATGCATAAAACTTTTCAAGAAGGTCCTCCTTTCCTATCTCTCAAAAATCAGCCGTCACCCACAATCAATTTCAGTATTAGAATGTTCTATCTAGGGTTTTGTGCCCTTTTATACTCCATCACATACTTACCAAACAGCCCCTCAACTTCTACTATTTTTAAAACTTACCACAAGGCATAAAGGTCTCTCAAAAATGGTCTCGGTCGTTACACTTTGGTGGGAGATGAAGAAAATATAAGTTGAAGAAAACATTGAAGATTTTAGATAGGTATGTATATATTCTATCTCCAAAAGATGTGATTTGTTATTATATGTTTTTTCAGTTCCATATTTTGGATTTGTTGTTATCATAAAACATTTGTGTTTACATTGGAATCATATAGAATCAAGTAAAATTTTGATATTTTGTGACTAAATGATTTGATATTTTTTTAATTTAAGCTCCATTGACATTAACCATGTATACGTGATTGATAATTGCGTTACTTTTTTACTATTTCAAGAAAAAATGTATTGACATTTGCCAATGGTGTGATAATTTATGATGTCTATGAATTCAATACTAAATAAAATGAAATCCTACAAATCGTTTTTGTGGGGGATGAAGAAGATGAAAGTTGAAGAAGCCATGAAAGATTTTAATCAGGATTCTCCACAAAAATAAGATTTGTTATTACATAGTTTTTCTTTTACATATTGTTGGGTTTGTTGTTATCCTACGACAATTGTTTTTATGTTTAAATCAGATACATTTAAATAGAATTTTGATATTTTGTGATTACATGATCAAATAACTTCTTCTTTTTCATATTCAAGCTTTATTGACATTAACCATTTATACATGATTGGTAATTGTGTTAAATTTTGACTACTTCAAAAAAAATCTATTGATATTGTCAAAATTTTGACAATTTATGATGTCTATGAGTTCATCCTCAAAAAATTCATCAAAACTCTTTTCACGATCAATTGTCGTTTATTTATAAGCTTTAATAAAATAGTTTTACATTTTATTTTTTCATAGATGATATTGAATTTTGAGAGAATTTGAAATATTATTTACTATTTTCTTCAACTTATGAATTAATTTAAATTAAAAATATATCATTGATGAATATACTTTTCATTTTCTAAACTCAACACATTGATTACTAATTTTTTTAATTTACAAAATAAATATGAATAAAAAGTTTTATTGTTTTTTTATTAACTTAACGTGTAACGTTTATTTACACTTATTTTTAATTTACAGCGATCGGTAAAAACTATTATTAATTTATATGAGTAAATTTATTTACAGTATAATTTGTTATTTTAACAATCAATATAATTAAAAAAATAGCTTTATTTACCATTCATATTTTATTTAGACAACAATCAATATATAAATATATTATTATAAGGTAAAAGAATATTTATCGGCATTCTAAAAATGTTTTGATGATTGTTTTTATTCTTATCCAATTTTTAGTTTTTTAAATCTATATATCTCATTAATTGATTAAAATTTTTATGTATGTTGTGATTATTATAATATAATTATATCTCATTAATTGATCTTACCTTTCATATTCTTCTTTTATTTATTATGAATCAATATACATAAATGAAATTCTTATGATAATTTAATACTTTAAATTAATATATATGATAAAATAATTGATGGAAATGTTCAATCATTTTTATATTTTTTTCCTCTTATTTTGATTTATTTTTATTCTAAACTCAACACATTAATTTCTAAAGCCTTTCAATTTCATATTTTATTACATAACAATCAATATCATTTTTTAAAACTTTTATTATACTTTATTTCAATGACAATCAATATAATCAAAACTATTAGTATTGTGATAAAACATATTCTGAATTATTTTTCCATTAATTGGAGAAAGTTATTATTAAATCAAAAAAAAATTATTGATAATAGTATATTAAGCAAAGTTAAACCCCAAGTTTAATGAGATAATATTTTTGTTAGAAAATATATAATTAAGTTTAGATTAAATCAGGTCAATCATTCATTTATACCATTAATTACAAAAAACCTATCATGTAGGTGTACGTGTGTGTATATATATATATATATAGGGTTGGGTTCACGTGAGACCAACCTGTTTTCGTGAGACCGTGAGACCAAGAAATTAACACTAAATCTTCACAGTGATTTATTGTGAAGGTAAGAAAAACAGCAAACCTTCACAGCAAAAACACTGTGAAGGTTTACCATCACAGTACCTTCAGAGTCTTTTGTTGTGAAGGTTTAGTGTTAGTTTTTTGGTCTCACGGTCTCACGAAAATAATCTGGTCTCACATGATCTCAAGTCTATATATATATATATATATATATATATATATATTAAAATTCCACTTACTTAATTGTAATGATTTCTACAAATAATTTGTATAATGTTTGTTGATTATCATATTTAACAATCAACATTTATCATATAAAAAATCTTCATATTACTATCCAAGTTATTCACACTACCGCGCAACGCGCGGTTGCAACACTATTCACTCTAAAAGGATAATTAAAAACAGTAAATTTCTTGAATCATTAAAAACTTGTTCACGTTTATTTGAAAAACTAATTATTAAAACTATTTTATATAAAACTATTAAATTGAAATAAACAAATTTTTATGTTAGAAAATCCCAAAATTTAATTTTTTAATGATTCACGTCTTTTTTATTAAATTTCTTTGTTAAAATTTTACTTTATACAACCAATCATAACTCAGATTTCTTAAATTAAAGTAAATATCAAATAAAATTATCTGATTTAATATAAAAACTAAACTGATTACATTAGAAAATTCGCAAGTTTGGAAAAGTAAAAAAGTTAAGAGAAATTTACATATCAACTCAGTTTGACATTAAAATATATAAACAAAATATTAGAAATCAAGTATGGTTAGCATGAGATTAATTATATGAACTAGCAACTATTATGACTCTGGGGTCTGGGGGTCTGGGGATGTGGTGGAATATCCCATATGTCCAGGGTTCTAATCCAGACGTACACAACAATAGTGGTCACTGAGGTTTAATCAGGGCTGATGTCTTACAGTCATAATTTGCCAAGGGATTAGTCTAGGCATAGTTTAGAACACCCTTCCCAAAATAAAAACAACTATTAAGAAAACGTTTGTTATCCAAAAATATAAAAAGAATGCGACATATCAACATCAATTCGATGGAAGGACTCGTATGGTATTTCAAAGTTAATATATCGCACCTTTTTATATTTTTGGACAATAAACATTTTTTTTATAGTTGCTCGTATAATTAATCATTATTCTTGTAGGATTTTGCTACAGCTTTTCTTAATTGTTTGAATAATTGTTAATTTTTTATAATTTTAGTTTATAGTGTATTTTTATTTTTTATTTCTTTAGTTATTTCTGGTTTGATTATATCTAAATAATTTACGTTAACCGTACTTTATTTATAATTTTTTTTGTAAAATAATGTTCAACTGAAAAAATATGTGAATTTCCCTTATTTTTCTTTATTTTTTTCAAACCAGATAAATTTTAATGCAAAAGTCATTTTGTTAATATAATAACTTTTAAATAATTATAAAAAAATTATTTGTGATTGGTAATATAAAGTATTTTTTAACAGAATAATCTAATTAAAAAGATGTAAATCACAAATTTTCTGATGCAAAAGTTATTTATTAATTTAAAGGTTTTTAGAATAGATATAACTTATTTATTTAATATGTAGTTTAGTTTAAAAAAACTGTGATTAAATATATAAAACACTTTTGATAATTATTTCTAAGAAAAGTCATGAATAAATGAAACACAATAAATTTAGAGTGAATTACAATTGTTAATCCTTCATAATGATTATTAACTAATGGTGTTAAGTTTAAGGACCATAAATGTCATAAAATTGAAAAGTTAGAGCATCTCCAACAGCTTTCCAAAATGGGGAAAATGGAGAAAATGAGGATTTTGGACTAAAATTGTGCTCCAACAGCTTCCCCAAAATGGAGAAAGTTGGAGAGATAAGGTTTTTTTCCCCAAATATGGAGATCACTCCAAAAATGATTACCAAGTGAGAGTACCAATAGAAAACTTTGAAAATAAATATGTAGAGAGAGAAATAATATTTTAATAGATAAATGGAATATTTTAATTAATGTTTGATTCTCCAAAATGGAGAAGCTGTTGGAGATGAATGTATATTTTTTTAGGGATTTTAGCTTTTGGTTCCCCATTTTGAAAAAGTGATGGGGAAGCTGTTGGAGATGCTCTTAGAAACCATCAATGTAGATAGTCTGTTTTAAGGATTAAATCCAAAATTTTAGAAAACCACATGGACCACCAATGTAATTCACTCTTTATTTTTGTTTTCTTTAATAAAATTGAATATCTTGTTCACTAGTCATAATATTTGATCTCTTTTTCCAAATAGGATGGAAATAAAAGACGTTTCATTTTGATGTAATTTGTCATATTGATAATGTGTTGAGGGGACTTAATAGATGACCGATGGATAGCAAACTTAAGGATTATATATACAACTGAACTAAATTTGTATTATAATTAATCGTTAAACTATAAAATATAGACCATCGATTCTGTATTTTTTGGTAACCACAAACAACCCTTTTAAGGTCTTGTTTTTCACATATTTGGCCTATTCGGAACTGAAGATTGATACCAAAATCTATGGTTCAAGCCACGATTATCATAATCGGATTATGGCACCGTAAACAAGTCCAATCTACTATAATTCCTTGTTTATCATCATTCAATACTTATATTTTCGTGTATAATCCAAACGGGCTCGACTTTTCACCAACTTTAAACGTTTCGAGCTTAGCTAAAAGCAAAAAACAAAAAAATTGAGCATACACACACACACACACACATATATATATATATATATATAGAGAGAGAGAAATGTTCAAACGAGAACGCTAACTATTTATGAGAAGCACGAGAACGGCCGCCCATGTACAAAATCACATGTGATTCACAACAAAATCATATGTGATTAAAAAATGCAAAGCGCGCGGTTTGTCCCGCGGTTTGTGCTGTGAATCACATATGATTTTGTACATGGGCGGTGCTCCTCGCGTTTTCTTAAATCGTTACGCTCCTCGTTTGAACTATATATATATATATATAGGCTCACTAAAATGTAAACTATGAAAAATGTGTAAACTATGTAAACTAATCTAGACCGTAGATCGTTTCAATCAATGGTCCTAATAGGGGTGGTGGCAATAAGGTAATAATCTATGAAACTTGTGGCAAGATGGTCCAATTAGAAATATGAAAAGGGTAAAAGAGTAAACTGGCGTGCGACGGAAATTGGAATCAATAAGGAAACCGTGAAATTAGGGATAGTTTCCATATTTCACGGCCTCAACAATCCAAAAAGAGGTTATTATTCTGTGAAAATGATAATTGATTCCAAGAATCTGAAATATTTTTTGCTTTATTCTGTGAAATCGAAAGCGATAACGATAAAGATGGATGGAGAACCGAGGGGCATCAGAGGTTAGGGTTTATTGCAAGTATATGAAACCTGTGGATTTAGTTCATATAATAACACGAGTGGTTGGTTTTCTGCAGCGAGGAGGAAGAGTGACCGCATAAAACTACTTACATCTTTCTCAAAGTTCAAGAACACACGGGATAATCCCGTAGACGTTGACATTGAGGCTGTTGCTATGAATGCTCCTACAGAAGAAGGTACGAGAACTCGAATTTATGTCGTTGATGTATGAAAAAGCCCCAAACAATGTATGAAATATCTGTTGGGATTTGGGTAAAAAAATTGGGATTAACAATGTAGTACATGTTGTGTTTATGTGGAAAACTATAGTGTGAAATTGTGTGAAATCATGTTTGAGATTAAGTGAAATCACGAGGAGTACCAATGTATGAAATATATGAAAAATCCCCAAACAATGTATGAACTATCTGTTGGGTTTTGGGAAAAAAAATTGGGGCTTATTGGAAGATTGTGTGAAAAACAAGTGTTCTGCACTATAGTGTGTAAAATTATGTGAAAACATGTTTGAATTTTTGTGAAAATCAGATTGTATGAAAAAAAAATGTTTCAATTTATGTGATGTTGCTTTGTAGTTTTTGTGAAATCGCGTAATTTCAATTGTTGATGCTTTGTTCTGCACAATAGTGTCTAAAAATATGTGAAAACATGTTTGAATTATTGTGAAATCAGATTGTATGAAAAAAACAGATGTGAAATTGTATGAAATGTGTATGCAAAAATAAATCAATTTCATAATATTTGGTTGAATTTTTATGAACCAATTCTGAGCAGTTGAAACCCCGACCACAAACGTCACCCACGGTCCCGAAGATATTATTGACGTCCTCGGTCGGGGGCGTAAGAGGTCAAGCAGTAAAGGTATTGAACTTTTCATATGATTTCATGTATTGAACTTTTTATATGATTTCAACTAACTTGATGTATGTTCAACGTTAACCTACTGCAGCCCACGATAGAGGACAAGAAGACGATCATGAGAATATTATTGACGTCAAGGGAAAAGGACGGAAACGGTCAAGAAAGAGGGGTATGAAACTTTGTAAAACTGATATGAACAACATAAAGCGTATAAGTTTGACGCACTGGGATTGTGATTTTATGCATATGATAATATACACATACACAAATTGTGCGTGGTCATTTGTTGAATTGACAATTGTTTTAATATATGAAAACATTTAATATATGAAAAAAGTGGTGTGGCTGTGAAAAAACACGGATAATTACACATGAAACTTCATAGGCATCATATTTTCATGGCATACTACATAAAAAAGAGGATACATTAATTGACACAATACACAAAAACCATATTGAAATTAACAATTTCACACGTTATCACATCGTCAGTTAATAATTAATTTCATATAAAACCTTATCGTATCATATTTCACATGTGAAAAAATGTGGTGCGGTTATGAAAATTCAAAAAAACTGCACATTAACTTTATAACAACTAAATTTTCGTTTCTTCATGCGAAAATCATTACTCAATTTGTCAAGCAGATTCATGAAAATTGAGAAAAACTTATACATGAAATTTGATCGAAACTTATACATGAACTTTAAAAAAACTTATGAAAAAAACATTATGTTTCTTGTTCGGTGTAACATCGATTGCATCTTCACAATCCATTGCATCAGACTCGGTTATTACATCTTCATCACGTTCTTCATCGGAAGCAGCTGAAATAACGAAATCGGCAAGAACGTCTTCGACCATCATATCATCGTGTATGCTTTGTTCTTCATTCAATCCTTCATTCATTCCTTGTTGATGAACGTTCGACATGATGACAGTATTTCACGAACTAATAACAATGAAGAAATTTTTATAAAAATCTGGAATTTTACGGTTATGCTCTTGAAGATTATATTGAAAACGGTTTATTGAAGAAGAAGAATAAGATCTCGAATTTTTATGAAAAAATAATAAAAAAAATATTAAAGTAAATCACTTCCTAAAATAAAGGATAATTATGATCTTCTATGAAACTGCCGAAATTAAACATGTGGTGTAAAAGACTATTCTACCCTTAAAGTCGTATTAATCAAGATCAAAAATCAAGGGCTAGGATTAGTTTACATAGTTTACACACATTTAAAAGTTTACATTAGGGTTAAATCAAATGAAAACCACAAATATGTTACATATTTGTGGTTTTCATTTAATTATCGTCCTATATATATATATATATAGAGGGAGGATCATACGATAATGGTATAAACACTTGTAAGACTACTGAATTTATCATTACAAATTCTTACCATATTTACTGAAAACGGATTATTCTAACTAGGACCCGGCCCACATGAAATTATTTTCAATACAAAATATTTCTACCTTAAGCACTTGAGTTATGGCACATTGGTTAAGAGTCAAATGGTGTAGTAGAAACTTCATTTTCCTTCGATTCAAATCTAGGTAATGTCAACTTCCTTGTGGTGATGAAGTTTCACTGTGATGATTTAGTTGTTCTTGGTCGCCTGAGAGATTAATTGAAACTTGTAAACATACTCGAATACTCACGGTTACCAAAAAATGTTTTTACCTTGAATAATCGACGATCCCTTGTTTCTCCCCTTGATTAACGGGATGTTTGGGATTGCTTATTAAAAACAACTTATGTTTTTTTGGAAAAGTGTTTATAAACTTATGTGGTGTCAAACCGGAGTTTTTTTAAAAAGTGTTTACATTAGCTTGTGGCGGTACCAAAGCGTAATAAGCTGATAAGTTGTTTTTTAGAGGGGGTTTGGGATTGCTTATACATGTAAAATGACCAAAAAACTGATAAGTTATTTCAAGTAAGTTAATAAATTACGAGATAGTGACTTATAAGACAAACTGGTACAACACTTATCTTTTTTTCCATCTAAAGCCTAAAACCTTCTTATTACCGATTTCATATCGAAATAAGTTAATAAACACTTCAAATAAGGTGGTAACCCTCCTTTCCTTTTCGTAGTTGATAAACGTATCTAAAAAATTTAGTACAAAAGTACATATTGAAAAATATTGTCCCTAAATAAAAGTTATCTTTGTGCAATTTTGTAATTCCATTCGTTCCATGGCCAAAAAAATATGAGGATTGAAAATGGAAATTTCTTTCAAACGAAACTTTAGAGTTGGCCCCAAACTTAATGGGCTTTGGCCCATGTTTTGTTCATTTCTAGTTATACTCTGCTCCTAGAGATGGTCAAATTTCTGTTTGGGGCCGAGCTGGGACGGACCCAGACGGTCTCAGACCTAAACAGTGTCGTCCATAACCGGTCCAAGAGGGATCGGTCTTGGTCTTAGGCCGGGCGGAACTCAATATGATGTGGCTCGATCAAGCTTTTGTATAACCGGTTCCGGGTAAGTCCCAAATCAGACCTAAATCGAGCCTTCACAAAAAAAAACATTTTTTTATTTATAAAATGTTGTTCTAATGCACTTTAAAATACATAATTGAGTCACTCAAATATACTTAAAAATACGTTTTATCATAATTTCGATTGAATAATACATTGATTGAAATATAAGAAAATACACTTATTTCCCCCATGGTTGAAAGTGTTTAAGAGTTCCGATCAATTGAAGTCGTTTAAGACTCGTTCCTTCATCGAGGTCTTCAACATCGAATTCTTGGTCGTAGTGTGATACACTACCGTCAGTATTGGTAGTTGGCGACGAACTTAGTCCTTCTTCGATTTCGTCTTCTTCGAGATTTTCTTCCACCACCTCGAGTAACTTGGTCGCTTGATGAATCACCGGCCATTTTGAGCGAAAGATGAAAGAATTGAGAACTTGAGAACTTGTGAAAAACAAATACAAGTTAGCGAGAAATTGAGAATTGTGAATGTTTTTTGCGTTTTTTGCGTCTTGTAACTTGGTATCTTACCCCATACACCAAGTAACTTATTGTTGGTCCCAAAATGGCTCAACAAGTATTGTAGAAGGGGGGGGGTTGAATACAATACTCAGATTTTTCACAAGTTTTAATTCAATATATTGAAAAT
Source organism: Saussurea involucrata (assembly GCA_033807775.1). Lineage (NCBI taxonomy): Eukaryota > Viridiplantae > Streptophyta > Magnoliopsida > Asterales > Asteraceae > Saussurea > Saussurea involucrata. The sequence goes on along the minus strand of CM066324.1, from coordinate 126,585,872 downwards.
CTTTCAATAAGAATTACACATAGAAAACAAAAGATTGTTGCGGAAAAGAACAGTTAAACTATTCTAACAATCTAACACAAAGTAAACTGAAAAACACTTAGAACAAATTGGACACTTAGACACAAGATGCAATTTCAGTAAGGAAGGAGCTTGCACTTAGTTATCTTCAGAAGCCGTGGTTTGCATGGAGAGTCTTCATCTCTATTTATAGTCCATGCATCATTTAATGCTTGGGACACTTGTCACTCTTCCATTCATTGTAGAGGTTGACTTCTGAAAAACTGATATCTCCTTTTTAACTTATCCAAGGAACCAGGAGGACAGTCGTACCAGAAAAAGACCTTATCTAAGAATAGATAAAATGACAAAATGTCACTTTTATCTGACAATAGGATATTGTCTCATAATAAATGATCTTCTCTTTTGTCTTTATAGAGTAAGGCTACCGACCTCCTGTATTGAAAACTGCACCAATTCGAAATCTCACTTCTTTAGAAAAGAGAGAGTTTCACCGAAGTGTATAATATTTCGGTGCAGTCTTCTCGAACTCCCACCGATTTCTGAACACATATCGGTGGAAGTCTTCTTGAACTCCTCACCGAATTTCTTCAATTCGGTGATGCGTGTCCACCGATAGCACAAGCATATCGGTGGTGATGTAACTTGTAGAAAGTTGCTGCCGATTTTCTCACTTCCGCAATGAGATAGTCTTCGCACTTGGTTTCGGTTGATCTTCGACTTCACCGAACAATTGATATAAGAGTACAAGTTACACAAAAGAATCCAAAAATATTCTAAGTATCTAAGTGGGTTTAATTGAGTCAACTTCAAATCTGTGATGACCCAACAATCTCCCCCTATTTGAATTTGATCTCTATCCTTAGAATATTAAAGAGCAAATGAAAATAAGTGCATTTTGACCCTTTTTACTCTTTTGGGTTCTTTTCACATAGACCTTTTTTTTGTTTTTTTTTGAACTATGTTTCTTTGAGTATATCTATACAGTATATATAAAGCAAGGAAATAAAAGGTATGTACAGCAAAATATAAACAAGAGAAGCACTTGAATTGCATAAGTCATTCTCATACATCGGTAAGGAAAGGAAGCAAAAGATTATCAAAACTACCGATAGGTAAAATGAAATCCTACTTCTTTGACGATTGTCGGCGCTTGATCTCATCCATTAGGATTCGGTAGTAGGGTTGAGCGTCGGGGATGTGAGGGAACAAGTTGTGGAGGCCTTCAAGAAACATGGTGTCGGCAACGGGGATTTGAGAGAATCTGAAGAAGGCTCGTTTGCCGAAACCTTCGTTGAAATACAGTCCTGGAATCGGTGACAGGCCCAGAGTTGTCGTGGGATATGATGCCGAAGTGGGAAGGGAAAGACTTAAGTTACTTACATTCGGTATCTTTCCTTCCTTTGCCATATCCTTGAAGACAGTGTCGGGGGGATTCTGAACTTTGGGAAGGCGCACTTCTTCCTTCAAGGATTGCAGTTTCGATCTTTCATCGGTGGTCAGCACGATGTTATACTTCTTTTTGATCTCCTTCATCTTTGCCATTAGACCATCAATGTATTTGACAAAGATGTCCTTCTTTGGGTTTAGATTTTTGGCCAAGTGTCGAGAGATCTCGTACCATTCGGGGAAACCGTAGGTTTTGAGTTGGTAATCTTTCACGCTTTTCAAGGAGCCATCTTCCCGATCAATGATAAGCCTGATGTCTTTTGGGTTGGCTCTGGAGATTGCGATCTTGACACCTGAGATCGGGGTTCTGTCGGATCGTGTAACGTCCCAAAAATTACAAGGAAATTTAAAATTTTTAAAACATACAATTCATTATAAAACAACCATGATTTAAATATTCACGTCTTAAATAAAATTAACGTCGTTACTTCAAACCATCAACAAAGTTTATGCAGCGGAAAATTTCATAACTAAATTCAAGGGTTCAAAAGTGAAAGTTTAATAATATTTGACACTCCGCGCTCCATGTGTGTACTGTCACGCCCGACTGCCGCCCGCACCTGAAATAACAACACATTGGGAAAGGGTAAGCTAAACGCTTAGTGAATTCAATCACGCACGTAGGTAGCAACCCCACACATATCGCCCCTACTCGCAAGTAGGCAACATCACCATCATCACGAATATCAAACCACATAATGATTATTATATAAGCACGAACCTCGGTCCCACCGAGTACACAAAATACATTAATACAAGCTCAGTCCCACTGAGCCCTCGGTCCCACCGAGTAATTAATACAAGCTCAGTCCCACCGAGCCCTCGGTCCCACCGAGTAAAAATTGTTGTACTAGCTTAGTCTCACCAAGCCCTCGGTCCCACCGAGCCCCTCGGTCCCACCGAGGTGTACACATGCATATATATATTCCACATACGAATCTAATAAATCACAACCAGTTATCACATCCCATCTAGTTCACGTAAGCACATAAATACACGTAATCACACGTAACACCAAATAACGACTTACATGAAATTCCTAACTACGCGGTGAGAGAACTCACCTCAAGGCTAAGCAACGTGCTCACGAAACGCAACACCAACACGGCAATCTTCTTCACTTTCTCCCACCTAAATACGTATAAAAAGTCAACGGAAAGTCCCGACCCATAACACGTTTACTAGCTTTCAAACGACTAAATATTCCAGCTTTTTCTTAAAAGTTACGGGTCTGTTCGGGACCTGTTTTACCCCCTTAAAACTGATAAATACAGAAATTAAAATTCATAAATACGAAGTTCTCAGTCTTACGATTTCAGGGACGTATCGCACGCGTCCTAACGACTTTTCTATAATTTACTATAGATTTTACAAAAATGTTTCGCAGAACAGCGAACACCCGGACCTTTCAGTACAGCATGGCAACTTCGCCCTAGCTATGGTCCGAATTGGTCTTTCCACAAAACAGAGGAAACTTAATAGACTCCGAAACGAAACTTTTGGCACCAGTCCCATCCCAAACCGACATTCCAAGCAAAAGTTATGCGTAAAACAAAACAGGGACAGAAAGCTGGAAGTTTTTCGGACCAGACTGTATAAACAGCCCCATACGGCCCAGCTACAGGCCTAAACAGACTTTCGGCAAAACACGAAAAACTTTCCTGACTCGATTAGGGAACTTCGGCCACCAATTTCATAACAATCCGAGCTACGAGTAAAAAGTTACGGCCATAACAAAACAGTGGCAGAAAATCGACCTTCACATAAAATGACAAAACACCAATTTGCGACCACTTTTTCACCTAGCTAGAGGCTGAACCAGTTTTCCGCTAAAACACGGAAAACGTGACCCACCCCGTACTGGAACCGTGGGTACCAAGTTTGGCTCAATCGGAGTTACGAGCAGAAAGGTATGGTTCATACAATAACGAGGCAGATTCCAGAATTTTACATAAAATGATAAACGGTTTTTACGATAAGCTCGGCGGTGTAGGGTTGCAACTCCGGTGGCGTTAGGGTTCCGCCGTGGGGGCGTTAGGGTTTAGCCCTGCCCACTGCCGCCTCCGGCAGTGGGGCACGACGGCGGCGGTTCTCCGGCGACGGTTCTCCGCACGCACATACCACCCTATTCTCGCACCACCTCCCTTTTATTCTCGATTACTAATCCAAACCGACACATACACACTTACACAGCCACCGCCGTCCACCCACGGCCGCCGTAGGGGCGGCGGGCGGCGGTGGTTGCCTCGCCGGAAAAACGAACAAGGAGAAAAAAAACGATACGGAACAATCCAACGACTTACCTTTCGATGTTTGCTCCTCCTCCCTTGACTTCTCCGGCGATTGGTGGTAGTGATGGCGATCTCCGGCGACTGGAACAACCCTCCGGCGACTGGAACAACCCTCCGGTGACTCCCCTCTCTCTCTTCTTCTCCGTCCCTCTCTATCTCACGGTCTCTCTTTCTCTCCTTCCTACTTCGGCAATTGAATCAACAAACAAAAAAACCACAAACAAACCAAAGGGTTGTTGCTGCTTCGTTTGGAAACTGACGAGAAGAGAAAAGGGGGGGGGGGTCGGTCCCCCTTCCTTGGCCGTTCAACACACCACAATTCCCTTTGGCCACCTTTGACCCCTAGACACTAACACTTTGACACTTTTGGTCCCTAGGTTTCCATAACATTGTAAAAAAAGAGTAAGGTTTGCCATACCTAACATTCGAGGTCCCTTTGACAACTTTCGTTAAAGAGACTCGCTTTAAAAAAAATACATTAAGGATTTTAAAAACCATACCGGGACACGGGCTTTACAGATCGATGGTGCATCTTCTTCTTGTACCAGCTAACTTCTTCATTTCTCTCTTGTTCAAATTCACTCAGCACCGATTTATGTGCCGACACGGCATCGGTGGACATGGCTTTCTTGGCTTCTTCCTCTGCAACTTTTAAAGAGAGGGCCTTGGTATCATCAAGGGCTTTTTGGGCTAATCTGGCTTCCTCAATTTCTTGAGGAGTCAGACCGAGATTGGGTTCCTGCAGATGTGATGAAGGAGGTTTAAGTTTGAGTTTGTCTGCATCAGTGGGACGAGTCCCATACTTCATCTTTTCTTTCTCTATTCTTTCTTGTTCGGCCAATTGTTCGGCAGTAAGACTTTTCTTTCCCTTGTCTGTTTCGGCCGCAGAAGGTTGCTCCCCCTCAGTTGTTGCTTTGTCTTCCAACTCCAACTCTTTTTCTTTAGAGAGTTGCTCCCCCTCAGCGTCGGCGGTTTCAGCGTGAGTTTCGGTGGTTTCAGGAATGTCATCAGTGGAAGATGGAGGCTTGGGGATGACCGACTGTTTAAGAGATGGCAACTTGGGTTGGGTTGTCTTTTTCTCCCCATCAGCACCAGCCAGAATCTTCATACCCATCTGTCTGAAAATGTAGTCAAATTTCTCATGAAGAAAAGAAAGTTGTTTCGGTACTGTTAAACCCTAAAGATCAATCAAGATAGAAAAGATGTGAATTTGTCATCCATTTATCAAGAACATTGTATACAAGATATGAGTTTTGCCCTTTCTCTCTCTAAGATATGAGTTATGAATAATGAGATTGGACCTTCGGAGAAAGTTTTTATCATATATTCACCATTTTCTCGACTTGAAATGAAATCGATAAACGAAACACTCCATCGTTCAAAATCAGATTCTTTGATCAGCACTGGAAGTCGGTTCATGATCGCTTGACGATTAAAAGATCTTTATAAAGAAAAAAATTTATATAAAACTTTTTCTTGAAAAACTCTTAAAATGTATGAAATACACTATAGAAAAAATTTCATTATAAAAAATTTTCTCAAACTTTTTTTTAATATCGTCTGAAAATAACCAAGTCAGAAACTCGCAACTCAAAGAAGCGAGAAGTAAGAAACTCGCAGGCCAAGGTTGCGAAAAGTGGAGAAACTCGCAAGCAACAGTTGCGAAAAGTGAGAATTTCGCAAGCAACTGAGGCGCAAAATGAGAATTTCGCAACTTAAGGTTGCGCAAAGCTAGGAAATCGCAACAGGCGGTTGCGAAAAATGATAAAACTCGCAGAAGACGGATGCGATTTTCTCACATACACAGATTATGAATCTTGCGAAAAGTATGATGAATGTTGCGAAAAGTTTGGATCTTGCGAGATATTCCAAAAAACGTCAAATAACCTCTGAAAATCCAAAACTTCTGAAATCAAACTTCACAGACCTCTTCGAAATCACTATCTGATCACATCTTCTTCACAAAATTCTGTCTGAAAACCTCTAAATTTGAATCTGAATGGATCGATCAGAACCTGATACGTACCAAACCAAAATCTTGAAATTTCTGAAATTAATTTGTGCAGATCAGTTAGAAACTCAATTTCGAACACTTCTTCCTCAAACTTCAACCTCTGAAAACCTCTTAATTCCAAAAACACACGAATGAATAGTAGCTTTTCACGAAACAGACAAAAAATCTAAAAAACTCTAAAAATGGACCACAAATCTTCTGAATTAGACTTTGATCCTTGAAAGAAAGATGTTCTGATCAGAAAAACGAATCCAACTGTCCAATTTGTAGAACAAATTGATCAAGAATCAACAAAATTTGATAAAATTTCAAGAAAACGAGATTTTCTTGAAAAACCAAGAAAATCAATCAAATCTTCTTGAAAAATCCTCAAATTCTACTGATTGATCAACAAAATTCTTCTCTGAATCTTGATCCTGCTCTGATACCAATTGTTAAACCCTAAAGATCAATCAAGATAGAAAAGATGTGAATTTGTCATCCATTTATCAAGAACATTGTATACAAGATATGAGTTTTGCCCTTTCTCTCTCTAAGATATGAGTTATGAATAATGAGAGTGATTCTAAGAGTCTCTCATACTAACACACAACTAAACCTATTTATACTAAACACATTACAAGGTGTAAACAACACAATACAACTCAATACATTGACTTTGACTTTGACCTTTCTATATTTAAACCTTGAAGACATATTGCACTAACAGGTACCTCTTCAGAAACCATGGTGAAGTCACCGAGATCCATCTCCAGATGGCCGAATTCTTGAAGTTGGGCATGAATGTCACGAAGAGAGTTGGCAGTGGCCTGGATGTAGTCTTGATGAGACTTAGCTTCTTGAAGCATCCTCTGAAGTTCAGAATCCTTGACGGTGGAGGCTGCCTTGAAAGCACCAAAGGAGAAGGCAAGATCCCTATGAGATTGTGACAAAGATTCCACCTTGGAAACCAAAGAGGAGATGTCGGTGGTAAAGGGCCGTAGAGCATCGGTAATAGCATCTGAAAGGATCTGCGGCAGGCGAGACTCGATAGTGGACATTCGGGAACCCGTCATGACGATCATTGCAAGAGTGGCCTGTTTGAAAGATTCAAATTGGGTGCCGACAAGCCGACATTGTCGAGCACTCTCTTGTAAGTCTTCAATCAAAGAGGGCGCTTGAACAGTGGTTTCACCCCCGACATCCCCAGGAACTATGTAGCGGATGCGATGGGGATCCTCCGCCGAAATGGGAATGTTGCTGGGATATAACATTTCATCGGGAAATAGTGGTCTCGGTGGCGGAGTGGGAGATATTCGGGGTGATTCCTGACCCGGGGAGGGTGATCGATGTGGCGTAGGCGATCTTTGGGGAGTTCAAACCCGGGGAGAACTTCGGGGAGAAGTTTGGTTCAAATGTGACTTTGTTGGTGAGGGGGGAGAGGACTCAATGAGGATCGCTCCGACCGACGGGGAGGTTCGGGGAGAACCAGTGTCGTCAAAGAGACCTGCAAAGAAGTCATGGGGGGATCTAATGGGGGGAACCCTGAACGGGTTGTGCATCATCATCGATCAAGAAATGACCGGGTGAAAGGTCGTGCAGTGCAAGGTCCAGACTTTCGGAGGGAGAGTCTAGACTTTCGGTGGGAGAGTCTGCGTGTTCACTCAAAGAACGAGTTGGAGGAGGTAAATTTAGGGATGCCTTAGGGATAACCAAATGGTCGGTGGTGAACAAAAATGATTTGGAAGGGGATGGCTTACGGACAGTTCCCCGAGATCTTTTTAGACGATTTTTCGGGGGGGACGAAGAGTGCCTCCGCTTAGAAGGTTTGTGGACCAGGGAAGCCACCGATGGGTTAATCGGTGTCATGGTCCTGGAAGCAGCGGCGGAGGTGTCGGCGGTCGATCTCTTCTTCGCGCCGACCGATTTTACTCTGGGACGGGGGGAAGAGGTCACAACAGCAGGAAGGACCTCGGGGATATCGGGGTGTTGAAACCCTGGAATTTCAGAATCACCCCATTGAAGATTTGGAGAGATGGCTAAAGTGATCATACCTCGGCGTAAAGGACGATCGGTGTCGAGAACACCGACGTTGAGAGTTTTGCTGCCGACGATCGGTGGAGACCAATCATAAGTGAATCTGGGAGTTTGGGACTTGCGGTCTTCGTCCAGAGCTTTTCCAAGTTTGTGATGGATGATCATAGATATGAATCGGGGGTAGGCAACGTGGCACTTCTTTGGATGTATGATCACTTCCACCAATTCGGTGAAGAAGTACTGGGCGAAATCAACTCGGCGTTGAAAGATTAGGGCATGGGCAAGTTTGGTGATGTATGAAGGGGATTGATCATGGTCGCTCGTCTTTCGGGAGAGGCAGTGGATCACATGGGCAAAGAAGAAGTTCCATACACCACCCATGTGACTCCGAAGAAGAGTTCCAGGACCTTTGGAGCTTTTGGAGTTGTCATCGACCACGTAACCTATTGCACTAAGGACATCTTCGAGAACGGTATCTGAATGCCATTCGCTATAGGAATCGAAAGCATCGATTTTAAGGGCAGTGCGAACGTCATCGACCCCAAAAGTGAGGTCGTGATCACCCTCGTCTTCAGAAAGGATGGATGCATGGATCGCATCATTGGAGGTGTCATACACACAGGTAAGCCAGAAATTCCCAATGAGCATTTTGCTCATTTTGGGATTACAGGTGAGGGCATGAAGAAGGGGAGAGCGAGTGAAGAACTTGATTACGTGATTGAATTCAGGATGGGAAGGGTCGGGTTCAAATCTAGCAACGTGATTGCATGGGTTGAACTTGAGATCATCAAAACACGTAGGGGGTGTTCTTTGAGGACGCCATTGATGATCGAGAGAGAGCTCGAAGAAGAGATTAGGTTGCAGGTTATAGAGAGAGAACGGAGAAGAAGATGAAGGAATAGTAAAGGAAAGATGAAAGTGAAGGGTCGAGTATATATAGGGTTGTCGAAAAAAAATGGGGGGAACAGTTTAAATAAAATAAAATAAGATAAAGTAAAATAAAATAAGATAAAATAGAAATGGCAATCATGACCACTTTGGGAATCGTGGTCAGGAATTCGTTTCACGAAACGGGGAGGTGAAAGGATCTGACAGGCTAGGGTTATGGGGGTGACGTGTGGATAGGATTGAAATTCGGTGGACATCGGTGAGGAATATGAAGAGATTATCGGTGGACATCGGTGGTGAAAGGTATGCCGAGATGGAATCGGTGAGGATTTGCTTACCGAAGAGATCCACCGAGGCGTTAAGACACTGAAGAGGGCAGATATGCGCACCGAGGCGATCCACCGAGAGATGGATCACCGAAAAGCTCACTTAGGATATTCATGCCGAAAGGGGATCTTGTTTCCACCGAGAATTATCAGACCGTTTTTTTTTGAACCTATTCTAAATACAACATGCCAAGTTCACCGATGAGAAAGGTGAATCTGGCCTCATCCAAAGGTTTAGTAAACAAATCTGCAAGCTGAAGATCAGTTGGAATAAAATGCAGCTCAATGTCACCTTTGGAGATATGGTCCCTGATGAAATGATATCGGATATCGATGTGTTTGGACCTTGAGTGAAGAACAGGATTGTTTGCAATTGCAATTGCAATTGCACTTGAATTATCACATAGGATGGGTATCTTGGAGTAGAACTGATTGTAGTCTCTCAACTGGTTTTTCATCCATAGAATCTGTGCGCAGCAACATATTCAGCCTCGGCAGTGGATGTTGAGACTGAATTTTGCTTTTTGCTGGACCAGCTCACCAGTTTCCCACCAAGAAGTTGACAACTGCTTGTTGTGCTTTTTCTATCAATTTTAGAACCTGCAAAGTCAGAATCTGAATACCCCATGAGTTCAAAACCTGAGTCTTTGGGATACCAAAGACCCAGATGCATGGTACCCTTTAGATACCTGAAAATCCGTTTCACAGCATCCAAATGAGATTTCTTTGGATTTGCTTGATAACGGGCACAAAGACAAGTAGCAAACATGATATCTGGTCTGCTAGCAGTTAAATAAAGCAAAGAACCAATCATGCCCCTATAATGGGTAACATCCACAGATTCACCATTTAAATTGGCATCAAGTTTCAAAGGTGGTGCCATGGGAGTTTTCATGGGAGAGGAGTTTTCAAAGCCAAATTTCTTCAGAAGGTCTTTAATGTACTTGCTTTGGTTTATGAAAATTCCTTCTGAAATTTGTTTCACTTGAAGACCTAAGAAAAAAGTTAGCTCCCCCATCATGCTCATCTCATATTCACTTTTCATGAGAGAGGCAAAGTCATCACACAGAGACTCATCGGTGGCACCGAAAATAATGTCGTCCACATAGATTTGAACAAGAATGAGATTACCTGAAGTTTGCTTGTGGAAGAGAGTGTTATCAATTGTACCTCTAGTATAGCCATGCTTGAGTAGAAAGATGGCAAGAGTGTCATACCAGGCTCGAGGAGCCTGCTTGAGCCCATACAGAGCTTTGTCAAGTCGGTACACATAGTCTGGATGTGTGGAATCTTCAAAGCCTGGAGGTTGCTTCACATAGACTTCCTCAGCTAGTTCTCCATTCAGAAAAGCACTTTTCACATCCATTTGAAATACCCTGAAGTTCTTGTGAGCAGCATGAGCAAGAAAGATCCTGATGGCTTCAAGTCTGGCAACTGGAGAAAATGTTTCATCATAGTCAATACCCTCTTCCTGTTGGTAGCCTTGAGCTACGAGTCTGGCTTTGTTTCTGATGACGGTACCATATTCATCCATTTTGTTTCTGAAGACCCATTTTGTGCCGATGATTGTTTTCCTTGAAGGTCTAGGCACACGTCTCCAGACTTTGTTTCTTTGAAATTGGGAGAGTTCTTCTTGCATGGCCGAAACCCAACATGGGTCACTTAGGGCTTCTTCAATCTTTTTAGGTTCAACAAGAGATAGGAAATTCACATAGAGACAGATGTTACTGGTGCCCCTCCTTGTTTGAACACCAGCTTGCTGATCACCGATGATTTGATCAATGGGATGATCTTTGGTCCATTTAAGAGCAGGGGGCATCGGTGGAGGAACAATTGAAGAGGAAGGAAAGTTCGAGGCTGGAGTGTTGGCAGGATGTGATGAAGGTGGGTCGTCAGAGGGATTATCGGCAGGAAGAGATTTGGTGATGGGGTTAATTTTGGTGGATGATGGATAGGGTTCGGTGGAGGCAATTTCGGCAGAGGGGGTTTCAGGTGATAAATATGATGACCCAACTTGATTGTTTGGAACAGAGGGAATATTTGGAATACAAGGTGGATCGGTGGAGGTTGAAATGGGAGATTCCCCAATGCATGATGATATCCATCTATGTAGTTCTTCATCATCATTTGTCATAGAAGATGATCTTAAATCATCACACTTTACATGGATAGATTCATCAATGCATTCTCTCCGAAGATTGTAAACTCGGTAGGCTTTGGAGGTCAAGGAATATCCTACAAAGATTCCTTCATCTGCCTTAGGATCAAATTTCCCAAGATTTTCCCTGTCATTTAGGATAAAGCACACACAGCCAAAGACATGAAGGAAACCAATGTTTGGATTTTTTCCATGAAAGACTTCATACGGGGTTTTCTCGTGTCTTTTTGTTATCACCGACCTGTTTTGAGTGAAACAGGCAGTGTTGACAGCTTCGGCCCAAAAATAGGTTGGCAGTTTTGCTTCACTCAACATAGACCTTGCTTCTTCACATAGAGTTCTATTTCTTCTTTCCACAACACCATTTTGTTGTGGAGTTCTGACAGCAGAGAAGTTTTGAGAGATTCCTTTCTCATTGAAGAAGTCTTCTAAACCACTGTTTCTAAATTCAGCGCCATTGTCACTTCTTACTGATCTGACAAGTTGACCATTCAGAATTTCATTCTTTTTGACAAAGTTGATGATTTCTTCAGTTGCATCACTTTTGTACCTGAGAAAAGACACCCAAGTATATCTAGAGAATTCATCAACAATAACAAGAATGTACCTTCTTTCTCCTAGACTGGGAGTGCTGACTGGTCCACATAGATCCATATGCAGCATCTGAAGTGGAAGATTGATGGAAGAGCATTGCTTGGTTTTGAAAGAAGATTTGGTGAGCTTCCCTTTTTCACATGCATCACACAGCTTTTCTTTGACAAAGTTCAACTTAGGCATGCCAGTCACCAGCTCTTTGTTTGATAATTTATGAAGGGTTTTGAAGTTAAGATGAGACAAACGTTTATGCCACAACCAGTTTCTTTTGACTGTATCGTCAGACACAAAGCAGACATTTGAAGAGTTGTTTTGACTCATATCAATGATATACACATTATCTAACCTTCTTCCAGAGAGAACAGCCTTCATATTCTTGTCAACAACAGTACAGATACGCAGTTCAAAGATAACTTTGTATCCAAGATCACACAGTTGGCTAATACTTAGGAGATTATGCATGAGACCTTCAACAAATGCCACTTTATTGAAGGTAAGGGTTCCATTTGTGAGAGTTCCATACCCTTTAGTGTGACCTCTGGAGTTGTCCCCAAAGGTTACAGAAGGACCCTTTTCTGACACATAGTTTACAAGAAGATGTTTGTTTCCAGTCATGTGACGTGAGCACCCACTATCTAAATACCAAACTTGTTGGTGCTCAAAAACCTGCAGACAACATCAAGTCAGTTCTTAGGTGCCCATTTGGTAATGGGTCCTTTTGGGTTAGAAATGTGAGAGACCTTGGGTTTAGATCTGTCAATTCTTTCCTTTGGACAGTCCTTAGCAAGATGAAAGGTATCACCACAATTATAACATTTTCGGTAGATGAAAGTTCTTTTGGGTTTTTGTTCCTTTCCTTTTCCCTTTCCAATTATATCAATCTTAATCTTTGGACCGAAAAGGGGATTGCGAGGACCTCTAAAAAGTTCGGTTCTTGAGGTTGAAGCATGGTCAGGGGTCTTTCTTGAGAAAACTTTGGTCTTTCCCTTTTGGACAAAATCGGTGATGGATTTTTCGGTGGTGTGTTTTTCTTTGAACACTTGTGATTTTGAAAGATTTGAAGAGTTGTTATCAATGGTTAAATCTTTGAACACATCATGAATGGGTTTAACAGCATCCTTCAATTCTTGCACTTTATGGGTTTGATCTGATGAAGATTCTTTGGCTTTTATAAACATTCCATATTTTAAGGCTTCACTAAGATCAACAGAATTTAGAGAAATGGAATCACAAGAGTTTGACTCAGAGTCATCATCCCATGTATCGGTGATGGGAACAAGTGCATGGGAAGATTTTTCAAGCATGGATTTTTCATATCCTAACCCAAACTTGTTACCACCGTCGATTTGATCTTGAAAGATTTGTTCAAGATTCCTTGAAGAGTTTGTCCATTTTCTGACAACTTCCTGTTCTTTCTTTAACTTCTTGAACTGTTTATTTTTCTCCTTTTCAATTACATGATTTATGACTTTTAGATTTTCAAGCTCAGCTTTGATTTCCTCAAACTTTTCAAGTTTAGACATGCAAGATTCAAGTTGAGATGTGAGAATTTTAACTTGAGCAGGTTTTCTTTTCTTGCTATCTTTAACAGTGTAAAAGTCTTGAGTTAAAGATTCATAAGCATTTATCTTTTCAATATCAGTCATGTCATTAAAGGGATGTACCTGAGAGTATGATGATGAGCATTCAGTTGAAACTAATGCCATTGGAGACTTGGCCTTTTCTTCTTCCACCTCTTCTGATATGGCCATAAAGCACATATTTGGAGAATCACTGTCAGAGGTTTCTTCTTCTTCCCAATCATGAGCCTTTGCCATCAATCCTTTTCCTCTTCTTTGAGATCCTTCATTTCTTTCTTTTTCCTTCTTGTACTTAGCTTTGTACTTTTCAGCACGTTCCTGATGTGAGAGTGAGGAGGATTGAGAATCTTTCTTGAAATAGGATTTGTCTTTGGATTTCTCAAATTTGGAAGGATATTTGTCAGAGGACGTAGAATTGACTTTTGACACACGCTTGCTTCTGCACTCAGCTGCAAAGTGTCCTTTCTTACCACAGTTGAAACATTCTTCATTTGTCTTGTCAGAAGAAGACATTTTTGTAAAGGATGGTTTTCTGAAACTTCTGGGTTTGTTGAAATTTCGAGATTTATTTTTAAAACTAGCCATCATAGCCATTTCATCAGACATTCGGTCTACCGAAATTTCATCACCTTCATCATCGGCATCACTCAGATATGCCTCCGTTTGGTGAGAACAGTTGTTCTGATTTTCGGTGTCAGAGTCTGATGAGGGATATGTGATACAAGGAACATTTTGACTTTTCTTGGAACTTTCACAGATAAGAGTTATTGAAGAGCTTTTTATCTCTTTGAAGATGGTTTTCCTATGAAACTTGGTTTGTTCAAAGTTGAACAGAGTTCCATACAAAACAGTTAAAGGCATGTATTCCAAATCCTTGGTAGTTTTAATGCAAGTGCAAATGTTTTCCCAAAAGTCAGGAAGACAATCCATAAACTTGCATAGAACTTCCTCATTATCATAAACTCTACCTAGTAACTTTAAATCATTTAAAAGAGAGTTGAATCGGTTATAAAAGCTTGGAAGAGATTCTCCCTTTTCATAGGCAAAGAGCTCATATTTTCGAATGAGGCCAATCTTTTTGCTTTTCTTCACTTCCTCTGTACCCTCATAAAGTACACACAATGTAGTCCACATCTCTTTAGCAGTACCGAAATTAACAAGAGAGTGATAGACTTCATCAGGAAGTGAGAGAGCAATGATTGCTCTAAGCCGAGAATACAGAGACACCAATCGTTTTTCCTCATCAGTATATTCCTTTGGGTTTTTGAGAATGTAACGACCAGTAGTCTTTGTTTTCTCTATGTCGGAAGTTTCAGAATCATCAGAGTCACTTGACTTATCAACTGGTTCCTTACCAGGCCTCTGCTTTTCATAGCGAGCCCAAACTCTCGGGATGATAGGTCCCTCCTTGAGAATGGTTGGATATCTAGTATCCACTCCTTCCATAAATAGCATCATACGGCTTTTCCATAGAGAAAAGTTGTTAGGATTAAACTTGGGAGGTTTTGAAATGGAACCATTTTCAGCAAAATTGTTTTGACCAGTGTTTTCAACAGTTGGGGATGAAGATGAGGCAGCCATTGCGGATCAAGTTTATGAATTAAACTTTCTGCTCTGATACCACTTGTTGGTCCCAAAATGGCTCAACAAGTTTGTAGAAGGGGGGGTTGAATACAATACTCAGATTTTTCACAAGTTTTAATTCAATATATTGAAAATCTTTCAATAAGAATTACACATAGAAAACAAAAGATTGTTGCGGAAAAGAACAGTTAAACTATTCTAACAATCTAACATAAAGTAAACTGAAAAACACTTAGAACAAATTGGACACTTAGACACAAGATGCAATTTCAGTAAGGAAGGAGCTTGCACTTAGTTATCTTCAGAAGTCGTGGTTTGCATGGAGAGTCTTCATCTCTATTTATAGTCCATGCATCATTTAATGCTTGGGACACTTGTCACTCTTCCATTCATTGTAGAGGTTGACTTCTGAAAAGCTGATATCTCCTTTTTAACTTATCCAAGGAACCAGGAGGACAGTCGTACCAGAAAAAGACCTTATCTAAGAATAGATAAAATGACAAAATGCTACTTTTATCTGACAATAGGATATTGTCTCATAATAAATGATATTCTCTTTTGTCTTTAGAGAGTAAGGCTACCGACCTCCTGTATTGAAAACTGCACCAATTCGAAATCTCACTTCTTTAGAAAAGAGATAGTTTCACCGAAGTGTATAATATTTCGGTGCAGTCTTCTCAAACTCCCACCGATTTCTGAACACATATCGGTGGAAGTCTTCTTGAACTCCTCACCGAATTTCTTCAATTCGGTGATGCGTGTCCACCAATAGCACAAGCATATCGGTGGTGATGTAACTTGTAGAAAGTTGTTGTCGATTTTCTCACTTCCGCGATGAGATAGTCTTCGCACTTGGTTTCGGTTGATCTTCGACTTCACCGAACAATTGATATAAGAGTACAAGTTACAGAAAAGAATCCAAAAATATTCTAAGTATCTAAGTGGGTTTAATTGAGTCAACTTCAAATTTGTGATGACCCAACACTTATTTATAGTGTTTAGGGGCTCTAAAATACCAAAAAGGGGTCAAAATGCAAAAAACGGTAATATTACCGTTACAAACGGTCAAAAAACAATATTTTTGAAAAATCGGACAGGGCCAAACCGGGTCATGTAACCGGGTCTGCAACGGGTCCCAGGTCGGGCCAGCAAATCGCTCTAAAGGTCAAACTGGTTGTTACCGACGAACTGTAATCCGGGCTTCAAACGGGTCGGGTCGGACCATAAACGGTCCCGGTTCTGGGTCTCCACCGGTCCCGGATCAATATCATCGCTTTATTGTATCCAATAAATTTCTGATACATCGATGAAAGGAAATTATACATTTGGTTTGGTCCAAACGCGATGAACATCCCTAAGGTCTTGAATTGCCATGTGGCTCATGAATAATTCAAGTACTAGTTATGGACATAACCTTGCTATGACATTTACACATTTAGATGTTACTATCGTACTACCAAGAGGATTTTAAGTCAAAGGTATATATCATGCATGACAGACATTTGCAGACTTGCTGAAAATCGTGCCATGAATGTTTTCTAGAACTCGATGAAGAAGTCCTCATGAATATTCTACCATAATGGGTATTCAAAGAATCGGTGCATGAATTAATTTTGAGACAAGTCGCAATTTCAGGAATAGGTTGACTCTGATTCATTTGGTTATGGAAAGTGAAAGTTCTTTCTGTTAGTAAGTTATTTCCGACCCTTACATCATCCTAAAGAGAATCAAGCATGAACCAAGCTAAGGTTAGCCCTTCCCTCGTAGTTTCCTTTATCGTCTTCTTTTTCTGGGCTCGCTTCTTTCATCTCTAGTTTTTCGTTTGCTTTTGTTAATCAAATACCTTGGAGTGGATTTATCTTGGGAATACTGCTCCAAAGTCCAATATAATCATTGGATTCAAAATTGTTTTCCTTAAGAGATATCGGAATGAATTGGAATGGAATAATATCAATTTAAGAAGAAAAAGTTCTCGGGAGATTCAAGCATTGTACCTATCAGGGGCGGATTGAGGTGAAGGCTGTAGGGGTCCTGGCCCCCACCAACCCAAGTCCAGACAGCCAAAACTCTAATTTTCATTCAATATAATGATTGAGCCCCTAAGACTTTTTATTTTAAGCCCCTTGGCGGTGGCCCAAAGTTCCATTGCAGTAAAAAAAATTACTCAATTAATGCTCACATCAGACAAGGCAACTCAATTAATGTACTATGTGATTGTACGTCAAGATGAAAGATTTGCCGATTTGAGTGGTATTGTCGAGCTAACTAGATTGATGGTAGATACAAAAAGAACATAAAACTTATCCTCTAGTATATCGGTGTAAAGCCCATATCCCGGTATGTATTTTCGTATTATTAATCTTTTTTTGAGCTATTATTTAACGTGGTTTCCGTTAACGGGATTAGACGATTTGGACCTAATTGTTAAGTATGTCAACTATTTTGTTGGTTTGCGAGAAGAGTTTAGTTGAGGGGCCAAAAGTGGCAAGGGGGCCAAACTTGTGCATGGGATCAGCCAAGAGACACCCCTTCCCCTTCCCCTTCCCCTTCGGTTTCATGTTAGTAACCCCCAAGAACCTTTAGCCATCTCCCCTCCCCCTTCTTGTTGTTTTCGGCCGAGAAAGGAAAAGAGAGAGAGAGGAATCGGAAGAGAGAGGGAGGAAGAGAAAAACCGAGAGAGAAAGAGAGCAAGGGTCGAGAGGAGGAAGGAGGAGATCGCCGGCGTGAGGGAACCAGCGTCGGGAGTGGTCGGAAAGGAGGAGGAAGAGGGATTCCGTTAAGGTAAGTGTCCCGTTCGTTTTATTTGATGTTTTTCCTCGTCGGAGAATGTAAACCGCCACCACCACCGCCGTAGCCACGGCTGCCGGCGGTGGGGCCGCCGCTGCACGCCGTCGCGATGGCGGCAGAGAGTGCGTGCGCTTGCGGGTGTGTGCGGGTGTGGGGTTGCGGGTGATGTTGGGAGGTTTCGCCGGAGGTTATCGACCGCAACCACCGTCGTCGCCGCCAAAAACCACCACCGCCGGAGGCGGCAGTGGGTGGTGCATGGTGTGGTTCAGCCCATGCCAACCCTAAAACAGTAAGTCGTGTTGCTTTGCGGGTCTGTTTGGATTAAGACGTCTTATTGTGTTCAAGTTCAAAAGGTTATCATTTTATGTAAATTGTACAGTTTCTGCTCTGTTTTGTAAAAGCTATAACTTTTGCTAGGAGTGTCGGATTGGGATGGAGCTGGTGCCAAAAGTTCCCATTCTGAGTCTAGTAACTTTTATATGTTTTGTGGAAAAACCAGTTCGGGGCATAGCTAGTGTCAAATTGCCATTTTATACGGACAGGTCCGGTTTTAGCTGCTCTGAGAGGTGTTTTTGTAAAATTCACATAGAGTGCTAGGAATATCGTTAGGACGCGTGCGATACGTCCCTGGAACCGTAAGACATTGAACTTCCTGAATGTGGAATTAGATTTTTGGTTTGATCAGTTTAGCAGGGGTAAAATGGGTCCCGAACAGACCTGCGTTTTTAGTATAAAAGCTGGAATTTTTAGTTTCGTTAAACTAGTAAAAGTGTCGTGAGTTGGGACCTTCCGTTGATGTTTTTAGTGCGTAATTAGGTGGGAAAAAGTGAGGAAGGTTGACGTGCTGGTGTTGCGGCTCGGGAGCGCGTCTCTTTGCTTTGAGGTGAGTTCTCTCACCGCGTAGTTAGGAATTTCATACATATCGTTATTTTGTGTTACGTGTTATTATGTGTTATTACGTGTTTACGTGAATTAGTTGGGATGTGATATCTAGTTGTGATCTGTTGAATGTGTATGTGGATTATTTATGCTTGTGTACACCTCGGTGGGACTGGGGGGCTCGGTGGGACCGAGGGCTCGGTGGGACTGAGCTTGTATCAATGTCTTTACTCGGTGGGACCGAGGGCTCGGTGGGACTGAGCTTGTATCGATATATTTTTGGTGTGCTCGGTGGGACCGAGGTTCGTATTTATACGTTAATTATTATGTGGATTTATATTCGTGGTGATGGTGATGTTGCCTACTGGCGAGTAGGGGCGATATATGTGGGGTTGCTACCTGCGTGTGTGATAGGATTCACTAAGCGTTTAGCTTACCCTTTTCCCAACATGTTGTGATTTCAGGTGCGAGCGGCAGTCGGGCTTGACGGTACACACACTAGGCGCGAAGTGTCAAGAATTGTTTAAGTTTCATTTCCAAACCTTTGGATTTTATTTTATGAAATTTCCGCTGCATAAACTTTATTGACTGTTCGAGTTAACGACGTTAACTTCATTTGAGTTACGAATTATTAAATTGTGATTGTTTTATAATGAAATGCATGTTTTTAAAATTTAAAATTCCTTGTAATTTTTGGGACGTTACAACTTGGTATCAGAGCACAGCTTGAGTGAATCAAACACATCTCGGTGTGTTTGGTCTCAAGTTGCGGCTATGAAGTTTTTTTAAACTCTCTTATTAAAATCTTTGCAAATAAATGAACGGAGAAAGCCCGTTTGGGAAACGGTGATCGTGGGCGCAGTGTGTACAGTCAGCCGACGCCAATTGGGAAGGTACAGCACTTAGTGTATTTATTGCTTTCTAGGCATAGGGTATGCATGCTAGATTGCCGAGGTTGTTTACACTGTACTGTACGATGACTGCTTGCTAGTAGGAATCAATGCTAGTTATAGTAGGTTGTCAAGTGAAGGCCCTATAGGTTGCATGCAGTAAGAATCATATAGCCTTAGAATATTTGATTTAGTTCTATTGTGCAGCTCTTGTTTGAGTCCAACCGTTCTAGGATAGAATCTTGTATTCGAATGTCTATTTGATTCACGCTGCGTGCGACTGGGTATTCGCGAGGCAACTCGTTATGGCTAACAGGGATTCCGTTGTAGCAAGAGTAGTGGGATGAGATGAAATTCCTAGTGAGCTGGGAATAGCGTTTACATATGAGTATGTATGCTAGATTGCTTTCTAGAACATAGGAGTATGTATGCTAGATTGCTTACGTGGATTTTGTGGTACTGTATACTTGTTACTTGCTATTAGGAACTCATGCTAGCCTTGATAGGTTGTTATGTGAATGCACCTTAGGTTGTATGCAGTAGGAACTGAATAGTCTTAGAATGTTGGATTTAGTTCTATTGCGCAGCTCTTGTTTGAGTCCAACCGTTGTAGGATAGAATCTTATATTCGAATGTCTATCTGGTTTCACTGTATACGACTGTGCGTTTACGAGGCGACTCGTCAGGGCTAGTGGGGGTTCCGTTCTAGCAAGGGTGGTGGGGTATTACGACTTTTCTAGGGAGCTAGGAAAAGTGTTTGCATATGCCGGAATGGGCATATGTGTTTGTTTGTGGTAAGCAACTACTTGGACGTCCCGGGACAGGACTCGAAACGAGTAAGGATAGGTGTGAAGGGTAGTAGCAGAGCTCCTACTATCTGAAGCACAGGATCCGAGCTCGAGTCGGGGAAAGTCACGGAGAATCCGAAGAGTTGAGTGTGCGCATAGTTAGCAGGTTTTAATGTGTGCTAGTAGCTCGTTAAGGAGGAACAACAATGCTGATCCAAATGTTGATGCTGGAATTATTGCTGATCAGATTCGTGAGATGTTTGCGGTCGAGGTGACGCATATTTTGAGGAGGCGATCCCCGAAATTATTACCTCCATTCGTGATGAGGTAATAGTGTCAATGGAGGAGTGCATCGCGGCGATTCCACCCCCTGCGGGTGGGCAGCCCCGAACAAGAGAGTCGGGATCGGTTATGGAGTGCACATTCCTTACCGGTGGTTGTCCTGCGAATTAGAAGGTTCGCTTCGCGGTGAATCTGTTACGAGACGGAGCGAAAGACTGGTGTGCTACTGCTTTGACGCTTAACGGGCGCACTACTTGACCTGGGAGGAGTTCGTCGTATGTTTCGTGTAGAACATGTGCCTCTAGTGAAGATGGAGAGGAGTGTCAAAGAGTTCTTGGAGCTCTCTCAGACTGCGGAGGCCATAAAGGAGGTGAACCGAAAGTTCACGGAAATGACATTATTCTATCCTTAGCATGCTGCTTTTGAGGACATGAAGAGGACACGGTACAAGGATATGTTACGTACCAATATCAGGGAGTTTGTGAGTACTACGCAGTATGCTTCACTTACTGTAGTGATGGAGGCGGCCTGAGGTAGAGTTCATCAACTGGGAGTGGAGGAGGCACAAGCTACATATAAAGTGGTGACAGGTACGTTCTTGGTTAACTCGGTGCTTGCTGGGGTGATGATTGATAGCGGGGCTACTCATCCTTCAGTGTCTCACATAGTCAGTGAGTGTTTGGGGCCGAGTTGTAGGACGGTTAGGCTGTCCACTTGTGGTTGCAGTTGCTGAAGACAGGACCTTGACGGTTACTGACGTGTACCGGGGGTGCACTTTGGAGATCTCTGGTGTGAGGTTCCCGATTGATTTGATTCCGATCGCTATGCGGGAGTTGTGCGTGACTGTGGGCATGGATTGGATGGATGCTTTTGATGCTGAGATTGTTTGTCGCCGCAAACAAGTACAAGTTTGAACCCCAAGCGGGGGAGAAATGCTAGTTCAGGGCGACTCGCCCAGGCGGACCCCAGCGTTATGTTCGGGTGTAAGAGCTCGGAAATACTTGCAGCGCAGTGGCTAGGGGTAATTAGCGTATGTGATAGACACGCGCGGCGTCGGAGAGAAGAAGACTGCGGAGGATGTGCCGGTTGTACGGGAGTTTGCTGACGTATTTTCCGATGAGTTATCGGGGTATCATCGGATGCGGGTGAGGAGAGATGATACGGAGTAGACGGCCTTTCGTTCACGTTAGGGCCATTTACAAGTTTGTGGTGATGCCTTTCGGGCTCACCAATGCACCCGCAACGTTCATGGACCTCATGAACCGGGTATGTAGCCCTATGTGGGATCGATCGGTGATCGTGTTCATCGACGATATTCTTGTGTAATCGAAGTCGAAGGAAGAGCATGAGATGCATTTGCGAGAAGTTTTGGAAGTTTTGAGGCGGGAGAAGCTGTATGCTAAGCTCTCCAAGTGCGAGTTCTGGTTACGAGAGGTCCACTTTCGAGGGCATGTCGTGAACCAGAATGGTATTATGGTGGATCCGGCCAAGATTACGGCTGTGATGCGGTGGGAAGTGCCGAAGACTCTCACTAAAGTACGGAGTTTTCTTGGGTTAGCAGGGTACTTCCGGAGATCCATTCAGGATTTCTCCAAGATTGCTTTACCGATGACCCGATTGACGAAGAAATCTGCGGCTTTTAGTTGGGGTGAAGAGCAGTAGAGGGCGTTGAGGAGCTACGCAGGCGTTATGCGAGGCTCCGATATTGACTTTGCCCGAGGGTATGTAAGATTTGATGGTGTTTGCTCTCAAGATTTGGAGGCACTATTTGTATGGCGTCAAGTGTATACACTAACCATAAAAGCCTCCAGTACTTGATGACCGGCAAAACCTCAACATGCGTCAGAGGAGGTGGCTTGACGTGGTCAAGGATTATGATGGTGAGATACTTTACCACCCCGGTAAAGCGGATGTTGTTACGGACGCACTTAGTCGGCATCTGGATGGTGAGCCACTGCGGGGCTTGTGTCAACGGTTAACAGTGGTTGCACCTCTTCTCGAGTCGATAGGTAGTGCTCAGGAGGTGGCAGTTTTGGAGGAAAATGCCAAACGCGAGAGAGTTTCGGGGGAAATTCCGAATTTTGTCCGTGATAGTCATGGGTCAATTGCTCGGTCTTAATGGTCGGTTGGGTATCTCGGGGTGGGACTCCGGTATTCATGTGTTATGACCTTGACTTTCCAGTAGGCACTAAGAGGATACAGTCTTGGGCACTTACCTGAGAGGTAGCTCCGATGTGCCGGGACTTGAGACGTACCTGAAAGGTAGGCGTTGGGGTGTAACTAGGCTTCGTAGAGTGAGTGTGGAAGATACGTCGATGGTAGAAGGTTGGGTATTCCACGCGTGTGGGTACTGTAGGCCGAATAGTATCGGTTAGGGAATGATGCCCTTTGTAATAAAGAGGATAAATGCGTAGAATTTTTGAGGTAAATAGTATACTTAGGTGTCGACTTTTGGGCTTGAGGCCAAATGCCTTAGTGTAATTGGGGAATTGTAGCCGATTTTAAGGAAATTATGTTGATGGTAGTAGTAATCCTGAGATGTTTGCTTGTGGTGAATGGTTGTGGTGGAATGACCTTCGTGGATGATTATAAATTTACTAGTTTGATAATTCATGCGGAATAAATTGTGGGAGTCTATTAGAACTCGTGAAAGTTAATCGACGGTTAATGATAGGAATGATCGAATTCGAGTATCCTGTAGGGTATATTGGTGAGCAACTTTAAAATGGTTAGAGCTTGAAATTTCAATCGGGATGTTTGGATTATCTATGGTTGGGAGACAACCGAAGTCGTTTGACTAGGAATGAATCCAGTTGTTGGAGTGTTCCTCCGATCATACTTGCGGTGTACTTGAAGGAGTTTTGTGGTAAGAAAAGTATTCGAGAGATTTTTAGGCGGTGTGGGAAATCTTAAATTCCAGTTAGTGAAGGTCTAGTGGAAACACCGAAAGTGTTCCGAGTGAACTTGGGAACCTGAGGTTGAGATGTGGGAGACCTATCTATAGCTATTCACGGGCATAGACTTCGAGGACGAAGTCTAATCCAAGTGGGGGAGAGTTGTAAAGCCCGTATCCCGGTATGTATTTTCGTATTATTAATCTTTTTTTAAGCTATTATTTAACGTGGTTTCCGTTAACGGGATTAGACGATTTGGACCTAATTGTTAAGTATGTCAACTATTTTGTTGGTTTGCGAGAAGAGTTTAGTTGAGGGGCCAAAAGTGGCAAGGGGGCCAAACTTGTGCATGGGATCAGCCAAGAGACACCCCTTCCCCTTCCTATTCCCCTTCGGTTTCATGTTAGTAACCCCCAAGAACCTTTAGCCATCTCCCCTCCCCCTTCTTGTTGTTTTCGGCCGAGAAAGGAAAAGAGAGAGAGAGGAATCGGAAGAGAGAGGGAGGAAGAGAAAAACCGAGAGAGAAAGAGAGCAAGGGTCGAGAGGAGGAAGGAGGAGATCGCCGGCGTGAGGGAACCAGCGTCGGGAGTGGTCGGAAAGGAGGAGGAAGAGGGATTCCGTTAAGGTAAGTGTCCCGTTCGTTTTATTTGATGTTTTTCCTCGTCGGAGAATGTAAACCGCCACCACCACCGCCGTAGCCACGGCTGCCGGCGGTGGGGCCGCCGCTGCACGCCGTCGCGATGGCGGCAGAGAGTGCGTGCGCTTGCGGGTGTGTGGGTGTGTGCGGGTGTGGGGTTGCGGGTGATGTTGGGAGGTTTCGCCGGAGGTTATCGACCGCAACCACCGTCGTCGCCGCCAAAAACCACCACCGCCGGAGGCGGCAGTGGGTGGTGCATGGTGTGGTTCAGCCCATGCCAACCCTAAAACAGTAAGTCATGTTGCTTTGCGGGTCTGTTTGGATTAAGACGTCTTATTGTGTTCAAGTTCAAAAGGTTATCATTTTATGTAAATTGTACAGTTTCTGCTCTGTTTTGTAAAAGCTATAACTTTTGCTAGGAGTGTCGGATTGGGATGGAGCTGGTGCCAAAAGTTCCCATTCTGAGTCTAGTAACTTTTATATGTTTTGTGGAAAAACCAGTTCGGGCCATAGCTAGTGTCAAATTGCCATTTTAAACGGACAGGTCCGGTTTTAGCTGCTCTGAGAGGTGTTTTTTGTAAAATTCACATAGAGTGCTAGGAATATCGTTAGGAGGCGTGCGATACGTCCCTGGAACCGTAAGACATTGAACTTCCTGAATGTGGAATTATATTTTTGGTTTGATCAGTTTAGCAGGGGTAAAATGGGTCCCGAACAGACCTGCGTTTTTAGTATAAAAGCTGGAATTTTTAGTTTCGTTAAACTAGTAAAAGTGTCGTGAGTTGGGACCTTCCGTTGACGTTTTTAGTGCGTAATTAGGTGGGAAAAGTGAGGAAGGTTGACGTGCTGGTGTTGCGGCTCAGGAGTGCGTCGCTTTGCTTTGAGGTGAGTTCTCTCACCGCGTAGTTAGGAATTTCATGCATATCGTTATTTTGTGTTACGTGTTATTATGTGTTATTACGTGTTTACGTGAATTAGTTGGGATGTGATATCTAGTTGTGATCTGTTGAATGTGTATGTGGATTATTTATGCTTGTGTACACCTCGGTGGGACTGGGGGGCTCGGTGGGACCGAGGGCTCGGTGGGACTGAGCTTGTATCAATGTCTTTACTCGGTGGGACCGAGGGCTCGGTGGGACTGAGCTTGTATCGATATATTTTTGGTGTGCTCGGTGGGACCGAGGTTCGTATTTATACGTTAATTATTATGTGGATTTATATTCGTGGTGATGGTGATGTTGCCTACTGGCGAGTAGGGGCGATATACGTGGGGTTGCTACCTGCGTGTGTGATAGGATTCACTAAGCGTTTAGCTTACCCTTTTCCCAACATGTTGTGATTTCAGGTGCGAGCGGCAGTCGGGCTTGACGGTACACACACTAGGCGCGAAGTGTCAAGAATTGTTTAAGTTTCATTTCCAAACCTTTGGATTTTATTTTATGAAATTTCCGCTGCATAAACTTTATTGACTGTTCGAGTTAACGACGTTAACTTCATTTGAGTTACGAATTATTAAATTGTGATTGTTTTATAATGAAATGCATGTTTTTAAAATTTAAAATTCCTTGTAATTTTTGGGACGTTACAATCGGTTATTGAAGCTAGCTTTGGTTTTGCCCGTCGCTACCGCAACAGTCGAAAGATGTTTTTCTGCCATGAAGATCGTGAAGACTGATTTACGTAACAAAATCGGTGATGAGTTTTTGAATGTTGCATTAATCTGTACCATTGAAAAATATGCACTTCTCAATGTTACGAGTGATGATGTAATCGACCAATTCCAAAAGATGAAGAGTCGTAGAACACAATTGTAAAAGATAACTGCTTATCATTTTTAATGAATTTGTATCTTTTGGTTAGCTATTATTTTATTTTATATTGGCCCCCCTACTATAATTCTTTCTGGATCCGCCACTGGTACCTGTGGTGTGGAATAAAGGAGGAGGAAAAACTGAATATTGTCGATAAATTCCTACCTCTTTATCTGACGCAGTAGGAGTTTGCGTGGAACGGATCGATTATCGTCGAACCCTAAAGGGGGATCAGTTTACCAACGTAAACAGCTAAAACAATAAAGAAGCCTTGAATATCAAGAACTAATATTAATCTGAGTAATGAATTGAATGAATTGAATTGATAAACAATGAAACCTAATAGTCATATTTATACTAAACTAATTGAGATAACTATGGAAACTAAATTCAAACTAATCCTAATTCTAATCCAACTTTAGAACTAATAATTAATAAATTAAACTAAGTAATAATCCTAATAATAATAATAATTATTATTATTATCCTAAAGATAAATCCTTATTGTAAAAAGAAACTAACTCTTAAAGCAAATCATATACGAGAAAGAAAGCTGAAGGACCAAGGGGTTGCGCGGCTTGGGCCGCGGCTTCAGGTCGCGTGCCAGGTCGCGTAAGCCTCTGTTTGATCTTTCTTCGATGCCAAATTCCAGGTCCTTTTCCTTGTTTTCCAAAGATAGAAGAAACATGTTAATAACCCGTGAATACTCACTGTATCATTATCTATCTATGAGATGTTTGGATTTTCTAAAACTCCAATGCAGGAGATAAATGTTATCCCTATTCGGGTCAAGGAAAGAATTTACCAGTCTAGGATCGAAGGGGGGGCTAAATGTAAAGACAAGGCATATGAGGATAATGATTTTCTATTGCACTTAATAGAATAGGCTCAAGAGCTATGAAAGGAGAGAGTTTCGTATTTCATATTCCGATTGATCAATTCGTGTAGTATCCAATCTAGAATATAGGCTTGCTCTTATATGTTCTCTCTTATTTACCGCGACGACGAAGAATCAAATTATCTGAGGTTCTCATGGATTATATGAGGAATTTTTTGTTGGTTTTATGCGATGACATATTGATTTACAATGATGACCTAGATAGCCTATTATGACCTTATGGGTAACATCCACCCATAGAGATGGTTTTGTGTTCTGCTTGTTGGAAGGTTCGTCTGGCCTGTTCAACCCATTGTCAACTGAGAATCATGAGAAGCAATAATTATTGAAGGATCGGCTTGAAAAGTAAATGTTTGAGCTTGAGAAGCTTCAGGTCTAGTGGATCGTAAACTCACTATGTTTTATTTTTGTATTAATTTTTGTTATATGTTTTTATCATTTTCCCAATCGTTTCCAAACAAATTAAACGCCTTTGAATCAAAAGAATAAAACCAACCTGGTTGATTTTGATTTAATCTTGTTATAAGTGATATTAATAGTGTATATGATTGAATCGTCCAAAATGGAGATTTTGGGGTCTTTTTGGTCCAAGTTAAAACTTCTAACAAATTCTTCAAAACATTCAGTAAAATAGGAAAAAGTGAGAGAAGGTGAAATTCTACAAATTTAGACAATTCCCTACAGATGATTACTTAGGACTTAATAGTGAGGGGCTGTTTGGCAGTTGCTGAATGGTTTAGTGCAGAATGATTAAGTGGTCAGAATGATTAAGAGGCTTTTATGATTAAGTGCAAAATGAAATATGATTGCTTGGTAATTGTTTATGATGAAATCAGGGTGCTGAATGGTTAAGGGTGTGAGGCCCATGATGCTAAATCATTCAAAGGGTTTTTGAACCATTAAGAGGCAGGCATTTTTTTTGCCAAACATGATTTACCGCTTAGCGATTCAGAGGTTGCCTCTTAATGGAACCATTAAGAGGTAAACAAACAACCCTTGAGAAATGATATTTTTATAATATTTCCACCAATAATAGTTTTTGAAAGTAAATGTCTAGAAGAGAAAAATAATATGTTACTAATATATTAAATATTTTAATAATACAATTAATCTTTAAAATTAAAAATATAATAGAATAAAATGTAATTTTTGTAGAGATTTTAATTTTTGATGGTGTATTTTAAACAAAGTTCAAATATATCGGAGATACATTTTAAACTGTTAATGAAATAGCCATGTTAAATGTTGGGCAACAAGGTGCATAAGGTAGGTACAGTGACGGATACATGATTTTTTTTTTAGTGGGGTCACCATTAAAGTAGTTTAAATGTCCGTAAAGTTGTCCGATGTATTTTTAGTCTAAATCTGACGTTTCGAGTGTTTTTTAAAGTTTTTTGGGTTGATTTTAAAGAATTTTTAAGTTTTTTTGGTCGATTGCGAGCGCCGTTTTTTATTTTTTTTTGTCAATTTCAAGAGTTATTTTTGTTTTTTTTGTTGATATTGGGACATTTTTTTTGATTGATGGTGTCCCGAACGTAAATTTACTCGGGGCACACCAATAGGTGTATATGTTAGTGGACTATGATTTTCGTTCTATTTGGTTTGTTTAAAATTTCAAGTAGTGTCTTCGTACATTTGAAATGACGGTTTTTGTTTTTTGTGGTTTGTAATTTAGTATTGTTTTTATTTCTTAGTCGATTCTTTTAAAATTAAATGTGACGGATGAAAATAGCAATAAATTGTAAACCTTAAAAACAAAAAAAATACGACAAAATGTAAATGACAAGGATGAAAATTGTAACACAAAAAAAATAGTAGTTTTCAACAAACCACAACGACGAAAAACGTACTTTACTCTATATATACGAGATTCCAAATGACATGAGGCAGAGTGTAGTGGCAATGTCAAATCTCAAGTCTTACGAGTTATGGTGAGGCCACACCATTTTTCAAAGTATGCCCCATGACGACATATGTATGCATATATGTATATATATAATGTTCTAAAAAACTCGTCGCACAACCGCCATAGCGCGCCATGGCACCAAGGCTTCTGTCTCGCGCCACGTTAAGCCCGTGGCACGCCATGGCCTATGCGCAGTTTTCATAATGCTAATTTGATTTTTCTTTGCGTTTTTAATGTCTTATTTGCAAGTTTTGTAACATAACCTAATTTAACTTGCTTACTACTATTAGCTCATTGAGTAATACTACAAAACACATGTTTTTATATATAATCTATCTATACATATAATAAATAAGTAACTACATTGACACGTGTCGTCGTCTGGTGAGCCGGTTTTATTGTTTTCCCGTCTAAACATGTATCTGGACGCCTTTACATTATAGGTTCAATTAGCACACCCACATTCAATCTTCCTTAAATCTCTCCTTAATTATTATTTTTAATTTATACCTTACATTTACTACCCTTATAATTACCTATGTAGTTACTTTTAATCCATTACTTTTTTTTATTTTTCATTTTAGACTCTTATCATATAAACATAAATAATTATATGAACTAGAATGCATTAAAAAAGCATTTCTATTTTTTACAAATTATACTATTGTAATCGTTTCGTCAATAACTTCGAAATAAGCCCACTATTGAATATTTTTTGATACATACGTACATATCCATACTTATAATAAATTCAAAAAAATCTCCGTCGTGTATAGTAATCCCAAAAATACGGTATAAACTTCTAAGTTTAAATTCAAATTATTGATATAGTTTCATTTTTAAATTCAATTTTACTCTAGATTTAACTTCATTTTGACTAATTAATGTTATAGTTTCATTTCTAATTCAAAAAACTTTACTTTTATTTTATCCCAAAAATAAACTTATTTTACCCATAATAAGCGTATATCTTTAGATACATACGTGCATATCCATACTTATAATAAATTAAAAAAAACGTAATCCCAAAAATACGGGATTTACTTCTAATTTTAAATTCAAATTCTTGATATAGTTTCATTTTTTAAATTCAATTTTATTATAGAGTTAACTTCATTTTGACTAATTAATGTTAATTATTCATTTCTAATTCAAAAAAAATTACCTTTATCTTATCCCAAAAATAAACTTATTTTATACATAATAATCGTATATATCCTAAAAACAAACTTATTTTACCCCTAATAAAATTGAACTCGTCTCCTTCTCTGCTCTTGTGTCCTTCTCTGCTGCAAATTCTCTGCTGCAAATTAATTCTCTCCTCTCATCACCTGCTTGGTGGTAAAGTTGTTGTTTTTGGAGGAGATTTCAGACAAATTCTACCGGTTATTCCCAATGCAAGTAGACAAGACGTTGTAAATTATTCGTTAAGTTCATCTTACATTTGGGAAAAATGCAAAGTCCTAAGGTTAACTAAAAACATGAGGTTAACTGTTGACAGTCAAGCTTCTGATATCGAACAAACAAGGATTTTTGCAAACGGGCTTTTGGATTTAGGAGAAGGCAAGGTTGGTAGTGTGAATGATGGTGAGGCAATTATCGATATACCTGATGATCTTCTCATTACCGATACAACTGATCTTGTATCTGCATAAACTAGTTTTTGGCTCGCGCGTTGCGCGACGGTTAATTTATGTTTTATGGTAATTATTTGATGTTTAATAGTTGTTGAATAACTTTGAGACATGTACAATAGTCGATAAAAAGAAAACAAAAACTCCATAAAAAATGTATATTACCTTGAAGATAAAAATATTTCTATTAAGTTTGATACCTATTATAAATGTCATTACTAAATGAATAAAATTATCAAACAAATACAAAATAATTAACTATTCAAAGTTCAAATGAAATTTAAATACATTCAAAGTTATTGATGTTTATTTTTAGAACAAAGGTATCCACATAATGGATCAAGATTGTGCAATGTTATTGAAATCAACATCGATCGTTAATTATGATTTTAAATTTTGAATTAACAACCCTACAACTTTTCAAACACGCAATAACTTTAAATAATTCCGCATTGCTTTAACAAATGCTTGAATTTGAACACCATATACCTCATTATTGTTGTAGCTAGCCATTAGGGTTACTTTTAAAAAGGTGAAAAAACAAAGTAAGTCACTCATTATATATAATATTATAATTTAAATTTTTGATTGTATATTGATTCCTGTTACAAACATAAACATGTGTTAACATCTAATAATCCTTTACATCTTTCAAATCTTTCATCTTTACATAATTAATTGGCAAAAAAATAAAATATAAACAATAAAACCTCCCTATTTCTCTTTAAATACACCTCAATTCATATAAATAAACAATATAATTTTCTTCAAAAAATAAATGGTGACAACAATTGTAATAAATGGTGTTTAAGAACGTAAGTTAGATAATCAAAGAAAAACCTGAGTGAAAATACATAATGAAATAAAGTTTGTTTTAATGTGGTAAATTACCTACATATTGTCAATAAACATAACTTTAAAAATAATAATTCAAACACATATCATGGAGATGGGTAAAGTGAACATGATCATGACTTTCGGTTTGGCTAAACAAAACATCCTCAAAAATGTCAACTTAACTTTGTATATAATGACAATATTATGGTTGTCAAAGCCTTTAATACACAATGTTATAGTTGTTAACTTGAAACAAACAAAAAACACCCACCTCATCAAGATAAAATCATAATACATGGTCCATGATACAACTAAAACACAAAATCAATAGAATAAATATTTCAACATTCATCAAATAAAATGAACCTAATACCATGATTCATCAAAACATAAACTACAGTTTCTAATTTATCAAAAGAACAAAATCTTGAAGAATGTTGTTAAAGTCCCTAATATGTATTCTTGAAGGTCATCAAAGCCTTTACTATGCATATATTTTGGTTACTAATTCCAAACAAACAAAAACAATCAACTCATAGTATTATAAAAAATAATAATACACATGATCCAACGAAAACATAAAAATTAATAGAAAAACATATCAATTTTAATCAAATAAAACAAACCCAGGATCATGATTTGTCAAAATAACAAACTACAATTTATAATTGTACACGACTCCTTTGCTAGAAACAATGTAATACTTGAAAAAACAATACACAAATATTCTTTTAACTTGTGGGTTACGCTCCTTAGAGAATGTTTAGAAATGAGAGTTAATGTAATAATACATAATGAAATTTTAAAATAGACAACATCAAAATAGATTGAAATGAATGAGTAGTTGAATGAAAGCCTTACTTGTAGTATATGTGTACCGTGATGATGAAACTTTACACATTTGATGATCTTTAGAGCTTGTTTCTGCTTGTGTCACTTACTACAAACAAAAACATAAAGATCATATGAAATCAACACAATATCAAAACTTAACTATAAACAAAATTCCATATCCTATATCGATCTTTTAATGAGAGATAACGTGTTAGAAAGGAAAGAATGGGAGGTAGGTTATTGTATGACAAAGAAGTAAAAATACCAATAACATATAAAAAAAACTTGTGTTTAAATAAGGGAAAATGAGTGATTAATAAAATAAGTGAGGGAATATGAATGGTTAATAACATAAAGAAGTGGAAATAAATGATTTATTAACATAAATTGCAATAAAACAAATAATTAATATAGGAAGATGGATGGTTTAGGTAATCAAAGTTACATAAATTGGTGCCAAAATTACCAAAATACCCTCCTTTATGTGAAAATGACATTTTTCATAGAAGGGCATTAAGGTCTTTAACATATCAATTTTTTTTAAAAATCAAAAATCCTAGAAAAAAGAAAAGTAAGCATATAGTGTTTAGGAGATGCCACATCATTGGCTTTAGTTTTTGTTTTAATATATATATTGATTGAATTTGTCTGTCCTTCTTTTCTTGTAAATGTCAAAAATTCATCGTATTTTCAGGAAAGAGCAATACTTACACCCAAGCATGAAGTCGTTCAAGAAATAAATGATCGTTTGCTATCATTGTTTCCAGGAGACGAAAAGGAGTACCTAAGTTCAGATAGTCTGTGTGAATCAGAGCATCTTCACGAACATTTTGATGAAACTTTGTACTCACCTGATGTCTTAAATGGTCTTAAATTATCGGGTTTGCCAAACCATAAGATAGTACTAAAAGTTGGTGTTTCAGTTATGTTACTAAGGAATATTGATCAGAAATCTGGGTTATGTAATGGAACTAGACTACGGGTGTTATCTTTGGGAAATCAGGTTATAGAAGCAGAGATCATATCGGGAAGCAATATTGGAAGCCGAACATTTATTCCAAGAATGTCTTTGACACCTACAGACAAGAGGATTCCGTTCAAGTTTCAAAGAAGACAACTTCCAATTGCTGTATGTTTTGCCATGACCATAAATAAAAGCCAGGGACAGTCATTATCGAAGGTTGGTTTGTTTCTGAGGCAACCAGTCTTCACTCATGGTCAGTTGTATGTTGCTTTATCTAGAGTAAAAAGTAGGCAAAGTTTAAAATATTAATTATAGACGATGAAGGTATAATTAGCAATAGAACAAACAATGTTGTATATAAAGAAGTATTTGGTAATTTATGATACGTTGTTCTTGTTTTTATTAATATTTTAACTATGTACTTTTCCATATTTTCATTTACGTTCTATTATAAATATTGTTTTATAAATTTTTAATATTTATTCATATTTTTTATTAATTTTTTGCAAAACATCATTTGTGAAAACTTTCTAAAACAAAGACATTTTGTAACCAGCTGCAAAAAAACAACTCTAAAGGAAAAAAAACTTAGAAAAGTAGCATCGTACTTTCGATGATCATTCATATCTGTAAAATAAGTTTTCTGACATGATTTAATTTTTTTAAATTACCCTGTGTAATACACGGGTTCAAACCTAGTATTATATATGAATTAGAAATTTGACGCCATAAGTCACGCTTTGAAGACGCCATGGCTTCGCCGTGGCTCCTAAGGCTTGAGGCTTGGCCTTGCCGCCACGCCACGCCTCACGACATTTAGAACCTACTATATATACACTTGTGTGTGTCAGTGTTTGAATAATCTTGTAGAACAATGTAAATTCATATAAAATTATAAAACTAATAAGAGAAAGAACAGTCATTTATATCACATATATCGAGTGTATAAGAAAATAATATCAAGAATGTAAAATCGAGATTAAATCTCTCAGATCTCTACTCACTATTTTCTTCAATCTCCAAAAATTCTTGTTTAGTTCACTATGTACATGAATGAGAGTAAGGATTTACATATTTAGCGTTTTAGTTTTTATATCTCATTTTAATGTTTATTTAAGTTTCAAGTGCCTTACATAATACCATTTATTCCCCAAGTTATATGTTTAAAAAGTATAAATAAAAGTCCATGCATTACAAAATAACACGTCGTAATGAGCCGTGTCGCGCCATAACGTGTTAGAATGAAAGTCAAATCTTAGAATGGAACCACTTGGGTTAACGTGGCGGCGAAACCAAACTTTGATGTCATATTACATCATAAAAATACATAACAAGTTATTTGGAACCATGATATTTTATTACCCCTTCACGGGTCAACCATTATGACTGATTTATCTATCTTATATTATAAAGCATTTGAGAAAACTCTTAAAACCCATTTTATTTATATATCAAGTATTGTTTATTGATGCATATATCGCTTAAAACTCAAGATTACAAGTAATAATGCATAAGTACAACTTTTTAAAGTTGCATGTTTGAATTCATATAACTAACTAATAAACATAATCAAATACAAAAAAATCTCATTTTAAGTATAAAAAATATAAAATACAATTAAGATAATCATTGAGTTTAATAGAATACTTAATTATTATATTTATAAAAAAAATATGATTAAACCTAAAATAAATCATATCGTTATTAAACATAAATTAAGTTGTAATAAAAAATTAAATAAAGTAAATTATACATGTAACCAAGAACTTTTAATTTATTAGTTGATACAATTATCGATATATTTTTTTTCAAATTTTTATGAGGTTTTCAAATTTATATTTTATTTAAATATAAAAAACATTTTTGCTTTCTCAAAACCATAAAATCGTATTATAAACCCTACATCTATACTATATCATAAAGCATTTATGAAAAACTTTTAAAAACAATCTAAAACTTCATCTATCGTTATTTAATGCTAATTACTTAAAATTTCTTAAAAACAACGAATGAATCTTTATGTACCGCATTTAATGCTAATTACTTGATTAATACTTATCTCTAACAACCTTCAAATACTTAAATCGTGGACTCTTATTAATTAATCTTTATCCCTAGCCACTTTCAAATCCTCAAATCATGAACTCCTTAAAAACGTTATTTTTTAAACAAATTTATAAAAAAAACATGATCGTTTTCTCAAAACCACACATTAAAATAAGAGTAAATTGCATTTTTGGTCTCTAGGTTATATGATTTCTTTGAAAGGAGTACCTGAACTTCAATAAGTCAAAGAGTGGTCCCTGAGTTATACGATTTTGCTCCAAATGTAGTCCCTGGTCACTAATCCCGTTAAAAAACTGAGTTAGAGCCAGGGGCATTTTCGTCCAACCAGGTTTTGTCCTCCTTTTGTAATTCTTTTTGTTTTTCCTTGTTTTTGTGAAATCATTGAACTTATAGGGGCCAAACTTATGCCGACAGAAACCCCTCTTCATCTCCACCAAACCTCTCCTCCCCCACCACACTGCACTCCTCCACCACCACCTCCTCCCCAGCCTTGTGAAATTACCTCCAGATATCCTCAGTTCAGAAACCCTGCCATGTGAGTTGCACGTGACTCCAAACCAAGAACAGTGATTTGGGTTTGTAGATTTCCAGCTTGAGAGCAGGTTGTGAGGGTCAACAATGGCCTTCTTCAACTCCAGAAGTTGACTTTCCTCTGAAAAGTCAACAACTTCTCCAGAAATCAAACAGAGCGACGACAAGATGAGAACCAATCCACCCATTGCAGTTGCACCCAACATTTTTTTCTTCTTCTTGAGTTGATAAATATCAAGAGAATAAAAAACCCAGAAGCAAAAACAGAGGGGTTTCCTGATTTGGGTGCAAGAAATTAAAGAAAGTTCATAAAGATTTTAACTTTGGGGAAATTAAGGAGAAAGATTCATGGGTTTGATAGTTAGATTTAGGTCTTGTATCAAAAACATCAGAAGCAAAAACACAGAGAATTCCTGATTTGGGTGCTGGAAATTAAAGAAAGTTATTGCTTGGGTTTTTTTCTCCATTATTTTGTAAAGAATCCGTTGGGAACGTATTTGCTGCTCGCAATATCATCACTGCAAGGGTACAACGTCCGATTCAAACTTTATGTCGAACTCTATTTCTCATCATTTTCACAATTAGCTTAGGGTTTCGTTTATCCTTCTAATTTAATCGATCAGTGTTCCATTTACATTCTGTTGTGTTGTATATTATTTTCATTCTATGAAACAGTAAGCTGGAATCTCTCCTTTAATGGCTGCTTAGATTAGATTAAAAGCCCCAATTTTGTTCATAAAGTGATAGTGAAGGTAAGAGCTGAAGTTCCAAAATTGATTTGTTCACTTTTGATTCTGAAAATGCTTCAAAATTGAGTGCTTTTACTTTATTGAATCTAGGGTTTCGACCTCTTTGACTTGTATAATAATTGGCTCTTAATTCACAAAATTGCAAGAAGAATTGTATAATAATTTCTTTCTTTCTCTAATTAATGCAAGAAGGGTTTTCGTTGTTAAGATTCATCAATTTCTTTCTTTCTTTCTGTACCGCTAACGACGATAACAAACCTGCAAAAAGCAGAGTATCCTTCCCTTGAAAAACATTCGCAATAAGAATCCCTTTCTGCATTGTGCTAGTCACATGCCTTCAACGCCCCCGAAAACTCAATTCGGACCCTTCGCCATCTTTATTTTCGGCGAACGACGATAAAGAAGCAAAAGGGTGTGTGGGTTTGTGGGAGATTTTGGGTTCATATGTGAAAACAGAGTGATTCCTGTGTTTTGGGAGATAAAGATTGTTGGAAGAAACAAGAAATTTGAATGTGTGATTGGGTGTCTAGTGGGAGAAAAACAGTAAGAAAAGGTAGTCATGGCTTTGTGGATAAGTTTGTGAGAATATGTGAATTGTTGAAGAAGAATCTAGCCGGTGGCCATGGAGGGTGGTGCCGTGGTGGTGGTGGTGGTAGAGGGAGGAGTGGTGGTGGGTGGAGGAGTTGGAGATGATTTATATATATATATATATATATATATATATTACTTAACAGGTCCTGTAAGTTTATGGTTTTAACAAAAATATAAAAAAACAAAAAAATAGTGCAAAAGGAGGGATAAAACAAGGTTGGACGAAACTACCCCTGGCACTAATGGACCAAATAGATGGGGTTAGTGACTAGGGACTACATTTGGAGCAAAATCGTATAACTCAGGGACCACTCTTTGACTTATTGAAGTTTAGGTACTCCTTTCAAAGAAATTATATAACCATAGGGACCAAAAATGCAATTTACTCTTAAAATAAATTAGAACATTAGAGATATATCGCGCTGCATTGCACGAGTAGACAGCGAGTAAACTTCTAGTAAACAAATAATAAAACTAAACATTAAAATCAAAACGTAGTATATTTTTTGACGAGTATAATTATAGTTTGAGTAAACTCTACTTTTGGTCCTTAAGGTATATTGATTTATTTGAAACAATGACCTATGGTTTCATAATTAGACTTTTTGTCCTAAGGGTTTTGATTTTGCTCTGAAACAGGAGGATCTGACCACTACCTCCATTAAAAGTCTCCGTTAGAAACACGGGTATTTTCGTCCAATATAGTTTTATTCTTCCTTTTGCATTTCCTTTTGTTTTTTCTTATTTTTGTGAAACACATAGAACTTCAGGACATGTTATGTCTAACTCTTTCTCTCTCTCTCTCTCTCTCTCTCTCTATATATATATATATATATATATATATGTGTGTGTGTGTGTCAATCCTTCCATTACCCGGTAGCATTAAAAACCTACTACTTTCCAAGTAAATAGTTGATATTGATTTTGTTGCCGATACACCACCAACATTATTGAAATAATAATACTTGTTGTATTTATTAGAATCCATGACTTCAAAGTTGAAAAATAACCCATTAGATTTCCAAACTCAAACAGCAACTTTTGTTTCTTTTCTTTTTGGAGTGAATATGAACTAATAGGAACCTATGTATGGAATAAAGTTGATTATAACATTTACCAAATCACATACATAAACAATCCAACAACTCATCAAATTTAATCCCCAGCCAACATATTAGATAAAGTACAATTAACCCCCCAAAAAAAACATGAGATATTTATCACAATTAGGTTCAATTTAAGAACCACAAAACATTAAATGAGTAACAAACTTTCCATGGGCGTAGTAAAGGAGACCTACGGGATGAGTTTTCTCATACTGAAGTTTATACCTTCCTTCTGGAGTTTTGAAATACGTTTTCAAACCCGGTGTTTGTTATCCGTTTCCGACGGCATTGTTTGCGCCTGTTGTTGACGACGACAAAGACATCATTGAATTAGGGTTTGACGCACTGATCATCGCCACGATCAGATGAATTAGCTAGTGTTATGTACACGAAATTTTGTACAAGAAATTATGTCAAAGCACATTGTTAAAGCTAGGGTTTACGGGTGTTTTCCCTGTTTCTCAAAAAGGTTTTCCGATGATGATAATGATCGGGAGAGTTGGTTTCTGTGGGCTTTTAATACTGCAAAATCGAATTTTGTGATGGAAATCAATTGGAAATTTTGAAGTGAAACTGTCGTAGGCAATAGAGACAGCATGGAAGGATTGATACATACATATATACACACACACACATATATATATATATATAGAGAGAGAGAGAGAGAGATAGACATAACAGGTCTGAAGTTCTATGTGTTTCACAAAAGTAAGAAAAAATAAAAGGAATTACAAAAAGAGGAATAAAACTATATTGGACGAAAATACCCCGGTTTCTAACGGAGACTTTTAACGAAGTTAGTGGTCAGGTCCTTGTTTCAGAGCAAAATCAAAACCCTGAGGACAAAAAGTATAATTATGAAACGATAGGTCATTGTTTCAAAGAAATTAATATACCTTAAGGACCAAAAGTAGAGTTTACTGTCATAGTTTAGATAATTTTTTAGAGATGGAAGAAAAAGGAAAATAAAAATAAAAATAAAAATTCAGGGATCTTCCCGCCTTTTTTATCTTTCTTGCGGAGGCGATTATCAAGTCAAAGAGGTTACGAAATCTCTATATGTTGGATTTCGAGATTCATTTTGTTATGTTAAAAGGATCGAACTCAAAATCTCTAGAATGCATACACAGTTTATCAGAGAAATCATTGCAGCAAATTGAGGAAATTATATGGAAATGGAAGAAAAAAACGCATGAATCAGAGCTTCGTCTGTGATTTCAATCGGTTACTGATAGATTTACAAAAGGAAAACGACAGAGATTTTCTGCTCAGTAGTAACAGAAAATCGAATTACATAAAGGAATCAAGCTATTGATTCCGAATTGCGATAATGGCAAGGTAAACGACGATTTCTCCTCTTTATTGTTGTTTCTTCTTCTTCGTTTTCATGACTGTGATTATTCAATTTCATGGATCTGTAGCTTTATCTTCCTGCATTTTAGACAAAGAGATTTATGAATGTAGAAGAAGAATTAGCATTTTAGAACTATGTTTTGTTATTTATGCGTTTATTGCAATCCCTAATTCGCTATAAGCTTTTGCGGGAAACGTGTATAGTTTGCCATTGTGAAAGTTACAGACTAGTGAATTGTTGAATGCAAAGTTGCTATGGATGCCGTACAATGGTAATATTCTTCAAATTGATGTCTCTATCCTGTTTCGCTTTCTAGGCAACAATAATTGTTCAGAATAAGTAAGAGAGGAGATAAAGTGCAGGTGAAACAAAAGTAAGAAAATGTCATGATTTTGGAACTGCATGGAACCCTAAAATGTAGAAACTGGCTGATTCTGTTCAGGTTTCTAACCTTGGTGAAAGTGGCTTAGGATGAACATTTGTGTGAGTTTCTAGTCTGCACTGTTAGCCAACTTAATGTTTATTTAATTATTTGTTATTGCAACTCAAATTGGAAAATTATAGATATTATTAGAATCCTGTATTATCATCTACTAGACTTGGACCATTTATCGATATAAGGGGTGGGTTTTTTGAAGAATAAATATATATATGGAGATTCCACATATTCTCACAGATGTTATTATTAGCTATACTACATTACTTACTACTTACTCAATGTGATTAGTAGTTAGTAGTTAGTACATTACCTTGGTTATGCCCTCTTAGTGGTGGTATAATCGGGGAAAGGAACTTGATCACTCTCGATGAGCTTCAAATCCTCTAGGAGGATTTCATAATGCCTTTTGACTTCCTCTACGGTTTTGCCACCGACAGCTATGGCGATATTGTGCCAGCGATCAGGGGTATTCTTGTCAAACACAGCAAGAGCATCTTCAAAGTCCTTGTTCTGCTTGGCAGTCCATGAACCTGATCCATGTGGAGAAGACATTGAGCTAGATGCCATGCAAAAACACTCTCAAGAAATTAAAGGGAAAAGTATATATGGGGGGTTAAGTTGATGCCTTCTTATGCAAGGAAAAATAGTGGAATGTGGAGAGAATAGATAGCTAGGCACAATATATATATATATATATGACAAAAATATAAAGCGATTTTATTGATGATGAAAACTGATTAAGAACAATACATCTTTTCTCTGAAATCAAAGAAACTCTAGTTACAAAATGAAACTTTTCTAAAGATGAACTAGAGAGAAGAAAGAGTAAAAGAAACTTTAGAGAGAGAGACTAAAATGAAATCTGATGATGAAAGAAGTCTCTCAACACTCTTTATATAATATTCAAATTTGACAGCTTCAGTCCCTCAAGTTCAGATAAACAGCTCCGCTACCCTCTGACTTTCCTTCAACATGCAGCGCAGCCCCTCAACCTAAGAAATCTTACACTCCAGACCCTGATTACTAAGAGTAACAAAAGAATGTCAAGATTGAATTTTATAACTGAGTTTTAACAATATATATAGTGATATGTGGCATTGGCAATAGGTGTCAAGACGAAGGATTGTGTGAGAAAAAGAGTTATGTTGAGAAGCGTAAAAAGGGTTTTGTACCCTGTTATGAACCAGTGAAAATTGATCAGGAACAATGAAATTGAAAGGTAAACGAGGCTGAAACTTTGATTAACAGGAAAAGATGATAGAGGGGTAACTAGCCATTTGAGATGCTAGCGGATCTCCCAAATTGACAACCAATTTCTGCATACCCTACTACAAACACGATTCCTTATTTATAGCTAGCATCCCGCCCCACAACAAGAAATTACATCAAACAGACTCGGCTAACCAACTCTCAACAAGAAGGGTGATGCGTTCTTTTAAGTTGTAGTGGTCCCTGCCTTATAACGTCCCTTCCTCCTACTGTATGTGAAACGTATAGGAGGATTCATCACATACCCTTGATCACTTTTAATCTCACCCCTACCCATGAATTGTGCTTCTCACTGGAATTGTTCCAGTGCATCTAGGTGCATCTCATCAGTGTTGATCTTCGATTATGATTGATCCAAGGGTCTAGATGCCTTCTTACGCTTCTTACCATAACTTCCATTCTCACCGGAACCCAACCCCATATGTCAATATGTCTCTATATAGCTCCAAAACACAATGGAAAAGTCAGGTCGTGCTAAAGAGAATAATTTTAAATGACTTGTATCCTTAAGCACCACAAAATGAGTAGAACCCCAAGGCTTATTTGCAACAATCTCCCGGTATATTAGTGTTCTCCCAAGGCTATATTTATTGCTCTCTTAGATTTAGAAGATGGAAAATCGGCTCTGCTATTGGACCATGTTTGAATCAAATCATAGCATTGGAAATATAAAAG
This sequence comes from Saussurea involucrata, assembly GCA_033807775.1. Classification (NCBI taxonomy): domain Eukaryota; kingdom Viridiplantae; phylum Streptophyta; class Magnoliopsida; order Asterales; family Asteraceae; genus Saussurea; species Saussurea involucrata. The sequence goes on along the minus strand of CM066324.1, from coordinate 126,544,132 downwards.
TGAAAGGGTTTAATGTTGATGTAATGTAAATATGAAATTGGTAGGAAGCTTCAATTAGCATATAGAAAGGGATTTAGCCTCACCTTGGTCTATGTGATCCATATATCAACTACATTCATGTGATAACAAAGGATCGTGTAAGAAGAAGAGTTAACGTGAGAAAGTAAGATGTGATCTGAACCCTTAAATCATTTTTAATCTCAAACACATCCATGAATTGCGCTTGATACGTGAACTGATTCGGTGCATCTCATCCTAATGTACATCCAAGGGTGGAGATCCCTTCTTACCCTTCTCACCATAACTTTTATTCTTACCAGAATCCAACCTATGATTTGGTTTGTTGGTATATGCGATCCATATATCAACTACATTCCGGTGATTTGGTTTGTTGAGAAAAGATAAGGATGCCAATAGAAGGAAACAAAAGGGATAATGCTAGTGACAAATATAAATGAATACCATATTTACAAGATAAATATATGATTTCATTTCTTTCTTCAATAGAATAAATACCATATATCTATCTATCTTTATATGACTAATATTTATGGATATATGTTCTAACAGATAATCATTTAACTAACCAAATTTGGAGGGGGTTGCATTGCAAAATGGCAAAAAATTTCGACATTTGCACAAAATAGCGGCCCCCTTTAGCAAAGTGGCCTTTGCGAGCTCCGCTTTTTCAACATCTCCGTAGAAATCTCGACTTTACAAAAAACGTACTTCTAGAGCTCACAAAGTGGCCCTGTTTGTCTGTTTTGCTGCTAGATCGAAAGCTTACCTGGTGCTGTTTTGAGTGGATTTATAGAGGGGACCAGCTCGTAAAAAAGGGGGAACTCGCAAAACCCATTTTGCGAACTTAGGGATGGCAAAAAAAACCGTCCCCGATGGGGATCCGACACCCGAACTCGGTTTGACCATGGAATCCCCGAGTTGACCGGGGATGGGGACGGGGAATCCCTGAATTTGTTAATCGGGGATGGGGATACCTCTCAAACCCGACCCCGGCCCCGACCCCGAGTATTTAATATAAGTTTTTATATATAGTATGTGTTTATATATATACGTATATATAACATAATAGAAATGATAAATCCAATGAGTATATATACTATATATAACACTTCAATATAATCAATCTTCGATTATGAGAAAACTTTCAAGATATATTATAGTATTGGTATTATTGTTCGGAAAAAAAAATTTAGTTATATAACGTGGATGTATAAAATATATATTATTATGTATTGTAATTAATATATTTTTTTCCGAAAACTCTTATACAAACACAACAAATTAAAATTTGGTTAACTAAAGTTTATAAAAATATGTCATTCAATCATGAAATTGACATTTATAAATATATTATATAAAAAAAATTAAGTTTTGTAAACGGGGAAAAATCCCCGATTCCCCGATGGGGATAGGGATGAGGAAGGAATTTTGTTCCCAGGCGGGAATGGGGATTGCAATCCTCGATATCTCCGACCCCGTTGCCATCTCTGTGTGAACTCTGTATTATCTGGAAAATTTGGTTATTTTTAAAAATTTGGTTAGTTTTGTGATTATCCGGAAACAAAATCTGTCTCCAAGTATCAAGACTAGTTTGTCATCATGAAAAATAAGGTGGCCTTAGACCATCTTCAACCATACCACATAACATCAAATTTGCAGTATGGTGAAACCCAACCATACACCGAAACATCAAATTTTTTGGTGTGTTACTATTCATTTTTTTTCAAAACACACCAAATTTGGTGTGTTACTATTCACACTGCAAATTACCTTTCTGTATGTTATAAGGTTTTGGAAAATGGTTTTTTTAGATGGACCCACCAATTTGTGTTTTTTTTAAGTATGATTGGAGTTGAGATGTTTTTTTAATGTTAAGGGTCCCACCAATTTTAGTGTTTTTGTGTTATTTTTGGTGTTTTGGGTTGGAGATGCCCTTAGAGCATCTCCAACCATACGCCATCTCCATCTTTTTGCCGTACGCCATCACTCCAATCACACGCCAAACGAAAAAGAAAAATGCTGGGGGAGAATTTCAGACGCCAAATATGGCGTGTAAATTGCACACGGCAATTTACTCTGGCCCACCAATTTGTAATATTTAATTAATAAAAATTGTAATATTTGGTGTTTTTAAAAATTATAAATAGTAAGGAGTAAATAAAATATGTTATTTTAATGTGGGGTCCACAAATTTGGTGTTTTTTTTAAAGTATGGTTGGAGTTGAATGTTTTTTTTTGATGTTTTTTGTGTTAAAAATTGGTGTCAAGGTTGGAGATGATGTTAGTCAACAGATGCCAAGATCACGTGTCACCAGTTCACTAGAAAAAGGAATAAAAGAAAACGAGATCGATGTACCTTGTCCTGAACAAAAGTCCAATTTTGTAGCTGGCCAGCTGTGTCCGTACAATGATTGGAGCAAAACGAACCCCTCTTTTGGTCAATTTTTGTGGTTAAAATCTTGCTATTGGTATAGGAGGGTTTATTTAGCTAGCATGGAGACGTGAAAAGTGTCATTTTTGATGAGAAATGTGAGAAGTATTTTTAAACCGTTGATCCTTCCATGAATAGTGGCTTAAAAGGGAATTGATCTGGTACATATTTGGTACATCTCGGTGCATCTCATCCTAATGTTCGTCTATTTCTCGTCCAACGGTTGATAACCACTTCTCACGTTTCTCATCAAATTTGGCACTTTTCATCGGAACCCAACCCTTATTTAGCAATAGAGAAGAGTTCATTTAAATAACCCGTTTAGAATCCGGTTATGAATGCTTCCGCTGTCGTAACAATTTGGCTTTTATTTACATGCAGTAAAAATCGCTAGGATTTCACTTTTGTTTTGTTGGAGTCGCACGTCGATTAGACTATTAAAAAAAAGTAATCTAATAGGATTTCACATATTACAATCCTTTTTCTGCACTACAAATGATTGACTAATTACTCCCATTGACTACTCCTAAAGAGCTTATTTAAAAAGCTTATCTGGTTATAAACTAAAGATTTGTCATTAATTCATTACAATTAAAGATAACCATTTCGAGTATGTTCTCTACTAATGACCACATTTGAATCCTAAATTCCTAATTAAGAGGAAGGGTTGTGTGAGCAATGAAATTGCATGAACAAATGTGTGATAATTGGTTTGGATAAAGTCTCTGCAGTCAATAAAACCATGTGATTCTCAATAATGGACCTGTAACTTTCATGGTGACAAAAGGGTGGGGTGACTTTGTCCAATACATAACAGGTCGTGGGTTCGATCCTAGACCCCTCCACTAGCCTCAGCCGCTGAGTGGGCCAAACAAAATGTCCCCTCACATTGGTGTCCTTGGAGGCAGGTTTCGTGTGGGACCGGTTAGGGTTGCCGGTAATCAACTTTTTTGTCCAAAACGTATTGCTTTTAAGGTAACCCACCTATCTTATGATTTTGATGTCTAAATTGTTTATTGGCTCTTTCTGCAGCTGTATCCACACTTTTTTTGTTCTTGAGCCTTGGTAAGATTAAGAGGTCGTACACGTAAGTACTAGTACTATATATGTGATATTTTCTTCAGGAAGCAAAATACACACCTATATATTGAAAATGCAATTCTACCTACTAATTTCTTCGTCACATGCACCAACATCAAAACTTACAGGCCTTGGGGGATATGGTGGAATATCCCATCTGCCCAGGGTTTGAATCCAGGTGTACATAACAATTGTGGTCACTCAGTTTATGTCTTGCGGTCATAATTTGTCAGGGATTAGTCTACACATAGCCTAGTAGACACCTTTAAAAAAAAGAACCATCAAAACTCACTTTTTACATTGTCTATGTGTGATTTGATTTGATTTGATCTAATTTTGTGCATATAGCAACACCCATTTCTATCGTTTTAATTTTCCCTTTTAGCGTATTAAGCCTCGTATAGACATAAGACTTGTTATTTTTGAAATGCTGATGTGGACATTCTAATAGAGCACTTAAGGGGACTTTTAAGGTTTAGGGCCAATAGCTGTCTGTTTTATATAATGGTGTTGTAATAAGTTATTAGAACAAATTTAGGCCACATAGCAACTTCTATTGACGAGTTGAGGAAACTAATCGGACACTAGAAATTCAAAAGTGCCTTGTACTTGACGCATAAACCAATAAATCCTACAAACTTACAAACTAGTTTTCATGTTTAAGATATGAAACAACAAGTGTGAAAATGTAACGTTTATACAGTGACACAATGTTGTTTCATATGTGAAACAAGGACTATTTTGTGTGTGGAAAAAAATAATTTCAAAAGTTTCACATATGAAACAATGGATGAAAATTGGTTTGTAAGTATGTACAATTTATTGAATTTGTTAAATGAAGGAGACTCTATAATCCCTGTTAAAAGTGTCCTACAAAAAGACAAATAAAGACGATTTATTTCACGTGTCCTACTAGATTGCCCAACTCGGTCATCTATGTGCACCTTAACAACTTATTATAACACCCTTGTATATGACTCAAAGTTGTTTGTCGTATAAGCTTACGTTATTATGGACTAATTCAAATCTTATTATTACTTTTGATTCCCTCTTCGGGATGATAGTAAATGATGTTGTACAATACGTTTGTACCTTTTACTCGATTTACATGAAGACTTGTAATGATATATATATATATATATAGACTTGAGATCATGTGAGACCAGACTATTTCTGTGAGACCATTAGACCAGAAAATTAACACTAAACCTTCACAACAAAAGACTGTGAAGGTACTGTGATGGTAAACCTTCACAGTGTTTTTGCTGTGAAGGTTTGTTGTTTTTCTTACCTTCACAATGAATCACTGTGAAGGTTTAGTGTTAATTTATTGGTCTCACGGTCTCACGAAAACAGGTTGGTCTCACGTGAACCCAACTCTCTCTATATATATATACTTGATATATGAGGTAAGTCATGGACACCCATGTAAGTACTTATGTACCCCTACCACTAGAAGAATCTTTTCCATTTTCTGTCTATTTGGGGTGGCTGGGGCTTGCATTAGTGTTTATCGATGTAGTAATTTAATATATCAAACGAGAACTTGATTAATTTGTGAGAGGACGAGAAGTTCCAAGATAATATATGATAACAAATGATAGGAACATTTAATCATATATGATCAAACACATACAAAAGGGATGTTGCAGGTTGATTTTATCGAAGTTCATTTTCTGATAAGGTGAGATGTGAACTATGAAGGCAACTGCTTCATATATAAGGTACATGAGAATATTATATTCCTTCATCTTATGCATTTTTGTACCTCCAAATACATCCATGGTTTGATAGAACAACACTTGTATATCACAATAAATGTTATTGAAACTCTTAAGATATGTGAAACCTCTTTGAAGTCTCTCTAAAATTGTAAAATCCCACATTGGTTGGTGAGGGGAACAAAGGTTGCCTTATAAGAGGGACTTGATACCTCCCCTATCAGACGCGTTTTAAAACCGTGAGTCCAGGTGTGTGGACAAAGCGGACAATATCTGGTACGGTTGGCCTGGGATGTTACAGATGGTATCAGAGCCGGGAACCTGGTGTGCCAGCGAGGACGCTGGGCTCCTAAGGGGGTGGATTGTAAAATCCCACATTGGTTGGTGAGAGGAACAAAGGTTGCCTTATAAGAGGGACTTGATACCTCCCCTATCAAACGCGTTTTAAAACCGTGAGTCCAGGTGTGTAGACAAAGCGGACAATATCTGGTACGGTTGGTCTGGGATGTTACAGATCTCTCGAGGTGTTCCCAACATATATAGGTGAGAAATGGTGAAAGTTTAGCCAATATGGGGATCTGTTTAACTCTTTAGAGTAGAAAGAGAATCAAACTTTCTGATTTTTTGACGTTCTTTTTGAAGTATATAATATTTATAGACGCAAATACTCATACACACTCTTCACTCATCACTTTTGATAAGGTTTGAACCCGTGAACTTTTGGTGACAAATTATGAGGCCTTGAGTATCATGTTCACATGGGGAAGAGTAGATTTTATTTCCTTATCCACAAAATGAAGACTTGAAAGAACCATGGTGGCACATAGTTACAATGATTTATCCTATAAAGTTATTGAGAACCTAAACATTTAAACTATGCTTCAACTTAAAGGAGAAATAGAATAGGGTTTATAGATTGCATTTATGCATGGGTTCGTTCATATTAACTGATTATGTATTAAGTTTATGTTTGGCAAACTAGCTAATAAGCTACTTATTAACCGATAAACCATCAGCTGCTAAGCTAGATGACAGTTAATGTAAAATAACCTAAAATGACATGTTGAAAGATCAAATGCATAATCAGAAAAAATGGAAGAAAAATACCTAAAAAGAACTTATTCAAAAGCTGCTTCAAATAACATTTCATAAAACTATCTTATAAGCTAGCTTTTTTTTTTAAAAAAAAGGGGGTATTTTAGTATTTACCACCCTCTAGAGCATCACTGTCTGTCCTTGATGACTTAAATCAATAAGACAGTTTGCTCCTGGCTCCCCCACCGCACCTGTCCCACGGTCATCATAGGAGAGTTGAAGCACAGGTTTTTCAAACGGTACTTTTTCAATAAGCTTTGCTGGTTGGCTAAGCCTGTTCCTGGGAAGTTATATTCTCGCTGGAGAAAAACTATATATGAAGCTTTTATTTCATGGCTCTAGTACCGAAAAATAATGAAAAGGCAAAAGCAAAAGAAACTGTTGTTATAGCGATTAAGACCATCAGCATCGGTAAGCTGGTTGGAGCTGGCCGCTGATGAACACCATCGCCCCAGCGCTGGTTGGAGCTGGTTGGAACCCATCTCTGGCTGGTTGTTGTTTTATTTTTTTTTAAAAAGTAGACGTTGTGAAACGGTAAAAATTGTGTTTTTTTCTTTTTTTTCTTTTTTTTTCTTTTTTCCTCTCCTATATACTCACTTCTTCTACCATTTTTTACACACAAAATTTCTACTTTCTTATTCTACTCTCTCAATATTATTTCTTTCTTCAAAAAAAAATTATGGATAAACAAACACAAGATTTCACAACACCACGACGAGGTTCCAAATCGCGAGGCACGAGTTCGCAACTGTCCCCGACGGAAAATATTTTCAATCTTTCAACACCACCATCAACCTACCATGGAAGCATACAACAATACCCTATGTATTCACCCAACACCATCCCGGCTGGGTTCCAACAATTTAATTCGGGTGGATTCCAACAATTTAATCAAGGCGGCTTTCAACCATTTATTCAAGGTGGCTTTCAACAATATAATCAAGGTGGGCAATTACAACAACTACTACAACAAGAAACATATCTGGAGGACGTTGAGGTCGAAGATACGGTTCCCGATACCCCACCCGATTTGGTTCCCGAAACACAACTCGATGCGGGAACCACGACACAAGGGAAAAAGAAATTTGAAAATAGAACGAAAGCGGTTTTGTGGACTTCCGAAGAAGAGGTTTTGGCAAATGCATGGCTTTACGTCTCCGAATATAGCACCGTTGGAAACGCACAAAAATCGGGTATATATATTTATTAATGTATTTATCTTTATTATATATACTTATTCACATATATTTATGTAGTTTTTTAATTTGAAATTATGTATTTTTTTATGTTTTTAATTTGGTTATGTAAGGTTAAAATTGTAGTTTCAATTTATGAAATATTTTATTAATTGTTTTATCTTATATTAAATTATAAATTATTTATAAAATTTAAATTAATATACTTGTAACAAAAATAAAAATAAAAATAAATAAAAGATGGGATGGTGGTGTGGGATGGATGTGGGGGTTTGTGGGTTAGAATGGGTTGGAAGGGAAAAATGATGTGGCGCTGATGTGGCAGTGAAAAAGTGTCGGTTAGTGAGGGATGGATGCTGATGGTCTAATCATTGGATTATCTAAAGTTGATTGATTGTATCTAAGGATTCAATGCAATGATTGGTGCTAGTGGTTGTTTGTTTATAGCTTTGAAGATTTCTATTAAACATCAAAACATCCTTTTCTTGAAAGTCTTAAAAGAAAGATTATGGAACATAGGAATTAAAGGATTTGATAGTGATTGTGTAAGGGGCTATTTACTGAAAACAAAATTGGATAAGCGTTAATCGGGTAAGCTGCTCTGACCGAGTAATTAAGTGAAGGTTTGTTTACTCTGTATGAGTTAACTTGTTTGTTTGGATAATATTGTCTGTTTGAAAGACGGGAGACCAATGGGTTTTAGGGAGGCAAAGAGAAGTTAGGATTATTTAGGAACCTGTAGGATGATTAAAGCTATATATATATATATTAAAACTATTCAAGAGAAATATTTCAGGTCTAGCCAGTGGTGGATCCAGGATTTTTTCTTATTGGGGTCACCTTTAAGGTAGTTTAAATGTCCGTAAAGTTGTCCGATGTATTTTTAGTCTAAATCCAACTTTTCGAGTGTTTTTAAAGTTTTTTTGTTTAATTTTAAAGAATTTTTAAGTTTTTTTGTTGATTTCGATGTTTTTTTTTGGTTTTTTGGTCAATTTCAAGATTTATTTTTGGTTTTTGATTGATTTCGGAGCACTTTTTTTGGTTGATGGGGTCCCGAACGAAAAATTACTGGGGGACACTAAGCTAAAAACTACAAAAAATTATGTTTTTACCCTAAAAATTTTCCTTTTTTTTTAATGGGGTCCCATTCCCCCCCCCCCCACTAATCATCAAGTGGACCCGCCCCTGGGTCTAGCCGAAGTGGGACTCTAACACGCCTCTTGCGACTGAGGCTAGACGGACACGGATTGATCCAGAATGTCTAGAGGGGCCAGACGAGTACAGATTGCCCCAAGTCCCTAGATTGGTAGACCTTCGCTTTTATATTATATGAGAATATGTGGAACTCAATATTTACTCTCCAAACGAGCCCTAAAGAGAAGGGATGTTTCAAAGAGAAATGATTCTTACACTCATATTTTTCCTCCCAAAGAGAATGATACGATGGTTCCACATATTCTCACACGGTATCAAAAGCAATGTCTACCAATGACTCGACATTTCAGAACAGTTTATGTTTGTCTGGCTCCCTCTTAACACTCTGGGACAATTTATATCCGTCTAGCCTTCCAATGTGTGTTGGAGTTACACGTCGGCCAGACTTGGACCATTTCTCCCAAATATATGTCAAAATCTCATTTCTCTCCTGAAAGGCTTTTTTTGAAAAGTAATCTAACGAAGTTCCAAGTATTTTTTTTTTCATAATCTAACTTATACAAGTTGCCAATTTTTTCAATCATCACACATCATCTATATGGTTTCCTGGATTAGGATTTTATAAAAGCAAATCTTATGGCTTTCAAGAAAATATTTACATGTGTAATAATACTTCATCCGTTCCAAATTATCCACATTTTTATTTTAGTTTATTTTAAAATAAGTTTTCACTTTCAAAAGCAAGTTTCATTTTTCATTCTACCCATAATTATGAGATGAAGAAAGCTTATTTCTCTATTATTTAAAATTGTATATCATTTTTGTTGTCGACATTTATTTTGGGACGGATTGAATACTAAAATGAACTTTAAGACATCCTAAGGAAAAGATTTTTTGTGGGTCATGGAATCTTGTATGCTTATGCTGTCTCTGAATTTTATTTCTGTTGGAAAAGGCAATGTAGAATGATATGGTTTTGTCCTTTTATTGCTTTGTCACCGAATATTAATTAAATTTTTGTACAAAAAGGTTGATACCGGCAAGCAACCCCAACCGGCTGCCTATCCATAATGTGGGGGCATACCTGACTCACTCAGCGGTTGTGGCTATGGAGGTGTCTTGGGATCGAACCCGAGACCTTTTGTTTTTTGTACAAAGATACCCCCACTCATTACTAGCTGAGCTACACGTGACCAAATATTAATTAAATGATGAGTGTTTTTAATGTCCCGTATGTTTTTTTTCCGTACGCATCCACTAATTATTTCCAACAATATATCTTTATCTAATAGGGAGTTATTCTCGCATTCAATATAGAAAAACGGTAATGATTCTTAAAGTCTAAAAGTAATCATTTATGTCAAAATTGGGACTGAAAAATTAATAATATTCTCGAGTTAATTTTGCGATACCTTGGTAAAATCTGAAAAACATTCCATTTCAATTCCTTCAAAGTCAAATTTCTTTGACATATTCTATTTCATCTAAAATATTCCGCAGACCAAACGCCACCTAACGAGTATCGATCGAAATACAACTCATAGAAAAACGATCATTTGCACAATCTCAAGTTTTATCCAATGTTTCTTTTCTCTTTAATCATGAAACCCTCTAAGTATTACAATTTACAATCAACCATTTGGGTTAAAAATGATGCATTACTAACAGGGTTGGGTTCCAGTGAAAAGTTGAGGTTAACGTGAGAAGTGATCATCAACCTGATGAGAAATTTAAGATGAGATGCACCGAGCCACCGAGATAAAATTCACCGTATCAATTCTCTTCTAAGTCGCAATTCATGGGAGGATATTTGATAAAAAATAGTCAAACGGTTCACATCCACTTCTCACGCGAACTTTCACCACAACTGATAAGCATAAGGATGGAATCACCCTTCGAACTTTATAACCATTTGTTCTCCAATCTTGAGTTAAAGGATTAGCAATCACTAAAAAATATTAATAAATATTAATTTTTAAAAATAAATGTATAATTACTTAACTATCCCTAATTTTAATCAAATAACCATCTAACCATATCTTTAACCTGCAATAATATTTCAAAAAATCACATTTAACTCAAGAATGAAATAGAATGTACTCAATTTTTATATATGAAGAAAGAAACCTTTCCAAAATAGTAGATGTTTACTTTTGCATCATGAATTTATAACTCAAGCTGCTCAACTCGGAATATGTAGAGTAGCCTTAAAAGCCTCGTACCTTCGCAGAGATACGAACGAAGACTCAAAGACAGCCTCATAAGTCTGTTCGCTCGTATAGCGGCTTTAAAAACCCACAAAAATGGTCTTTATTGTCATCAACGATTTCTACAACCTCGAGATCGAAACATATTACAAAACGAATCACCTTCATGACCAACTGCAGATCATTTTATTCTCCAAAGGTTACAAACGCAGAATGCTGTTTATCGATATAAGCTCTCGGATCTAAGATTCTCAGCGATCTCAGTTTCCCACCGATCCCCATTCTCAAGCAATTTCTCCTTGTCGTATAGGAGTTCCTAGAATAACAAATAATATCGGAGTCAGGCAGGCAGAGGCAGACCCACAAAGTCCGGGCACAAAACAACTGACATAATATAATTTAAAATAAATATTAATTGTAAATACTACAGTTTCATTAAAAATGATATATAGTAAACAGGTTTTTGAACATCAAAATGGTTTCTTTTTCTTTTTCTTTTTTTGCTGTAACCAAAAAAAAAAGCCAAAAAGGATTTTAACTTGTGACCTATAATAGGTCTATGTAATGACACTACCAATATGTTGTAACCACTTTTTGTTAATGCGGTCAAGACGATAGAGTGGGGCATGTGCACCCGTACCTTATACCTAGGTCAGAGACATACAGGATTAACGAGTGATGAATTTTTCTCACAAGCGTACTTGGGCTATGTTTGGCAAACTAGCTGATAAGCTAGTTGTTGGTTAATAAGCTAGCTAAGAAACTAGTCACATTTGGTTAAAAAAAAGAACTAACTTATAGTTAGCTTATGCTTACCAAACAGTCGATAAGCCCAAAAAAAAGCTTATAGTTGCCAAACATGGCACTGGTTTTCTATTGCAAATAAATCATCATTGCGAAAACGCAGAGTCTACACTACATTTTATAAAAACGGATATTTTGGATGAATAGTATAAATGCAAATGCAAAAATAATCATCATACTTGCCAACTTTGATCCAAATGACTCTGCAACCATGCAGGGTTTTTTTTGTTAGTTGCCCTTTTTGCAACAAAAGGCAAGCACGATGGTTTGAAAAGTTAAATCGCTTTACGATTAATTTAGCGAGAGCGGGACATTCACACTAACCTCATGAGTCTCGGTAGCAAACTCAAAGTTGGGCCCTTCAACAATGGCATCAACAGGGCATGCTTCTTGGCAAAATCCACAGTAGATGCACTTTGTCATGTCGATATCATACCTGTGAATTGCAATCCATGAGAGAGAGAGGGGGAAGGAAGGAGAGAGGGTAGCAAGCATTATTATTCACCTTGTTGTTCTACGGCTCCCATCTTCTCGTTCCTCAGCTTCAATAGTGATGGCTTGAGCTGGACATATCTAATACATATCGAATAATTCATAAAGATAATGTCAACAATCAGACAACAAACAAAAGAACTCTAGCGCAAACTACACTTCTAAAGATTAATGAATCAGGAAGAGATAATTGTGCAATCATAGAGATGCATAAACAGCTCCTCCAAAAACGGAGAAAAAGAAGATTTGGGGGTTTTTATGCTCTCTTTTTGCTCCAATAACTTCTCCAAAATGGAGAAAGTAGGAGAGAGAGTGAAAATTTCTAAAATTTTGGAGCGCCCTCCAAAATTTATTAAGAGAGGACTTTTTATCATTCCAAAATAAAAACCTTCGTAACTGCCAAAGGGACTTTCGCCTAGGGGTATCCGGTAATCCAACCTTCCTAGAGATCAAGGATTGAGAAATGTGTGTGGGTTTCATTTGCTGTATATAAATATTATATACTTCAAAAAAACCTCCCTAACTTGCCAAAAAAATATTAAACGGAAGAAGAAAGGGGACTTTTATATTATTAAATATTTTAATAATATAACTAATGTTGGAATCTCTAAAATGAAGAAATTGTTGTTGTTAAATGTAAGTTTTTAGAGAATTTGAAAGTAGGTTTTTGGAGAAATTATAGAGAAACTGTTGGAGATGCTCTAATTAGCTTATGTAAATTATGTGTCCAACTTGATTCAAGTGAAACAATAAATTTCAGGGTGGGGCTCTTACAAGTCAAAATATCATGGTATGAAATAAGTGAATTTATCAATTTATTTCAAGGTATGAAATGAGATAAATTTTCAAGTGTTCTCACTTCATTTCACCACATCATTTGCGATCTTTTTATATAAAATAGGTGGATCACTTATCACTTTATAGAAAATGATAAGTGAACCTTTTGTAAAACATAATAAATTAACATACAACCTTATGCAAAATGAAACCTAAACAACTGTAGATAAACAAAGTCCAGTTTTTTTTCAAAGGACTGATCAAATGCAAAATAAGCCATTAATCCAACAGAAATATTAGAAAATGACCAACATGTGCACAAAAAATATGTCAAAACCGGCACAAAAACCACAAATTGCAGAAACCCCAAATTAAAACTACAGGAAAATTATTAAACACCACAGAAAAATGCAATTATAAACTGAATGAATGAATGCATGCACAAAATGCAATTAACAAAAGGCTACGATAATGAAAGTAAACCTTACAGCTTCACAAAGTTTGCACGCAATACAACGCTCCTCTCCGGTTGGATAACGTCGAAGAGCATGTTCTCCACGAAAACGAGGGCTCAAAGGACCCTTCTCAAATGGATAATTTATCTGCATATGAATCCATTTAAGTAATTAGTATCAGCCTAACAACCAAGCAACGGCACTAAAGCAATTAATGCCAAACACTTACAGTAACTTTTGGCTCAAAGAAGTATTTGAGCGTCAGAGACAGCCCTCGAACCAATTCAGTCAGAAATAGCGTGTTTATACTCCGCTCAAACACTGAACATTATCAATTCAGGACTGTAAGTTGCATGAAAAAAATAGAACACGATAAAAAGTGGAAAAGGTGGAAAAAGAATTTCATCAACAGTACCGGAGCTCCAGTCTTTTGAGATCTCCCTAGCCAGCTTCTCTCTTTCTTCATCATCTGTGATTAACATGGAATAATTCAAGTTCAGTCTAACTGTATCCATGCAAAAACATATCACACATATTGCATATCTCAGGGAGATGGAGTTTCAAGGTTGTAAGTGGATAAACATCCCAACACAAAAGACAAGACTCCAAGAAAACATTAATTAAACTATGCAATGTGCGGAGAAATTTGCATAGTCATTAGATTAAGTTTTTTAAAATTTAGCCACCAGAATTATTATTTTCCCAAAATGTCCGGAATTCCACAAGTCGACACCGCAGGTAAAAGGTGGCTTGCGGTATCAGACTTGCCGGATTCCAGACATTTTTTTATTAAAAAAAACTGATGGCTAAATTTTAAAACACTTGACCCAATATGGCTATTTATGTAAATTTCTTGCAATGTGCCCAGTCACCTACGGCTGTAGTTCTACAGGTATACCCTTGCTAAAACTATACCCCTACAGTTGAGGTATCATGAGAAATAGTGTGCTAACCGTACCCCTACAGGGCCTCTACAGTTGGACACTTCATGCACACAGAAAGGGTATGGTTAAGGCCTGATGCAAGTTGGCAAGATTTTCAAACCAACTATTCCAACAACTTTTGAGTTAATTTGGTCGGCTCTATCGAAAGGAAGGAACTTGGACTTTAAGGTAGCGTTTGGTAGGCAGACATGATTGGACTGGACTAGGCAGAACATGACACAAAGAGGGCAGGACTGGACAAGTTGTCTGGAATAGAACAGGCCTAGACAAGTTGCCCCTACGAATTGTTTGATGATTTCATATATCATATAATAGATTGATAGATATAATTGACACAAATCAAGTAATATTTAAATAATTTAATTTATAAACATTTTTACAACAAGTTTCATATACACAAATACATACATATATGATAGCACCAAATTTGAATGTAGAATTTGATATAACTGGCGGTAGTTCGAAGGAAAAATAACCAGTTCGTACAAAGGAAAAACGATGGTTTATTCGGTTTGGAAGAGCCTTATGAACCGGCGGAGGTGCGGTGAACGTTGTTGCAGCGACAATGGTGGTGGGGGTAGAGACGACAGGTGACTGTGAAGGATGTGAAGATGGTGGACAGTGGTAGTGGTGGTGATGGTGGCGGCCGCCAATGGTGGAGAAGGTAGTTGGCCAACATGTTGAAGGTAGAGGTGGTTGTGGCCTGTGGGCGGTGGTAGTGGTAGCCGTTGGTGATGGTGGTGGTTATGATGGAAGTGGCCGAGGGTGGTTGTGGAGGAGGTTGTAGTAGTGGAGTGGCCGACGGTGGTGGTGGCGGCGACGATGGACGGTGGTGACCATTATAACAATACCATATTAGGGTTGTATCAAATGAGGGTAGAATGGTAGATTAGTTTTTTTTAGTTTATATCTCATCCTTGCCCCCATCTTGTTCCACCTATTTTGGTGGAACCAGAAAAAGCTTTTTTTGTCTCACATTGTCCCACTCAGTCTCGATCCTTGTCCATGTCCCATATCGCGCCAAATGTGGGACAATGAGTTTTTGTCTTTTTTGTCCTGTCACATGTCACGTCAAACATGGGACTGTTCTGTAGTGTCCCACGTACACGTAAATGGATTTATTATAATCCTCTCATTGGTGTCCCTAAAGACTTCTTTTTGGGTTGTTAGGCTCAATGACTATTTCCTATATAGCAAGAAATGCAAACTAACACAAGAATACTATCATGGGTTGTTAGGCTCAATGACTATTTTCAAATTTGATGAGGGAGAATTGTCTGCCCACATTCAACCTCTTTTACTAATTATTATCCGCTAAGAAGTCATCAACACTATGTTGCCTCCGCATACCTTGTCCCCCAACTTAGACCAATCACAAGAAATTGATTTGAAATAACAAGGTCAATCCACCTCCTTCCCAAGAGCACCCTATTATGAAGTTATTCCCTAGGGGCTACACTATCACTCTCTTTCCTACCATACTATAGGTAGAAAATTTGTTAAAGGAGCCATCTTTTGCCTAAAAGTTTTACATAGATTAGTTCCATTCTGGCATTCTCCCAAGTGCCTCAAAACTTCTCTTTTCATTATCCACCCAAAAAACAACCCAATGTATGATGAAGGAGATGAAGTTGTGAATGTGTGGCTAAGCCAGAGATCACTTTCGGGTGAAGATGATTCCAAGATTGTGTTTGTGTTTGTGTTTGTTTTTGTTTTATGCTCCATGTCATAACCCAACATTTTATCGAAATTACATAAAAGTTGCATTTACAAGCCTTTAATTTTAAATCTACTACTAATGTTATCTACTCCCTCCGTCTCAAAGTAAGTGTCCACATTTCTATTTATATTTGTCCCAAAATTAGTGTCCACTTTCAAAAGTAAATAACTAAATTCTCAAATTTACCTTAATTAATGCACAAATATTTAAGAATTGCGAAGAGAAAGAAGTGAAATAAGGGTAAAAATGTCATTTGGTTAACAAAAAGGTGTAATAATTATGCATGCCTAAAATTCTGTTTGCATGTATTGACAATGTTTAACACTTGATCTTTCTAGAAACCAGGTGTAGAGATATATTGAAACCCTAAGTTACTCTATTTTCTAAAACTCAGCAAGCTAACCTTAGAGGATTCGAAACCATGGAATGAACCCCATTTAGTTACGTCATGTACCTTTTAATCTTTATGTCTATTTATCCAACATCGACTAAACACGATATCCCGAACATTCAAGTAAATACACAACACCACTTACTCCATGGATCTAACCATTACCTACCCTTGCTAAGCTTAAGTATTATACACGATTTAGCACCCTCTTTGGCCAGTACTTACTTTGACACTGACCAATATCAAAGTTGTTAAAGGCTCAAGGCGCACTTAGGCGCAAAGGGGTCTCGGGGCCTAGACGCGAGGCGCAGGCCTTAGGAATGCAAGGCGCTTATTATCAAAATGTGTGTATATACATATAAACACACACACACAGTTACACAACTCAAATATGCAGCAAGTAGAAGCCTCCAATGCAACAACTGACAATACTTCGAAAAAGGCAAAAGGGTTTAAAGCATGAGTTGTGAAGGAGAAGTTTTAAAGTCGGGGTATATTGTGGTTTGACTTATGTCATCTATTTAATAAATCTTTTTTTAAGAGGGTAGGAGATGAGAAAACTTATTTAATATTAGGGTTTGAGTAGGTAATTTATGAGGCGCGTCTAGGCCCACAAGGCGCCACAGCTAAGGGGCAGGGCCTTAGGGGCCGTTCGGTTGTGGCTTAATGGGCTGTATAGCCTATATGGCTTATTCGCTCAGCCATAACTACCCGTTCGGTTGTGGCTTATTCGGTCAGCCAATGACTTAATCGGCCAGCCAAGAAACATGTGTCCTTACCATACAGCCAATGATTTTCCACTTTTTACCCTTTGTGAAATTAAAACCACCCTTCCATCTGATACCATCATCATCTTCCATATCTCTGATACCATCATCTCTTCCATCTGACCATCTGCCATTGATGTTCACACCACCGTTCAATCATCTTCCATCTTTGATTCCATCATCTCTTCTCCATCTTCCATTGGTGTTCACAGTTAGTTCACACCTTCCCTCTCTGATTCCATCATCTTTTCTTCATCTGCCATTGTTGTTCTTGCCATACGAACCGTCACCCACTATTGTTGTTGTTCTTCCAATAGCTCTCAATCTACTCCTTTCTCAGCTGATTCGAAGTTCAAAATCGTTGTCATTCTTGCCATTTGAACCCACAAATCGTCCTCCATTTCTGCGGTCTATCTGTTTCTCATTCGTTCTTGGCTTTCGATTTGTTTCTCTTTCGATCTTGGCTTTCGATCTGTGCCCCATTCTTCATATTTCGGTATTGGCTTTCAATATGTTTCTCCTTCGATTTGTGTCCTTTTCTTCATATTTAGGTCTTGGCTTTCAATCGATCTGTTTCTTCTCTGGTCATCTAGGTTCTTATGGATTTATTTATTTATTTAGGGTTCATTGATTTTGTTTTTTATTTGAGTTTAATTTGATTCATTATAACATTAAATTTGTATTATTACGTTAAATCAAGTTGTTTTTATTTTAAAATGTTTAAATTGGTATTTTTCTAATAATATAAGTCATTTATTTAATATTTATATCAAACAGTTTATTTATATAAGCAAAAATAAAGACTGGGGTAAAATGGACATTTCTGACATTCAGATTGTTTATTCAGCACAAGTGCACAACAACCGAACACCAACTTATCTGTTAACAGCCAGACAACCATATCCACTCAGACAGTCATATGGATTCAGGTCTTAACAGAAAATGAACCGAACAACACCTTAGTGAGCCTCGTGAATACGCCGAGCCTCGACTTTAAAAAAGCCAAAGACCTTGAGCCTTATGAGCCTCAGAGCCTAGGCGCGCTTTTAACAGCTATGACCAATATACAAATCAATGTCATGATCATTCCATTGAAAGGAGTTTGATAAGCTCTTCAAATAAAGGGTTTAATACCTCAATCAAAACCAAAAGCTAAGAGTTAGATTAGCTACTTACTTCAACAAGGATCTAATATTTAGAACAACAATTAGAAATTATTTCTTCATGTTTTTCCTTTTCTTGATCCTATGTAGAAATATTCACTGAACTTAGAAACTACGCAACTAAACCCTAATGCACCATGTTCATGTAACACACACTAGTAGGTTAGACAAAGGTTTGATAGCAAAGTTGTGTACAATCTTTCAAAAGGAAAACACAACATATGGCTGATAAAATCATCATAATGTGAAATAAACATTAAAATAATAGCCAACAGATGCAGTCTTTGCTCCAGGAAAAACAAGTTGTGCTTCCTTAAACAATGTCAAAATGAGTAAAAGGATGACAACTTCTGGAGAACGAAGGGAGTGCATTTTAGCATGTAATATAATTCAATATCCCTTGCATGCATGTAAGAGCAGACACAATCAAGAACAAATGATAATATACAAACAACATTCTACATTGCCAAGGATATTTCCAATGCAAGTGAAAGTCATTAGCAGGAGTATGAAGTACCTTAATTTGTTAATATCTTTACCAATTTTGATCACAAAAGCAATAAGAGCAAGCATAGTTCCGTTATTCTCATTAAAATGGCATACATGCTTATACATATCGATTTCTGCATTGTAAACATGACCATATAAGATCGAAACTTAACGGCATAACCAATACCTTTATCAGTGGAAAAGGAGTGTTTGGTGGCAAACGAACGTGCCCCAGGAACTGTCTCACGGATGTTAGGGCCTTGCAGCACTTGTCCAGCCAAAGCCTGGCATAAAAGAAAGAAATTGATAATCATGACAATGATCTAAAAGTATCTACTTTCCAAAAACCAGAAGTAGAACCTAGCTTTACAGCCAAATGCTTTATGTACTGTTCAAATGGTTGAAATTTGCTCAGTGTGATGTAATGATGTTCTAATTTTACACTCATGTTTCATCTCAGTGCCAGTCTCCTTAAATCAGTTTCATCTCAGTCCTACAAATAACTCAACAAATTATTTCAAAACCCTAAAAAAACTGAATCCATCTACGACGATTGGATCAATCCAAACCCAAAACAAACTTCGAAATCGAGCATGTATAATGATTTCAAAAACCCTAACAAATTCAATTTGTGTGATCTGAAGCGGTGTCCTTGCATAGATTTTGTGCGTGTGTGCGTGAGAGAAAAAATATGGATCTTACGAGCTGGCGATAGCGAAGAGCAGAGATTGACTTGCGAGCTAAGATGGCGGCCATTACTGGCAGTTGTTTGAGATGATTTGATGATGGATTGATGGCCTCTGGCTCTCCCCAACGTTTATGGAGGTCTTCGCTTCAGTTCGATATTACAGGGCTTTTCCCTTGGATATAATTTTAAGGGATGTTTGTTTAGCTCATTCGGTAAGTCGATGATGCTTTGGGTCGCTGAATTGTTTTTTTTTTTTTTCCATCAAGGAATGAAATTTGTTAAAGGAATCGGAATCGTAAAGAAATTGGTGTGGAATCTTATCAGTTTTGACTAAGGGGTCGTTTACCTAATCACTTATCCGGGTAAGTGCTTACGGGAAAATTCAACACTATCACTTACTTCCCGGGTAAAATTTTAGTCCACCAAAATGGCATAGTATGCAACAATTTAGCCGGTAAGCGCTAACCGTGGTAAGAGTCGTCGCACTCACTTACCGGGTAAGACTATCGGTCCTTGCTTCCGCTCTTACCGGGTAGGATTCTTGGTTCTTGTCATATTCATCCGGTAAGCTAATGTGACTTGGTAAGTACTTACTCGGATAAGCGTTTTGTAAACGGCCCTAAATGTTTGGTTGACAGAAAATAAAATGTAATCTGTCAAATGAATTGGAATTTTTGGTTTGCAAAGGAATTGAAATGGAATATAAAAATTGACTAAAATACCCTTTGTTTGATATAGTTTTTTCTAGTTTTTTAAAATTATAAATAATAATAATATTAACATTTGATTATGAAAAAAAAGGTAAATTGTTGTTTCCATAAATTTCTTTTAAATTTTAGAACTAAATTAATAATGAATTTGCAACTCTCCACAATATGTTAATTTTGGTAAACTACTATCAGGTTTATCCCCTTCGGCTTCCCTACTCCACCCCTCCATCCCTTTTTTGACCTGATTCTAACCAATGCAACACCATTTCCGGCCACCATAGACTACCCTCCTTCCTCCCTGCAGATCGAAAAATAAGAACCCACGATCAAGTGAAAAAGGTGAACCCAAAATCGACAGAATAACAATCGAGACCCTCAATGAGTTGAAAATCGAGAACCCATCGACAGAATAACAGCAGGTCGATCGTGAGAGAGTCTCGATGAGGTCGATGAACTATGATGAGAGAGTCCTGAAGCAAAATCGGCCCATGGATGTCAAAAACTGAAGCAAAACCATAACATAATCGAGAGAAGTTTTGCGATGGAGAAGAAGTATACCACCGGAAATCGGTTATCAAAGAAGTTCCAGATGAAGAAATTGAATCAGTTCGATTGAAGCACAATCGAGAGAAAACCAGGGTGTCGATTGAAGCAGGTGAGAATGGAGAAGTGTAGCAGCGGTTTTTTTACGAGGGTATTTTTGTCTTTTTCAAAAAATTGGGTGGAATGGATTTCAATTCCATCCATTTTAGGAAGGAATGGTAAAATCCTGATTTGGGGGAATCTATGGAATTCAATTCCATTCCATGAGTAACCAAACATCGGAATGGAATTTGGTCAATGGAACTGACCATTCCAATTCCGTCGGAATCCTCCGAACCAAACGCACCCTTAAGAGATAAATTTGTTTGGTAAAAAAAATCTTTATTAGTTTTAAAATCTTCCAAGGCTATGTCTGACAAATCAACTAATAACTTATAAGTTAAACTGGTAGCTGATAAGTTAGTTATTGACTGATAAACTAGCTGGTAGCTGATGAAAAAGTCATGTTTGACAAAAACTAACTTATAAACATGTAAAATGACCAAAAAGAACATCTTTAAAAAATTATCAATTACAGTAATTAAATATATAATTAAAATAAATTTATAGCAATATAATATATTAATTAATACAATCAATGTAGCAAAGAAAATGTAACACCCTCAAAATTGGAAAGAGCAACTAAATAAAAATTTTAATATTACATCCAAATGAATAGAATTCCTTCCTATAAACCAATACTGAAAATATCTCAAATTAAATTCTATGATTAACCTCAAACAATTTATAACCCAAGTCTGATTACAAAGACTAAATCCATATCGGGTGTTACTTAACCCAAGTGCAAATTGTTATTCCCAAAATTAATGCGGAAGACTTCACTTAATCAATTCACTTCTCGAGCACACTACTAGCACTCCTCCCTTTCGCAATATCACTAGAACTATTCCCAACCTGAACCTGTTGCACATGCCTACAAATAAAAAGATTAGGCTAACGCATAGTGAGTTCAAGAGTTTACATCATGATTTAAATAATTTGTTGAATGAAAGATTGCAAGTTAAACCATGGTTTCCAAAAGAGTTTATAAAAAGTATGTAAACGACTCATTTTCCAACGCACACAAAATCTATGAGGAAAGTTCCCAAAATGTATATATCGTTTTTGTAATAACCCAGTTTAGGGTGAAAGAAATAAAGTAAAGTTTTGTGGCCAAAGTGTGATAATCAAAAGTTTGGTGTCCTCGCGTGATTGATATAAATAAGGGTAAAACCCTATTTTCCTTGATTCTATCAAAATCACTGTGCTAAGGGTGTGATTGGTGTGTGTGTGTGCAAAGGATTGGAGACTCTCAATAGGAGATTGAAATCAGATATATTTGTGTGCAATCGACATTCTTCAAAGAGGTAATCTCAGCTAAATCCCTATCACCTATGAGTTTATTGCTTGAAAAGCTTCTGTGCTGAGTTTTATGGGTGTATCCTTCTAAAATCAATTTCTACCAAATAAAGGAGACTTTTGCATGTTTAAAATGCTACTTCTGTAGTTAAGGAAGGATGAGGGATAACCTATCGATTCTATCAATATAAAACTTATCAATTTCTGAAAAGGATGATGTTTAGGGGTTCTAAGTTTCACGATTTCCTAAGAGTCGTCGTACCCGGCACCAGAATCCGGATGACTTGTCCGGAAACTAGCGGAGTCCGGATGATTTGTCCGGAAGGCGTGGGTGTCTGGAAGTCGCTAACCGGACAAATAAGAGTCCGAATGACTTGTCCGGAAACTAACGGAGTCCAGATGACTTGTCCGGGAAGGTGTGAGTGTCCGGAACCGAGTAGTCCAAAAGTTTTTCCCGGATACTCGCGAGTGCCAAAGCTAACCGGTACTTACCGGGAACCTGAGGGAGACCGGATAGCTATCCGGATAACTCCCTGTGTTATGTTATTTTGGTATTTTGAGAACCATCTCAATGAGTCGAGTAGAGAGTGTTGTGGGGAAACTTGAGGGTGATTTGAGAGTAGTACTCGGGCGACTTTTCACCATCGTGTGTGATGATTCGTTGTGTATGGGTGCATTTGGAGGGTGGCGTTTTCAAGTGAGAGAGGAAATTCACGGACGCCAGGTGAGTCTTTCTAAACTGAAGCTATATCGATACTCGAATTTATTACTTGTACCGATATATTGAACTGCATGATTTACGTTGTTTTAAACATGCATGATCAAAGCGTGTAAATTATTTTATGGATATGTGCGAGACATGTGAGAATTTAATATAGATATATGGGGAGTGTGTCCCATGCAAGATATATGAATTCGTTTCATATGGTCACTAAGGGCGAGTGTGTGCCCTAACACGTTGTCACAGGTGTGTACGTGACTAAGTGTGAGCCGTTAATATGTGTTGTGTGTGTACTTAAACTGACAAATGTGTCACTGTTTATAAATGCTTATAAACTCTCTTTAGTTGATAATTGCAGCGTGGTGTTGGTAGCAAGAGGGATCTCACTAGACCTCATGGTCTAACCCTCGTTTTTCAAAACTAAAACCATTTTCAGGTAAGCAGGTAGCCGAGAGCTCGTTTAGAGGAAATGGCAAGACGTGAGTTGGAGCTTGCGTATAGAAGGATTAGAAGACTTTCCCTTTTTATTTTGTAGTTACGTTCTCAGTTGTAGTTAGGGTTATTTCCGCGAACCCAGTTTTGTAATCTTGTAGTGTGACTACGTTGGGCCATTTTGGCGTTTTGAATCAAAGAAGTAGCTTTTGGCATGCTTGTTTGGTGTGGGTTGTTACAGTTGGTATCAGAGCACTAGTTTAAGAGATTTAGGTGACCGGATGAGCCTAAACTTAAACCGTGGAGTAGGAGGACACAACTGAGATATAGGAAGCCTTTAGGGAAAGACCTTGATCACCGAGAGTTCGAGACGATAGTAGTGAGGACTCTCATGTAAGGTAAATTCAAATCACATCTGGCCAATGTCATTATGAATTTACAGGTGCATGGGTGTGCTTGATTACTGTTGTTCAGACGATCGATGGAGGGGGTAGTGTGTAGAGAGTGGTGGTAGTGTGTGGAGAGTGGTGGTAGTGTGTAGAGATTGGTGGTAGTGTGTAGAGTTCTAACCTTGCCATGATGGCAATGGTTTAGTGTGTTGTGCGGGATCGTTCATGGTGTGAGTGATGACACCATCTAGAAGGAGTATTGTTTGAATTGTGGGTGACCGTGTGAGGTAGAATCTCTTGGGTTCATAAGGGAAGAATAATTGATTGGAGGTGAGATCCTAATTTCTGATGATTTTTCATTATGGGAGTTTTAGATGTCGATGAATTGGGATCTTGAGAGTTTCAACTCAATAATCGGGAAGTAGATATGTGTTTTCTTACTCTGTAGTCAGTGGAATAGTGGCAAGGGTGGTTGAGAAATGGTAGACGTGTTGGTTGGTAATATGAGGCGAGGATAGGATGAAAAAAGACTATTGTTGGTTAACCTATTTGGGGTTGTTCTGGCATTAATATCCAAAATAGTGTTGGCCGACAACGGGGGAGACCCGTATCCATTGAGAGTGGAGGAACACAAAAGTATTCCACTCATACAACGTTAATCGTATGACACTTCACGACGTGAAAGCCCAAGTGTCCCTACGACTCCCTGCAAGTTACACCCAAAAAGACAGCTGACCTTAGCAAATATTACCATGAATACCACACCAAAGGCCCGACACAAGCGGGGTTACAACCATGGCATTGCCCGACATGGCGGAGGTCATAAACGCACATCAATTATGATAGCACAACCGAACTCAACCCTCCTAGTGTACCCTTGCAAGGTAAAGAACTAAAGATCATAAAACATGGGGCCCGGGTCTAATCCCGCAACACCCAGTAGACCATCAAATAAAGACTGACTTACGTGCCTATGGATCCAATGCAACACAGTCTAAAATTACATGACTACACAGGAATGACTAAAGCACTCGAGCATGTAATTATCAATAATATGCAATAAGATGCAATCAATTGCAATAAATGCAAACCATAAATAAGACTCTACATTGAGCCATCAAAATCGGACAAGATGTCCCAAAGACTCCTTTAAAGTCAAAACCGAGCAAAATGCTCAAAACCCATTAGACCAATAAATAACGGTCCTCATAAAGTAAAATGCATTTAAACATCACTTATGTAAACATATACCTCAAAGACATTATTAACCCAAAACTCGTCACAGATTAGGACAAATGGTTTCCCAACTGGACTCATACCCTTATAATTCCAAAATGTCTCATAACACGAAAATGTGCATTTTTTCAAATGGTTTATAAAATCAATTATCCCAACATGCTTAAACCATTGAATAATCTCCATTTGAGCAATAAATAATTTAAGGACATATTTATGATTTCTACTTATCAAAATATCCGAAAATCCCAAATATGGGTGTTTTACAAAGTTTATAAAATTAACACTTCAAAAGATCAAAAGTCACCAATAACTCAACTATTGATAATTTTATGTAAAACACAAAAATACTTGAAAAATAACATTTTTGGCATGTACAACGTTTTCACAAATCAACTTGAACTCACCTTGTTAGATTTAGGCTAAATCTAGATTTTCCCCATCTTGAGTTCATTTGAAGAAACTTGCATCCTCAAGACAAATCTTCCAAAAACCCAGATCCATGAGTTTTCAACCATAAATATTCATATCCAACCACTTAGAATCGTTCACCCAAACATATTACATCAAAATCTCCATTTTGACCCAAAACCCCAATTTGACATAACTTTTATCAAAATCATCCAAACCGAAATTTGAGAAACATAAACACTAGGAAACATCAATGAAGCATTTATAACTCATATGAAAGTTTAGAAGCTAGGAGGATGGACTCAACACTTAGGTTTTGATGAAAACCTAGAAAACCCTAAATTTATTGAAGATGGAGGTGATGATGATGAGCTCTTGATCCTTGCTTCCAATCCACCACCAAATACTCTTGGATCTCCCCAAAACTAACAATCTATCGTTGAAAAGCCCTCAAAAACTAAACCATAGCAACATGAATCAACAAAATCGGAATTGAAATGAGAGAGATATGAAGAAATGAAGTTTGAGGCTGAAAATCGCGTTTTTATGCATTTCAGGTTCTCCGCGCGGGTATATCAGCGCCAAAACCCGCGCAAGACTCTGGTCGCCCGGTTTCTTCCTAAACACCGTTTTGGCCATAACTTTTTCGTTTTAGCTCCAAATTCGCTCCCAAAAAAACCGTTGGACTCGTATTTCAATCCTCCATCCAACAAGACCATAAAATATAGGATTCAATCCAAAAACCTATTTTTCATATTTATCTTAAAAGATCGGTATCTTCCAAAGATCGGGGTGTTACAGAAAATTTTTAATATAAATTTTAAATTTAGTAAAACAAGTTTTAGAAAAAAAATATATATTAACTTATGATTTTAAATGATTGTTACATATAATATTACAAAATAATAAAAATATATTAAAAATATAATAGTAATTGAAATTAAATAATATTGATTAATATTAAATATATATATATATATATAACAAAAAATTTATATAATTAACAACAACTCTAAATAATTAAAATTTAAAATCAATGTATAATTAAAATTTAATTTAATAATTTTCAGTTAATATTAATTAATAATAGTTAAGTTTAAAAAATTAATATTTGTTTATAATAATAGTTAAAAACTACCGAAATATCCACAAAAAGTTACTCAAAAGTTACTCCAAGTATCGTTTCAAAAAGCAAGCTTATGAATATACAAACATGTACCTAAAAAATAAGCTAGTTTTTTTTGCCAAACAATGCCAAAATAATTTTATATTTTAACCATCCTTTTTTATTATCCAAAAGCCTAACTTCATTCTAAACAATCACATTCTAATAATTCTATCTTGCATTATATTGTAAAAGCCTCTTAAACATTTCAATCACTTAATTATCTTATATCAAACCATTCAACAGTTGTCAAATAATTTTTTAATCCATCCCAACCAGACAAACATAAAGATAGTTTATCGTAATTGACTCATTTTAGATAATTAAAAAGTAGTTGATAAATCAGCTTATTGAAATGTTTTTTAAAGTATTATTTTAATAATTTCTATAATTTTTTGTCACTTACTTTCAACTATATCCTTAACAAAATATAATTTTTTGTTTATTATTTACTAAGGGGGTGTTTGGGATTGCTTATATTTTTAACTTATGCTTAATTTTAAAAGTGCTTATTTGCTTATGTGGTGAGGAAAATGAGTTTTTAAAAAGGTGTTTGGATTAGCTTATTGTGGTGTGGAAACATGATAAGCAAATAAGGAGTTTTTTTAGTGTTTGCAAATTTTTGCTTATTTATGTAAAATGATCAAAAAAATTAACGTCAATAATTTAAAAAAAATAATATTACCTTAAATAACATTAATAATTTAAAAATAAAAATAATAACTTATAAACATTCATAATTGAGGGTAAAAAGGTAATTTGGATAGACAAGGAAATAAGCATAAGCAAATAAGTAGGTTATGATTGACTTCTCAAAAACAACTTATTTGTGGTGAGGAGAAGTTATAAGCAGTTTTCATTTTTTTCTATCCAAACACTCCAAAGTGCTTATTTGTGGTGGAAAAAAGCTATAAGCAAATAAGTCAAAAATATAAGCAATCCCAAACACCCCCTACATCAACAATAATATAATATGACTTTTTGGAAAGAAAATGTCCCACAAAATAGATAGATAGGACATAAAATATGTAAATTATTAAATTATGTGTGTTAAAATAAAACTTTATAACCGTTTACTATCGTAATTGTCTCATTTTTTACCAATAAGATTTTGCTAACT
Organism: Saussurea involucrata; assembly: GCA_033807775.1. Lineage (NCBI taxonomy): Eukaryota > Viridiplantae > Streptophyta > Magnoliopsida > Asterales > Asteraceae > Saussurea > Saussurea involucrata. The sequence goes on along the minus strand of CM066324.1, from coordinate 126,516,411 downwards.
ACTATCTATAAGTAGAGTGGTAAACGAACCGAACGTTCAGCGAACTGTTCGGCGAAAAGTTCGTTTATTTAATAAATGAACGAACATGAACACGTTTTTTATTCGTTTAGTTAAATTAACGAACATGAACAATGGTCTCGTTCGTTCAATGTTCGTTTGTTTACGTTCGTTTATGCTTGTTTATATATAAAAACATATTTATATAATATGAATACTACAAGAAAACTGGGCATCAGTGACGAAAATTAGCGAGGGAAAAAATCCCGCACTAATCAGCGAGGGATTGACCACTAACCCAATCCCTCGCTAATTAGCGACGGATTAATGAGATATTAATCACAACCCCAATCCCTCGCTAATCCCTCACTAATTAGCAACGGATTGGGTTTGTGATTAATTTCTCACTAATTAGCGAGGGATTAGGGAGAGATTAATCACAACCCCAATCCCTCGCTAATTAGCGAAGGATTAGCGAGGGATTGGGGTTGTGATTAATCTCTCATTAATCCCTCGCTAATTAGTGAGGGATTATCGAGAGATTAATCACAAACCCATTCTCTCGCTAATCCGTCGCTAATTAGTGAGGGATTAACGAGGGACTACTGTAATCCGTCGCTAATTAGTGAGGGATTGAGCTTTTTTCTTGTTTTCCCATATATATATGGGTTATATGTATATATAGCTAATGTGTGATATTTGGAAATCGTATATGATGTATATATGTGTTATATATATATACATGTATGTGTATATATGAATGATATATGAACCACAATACACCACATATATATAGGCAATGCACACTTTACATACAAGTCATATAGGGTGTTGTTGGGTTTTAATCAATTCTATTCGACTTTAATCGGTTATGTTGGACTTTAAAGCATCTATTGGACTTTAATTTGTTCTAATGGGCTTTAATCAATTCAATTGTCTTTTAAAGGGTTTTATTGGGCCTTAATGGGCTTTAACACATATTTATATGTATGTGTTTAATGTAGTTGTCAGTACGTGTTATATATTTGTATGCTAGATGTGTGTGTTGGTTGATAACGACAATTGAATCTACGTATATATTGTTGTATCTATGTGTATATGTGTTGTGTATAGGTATATGTTTTGTTTTGAACGACAGTAGAACACACACACACACGTTCCCGGGGTATCCGGGCTCCCACTTAAGGGTGTCACCCGACTAATCCCCGTCGACTCGGCCCAGCCTATGGTTGGCCCAACCAGCCTATGGTTGGCCCAAGACCCGGCCCAAATGGACCGTCTTGAAGTCTGGATACCGCAGAAGCTCACCACGGGGTTCGAACCCGGGTAGTCAGGGATTCTTCCACTAACCCTCCCAAGGATGTTACCTTACCACTGGGTTAGCACTTCGTTGGTTGTGTATAGGTATATATGTATGTGCATATGTGAATGTATAGAAAATGTGTGTTTGTTGTTTGGTAACCGCATGTGTTATATGTATGTATCTATGTATAGGCAAATGTGTGAGAAGTTAAGGTTAACATGAGAATCGTGAGAAGTGTATCTGAACCGTTGATCACTTTTAGTCTCATGCTCTCCCATGAATTGCGTCTTAGAAGGGAATAAGTTCAGTGCATCTTATCTCGATGCATCTCATCCTATAGTGTGCGTCAATTTCTCATCCAACGGTTGATAAATACTTCTCAGTATCTCACGTTGGTCCCTGTCTCTGTTCGTGACCCATTGTAACATCGATGATGCATCCTTCCTTCTTCAAACGAACTCTACACCGGTGACGCATCCTTCCCCCCTCAAACAAACACGAGCTTAAGACAATTACACCGGTAACGCATCCTTCTCCCTCAAACGAACTCGAGCGTAAAAATGGGTTTCATTTTAACAAAAAAATTATGTGACCTACGCTTTGCTTTTGTTTCTATATTTTATAGAAAAGAGTGTTCGATGTCACTTGATCGATATGGATTTTTGGATAAGGAGGCTTCAAGGGGTGGATTATTTTCCAAACCAAGTGTATCTCGACGTATCTCATCTTAATGTGCATGTAAGAGGTACATATATCACTTTATATATACACACATACGTAAATATCAAAATTATTATATAAAAGTTAAAGAATTACAAAAAACTTAAATTTTGAGCAAGTTTTTTATTATTTAAAAGTTTATAATTTCATTATTTAAAATAATATATTTATTATTTAAAGTTATTATTCAAAATAAAATTCTAAACATAATAATATATTATCATTTTTTTAAAATTTCAGGAAAACACTTCCCTCTTTTGTTTTTCATTTCCCTCTAAACCTAATATGAAAACATTCATCTCCATCTCGATCCTCCCCTTCCCTCTCAGTCGCTACCCTCTCACTCTCTCAGCCGCTATACTCACTCGACCAGACCTCAGACGACCTCCGCCCTCTTCTTTTCTTCTTCGGTTCACGGCCTCACGCCTTCACCTTCACGTATCTCTCTGTCACAGCTTCACCTTTAGTTCACGGCTTCACCTTCAGTTCATGACTTCACCTTCAGACGATCATCTTCTCTGACCTAGGTCGATTTCACCTTCAGACGGGCATCTTCTCTGACCTATGTGTTCACGGCTTCACCCATCTTCTCTGACCTAGGTGGATTTCTATCCCGAGCATCTTCTCTGATTGTTTACATCGATTTCTTTCAACATTTTTGTTTGTTTTCAGGTTTCGATTCTCTGATTCTATTTATTCAACCTTCACGGTTTCACCCCACAGGTTGTATGTTTTTTCCCCTTCTCTGCTCAGTTTATTTGGTATTAATTTAGGGACATGATGAGATTACAGTTAAGTCTGAAAACTCAAGATGGATCAGGAGTATGCAAGGATTTTGTTAGTCTCACGCACATGTGGTTAAGCAAATTGAAGGTGTAGTTTATATAATAATCTTCTCATGGATTTTGTTAGTGTTTGTGTTGAAGAAATAATACTTGATATAATATTGGTGATACGAGCCTCTTTCTTTTCCTTAAGAGCAAGTCCTGTCCACTCACGATTCAAAGATGTCTGTATGGATATATGTTATCTCGGAATAGGTAGTAAATGAATAATTGTTGTTTGTTATATGTAACACCCGGAAAATCCTAGTAAGTAATAATAGTCCTAATATTTATTTATATTTTGACTTCTTAGATTATAATTGAATTCCTAAGTAATTTCCGTGATTTTACTTGTTATTTGATAACTTCCGATAGAAATCAGTAAGTTTATTACTTAAGGAAATTAATGAAAATTAGATGATAAAGTTAAATATTAGATTTTATGGATTAGTTGGATGGGTAATTTGAATACGAGTCCAACGGTACTTTCCGGGGTAAAAACCGAGTTCTAACGAAGAAGTTATGGCCAAATTAGTGGAAAATGAGAAGCAAGCAAACAGAGGCTGGCGCCGATGCATCGGCGCGGGTGATCGGCGCCGAGCACCTGACGTGCTAAAAGGGGGTTAAACCCACCTCTTTATCCTTAGTCAGTATTCTTTCATTTTAGAACTCTCAAGTACAGAACTTTGCTCCTGCTCTTCTAAGGCGATTATACATCTACTTAAGGTAAATTCATCTCTCAATCCTAATCCAATTCAAGTAATTAGTAGATGAATCTTAACAATTAAACTTGATTTAGGGCATTACATCTTCATCTTTCTTGATTGGAGTAATTGGGTTCAAGTCTTCAAGTTAGGGTTATACCAATTGAAGAATTAAGGTGAGTAACTTGTATCTAATTGATTGTATTATACTTATCTACCATTCTTTATCTTGATTTTGGTATTGTTAATGAGAAATCTTGATTTATAAGCTCTTAATGGTTAAGAGGGAAACAAGAAGAGTTCAAGTAAGTTATGGTGGATTAATTGTGTTTTATTACTTAGAATGCCATGGTAAATGTTGTGTTAAAGGTTTGGGTTTGATTATACATCATTGGTATGTGATTATGATGATGACTTAATATATGTCTTAATGAAGCAAATATGGCTTAATGGTCAAAATGGACCTATTATTGAATTGTAAACATGGATGTTTATTATTGATAGCATATGGAATATGATTTAATACATATGGATGTATATGAACTACATGGAAGTAGTATTGATCATGCTAAATGGTTGGACCATTGTTATGTGTTAAATATGTTTGAATATTATTTGGATTAATATATTTGGTATTCACATAATTGGAGGAGCACCTAGTAGGTATTGGAGGATATATTCTTACACACCGTGGGGTAAGTGTAATTGATTCATACACTCGGATACCATGGGGTTTTCCGTTGTGTTATGCCTTGTGACAATACCGTGGGGTACCGATCAAGGTATATCTTCAATTATGATGTAACTGGGTAGCGATATGGGCCTTCTCCATGGAATCCAATTTGTGAATGTATCGAATTGTTATTCCTACATGCTATGATTATGCTCTATGTGCTATGTGTAAACCTCACTTAGGCTTTAAAAGCCTAACACTTGTTATGTGTTTTATGTGTTACAGATTTTAGTGGTTCCGGACACAAGAAGGTCTAGAACGGGGTTGTGAGCATGGGATCATTGTTGGAGAGTTAAAGGTTGGAAGATTGATGATAGAACTTTCCGACATCCTTTTGATATTTGATTGCTATAGTAGTGATCAAATAAGCTAGTGGTCCAATAGTAGTTATAATTAACTAAATCTTTGTATTAATGATTATAAAATGTTAATTAGGTATACTTTTACTTTAGTAATGTGTACCACTCTTCCGTTTTATGGAAGTTTTTGTTAACCCCTGTTTTGGGGTGTTACATTATATGTGCTTAATAATCATGTAGAGACAAACTTGATACGAGAAGATTAGTATTAGAATAAAATGGTGTGGAAAGCGTAGCCACAATATGAGGCGCTAGTTTTCTGTTCGATATAATGATAAAGTTTGCACATGGTAAGATTAATATATATATGTGTATATATGATCAAGTACTAAAAATGATTAGATCACTGATCAATTAATTGAGAAAAGCCACAATTAATCAAGCTTCAACTATAGATTGGAGTTGGTTCGTGAAAATTTGAGTCTGAGGAAAGTATATTATTGTGAAAATCAATTAAGTCTCTTTATGTTATGTTCATACTTGTGATTAAAACCTTATCCCTAGTAATCGAGATCAAACCATTTTCTGTAGAATATATTCGGCACATTGTTAACATAGACAAGTTTTTTTTGGTAGATCAAAAGACAAGGTACACCTGTTGTATATATTGCAAGATAAAAGTATATTGATTTGTTTTTGGTTTTATTTGGTGATCACTATTCATTAGTGTGATCATGTGGACAGAATCCATTGAAACTGATTTGATATGTTTAACTTATATTGCTGAGGAGGCAAGAGTTGCCTTTTACTTAGCCAATCACCCATGGATTAATTGGAGTAGTACTAGCTGCACTTTTTGGAAAGTCAAAATTGTAAGTTCTTGCATTAGGCTTTTGGATATGGCTTCAATTTCAGTTTGCTGTTTGCCTGGCCACTGCTACATCAATCGACCATACACATCAATTAACTTTAATTAACCTTCTAAAAGGAATGTCACTAAAACATGAATGGTTCGTTTCTTATTTTATGAGGGAATTTTCAAATAGTATTTACTGTCTTCATCCACAAAAGTTGTGAAGTTTTTCTTGTTGGGAAACCTACAAAATGGTACCAGACTGTTGTTTTTTACAAGTTCAGTTTGTATGTAAATTACTTACTTATAAAGAATTGACGATAATGTAACATTCATAAGATCCTCTTATTTGACATTAGTAACCAACATGTAACATAATACGTTAATATATAACGAAATATTAGTTATGTTAAACTACATGGAAGATTATTGCAATTCATGAAACTAAAAATGAGAAATTAGAACGACATATGCGAGTAGACCTTTAAGTTAATTAATCTTCGTAATTAAAGACCTTTGAAATTTTGATTGAAATTCTAAATCTGGTTAAACAAGAAATACATATAGATGCTTGGTTTATTATCAATGTTCATAGATGATTGAACCCGACCTGATCAAACATCGTGTTATGTGTATGTATTATCAATTTTTCTGATTTAAAGTATGGCCTTTAATTATTGATATTATTAATAGGCTAGTTTGGTTAACTTATTCGTTCAAATGCATCTCCATCAGGGCCGGTCTTGAGGTTTTAAAAACATATGCATCTCCATCAGGGCTGGTCCTGAGGTTCTTGTTTCTTTGTGTTGTGATGGAACATCAAGTAAAACATAATTTGTGAAATATGTCTCTAGGTTATGTTTATTCATAACCCTTGTTATCCATTGCAGTTTCAAGTTTTAGCCGTTACAATTGCAGTTTCATGGACTTGAGTGCCTCTCTTCTTAAAAGGTTTGTAATAGCTTCTAGGTTTACTAAGTAAATATGTGGTTAGATGAATGTTGTGTGGGGTTGTACTGATGACCAAATTTTGATAATCTACCAGGTGGTGTTTGTCAAGGATTGGTCTCAGCTATGCACGACTCTACCAGGGTCTTTTCAACTGATGGATGTTGGTAATCTAGCTGATGGAAAACATGGAAGGTGCACTCACAATGGATGTATTTCTAAACCGGAACTGGAAAGAGGTATTGTTTAATCGTTGAAGCTTTACACATGTTGGGTTTAATTTGATTAACTTTTATTTTTAGTTAATTGAGTTTTTCTATCTGAATGCCAGGGGTTATCTTTGTAGATAATACTCTTAACAACCAACTTCTCTATATAGGAGTGACTTGTCTAGTTGTATCTTCATCCGAACGAGACCGAGGAGGCAAAGGAATGCCCATCAAAGCTATCGCAAATTGTGAGCTTTGAGCATTGCCATATGTTTTGTAGTGACTTATGTGCTGTGTTTTTAACAGGTGTGCGGTACCGAACGTTGGAGGCAAAGGAGCGGGAGGATCGCTACGTGGCCGAGGCCAAATGAAGAGAAAGGAAGAGCTAGAGACCGAACAGGTCACGTTATCGGACCTTCTCGGACATTATATTAGATTGTATAAATTTGGTATTAAATTGTATGAATTTGGTAATTTAAATTTTATAAATTTGGTTATTTTTAGTTTTTTGGACAATTTTGGTTTGTTATTTTCAATTTATGGTCAGGCTTCGTATTATAAAATACAAGAAATACAGAATTTCATTTTTTTTAAAATAACTAAAAATCAGCGAGGGATTACCGACAGAAATTTGTCGCTGAAAGTTAGTGGAACCCTCGCTAATCCGTCGAAGTGCCCTCGCTAATCCGTCGAAGTGCCCTCGCTAATCTGTCGCTAATAAGTGCCCTCGCTAATCTGTCGCTGATACAAATCCTCGCTAATCCGTCGCTGATGTCCGTCGCTAATCCGTCGCTGATAGCATCAGCTACGCCCGTTTGACTCGTGAACCATCAGCGACGGATTAGCGACGGATTCGAGCTTTAGCGAGGGACTAGCGAGGGATTTGGCCCTCGCTGATACTGATTATTTTTGCAGTAAAAATTAATATGTATAATCATCAAGTAAATTGATCTTTTAGAATATATTTTTATACCTTCTAAGTTAACCCGATTTTCATTTTGTTAAAAGTATTTTTTACGAACGAAATGATGAGTATAGTGGTTGTTTTTTGTTCATTTGGGTTCGTTCGTTTATGTTCATTTAAGTTCGTTCGTTTATGTTAATTTAAAGTCATTCATTTATGTTCATTTAAGTTTGTTCGTTTACGTTCCTTTTTGTTCATTTAAATTTGTTCGTTTACGTTCGTTTACGTTCGTTTAACTCTTAATGAACGAACATGAACAAACAAAAATTCTTAACGAACGCACATGGACACAAAAAATCCCGTTCGTTTACCGTTCGTGTTCGTTCGGTTAAGTTAAACGAACGAACATGAACAAGTCTCCGTTCGTGTTCGTTCGGTTCATTTACAACCCTATCTATAGGATCTTAAGAATTTGATTTTTCTAATTGTTATTAGTTGTGTGTATGTATATTAACATTAACATTTATATTTATATTTACCAACAAAACATCTAGAATTAATTCCCTTTTTCGTTCCTTGTGGTTTTTTTTTTTGGATAAAGTTTATAAAATTTTACGTATGTAAAAATGTCTTCTTAGTCCCTTCCCCTAACGAAGATTAAAAGATTCGTTAAATAAGAGATATTTTAATACTTTTCTTTATTTGCCTTAAAATAAATTAATAATTTAATATTTATATTATGTTTACTACATAGACCCCTTCTACCCTCACCCCACCCTATCCGCATCTTTGTTGATTGATATACCTCTACCACTTTTCTCCGTTAAAGCGACCCACACCCATCACAAATCACCTAACACGTGGAAACACCTAGCTACGTGGAGATTTGGGATGGAGATGAACGTTGGCGGGGGGGTTCCGGAGAAGGGTGAGAAAGAGAGAGAGAGAGAGGGAGGAATTCTTTTAACAATGAACTTTGGGAGACCGTGATTTTTAACCCGTAGATTTGATCAACATGATTTTGTTTGGAGCTTTTTCCCCATATATTTATAAGCTATTAAAGTTTCGTAATCTTGATGGTCGTATCCATTTCCTAATCTCGTGTGTGGATCAAATGCATATATCACAACAAATGTTGGCAAAATTCTCGACAAACCCTACCATGAACACCATCAATGAGTTGGCACCAATGGCAACTCCATGTCATTAATATAGGTACATGAACATAAATTATTCGTCCAACAACCATTAAAGCCCCATCATTCCGTGATCCCGATGCCATTCTCATGAGTATTTCATCGTATGATCCTCACAACAAATAAAACATCTCGTATTTATCAAATAGAGACATACATGCATAAAATTATATTGACCATGTCTCATAAAATATTAAAAACATATATATGGCTTGCATATAAACTCATGACATCATAATGCAATACATATGCATTCATTTTATAAATCACATGAACTCACCACTTCCTCATTTCTTCTATAATTCTACTTATATAAATTGCAATGTTCTCCAAGTATTTTTGACACGTAGTGCTTGATCATTGGGCCAATTAAATATAAACAAACTAACCAAAAATCAACGGAATCCCTAAGTTGGTTAAACGCTAATTTATTTATGTCACCATATATCCCTTTAGATTCGCCTTCGGTACATATTTATGTGTAATACATATTTTTTTATCTCACGAAACATTAAAATCATTGTGAGTTAAAATATAATTCCAGAGTGATTTTTTTCAAGAACTTAAAACTTTATTGAATATCATAATCAAAACAATGTAGGAATATTTCCGGTAAAACTTTAAACATCCAAGTGATCTAGTTTATGAAAATTCGTAAATTCAATACTCCCAATGATATTTATATCTATACTATATTATAAAACATTTATGAAAAACTGATACGGATCCAAGCCTCGATGGTGACACAATTGAAGGTGCTCGGCTAGAGGGAGATGCCACCGAAAGTGGCTAGGCCCAAACCCATATCGTGAAGACCCAATCCAACCGTATAAGGAGTTTATTTCAATTTAGTATTTTATCTTTATCTTTTCTTTTTTTGAAAAAAAAAACCTTTGTTTAAGGGATTGAGTTTATCTCTTCCATTGTTTATCTCCTTTTATCTCTCCTTTGTTTCTATTTAAGCATTGTAAAAAACTCTTGGTTGGGTTGTTGAATAAAGTTTATTTTTAAGTTTGAACGTTCGTGTTCTTCTCCATTCGGTTGGCCGAAGGAGATATTATTTGCTAGGGGATTTCTAGCATCTTTCCCCAATCGTATACGAATCCGTATCAAGTGGTATCAGCAGCTCGGGTTGTCAGGATGTCTATGGATGGGAGAGACCGTCGTCATCAACACCGTAGATTCGCCGCCGGAGGCAACGGTCATGAACAACGTGATCCTCGTGACATCGCTGAAATTGAAAGATTACAACAGCGGGTTCGTGAATTAGAGCTCAATCAAAACAATCATTATCATGATGATCAATCCGCAATTGAGTCCGTAACTTGGGATGACGACGGCGATGACCGATTCCACAACCATTTCGGCCGACGCAATCATCGGGCCATCCCCACCCCACCGCCGGTGGACCCCCCTACGGGCCTTGGGCATTCGCACGGAAATACTGGAATTCGAAGGACGATTGGAACCCGATGACTTCCTTGATTGGCTCCAAACGGTGGAGCGTATTTTCGACCTACGCGATATTCCAGACAGCTTGAAGGTAAAATTAGTTGCAATTAAATTAAAGAAATCAGATTCGTTGTGGTGGGATCATGTGCAGATTCAACGACATAAAGTGGGTAAACATAAGGTGGAGACTTGGGACAAGATGAAGCGCCTATTGAAGGCTAAATATCTCCCTGTTACATACAAACAAGATTCGTATGTGGGGTACCATAACCTACGACAAAACAACTTGTCTGTTGCCGACTTTATTGGCGAATTCGAACGCATGCGTATGCGTTGTGGCACCACCGAAGAAGACGAACAGGTTATTGCACGGTTTCTGGGTTGCCTTCGCCCGGAGATCGCGGATGTGGTCTCGTTACAACAATATTATTCTTTTCCCGATGTGTGCAGGTTAGCCTATCGGGTGGAACAACAATTGGCCTCCAAATCCAAACAAGCTTCCAGGTTCCCACCTTCACATCGCGTTTCCACAGCAACCCCTACCAACCCTCGCATCGGCCCAATCAAAGCCGATCCACAGGGTGCCGCCATCCCACCAGCAGGTCAATCCAATGTTTTACGCTGTTACAAGTGCCAAGGGTTAGGCCATCTTAAGCGAGATTGCCCAAACAAACAAGTCCTAGCCTTTGTTGACGATGCAGACCCAGTTTATGACACGGAGGACGAAGGTGAGTCACATGTTCTCTATCCCGATCAAGGGGAGCTCCTAGTCTCCTACCGGTTGCTAAATACCGGTGTCGCAAGGCCGGATGACGATACGACATGGTTACGCAACAACATTTTTCGGACAAAGTGTACGGCAAAAGGTAAAGTTTGTACGGTTATCATTGATGGAGGAAGTTGTGAGAACATGGTCGCGACATCTATGGTGGAGAAACTCGGGTTACCTACGCAAGATCATCCCACGCCGTACCAACTTACGTGGCTAAAAAAAGGGAATCTCGTCAAAGTTACCCACAAGTGTTTAGTACAATTTTCGATTGGCAACAAATATACCGATGAGATTTGGTGTGAAGTCATCCCCATGGACGCATGCCACGTCCTCTTAGGACGTCTGTGGCTATACGATCGGCGAGCTAAACATGACGGGTATCGAAACACATATTCTTTCAAAAAAGATGGCCTCCACATTACTCTTGCACCTCTTAACCCAAGGGATGAACCTCCTGAAGTCCCCACAGTCACCAAGACTGAATTCGTGGGTCTTGTTAAGGACCTCGATGATCCAACCATTTTTGGGCTTGTCGTGCTTGAAGAAAACGCAGCTCTACCCGACATACCGCTACCTATACGTCCCCTCATGGACGAATTTCGGGATGTTTTTCCGGACGAAATTCCCGCAGGTTTACCATTGATGCGCGAAATACAACATTGTATTGACTTGGTACCCGGTGCTAGCATCCCGAACAAACCGGCGTACCGAATGAACCCGAAAGAATTTGCCGAGTTACACCGCCAAGTCCTTGAGTTACTAGACAAGGGCCTTATTCGAGAAAGCATGAGCCCTTGTGCGGTGCCCGCTTTGCTTGTTCCCAAGCCGAATGGCACGTTTCGTATGTGCATCGATAGTCGCGCCGTCAATAAAATCACCATTAAATATCGGTTTCCTATTCCACGATTTGATGACCTTCTGGACCACTTACGCACACATCTTCTCAAAAATAGATTTGCGAAGTGGCTACCACCAGATTCGAATGCGGCCCGGAGATGAGTGGAAAACGGCGTTTAAAACACGCGACGGTTTGTATGAGTGGATGGTTATGCTGTAACACCCCGCTTACCACGACACAATATTGTCCGCTTTGCCCCACTGGCTCACGGCTTTGTTCTTGGCGACCTGGCAAGGACTTCGCAAGGACTTCCCAGGAGGTCACCCATCCTGGTACTACTCCCACCCAAGCACGCTTAACCACAGAGTTCCCAAGGAACCCGCATGCTTGTGGCCCCAAAACGCGTTGTGTCTGGTAAGGCCAAGGTTTACTAATATACCCAGCATCTCTCCTGTCCACGGCCGATGTGGGATATGCCTAAGGTGTTACACACACCCCCCTTAGGGACTCATCGTCCTCGATGAGGTTTGCCCCACCATCCCGAACGGCACAGGAGTGGCTCTGATACCATTTGTAACACCCCGCTTACCACGACACAATATTGTCCGCTTTGCCCCACTGGCTCACGGCTTTGTTCTTGGCGACCTGGCAAGGACTTCCCAGGAGGTCACCCATCCTGGTACTACTCCCACCCAAGCACGCTTAACCACAGAGTTCCCAAGGAACCCGCATGCTTGTGGCCCCAAAACGCGTTGTGTCTGGTAAGGCCAAGGTTTACTAATATACCCAGCATCTCTCCTATCCACGGACGATGTGGGATATGCCTAAGGTGTTACACCCTTAGGATTTGGAGTTAAATCCTAGATTTTATTGTCTTGTTGGATGGGGAATTCGAATACGAGTCCAACGGTTCTTTCCGGAGTGAAAACGGAGCTAGGACGAGGAAGTTATGGCCAAAACGAGTTTCGGCACACCTTGAGCTATAGTGCCCAGCGATTGTGACACTGTCACTATCGCCGTGTCACTATCGCCCAAGAGGTACCGAGAGTTTTGGGGGTTGAGCGATTGTGCCCCTGCGATTGTGACCATGTCACTATCGCCTGTCACTATCGCCGTCGGGCTCCAGGGGGCTTTAAATCCTTTTCTCATTTCTTCTTGTTCACTTTACATCTCTCTCTCGACTCAACTCTCTCTCTCAGACGATTGCTCTCAAGAGCATCATCCCCTTCCCTCTCCTTCCTCATTTCTTCACCATCTAAGTTTGTAATCAAACCCCTTCCTCCATTGTTGAGCATATTTGGAGAGCTTGGAGCTTTTGCGGAGATTAGGAGTTCGTCTTGGAGGATTTAAGTGGTTTAAGGTAATCTCTTCCCATCTAAAGATGTTATTGTTAATAATTTCATCTTCTTTCCATCTTGTGGTGATGTTGAACGATTTTGGTGATGATGGGTTAAGGAAATATGGTTTGCCTCATATTTAAGAACTAGGGTTTGTTATATTTGGGGTTTTTGATGTGTTATGGTTAGGGAATGATTCCTTATGGTTGGATTGTGATATTGATGGTTGGGATTTCATAAATCTAGGTTTTGGAAGTTTTGGCTTGAGGATGCAAACTTCATCAAAGGAGCTTACGTTGGAGAAACTCTAGATTTAGCATAAATCTAGCAAGGTGAGTTCAAGTTACTTTGCGAAAACGTTGTACATGCCAAAATGAGTATTTTACAAATATGTGTGTGTTTTACTTGAAAATGTATGTGGTTGAGTTATTTGAATGGTTTAACTCTATTTGAAGTGTTTATCATCATAAATGTGTAAAACACCCATATTTGGGGCTTTTGAATATTTGGATGGTTAGAAACCACAATTGTCTTTAAAAGATTGATTGCTCAAAATGAAGTTTATTTGATGGTTTGATCATGTTAGTGAAAATGATTTCTATAAACCATTTGGGAAGATGCACTTTTAGTGTTATGAGTCTTTTGAGTGTTTGCCAGTTTTAGATACTCGAGGTGGAGTCTTGGATGTGTTATATGCTTAAGTGCATTTTATTTGAATATGTGTCGGTTTGAGTGTTGGTCTTACGTGTGAAGACCGTTTGATGTTTTCGTGTTCTTAGTACCTTTGGGACTAATGAACCTCAGTGAATTATATGCAATGTTGAGTTATGAAAGAATTGCATATACGTATACATATAGATGCATATATGATTTGACTTCATTGGGAAGGTGGCAATGAAGGGGTTGTGAGATTATCATGCCTCAGAGCGTGTGTTGCATGATGTGAGTTAGATGCATTTCATTGACATGGATTGATATTGATAAATGATCATTAGATCTTTTGAGCAGAGAGCTCGATTTTGGACTCGGTTGAGTCTCGAGGGCATTCGCCCGATTTTATTATAAGCTCGACGTGGGCTTGGGGTTTGAGTTGCATGAATTGCATCATATTTGGAGTTTACATGATTTGAATGCATTAGTTATTCTTTTGAGGTCATGTATGAATTTTAAGTTAAGTAAGCTTGTTTTGGATGGTGGGTTTTCCAAGGTAAAGACCTAGTATGGTTGAACTTGAGGGCTTGGACTAAAGACCTAGTATGGTTGATGTCTAAGAGGGGCTAAAGACCTAGTATGGTTGATGCCAAAGACGGACTAAAGACCTAGTATGGTTGATGTCTGAGATGGACTAAAGACCTAGTATGGTTGATGTCTAAGATGGGCTAAAGATCTAGCATGATTGATGCCAAGGATTGACTAAAGACCTAGTATGGTTGATGTCATCCGTTTTCCACATCCAAGAAGCTTACCTACATTTATTTAATCGTGGTTTAATTTACGTGTTTGCCACACTCGATGAGATCGGGTCTCCCCCGTCACCGAAGGGTGTTGATTTTGGCTATTTTATCTATTCGCATTGTTGAGGTTATATTACATGCATATGGTTTGCTTTCCATGATTTATGGACATATTTATGTTACATTCTTATTGGATGTTTTTACTACTGGAGTTTTATTCGCAGTGGCGATTATTTGAGAAATTATTATTAATTAACTCTTGATGTGAGTTTTGGATTTGAGTCCTTTGTAGAGAAACGATTTTCATTGGAAGCTTTCATCTCAGAAACTGTATGCGTTTGGAAAATGAGTTGTCGATGTCTTTTATACAAACCCTTCTAGAAAATCATTTATTTAAGTTGAAGCTATCGATTTATCAAATGATTTGCTCATGATAATCTTTGTCGCCAAATCTCGTTTAAAGATTTATTCAAATCATGACTAAAACTACTATCTTCCGATTTATGATTTTATATAGTCATGATAAAATGCTTGAACTCACTAGGTGTTAGCCTAACCCTTTTTATGTGTTGGCAGGTGCAACAGGCTCAGGTTGGGGTAGCTCTAGCTACATTGTGAAGAGGCGAGTGCTAGTAGAGTGCACGAGAGGTGACTTGATTAGTGAAGTCTTCCGCCATTATTTGGACTAGCAACTTGTGTGGCGTTAAGTAACACCCGTTTAAGTTATTCTATTGTGAAATTATAATGTTTTAAATTCCGACGTATTTTAAGGATTGAATTGTAGAAGTGTTTATATCTATTTTGGTTATTTGATTGAATTTTAAAGTTAGTTGCTCGTTCCAAATTCGAGGGTGTTACAAGTTGGTATCAGAGCATAAGTTTGAGAGAATTAGGTGTTGATTTTGGATACCTAGACTCAAACTAGTGTTTGTTTAAGTAAATGAGAGTGAAATTCACCTTTAGGCACTTTAAGATAAGATGTGTTGAAGTTGATGGAACTTTTAGAAACGAGAATCACATCGAGAGCAACAAGGATAATCATATGCAGTGCGTTCATAGTGACACCTGGCCAGTGTCATGGTGAACCTACTAGTACATGTGCATGCTCGAATTGCTTTCATGTGGTGATCGTTGGGGTAGTGAAGGAGGTTCTGAACTAGTAGTTGTTGGAATGGATGGACGATTCTAGTATTAGTCACTTGGAGTGACGATAAGCATGATGTTTGCTTTATGTAGGCCGTTTCGGGTCAAGATTGACGGTCGGACTAGAACCATAGGCTTTTGAGCCGATTTTGATTTGAGGAAAAACCGTAAGGTTAGTTGATGTATTTCCCAACTTGCCTTAAGAGGTTTGAATATCCGGATGAAAATAGTAGACCGGAGGATTTTGGAGGAGTATGAGTAGAGACGTTGAATGCCGACTAAATCATGCACGAAATTTATTTTGGAAATAAATTGCATCAACTGTTTCTTGTATTTCCAATCCTTATGTGGATTGTGTCATAAATTTTGAGAAATGTTTGGCACGCACACAAGATTTCAAATTATGGTTTTAAAAGTGCATGAAACCGTTTTATCGTGGGAGTTGCGAACTCCATCGGGATTTGTTTTGCCTTATTTCATCGTTGTTCAACATTTGTTTTGGATGTAATGATAATCATATATAAATGATGTTTGAGATGTTGGGAAATAACTACGGCTTGTGACTTTAACATTGGATCTCCTCCACATATGTTAGAGTTTGGACGGAAAGTTATTTTTCCATTATGTCTATGTGAGATTATTTTGGGGATTTTGTTTAATAAGAGTTGTTAAACAATGTCGTTTATGTGGTATTACCCTAGAATGGGATTTTTGGGATTTTGGCGTCTCATTTATGATTTTTGCTTTTAGCAAGTTGGCTTTGGAAGCATGGTGTTTAGCGCCGTTTTATTGACTTGGAGTCATTGAGTCCATGGAGGTTCATGGAGTTTGGTTTTACGACATGTTGAGTCGTGTGAGTACAATTTTACAATGTGCATACTCTAATTGCTTATGTGAAAAGTTTACGAGTTTTGGTTGGGCATTTGGTCCCACTCGAGTTTTGTTGAGAAAAGTTAATTTTATGCCATAAGGCGACTAAGAAAAGATGAGTTTGGAACTCTAGTGTCGCGTAAATTTTCTTTCAAAAAGTTTCTGTTACTAAGTATTTCATTGCAAATAGTTCGGTGTATGGATTGATTTATACGTGGCTTAAGTGATGCATGAAAGAACATTTTTGGTGGCATTTTATAATAAATTGCCCGGTGCGCTTTTGGTCAGCTAAATGTTTATTACCGTTTTTATGTGAAACGTATTATATCGACTTAGGGGTATGCATAGCTTGGTAACCATTGTTTCTCGTCACTTTGTTGAACGAATTGTGAGTGAAAATGTTTTATAGACTCTTGTTTAAATGATGACCATTCGGTCAAAGGGTGTTTTGGTGTTGTAGAAATCATGCACAGTTCGCAATGCTTTGCATTTTGAAAATGAAAATGTGTTAGTCGTCGACATTTGGTTAACTTTGATTTGCCAATTATTTTGGAAGAATTGAAAACCTTTTTGGTTTTTGGAGGAATGTGTGTTGGGAGTATTTGGACAAATACATTTTTAGCAATTACGTTTTGACGTTTTGGGTCCCAAGTACGAAACCTTGAGAAAATGCTTCGTGAGGAAGATTTTAGAAATTTTTTGTATAAAATTATAGTACGCGGGATTTATTATGTTTTGGACATTGATACGCACCGTTGGTGCAATTTGGGATTTGAAAATAGGTTGGAACCCTTTTGGTGCCAACAATTATTAACACTTAATTTCTTGTATGTTTTGGAAAACGCACCGTTGGGTGCAAGTTTGCCGAGAACGTCTTATTCAAATGGCATTATAGGACCGGACGGGAAATTTTGAGAAATTGATTTAAAGAGTTTCCTCTTTTGGAAAATTGGTCGTGAACTGTTTGATGCATGTAATTTCGTTTCAAGGAAATTTGTAATGGTAATGTTACAAGCTTGCATGTCTACCCCAATGTGAAGTTGTATAATGCTTTAGTCGATATTTGCGAGTGATGGAAATGTATGGGTTTTTGTATTAACTAAGGAATTTGCACAAGTCATTTTGTGTTTTGACTAAGAGCATTGTTAAACCGTTCCATCGTTTTGTGTAATAAACTGTCGCGCGTAAAATTTTGTTGATGAACCTTGCCTCATGCCGTTATATGGATGGCAAGGAAATGTTGGGGTCGAATGCCGTTTGGAACGCTTTTGAAATACGTGCACACTTGTGTTGCACCCCGTTTAAGGTCGAGCAATCACTTTACATGCATGTCATGAGTCAATCCATACTAGAACTGTAGCGGTTCCTTGTAGAGAAATTGTTTACTACGCTTTTCCGTTTTGTGAGTAAACTGAACTGCAATGAAATGATTTTCAACATGATTTTCCTATGTGGGACGAGCGTGTCCAGTTTTGCGTAACTACCGAGCTGATAGTAGTAGTTTTATTTCGCACGAGTTATTTGAGATGAAAATCTTGGTGTTGAAAATATTTTGTGAATGGTTTTGATTAATTGGCATATTTATTGAATAACGCATTTGAAAACCTTGAACTCGTTAGGACCTTGAAAAAGGGTATGTACCTCAATTAAGGGTAAGTGCGTGTAGCACTTCGACGGTGGAAGGTTGTGTATTCCACGCGTGTTGGTATTATGGGCCGGAGGATAGCGGTAGCAAAGTAATTGTGTTTGTGATAGTTGCAGAGTTAGACTTGCGGTAACGTATTTTGAGGTTGATATAGCCGTTTTGTTGGCAACCTTAGTTGTATGGAAACCTCGGTAAATGGAACTCGTGTGTGGAGTCCTATTAGAGTTCCGAGTTTGGTGGTAAAACTAGGTGTCAACCTTTGTGGTCTTGAAATCGGAAACCGTTAGTGTAAACGGGGGTTTGTAGCAAAGTTTGAAGGATGACGACAATGGTAGTGGTAACCGTAAGATGCTCAATTGTGATGAGTAGTTTTGGTGGAATAATCTTAGTGTACGGTTAAAGGACTTGTCGGTTTTATGATTGTTCTTTTTGGAATGGATTCTTGGAGTTATTAGAACTCGTGGAGTTATTTGACAATTAATGGTAGGGATGATCGGAATTGATAATTCTGTTGGGTTCGTTAGTGGTTAAATCGTGAAATGATTTAGAGTTGAAAACTAAAATTGAGGAAGATGGAACACTTTAAGGTTGGGAGACAACCGGAGTCGTTTAACTAGGAGTGTTACCAGTGGTTGGAATGTTCTTCCGGACATAAGTACGGTGTACTTGAAGCCTTGAAGGGGTGGTGTTGATAAGAAATAGTTCGAGGAATTGTCCTTATAGACTATGTGGGAAATTTGGATTCCAGTTAGGAATTGATGATTTATGGTCGGAGTTGAGTCGGTTAGCATTGTTATAAAGGATGTAGATTTCGAGGACGAAATCATTCCAAGGTTGGGAGGATTGTAACACCCGTGATTTTCGGATAAGTACAACTTCGATTCAGTAAGGAATCGATCTTTTAAGAAAAATATGGAAAATAGGATTTGGAGTTAAATCCTAGATTTTATTGTCTTGTTGGATGGGGAATTCGAATACGAGTCCAACGGTTCTTTCCGGAGTGAAAACGGAGCTAGGACGAGGAAGTTATGGCCAAAACGAGTTTCGGCACACCTTGAGCTATAGTGCCCAGCGATTGTGACACTGTCACTATCGCCGTGTCACTATCGTCGTGTCACTATCGCCCAAGAGGTACCGAGAGTTTTGGGGGTTGAGCGATTGTGCCCCTGCGATTGTGACCATGTCACTATCGCCTGTCACTATCGCCGTCGGGCTCCAGGGGGATTTAAATCCTTTTCTCATTTCTTCTTCTTCACTTTACATCTCTCTCTCGACTCAACACTCTCTCTCAGACGATTGCTCTCAAGAGCATCATCCCCTTCCCTCTCCTTCCTAATTTCTTCACCATCTAAGTTTGTAATCAAACCCCTTCCTCCATTGTTGAGCATATTTGGAGAGCTTGGAGCTTTTGCGGAGATTAGGAGTTCGTCTTGGAGGATTTAAGTGGTTTAAGGTAATCTTTTCCCATCTAAAGATGTTATTGTTAATAATTTCATCTTCTTTCCATCTTGTGGTGATGTTGAACGATTTTGGTGATGATGGGTTAAGGAAATATGGTTTGCCTCATATTTAAGAACTAGGGTTTGTTATATTTGGGGGTTTTGATGTGTTATGGTTAGGGAATGATTCCTTATGGTTGGATTGTGATATTGATGGTTGGGATTTCATAAATCTAGGTTTTGGAAGTTTTGGCTTGAGGATGCAAACTTCATCAAAGGAGCTTACGTTGGAGAAACTCTAGATTTAGCATAAATCTAGCAAGGTGAGTTCAAGTTACTTTGCGAAAACGTTGTACATGCCAAAATGAGTATTTTACAAATATGTGTGTGTTTTACTTGAAAATGTATGTGGTTGAGTTATTTGAATGGTTTAACTCTATTTGAAGTGTTTATCATCATAAATGTGTAAAACACCCATATTTGGGGCTTTTGAATATTTGGATGGTTAGAAACCACAATTGTCTTTAAAAGATTGATTGCTCAAAATGAAGTTTATTTGATGGTTTGATCATGTTAGTGAAAATGATTTCTATAAACCATTTGGGAAGATGCACTTTTAGTGTTATGAGTCTTTTGAGTGTTTGCCAGTTTTAGATACTCGAGGTGGAGTCTTGGATGTGTTATATGCTTAAGTGCATTTTATTTGAATATGTGTCGGTTTGAGTGTTGGTCTTACGTGTGAAGACCGTTTGATGTTTTCGTGTTCTTAGTACCTTTGGGACTAATGAACCTCGGTGAATTATATGCAATGTTGAGTTATGAAAGAATTGCATATACGTATACATATAGATGCATATATGATTTGACTTCATTGGGAAGGTGGCAATGAAGGGGTTGTGAGATTATCATGCCTCGGAGCGTGTGTTGCATGATGTGAGTTAGATGCATTTCATTGGCATGGATTGATATTGATAAATGATCATTAGATCTTTTGAGCAGAGAGCTCGGTTTTGGACTCGGTTGAGTCTCGAGGGCATTCGCCCGATTTTATTATAAGCTCGACGTGGGCTTGGGGTTTGAGTTGCATGAATTGCATCATATTTGGAGTTTACATGATTTGAATGCATTAGTTATTCTTTTGAGGTCATGTATGAATTTTAAGTTAAGTAAGCTTGTTTTGGATGGTGGGTTTTCCAAGGTAAAGACCTAGTATGGTTGAACTTGAGGGCTTAGACTAAAGACCTAGTATGGTTGATGTCTAAGAGGGGCTAAAGACCTAGTATGGTTGATGCCAAAGACGGACTAAAGACCTAGTATGGTTGATGTCTGAGATGGACTAAAGACCTAGTATGGTTGATGTCTAAGATGGGCTAAAGATCTAGCATGATTGATGCCAAGGATTGACTAAAGACCTAGTATGGTTGATGTCATCCGTTTTCCACATCCAAGAAGCTTACCTACATTTATTTAATCGTGGTTTAATTTACGTGTTTGCCACACTCGATGAGATCGGGTCTCCCCCGTCACCGAAGGGTGTTGATTTCGGGTATTTTATCTATTCGCATTGTTGAGGTTATATTACATGCATATGGTTTGCTTTCCATGATTTATGGACATATTTATGTTACATTCTTATTGGATGTTTTTACTACTGGAGTTTTATTCGCAGTGGCGATTATTTGAGAAATTATTATTAATTAACTCTTGATGTGAGTTTTGGATTTGAGTCCTTTGTAGAGAAACGATTTTCATTGGAAGCTTTCCTCTCAGAAACTGTATGCGTTTGGAAAATGAGTTGTCGATGTCTTTTATACAAACCCTTCTAGAAAATCATTTATTTAAGTTGAAGCTATCGATTTATCAAATGATTTGCTCATGATAATCTTTGTCGCCAAATCTCGTTTAAAGATTTATTCAAATCATGACTAAAACTACTATCTTCCGATTTATGATTTTATATAGTCATGATAAAATGTTTGAACTCACTAGGTGTTAGCCTAACCCTTTTTATGTGTCGACAGGTGCAACAGGCTCAGGTTGGGGTAGCTCTAGCTACATTGTGAAGAGGCGAGTGCTAGTAGAGTGCACGAGAGGTGACTTGATTAGTGAAGTCTTCCGCCATTATTTGGACTAGCAACTTGTGTGGCGTTAAGTAACACCCGTTTAAGTTATTCTATTGGGAAATTATAATGTTTTAAATTCCGAGGTATTTTAAGGATTGAATTGTAGAAGTGTTTATATATATTTTGGTTATTTGATTGAATTTTAAAGTTAGTTGCTCGTTCCAAATTCGAGGGTGTTACAAGTTGGTATCAGAGCATAAGTTTGAGAGAATTAGGTGTTAATTTTGGATACCTAGACTCAAACTAGTGTTTGTTTAAGTAAATGAGAGTGAAATTCACCTTTAGGCACTTTAAGATAAGATGTGTTGAAGTTGATGGAACTTTTAGAAACGAGAATCACATCGAGAGCAACAAGGATAATCATATGCAGTGCGTTCATAGTGACACCTGGCCAGTGTCATGGTGAACCTACTAGTACATGTGCATGCTCGAATTGCTTTCATGTGGTGATCGTTGGGGTAGTGAAGGAGGTTCTGAACTAGTAGTTGTTGGAATGGATGGACGATTCTAGTATTAGTCACTTGGAGTGACGATAAGCATGATGTTTGCTTTATGTAGGCCGTTTCGGGTCAAGATTGACGGTCGGACTAGAACCATAGGCTTTTGAGCCGATTTTGATTTGAGGAAAAACCGTAAGGTTAGTTGATGTATTTCCCAACTTGCCTTAAGAGGTTTGAATATCCGGATGAAAATAGTAGACCGGAGGATTTTGGAGGAGTATGAGTAGAGACGTTGAATGCCGACTAAATCATGCACGAATTTTATTTTGGAAATAAATTGCATCAACTGTTTCTTGTATTTCCAATCCTTATGTGGATTGTGTCATAAATTTTGAGAAATGTTTGGCACGCACACAAGATTTCAAATTATGGTTTTAAAAGTGCATGAAACCGTTTTATCGTGGGAGTTGCGAACTCCATCGGGATTTGTTTTGCCTTATTTCATCGTTGTTCAACATTTGTTTTGGATGTAATGATAATCATATATAAATGATGTTTGAGATGTTGGGAAATAACTACGGCTTGTGACTTTAACATTGGATCTCCTCCACATATGTTAGAGTTTGGACGAAAAGTTATTTTTCCATTATGTCTATGTGAGATTATTTTGGGGATTTTGTTTAATAAGAGTTGTTAAACAATGTCGTTTATGTGGTATTACCCTAGAAGGGGATTTTTGGGATTTTGGCGTCTCATTTATGATTTTTGCTTTTAGCAAGTTGGCTTTGGAAGCATGGTGTTTAGTGCCGTTTTATTGACTTGGAGTCATTGAGTCCATGGAGGTTCATGGAGTTTGGTTTTACGACATGTTGAGTCGTGTGAGTACAATTTTACAATGTGCATACACTAATTGCTTATGTGAAAAGTTTACGAGTTTTGGTTGGGCATTTGGTCCCACTCGAGTTTTGTTGAGAAAAGTTAATTTTATGCCATAAGGCGACTAAGAAAAGATGAGTTTGGAACTCTAGTGTCGCGTAACTCTTTCAAAAAGTTTGTGTTACTAAGTATTTCATTGCAAATAGTTTGGTGTATGGATTGATTTATACGTGGCTTAAGTGATGCATGAAAGAACATTTTTGGTGGCATTTTATAATAAATTGCTCGGTGCGCTTTTGGTCAGCTAAATGTTTATTACCGTTTTTATGTGAAACGTATTATATCGACTTAGGGGTATGCATAGCTTGGTAACCATTGTTTCTCGTCACTTTGTTGAACGAATTGTGAGTGAAAATGTTTTATATACTCTTGTTTAAATGATGACCATTCGGTCAAAGGGTGTTTTGGTGTTGTAGAAATCATGCACAGTTCGCAATGCTTTGCATTTTGAAAATGAAAATGTGTTAGTCGTCGACATTTGGTTAACTTTGATTTGCCGATTATTTTGGAAGAATTGAAAACCTTTTTGGTTTTTGGAGGAATGTGTGTTGGGAGTATTTGGACAAATACATTTTTAGCAATTACGTTTTGACGTTTTGGGTCCCAAGTACGAAACCTTGAGAAAATGCTTCGTGAGGAAGATTTTAGAATTTTTTTGTATAAAATTATAGTACGCGGGATTTATTATGTTTTGGACATTGATACGCACCGTTGGTGCAATTTGGGATTTGAAAATAGGTTGGAACCCTTTTGGTGCCAACAATTATTAACACTTAATTTCTTGTATGTTTTGGAAAACGCACCGTTGGGTGCAAGTTTGCCGAGAACGTCTTATTCAAATGGCATTATAGGACCGGACGGGAAATTTTGAGAAATTGATTTAAAGAGTTTCCTCTTTTGGAAAATTGGTCGTGAACTGTTTGATGCATGTAATTTCGTTTCAAGTAAAAGTTGAATATACCTCAGGTCCTTCAGAGTCAATAAGGGCTTCCCACCAATACAAGGCGTCTGCTTTCAACATTGCTGTTCCATATAACACTTTATCTTCTTCCGCGCATTTACTGGTCTTAAATACAGCTTCAACCTCCTTCAGCCATCGCATTGCTTTTACTGGATCTCTGTCCCCTCCATAAGTGGGTGGTTTACAGCTTAAAAACATTTTATAATCACACTTTCTTGGTACTGATGTGACAATAGGTGCGATAGGCACTTCGTTTTCAAGGTTAGGGTCTGGTATTTCCGTTTCCGTATGGTGAGTCTGGTTAAACATAGCTTGGATATTTGCCTGAAGTTTTCCCATTTCAATCGCTAGGTCGTCTCTCGTAACAAACTCTGTGCCTTGCCCCTGTAATCTGCCCCCTGACCTACCTCTACCTCTTTCTCCCCCTCTTCCCCTTCCACCGGCTGTTGGATTAGATCTATTCGGATTTCCTTCCCTTTCTCGGTTTGTTTGTCTCGTTCCACTTGCCATTCTGTGGATTCAACAAGGTTAATATACACATAAGCACATACCCCATATAATAAAGTATTCTGGTTCAAACATGTACCTGTAAGATCATAATTACACTGGCCAGGTGTAATCTGAAATTACCTTACATGATGTTCCTTCTACCTTTTTATATTTATCATCCCAAGGTTCTATAATAACAATGACATCCTACTTCGCATGCAGTTTAAGTCTAGGTACAGATACTAATACCTAAATCTCTTAAACTAAGGCTCTGATACCATTTGTAACATCCCTTAATCCCAACATACAAGTTTCATATAATTCACCACAAAGTAACATATCATAATTCAAATACGGTCCCTTAAGTTCTACAATTAGGTCTTTCAGTACAAACTTTATCGAATAAAGTGAAATACATAACAACTACTAATTATAACTGAAATCTTCATAATCATTCAACGTCCACAAAAGCTAACATGATAATCCTATCATTGTCTCTTGTTTGCTCCATGACCTGGAATACATATTTTAAAACAAAAATGAGGGTTAGACCTTGAGGTCTAGTGAGAAAAATCCCCGTTAGTTAAAGAAAACATTTGCACATAGTCATACATATTATTCACATAAGAATACCAATTATGACTCATGTAATCCTTCCATCTCTTTCTCTTTTCTTTTCCTTGGCCATATTAATTGGTAGCAAGCCAATTAATTAATTTACACCGCTGTACTAAATACAGCCAACACCACTGT
Organism: Saussurea involucrata; assembly: GCA_033807775.1. Lineage (NCBI taxonomy): Eukaryota > Viridiplantae > Streptophyta > Magnoliopsida > Asterales > Asteraceae > Saussurea > Saussurea involucrata. The sequence continues at coordinate 126,491,069 of CM066324.1, read as the reverse complement.
CCCTTTGTACAGCCAACTTTCACCGGTCCTAAGCCCGGCCAACTAGTACTCATACAATGCAATATTCATATAAACATTATATGCACCAGATTACATTTAATCACACATATATGTATTCCATTTGAAAATATTTCAAATAAAAACTCACCTCTTGTTTTGATCGCAAAAACCCTTCCAAGATAATTCAAGTAGGTCAATCCTTCACAGAATCTGAAATCAGATAAAATACCGAATATCTCCTTTAATACTTAAACTTACAAAATCCTTAACCCAAGTCGCAACCCAAAATATATGAAATCGAAATCAACAGTACAAGTCGCAACCGTAATGAACAGTACTAAGTCGCAATCTCCTATTGCGATTCCACCCTGAAGTCGCAACCCCTTATTGCGATTTCACCCCGAAGTCGCAACCCCTTATTGCGATTCCACCCTGGAGTCGCAACACACTATTGCGATTCCACCTTGGAGTCGCAACGCACTATTGCGATTCCACCTTGGAGTCGCAATCAACAACTGCGATTCCAAACTTGAATCGCAACCAACTACTGCGATTTCAAGCCAAGTCGCAAACGACCATTGCGACTTCAATGCCAAGTCGCAACCAACTGTTGCGACTTCGTTGAATGTCGCAGTCGTCTATTGCGACTTCGATGAATGTTAGTCTACTGCGATTCCGATGAATGTCTCAGTCTCCTGTTTCATCCTAAAACCCAGATTTTTGCAGTTTTATACTATGCCTGTTTATGTAACTTTGCAGATATGTTTTATACTACCATTAGAACACTATTCCAAACCCAAAATTGTCATATCTTCCTAAAATTACCAAAACCCACATCCACAACTTATAGTAAAACTTTTAAGAACTAAATACTTAAGAGTATGGATTAAACAGAAATATTACCTTGAATTCTTCAGTTGTTATTAGCAATTCCAGCAGAATTTATAAGCTTTACTTCTTCCTCTTCCTTAGCTCCTTTCGATCTCTCTCTCTCTCTCTTAAACCGAAAAACACACTACACCTTAGGATATTTGTCTTGTTTTTGCTATAAGGAAGACTTCATCTTCCTTTTGATATGTTAAAGGCGGTGGAGAGAGAGAGAGTTTGACAAAGATGACAAAACAAACCTCAAGTTTATCCTATTTGGCAAAACATACCCCTAAACTTCCATTATTAAATTAAAACTTACCCCTAAACTTTTAAATTTCACCAAACACTAATATAAAGACTTATAGAATTCCAATTTAAATTAAATAAAATACCTGGTTATTACAACATCTCCCCCTTAAAAGAATTTCGTCCCGGAATTCGGTCAAGCAAAAAGGTACTGATACTTATCTTCCACTATTACCTCGAACTCAATCAAAGCCATAGAAACTACCTGAATAGACACTCCGCCTCTATCTATACCTCTAACACAAATAAGTAACAAAAGCACGAAAATACCAAGAACCACTTCGTACCGAAGTCGTATAACACTTTAGCACGTATAGAGTTTATAGAAATATACCTGTAACCTCATCAGGACTTTCTTCCACCTCTTGTTCCGTCATCTGAAAAACGCGGCCTTGAACTCTCGGTGCTTCAAACCCTTGTACCTTTCCCGATTCAACTTCCGTTAATCTTGCTGTTGTACTACCCTGACGTGCTTTCCACTGTGGACATTCTGACTGAATATGATCAGGGGAATTGCAAACGAAACAGAATCGATTTGCGCGACAATTCTTAGCGACGTGTCCCGTCCTTCCACACTTATAACAACTTCTAGGATCAACATAACAATTTCCTTGATGTACGCGGTTGCATTTTGGACATAGTTTTTCATTTTGTCTAAAAGGTATGTGACTATCGAACCTTTGAATTTCGTATTCCGTTGAATCATACGTCATTTCTTCCGATTTTCTTTTCCCAGCACTCTTATCCCCAACATCCCTCTTATTGTCTCGCTCCACATTTTCCGCAGCATTTACCGCTTCTGAAAAAGTATTAGGTCTCGCTGCAGTCACTAACTTTCTAATCTCTGAGTTCAATCCGAATACATACCTTTCCATCTTCATCTTTTCTGTGGCAACATAATACTCCCCAAAACGCGACTTTTCTAAGAAACGGGCAGTGTAGTCTCTTACTGACAAATTTCCTTGTTGTAGACTCAGGAATTCCTCTTCCAACTGTCTAACTGCGGCTTGCGGGCAAAACTGTTCCTTAAATGCTCTCGAGAATTCGCCCCAAGTAAAAGTTGAATATACCTCAGGTCCTTCAGAGTCAATAAGGGCTTCCCACCAATACAAGGCGTCTGCTTTCAACATTGCTGTTCCATATAACACTTTATCTTCTTCCGCGCATTTACTGGTCTTAAATACAGCTTCAACCTCCTTCAGCCATCGCATTGCTTTTACTGGATCTCTGTCCCCTCCATAAGTGGGTGGTTTACAGCTTAAAAACATTTTATAATCACACTTTCTTGGTACTGATGTGACAATAGGTGCGATAGGCACTTCGTTTTCAAGGTTAGGGTCTGGTATTTCCGTTTCCGTATGGTGAGTCTGGTTAAACATAGCTTGGATATTTGCCTGAAGTTTTCCCATTTCAATCGCTAGGTCGTCTCTCGTAACAAACTCTGTGCCTCGCCCCTGTAATCTGCCCCCTGACCTACCTCTACCTCTTTCTCCCCCTCTTCCCCTTCCACCGGCTGTTGGATTAGATCTATTCGGATTTCCTTCCCTTTCTCGGTTTGTTTGTCTCGTTCCACTTGCCATTCTGTGGATTCAACAAGGTTAATATACACATAAGCACATACCCCATATAATAAAGTATTCTGGTTCAAACATGTACCTGTAAGATCATAATTACACTGGCCAGGTGTAATCTGAAATTACCTTACATGATGTTCCTTCTACCTTTTTATATTTATCATCCCAAGGTTCTATAATAACAAGGACATCCTACTTCGCATGCAGTTTAAGTCTAGGTACAGATACTAATACCTAAATCTCTTAAACTAAGGCTCTGATACCATTTGTAACATCCCTTAATCCCAACATACAAGTTTCATATAATTCACCACAAAGTAACATATCATAATTCAAATACGGTCCCTTAAGTTCTACAATTAGGTCTTTCAGTACAAACTTTATCGAATAAAGTGAAATACATAACAACTACTAATTATAACTGAAATCTTCATAATCATTCAACGTCCACAAAAGCTAACATGATAATCCTATCATTGTCTCTTGTTTGCTCCATGACCTGGAATACATATTTTAAAACAAAAATGAGGGTTAGACCTTGAGGTCTAGTGAGAAAAATCCCCGTTAGTTAAAGAAAACATTTGCACATAGTCATACATATTATTCACATAAGAATACCAATTATGACTCATGTAATCCTTCCATCTCTTTCTCTTTTCTTTTCCTTGGCCATATTAATTGGTAGCAAGCCAATTAATTAATTTACACCGCTGTACTAAATACAGCCAACACCACTGTCCCTTTATACAGCCAACTTTCACCGGTCCTAAGCCCGGCCAACTAGTACTCATACAATGCAATATTCATATAAACATTATATGCACCAGATTACATTTAATCACACATATATGTATTCCATTTGAAAATATTTCAAATAAAAACTCACCTCTTGTTTTGATCGCAAAAACCCTTCCAAGATAATTCAAGTAGGTCAATCCTTCACAGAATCTGAAATCAGATAAAATACCGAATATCTCCTTTAATACTTAAACTTACAAAATCCTTAACCCAAGTCGCAACCCAAAATATATGAAATCGAAATCAACAGTACAAGTCGCAACCGTAATGAACAGTACCAAGTCGCAATCTCCTATTGCGATTCCACCCTGAAGTCGCAACCCCTTATTGCGATTTCACCCCGAAGTCGCAACCCCTTATTGCGATTCCACCCTGGAGTCGCAACACACTATTGCGATTCCACCTTGGAGTCGCAACGCACTATTGCGATTCCACCTTGGAGTCGCAATCAACAACTGCGATTCCAAACTTGAATCGCAACCAACTACTGCGATTTCAAGCCAAGTCGCAAACGACCATTGCGACTTCAATGCCAAGTCGCAACCAACTGTTGCGACTTCGTTGAATGTCGCAGTCGTCTATTGCGACTTCGATGAATGTTAGTCTACTGCGATTCCGATGAATGTCTCAGTCTCCTGTTTCATCCTAAAACCCAGATTTTTGCAGTTTTATACTATGCCTGTTTATGTAACTTTGCAGATATGTTTTATACTACCATTAGAACACTATTCCAAACCCAAAATTGTCATATCTTCCTAAAATTACCAAAACCCACATCCACAACTTATAGTAAAACTTTTAAGAACTAAATACTTAAGAGTATGGATTAAACAGAAATATTACCTTGAATTCTTCAGTTGTTATTAGCAATTCCAGCAGAATTTATAAGCTTTACTTCTTCCTCTTCCTTAGCTCCTTTCGATCTCTCTCTCTCTCTCTTAAACCGAAAAACACACTACACCTTAGGATATTTGTCTTGTTTTTGCTATAAGGAAGACTTCATCTTCCTTTTGATATGTTAAAGGCGGTGGAGAGAGAGAGAGTTTGACAAAGATGACAAAACAAACCTCAAGTTTATCCTATTTGGCAAAACATACCCCTAAACTTCCATTATTAAATTAAAACTTACCCCTAAACTTTTAAATTTCACCAAACACTAATATAAAGACTTATAGAATTCCAATTTAAATTAAATAAAATACCTGGTTATTACAACATCTCCCCCTTAAAAGAATTTCGTCCCGGAATTCGGTCAAGCAAAAAGGTACTGATACTTATCTTCCACTATTACCTCGAACTCAATCAAAGCCATAGAAACTACCTGAATAGACACTCCGCCTCTATCTATACCTCTAACACAAATAAGTAACAAAAGCACGAAAATACCAAGAACCACTTCGTACCGAAGTCGTATAACACTTTAGCACGTATAGAGTTTATAGAAATATACCTGTAACCTCATCAGGACTTTCTTCCACCTCTTGTTCCGTCATCTGAAAAACGCGGCCTTGAACTCTCGGTGCTTCAAACCCTTGTACCTTTCCCGATTCAACTTCCGTTAATCTTGCTGTTGTACTACCCTGACGTGCTTTCCACTGTGGACATTCTGACTGAATATGATCAGGGGAATTGCAAACGAAACAGAATCGATTTGCGCGACAATTCTTAGCGACGTGTCTCGTCCTTCCACACTTATAACAACTTCTAGGATCAACATAACAATTTCCTTGATGTACGCGGTTGCATTTTGGACATAGTTTTTCATTTTGTCTAAAAGGTATGTGACTATCGAACCTTTGAATTTCGTATTCCGTTGAATCATACGTCATTTCTTCCGATTTTCTTTTCCCAGCACTCTTATCCCCAACATCCCTCTTATTGTCTCGCTCCACATTTTCCGCAGCATTTACCGCTTCTGAAAAAGTATTAGGTCTCGCTGCAGTCACTAACTTTCTAATCTCTGAGTTCAATCCGAATACATACCTTTCCATCTTCATCTTTTCTGTGGCAACATAATACTCCCCAAAACGCGACTTTTCTAAGAAACGGGCAGTGTAGTCTCTTACTGACAAATTTCCTTGTTGTAGACTCAGGAATTCCTCTTCCAACTGTCTAACTGCGGCTTGCGGGCAAAACTGTTCCTTAAATGCTCTCGAGAATTCGCCCCAAGTAAAAGTTGAATATACCTCAGGTCCTTCAGAGTCAATAAGGGCTTCCCACCAATACAAGGCGTCTGCTTTCAACATTGCTGTTCCATATAACACTTTATCTTCTTCCGCGCATTTACTGGTCTTAAATACAGCTTCAACCTCCTTCAGCCATCGCATTGCTTTTACTGGATCTCTGTCCCCTCCATAAGTGGGTGGTTTACAGCTTAAAAACATTTTATAATCACACTTTCTTGGTACTGATGTGACAATAGGTGCGATAGGCACTTCGTTTTCAAGGTTAGGGTCTGGTATTTCCGTTTCCGTATGGTGAGTCTGGTTAAACATAGCTTGGATATTTGCCTGAAGTTTTCCCATTTCAATCGCTAGGTCGTCTCTCGTAACAAACTCTGTGCCTCGCCCCTGTAATCTGCCCCCTGACCTACCTCTACCTCTTTCTCCCCCTCTTCCCCTTCCACCGGCTGTTGGATTAGATCTATTCGGATTTCCTTCCCTTTCTCGGTTTGTTTGTCTCATTCCACTTGCCATTCTGTGGATTCAACAAGGTTAATATACACATAAGCACATACCCCATATAATAAAGTATTCTGGTTCAAACATGTACCTGTAAGATCATAATTACACTGGCCAGGTGTAATCTGAAATTACCTTACATGATGTTCCTTCTACCTTTATATGCACCGCTGTACTAAATACAGCCAACACCACTGTCCCTTTGTACATCCAACTTTCACCGGTCCTAAGCCCGGCCAACTAGTACTCATACAATGCAATATTCATATAAACATTATATGCACCAGATTACATTTAATCACACATATATGTATTCCATTTGAAAATATTTCAAATAAAAACTCACCTCTTGTTTTGATCGCAAAAACCCTTCCAAGATAATTCAAGTAGGTCAATCCTTCACAGAATCTGAAATCAGATAAAATACCGAATATCTCCTTTAATACTTAAACTTACAAAATCCTTAACCCAAGTCGCAACCCAAAATATATGAAATCGAAATCAACAGTACAAGTCGCAACCGTAATGAACAGTACCAAGTCGCAATCTCCTATTGCGATTCCACCCTGAAGTCGCAACCCCTTATTGCGATTTCACCCCGAAGTCGCAACCCCTTATTGCGATTCCACCCTGGAGTCGCAACACACTATTGCGATTCCACCTTGGAGTCGCAACGCACTATTGCGATTCCACCTTGGAGTCGCAATCAACAACTGCGATTCCAAACTTGAATCGCAACCAACTACTGCGATTTCAAGCCAAGTCGCAAACGACCATTGCGACTTCAATGCCAAGTCGCAACCAACTGTTGCGACTTCGTTGAATGTCGCAGTCGTCTATTGCGACTTCGATGAATGTTAGTCTACTGCGATTCCGATGAATGTCTCAGTCTACTGTTTCATCCTAAAACCCAGATTTTTGCAGTTTTATACTATGCCTGTTTATGTAACTTTGCAGATATGTTTTATACTACCATTAGAACACTATTCCAAACCCAAAATTGTCATATCTTCCTAAAATTACCAAAACCCACATCCACAACTTATAGTAAAACTTTTAAGAACTAAATACTTAAGAGTATGGATTAAACAGAAATATTACCTTGAATTCTTCAGTTGTTATTAGCAATTCCAGCAGAATTTATAAGCTTTACTTCTTCCTCTTCCCTAGCTCCTTTCGATCTCTCTCTCTCTCTCTTAAACCGAAAAACACACTACACCTTAGGATATTTGTCTTGTTTTTGCTATAAGGAAGACTTCATCTTCCTTTTGATATGTTAAAGGCGGTGGAGAGAGAGAGAGTTTGACAAAGATGACAAAACAAACCTCAAGTTTATCCTATTTGGCAAAACATACCCCTAAACTTCCATTATTAAATTAAAACTTACCCCTAAACTTTTAAATTTCACCAAACACTAATATAAAGACTTATAGAATTCCAATTTAAATTAAATAAAATACCTGGTTATTACATCGCTTCATGACGTGAGGAGTTTTCATGGGCTCGCATCATTCTATCAATGATTTATCCGTCACTTCAGCACGATCGTCGCACCCGTCACCGAATGTTTGAAAGGTAGCAAGTTCGTTTGGTCCGAAACGGCACAACGTGCGTTTGAAACACTCAAGTCAGTGGTCACAAAGGCACCAGTTCTTGCATTACCGAATTTTGATCATGTATTTCAGGTCGAATGTGACGCGTCGGGGTTGGGAATCGGTGGGGTCTTGAGCCAATTGAATCGGCCGATTGCTTTCTTTAGCGAAAAATTCAATGAGACGCGGCGTCGATATAGCACATACGACAAGGAGTTTTACGCCATCGTCCGGAGCCTTGAATATTGGCGTCATTATTTACTTCCGGCCGAGTTTATCCTCTACTCCGACCACCAAGCTTTAAAGTTCATCCAAGGGCAAGCTAAGCTCAATCCACGACATGCCAAGTGGGTTGAAACGTTACAAGAATTTTCTTTCGTCATTCGACACAAAGCCGGTTCCGCCAACACGGTCGCTGACGCCCTAAGTCGCCGCCCAGCCTTTGTCACCTCCGCAAAAATACACGTTACGGGCTTTGAAGCTTTCACACACTTGTATCAGGAAGACCCATATTTCAAAGACTTCCGGGCCAACTGTGCAACAGCCCCGTTCCGAGACTATGTAAGACGTGACGGGTTTCTCTTCAAGGGCCGACGTTTGTGTGTTCCATTATCTTCTTTTTGGGAAGCCATTATTCTCGAGTGTCACCAAGGAGCTTTAGCCGGACATTTCGGAAGGGACAAAACAGTAGCTTTGGTTGGTGAACGTTTTTATTGGCCTCATATTGCTAAAGATGTTCTCAAGATTCTAAACCGGTGTCATGTTTGCCACGTCGCTAAAACTCATCATACCAACCAAGGTTTATATACTCCGTTACCGACTCTCGATGGCCCGTGGGAGGATGTTACTCTCGACTTTGTGCTCGGTTTACCGCTAACACAACGGAAGAAAGACTCTATCATGGTGGTTGTGGATAGATTCTCCAAAATGGCTCATTTTATCCCTTGTTCCAAAACATATGATGCTTCCCAGGTTGCATGCCTTTATTTCGCGGAAATTGTTCGTTTACATGGCATACCAAAAACAATTACGTCTGATCGGGATGTCAAGTTCGTTAGCCATTTTTGGCGCACCCTGTGGAAACGTTTGGGTGCCAAGTTACAGTTTAGTAGTTCCCACCATCCGCAGACTGATGGGCAAACCGAGGTTACTAATCGGAATCTCGGGAATCTCCTTCGGTGTCTTGTTGGCGATCACCCAAAGCAGTGGGATCTTGCGCTACCCCAGGCGGAGTTTGCCTATAATCGATCTAACCACAGCTCCATGGGACGTAGCCCTTTTTTCGTGGTGTATAGCCGGAACCCGTTTACACCATTGGACTTAGCACCATTGTCGGGGGTCGAAAACGTTAGCCCCGAGGGGGATGCAAGGGCTGCCCAAATCAAGTTATTACATGAACAGGTCCGGGAGCAAATTACTAAGCATAATCTCCAATATCAAGCTCGGGCTAATAAGCATAGGCGAAAGGTCATTTTTCAAGAAGGTGACTTAGTTTGGATTTATCTCCGAAAGGACCGGTTTCCTCAAGGCCGTTTTGGTAAACTTCATCCCCGGGCAGATGGACCTTTTCGTGTCCTCAAGAGAATCAATGACAATGCCTACAAGATAGATTTGCCGGGACATTATGGTGTTTCCGCAACTTTTAATGTGGCTGACTTAGCTCCCTTTACTTCCAACGATAATTTTGGTGATGACTCGGGGACGAGTCATTTTTTTAGGGGGGGCGGATGATACGGATCCAAGCCTCGATGGTGACACAATTGAAGGTGCTCGACTAGAGGGAGATGCCACCGAAAGTGGCTAGGCCCAAACCCATATCGTGAAGACCCAATCCAACCGTATAAGGAGTTTATTTCAATTTAGTATTTTATCTTTATCTTTTCTTTTTTTGAAAAAAAAACCTTTGTTTAAGGGATTGAGTTTATCTCTTCCATTGTTTATCTCCTTTTATCTCTCCTTTGTTTCTATTTAAGCATTGTAAAAAAACTCTTGGTTGGGTTGTTGAATAAAGTTTATTTTTAAGTTTGAACGTTCGTGTTCTTCTCCATTCGGTTGGCCGAAGGAGATATTATTTGCTAGGGGATTTCTAGCATCTTTCCCCACTCGTATACGAATCCGTATCAAAACTCTAAAAAACAATCCCTAAAGCTTCATGTATCGCTATTTAATGCTAATTACTCAAAATCTCTTAAAAACAACTAATGAAGCTTCATGCACCGCTTGTAATGCTAATTACTTGATTATACTTATCTTTAACAGTCTTCAAATTATTAAATCGTGGACTCTTGTTAATTAATCTTTATCTCTAACCAATTTCAAAGCATGGATTTCTTAAAAAAACATCATTCTTTCAACAAATTTATAAAGAAACATGACCGTTTTCTCAAAATCACACATTAAAATAAATTAGAATATTAAAATCGAGATATATCATGCTGCATTGCACGACTAGACTTCTAGTTTTTCATAATACCCGGATGCTAACATTTGATTTTAATTGAAAAATCATAATATCCACTTTCTAAAAAATCTATTCGTATATCATTAACATATTTTATAAAATTTTATCAAAATAATATTATCAATTGCCTTAATTAAACAAGTTATTGATAAAACATTATTTCAAAATAACCCATATTTAAATAAATTTGATATATATTAATTTGGTTGATAAGAGCATCCACAACAATCAAATTTCATCCCAATTGCAAATGGGTCACATCAGCGTCATATTAGCTTTACAATTATCTTGAAATTATCCTCCACAAGGCCACAACAATGAAATTTCACCCACTTTCTAAAGTGACACCTCATCATAAAAAACTATATTTTAATCAAATAACAACAAAACTACAGTTAAATACTCTTTACTATAATTTAATATGAAATATTTTATTAATTAAATAACTATAATTAAATACTCTCTACAAAACTACAATTAAATACTCTCTACAAAACATCACAAAACATGATTTGACATAAAACAATTTCTAATTTAGAAATTATTCCCTACAATTTCATATACTATTCACTGCCACATCATCAAAAAGTACTGATTTGACATTTGCAAATTATCAAAACCAATTTCTAATTTTGCAATCATACTCACAACCACTACAATTTCTAATTTAGCAATCCTACGTGTCACCTTTACAATCCAAATGAAATTGTAATGAAATCCTTGTTGTGGATGCTCTAACCCATCGAAACTGTTAATAACTATTGTGATTAACCCATCAGGACTAGGCCCAAACCAGAACCGGGTCCAAATGGATATGGTGCAGACCTGACCAGTGACCTATGTGCGAACCAACCTAGAAACCGAGTCGGAACTCGGAAGTCTTTTTCTTTGAGCCGATGGGATCTAACGACACTTACGATTGGTTTTTTTCCCATCAAGTTGGTAATTTTCGACCATTTTTCTTCATCCCTTTTGCATTAAGACCTTACTAACAATTGTAATACTTATTAAAACAAGTTACTTCCTACGTCCCAAAATAAGCATTCACAATGAAAAATGCACACAATTTTAGAAAATGTAATCATTGCACTTTTTAGGAACTAATGACCGTTTTATCCCTAATAATAGAGGGAGTAACTAATTTCTCCATCTCATAATTATGGGTAAGATGGGAAAATAAGTCCATATTTTTGTAAAGTGAACACTTATTTTGAGACAAACTAAAATAAAAATGTGGACATTTATTTTGGGACGGAGGGAGTATTTCAAAGTATGGGTTGCTCATTTTATATTATGTGTTTTTGTTTCTAAGCGTCGCCACCTGTGATGTTACCGGCCAAATTGGTGTCCGTCGAGCCCTAATGCTACAAAATTGGGTCCTACCAATGACGTATAAAACCGTCACTATTTCTCATATTCGTTGTTGATAGTTTGTAGACAAAAGGGTCGTGGATGGTGCTATCAACGACGAATTAGCGACATACATATTTAGCGATGAATCAACGATGGATGTTATTACCGACGAATTAGTGATTGATACTTCTTGTTCTCACAACTCACCTTTTGCTTAAGCAACGCGACGACTGTATATGATCAAATACTCAGTTCCACCACATGACTAGCTCTATATTTCAAAGAAATATACTGATCTTAAGAAAAATATTATTAGTACCACGAAAATCTGATTGTTATTCTAAATGAATACAAAATATAAAAATTTATGGAAAATTTTCCAAAATAGTCGATCTCATCAATTAAATTTACTTTTTAGATATTTTCCAAGTTTCTCCGCATTTTTTAAAGGCAATCATTTTATTACCATCGAACCAACAACGGGTCTTACAAAGGTTCAACCAACTAGAAACAATACCAAAACCGAATTGCGAACAAAAAATACTGCACCCACCAGATTGCAAGATGCAAACTAGAGGGGACTCATACATCAAATCTGCATGTCCCAAACCAAACCAAACCTGCACCATGCTAACCTCAAAACAACCCTGCCAGCTTAAAGCACGAGCTGGGTGCTTAACGACCCAGACTGCCGAAACAGCACCACCAGCTTCTCGATTCAGATCAGCACCTGGCCCAACTCCGCACCCATTCAGCTGGAACCAACTAGCTGAACCGCTGACAGTCTTTATCCCGATACCCTGCTGGACCCACTCCGCCTTTGATGATTGTTACCGAGCCTTACTGCAGCAGCCTTGGTTCCGATAGCCAAGTCGTCCAATTTGTTTTTCTGATCTTTTCGCGACTCGAAATCCACTCGAAACACCTTCTTTGGAATTCAAACGTGCAATCTTCCAGCTTTGTTTTGACATCTTGGAAGACCACCTTGTTTCGATGTGACCATATAAAATATAGAAAGCACCACACCATTTTTTTTCCAATACTTGGGCTGTGAAAACGTACCGCTAGTCGATACGTTTACCTCAATTAGCTCTCGGATAGAATTCGTGTTTTCCTCCCTAACATTCCACCAACGGAACACTTGTTGCCACGTTTTTTTACCTCTACACATTTCAGCAGTGCATGCTCCACGGACACCGGTTCCTCCCCGCACCTTGGGCACAATACGGAATGTAACTCGTTCCCCAACTTGTCAAGTGTAACTCGCACCGGTATCCTTCCTTGCATAACCCTCCAAATGAATATACAAACCTTTTTCGGAACCATTTTGGACCACAAAGTTTCCTCATGTGATTCCATATGATACTCTAATCTCTCCTCCACTACCTCCCTCAAAGCTTGGACCGAGAAGCTCCCATCCCCTCCCTCTAACCACCTACTTTTGTCTCTACCTTCACGTTTTGGCTCCCACCCTGCTAGCAACCCCTCAAGTTCTCCTAATTCTCCCGCCTCCCTCCCCCTAGGCTCTCTCCTCCAACTCCACTTCCAAAACCAACTCCCCTATCTCCATTCCCCATTCTCAGCAATTGTCCCATTCTTGTTTGTGTCTAGGATAAAAAGCCGTTTGAATTTCTCATCAAGTCTTTCGATCCCTCTCCACCTATCCCTCAAAAAAGACGTCTCCTCCCCTTTTCCGACCTCTTTCCCAAATGAAGCCATAAAATTCACTCCTCTCTCTTCCAACTCGTGACCTATCTTGATGATGCTCCTCCAAACCGATCTTCCCCCCTTACCGGAATTATGTTCCTCTCCACCCAACCCGCCCTCTCTCCCGTAAATGCTCCTAACCACTCTACCCCATAAGGCCTCCTTTTCCTCCCCGAACCTCCACCACCACTTACCCAACAGCCCCTAATTTGCTACTTGGAGGCTGCCCATGTTTAGCCCTCCCCGATTGAACCTCCTCACTACCCGATCCCATTTAACCCACACAATTTCTTTATTAGAATTCAGACCTTTCCCCCCACCCCAAAAAAAGTTTGATCTCACCCTCTTGAGCTCTCCAATCACTCCTCTCGAGGCCCTAAATAGCGAGAAAAAATACAACGCGGTACTACCGAGCCCCAATTTTACCAAAGTGAGTCTTCCTCCGTATGATATTAGTTTTTGCTTCCAATTTGCGAGTTTATTTTGAAACTTCTTTATGGCTTCCTTCCAACTTTCAATTCTATTCATATTACATCCCACCGGAAGACCAAGATAATGGAATGGTAACTCACCGAAGCCACACCCCAATCCTTTCGACCAAGCTTGCGTCTCTTCCGTCCCAACCCCCATACCGTACAGTGTACTTTTTCTAATATTAATCTTCATACCCGAGGCCTTGTGAAAGCAATCAAGAATCTTTACCAAATTCTTTAGGTTTTTTATGCTCCATTTGCCGAAAAATGGCGTCATCGACATATTGTAGATGTGTCACCTCAACGTTCTCCTTCCCAATCTTTAGACCTTCGAACACTCCATTCTCTCTAGCCTCGATCATAATTACGTTTAGGCATTCGGCCACCACGATAAAAAGGAACGGGGCAAGAGGATCCCCTTGTCTAAGACCCTTGCCCATTTTAAATTCCTTCGTTGGGGACCCATTTACCAAAACTGTAACACCTCGATTTTTGTATAAAGGATTACGTTTGATTTATTAAATAATTTGAGTATAATTATTTGATAAGTTGTGATCGATTATTTGATAGATTAATTTTATAGTTTATCCCCAAGTAAGATATATTATGTTTTATTGGAATAATAAATAAGGGGTGAACTTTAACTTTAATTTTAATTTATAAGGTGAAGGATTGTAGTTGTCATGTGATGGAAGTATAAGGGTTATTTTGATCATTTGGTGAAACCCTTAAACACCACCACCGCCTCATATGGACAAAAAGGAGGAAATGAGATATTTCTCCTTATCTCCTTACTATGTGTGTGTGTGTTGCCGTGAAAGAGAGAGAGAAGAGAGAAAGAAGAGAGAAAGAGGAAGAGAAAGAAGAAAGAAACCTACCTTGGGTAAAGTTTTAGATGGATTTATGTAAGAATCAATTCCGGTTGTGAAATTGTATCCACAAACTAATCTATTTTCCATATGGTACAGCTGATTGGGGGTTCTTAGCTTAAATCTTGATTTGTGTAAAGAAGTGGGTTTTATCTCCATAAGGTGAGTTCATTCACTTTTTGCTTAAATCTTTGTATTCTGTCAAATTAAATGTTAAGATGTGTGTATAAATTGTTTTGGGACTGTATGGATGTGCTTAGAATAAGCTGAATGGAACAGACATGAAATTGGATCGAGATTTTAAGCTGCAGGTGAAAGTTTCCGGATAAAATGATATTATCCGGAAACCTCTGTATGAAGGTTTTCGGACAAGACAAAGATATCCGGTAAGTATTGATTTTGTAAAGTTTCCGGCTAAATTAGATACCGAATGGTGTCCGGATTGTTTTGGTTTCCGGATGTCATCCGGATTGAGTAGGTTTCCGGAAATTATTGTATCCGGAAAGATTAGGTATCCGGTAAGTTATGTCATCCGGAAAGTTGTGGTATTCGGAAAGTTTTGATATCCGGACAGAATGAAGTGTCCGGACACTTTTGTTATTCGGTCACTATTGAGTACCCAATAACTGTAGGTTTTGCTAACTTCTGGAAGGGTACGATTTGGGAATTGAAATACAATCCTAGTAGCTTGATCATACTTACTGTGGAATGGTAGTGTGTTAGGTTTATTGATTTTTAGTTTGATATTATTCAGGTTGAATAATTAAATAGGCAAAGTAGAGTTGCTATTTGTATTTGAAATGTGGAAATATGAATTAGATGAAGCGTAAGTATTAATTCCTATGTTTTCGGTGGATTGAAATTAGGCAATATATAATTGCTATTTCTGTTTCTATTCCAAGAAGAAAGTATGGTAATTGAAGGTGAGTCTTTAGGCTTGACCGATAAATAGAATCTGTAATGATTCGTGGTTGGCTGTTGGATATGATGATATGATTTTCTAAATGATAATCATACTCATGGGATTGAGTACTATTTGGTAATTATGAGTTAAGTACAAGTATGGTAAGAATGAGAAAGTTATAAATGTGATTTGCTCATACCGATTGCTATGAGGAATCTATGTGGTGTAAATGCGATTTGCTCATACTGATTGCTATGAGGAATCTATATTAAGTGTAATGGATCCATAGACACTAGTGGTTATGAACACGTGGAATAGATGAGGATTATTCGTTATTCCAATGTGTGTGAGAAATCGTGGAATAAACGTAATTTCCGATTTCTAAGGAAAAGAAGGGGTTGGCATGTGTATATTGTAATCTCTATTTCCTTTCCAATAAATGGGCATGTGTATATTGCGATTTATTGGATATGAGCATTAATCTAGAATCCGTTTAGATTCGTAGTGCGGCTCTGGACCATGAGAAATGACCGACTTAGGGTCAGGTCGTAGTCATGGAATTGGAACATGAGAAATGACTGACTTAGGGTCAGGTCGTAGTCATGGAATTGGAACATGAGAAATGATTGACTTAGTGTCAGATCGTAGTCATGGAATTGGAACATGAGAAATGATTTACTTAGTGTCAGATCGTAGTCATGGAACCGGGTTTAACCCGTTATCAAAAGATGGTTACATGTGTGGTAAGAAAAAGAGTAAACCAGGTTTGTTATGTCTTGTTTACATTGAATTGTATAAATATTATTTTGAAACCGAATGTTCTCACTAGGCGTTAGCCTAATCGTTTCAAATAATGTTTTCTTACCAGGTACTAGCTCGGGAAAATAAAGGGGTGTGGGACGAGAGCTTTTCAGATTAGCAGTGAAGTTATTGATACTGAAGGTTTTGATGGATTGCTTAGATAACCTAGTTAATCTGATTATAGTGACATGATTAGATTAATAGGTTATTTGAAGAATTTCATATTAGTAATTATGACCTTATCGTAATTCTCTGCTTATGTATAAGGTTTAAAAAGTTTTATGATTAAATCTTGTTAGAAATTTGAGGTTTAAATTAGCCCTGATTTTAGGGTGTTACAAAAACCGACAACGTTGCGGATTTTAAACAAGCTTGGACCCACTTGCACCATTTTTCACCGAAACCCATCGTAGCAATTACGTTTTGACGTTTTGGGTCCCAAGTACGAAACCTTGAGAAAATGCTTCGTGAGGAAGATTTTAGAATTTTTTTTGTATAAAATTATAGTACGCGGGATTTCTTATGTTTTGGACATTGATACGCACCGTTGGTGCAATTTGGGATTTGAAAATAGGTTGGAACCCTTTTGGTGCCAACAATTATTAACACTTAATTTCTTGTATGTTTTGGAAAACGCACCGTTGGGGTACTTGGTGTCCGGCAACGGTATTCGAATGGACGCCACTAAAATCTCGGCCATCACAACCTGGCCCACACCGGCCTCGCTTCATGACGTGAGGAGTTTTCATGGGCTCGCATCATTCTATCAATGATTTATCCGTCACTTCAGCACGATCGTCGCACCCCTCACCGAATGTTTGAAAGGTAGCAAGTTCGTTTGGTCCGAAACGGCACAACGTGCGTTTGAATCACTCAAGTCAGTGGTCACAGAGGCACCAGTTCTTGCATTACCGAATTTTGATCATGTATTTCAGGTCGAATGTGACGCGTCGGGGTTGGGAATCGGTGGGGTCTTGAGCCAATTGAATCGGCCGATTGCTTTCTTTAGCGAAAAATTCAATGAGACGCGGCGTCGATATAGCACATACGACAAGGAGTTTTACGCCATCGTCCGGAGCCTTGAATATTGGCGTCATTATTTACTTCCGGCCGAGTTTATCCTCTACTCCGACCACCAAGCTTTAAAGTTCATCCAAGGGCAAGCTAAGCTCAATCCACGACATGCCAAGTGGGTTGAAACGTTACAAGATTTTTCTTTCGTCATTCGACACAAAGCCGGTTCCGCCAACACGGTCGCTGACGCCCTAAGTCGCCGCCCAGCCTTTGTCACCTCCGCAAAAATACACGTTACGGGCTTTGAAGCTTTCACACACTTGTATCAGGAAGACCCATATTTCAAAGACTTCTGGGCCAACTGTGCAACAGCCCCGTTCCGAGACTATGTAAGACGTGACGGGTTTCTCTTCAAGGGCCGACGTTTGTGTGTTCCATTATCTTCTTTTCGGGAAGCCATTATTCTCGAGTGTCACCAAGGAGCTTTAGCCGGACATTTCGGAAGGGACAAAACAGTAGCTTTGGTTGGTGAACGTTTTTATTGGCCTCATATTGCTAAAGATGTTCTCAAGATTCTAAACCGGTGTCATGTTTGCCACGTCGCTAAAACTCATCATACCAACCAAGGTTTATATACTCCGTTACCGACTCCCGATGGCCCGTGGGAGGATGTTACTCTCGACTTTGTGCTCGGTTTACCGCTAACACAACGGAAGAAAGACTCTATCATGGTGGTTGTGGATAGATTCTCCAAAATGGCTCATTTTATCCCTTGTTCCAAAACATATGATGCTTCCCAGGTTGCACGCCTTTATTTCGCGGAAATTGTTCGTTTACATGGCATACCAAAAACAATTACGTCTGATCGGGATGTCAAGTTCGTTAGCCATTTTTGGCGCACCCTGTGGAAACGTTTGGGTGCCAAGTTACAGTTTAGTAGTTCCCACCATCCGCAGACTGATGGGCAAACCGAGGTTACTAATCGGAATCTCGGGAATCTCCTTCGGTGT
The DNA here is from genome assembly GCA_033807775.1 of Saussurea involucrata. Classification (NCBI taxonomy): domain Eukaryota; kingdom Viridiplantae; phylum Streptophyta; class Magnoliopsida; order Asterales; family Asteraceae; genus Saussurea; species Saussurea involucrata. The sequence goes on along the minus strand of CM066324.1, from coordinate 126,472,656 downwards.
CTTGTTGGCGATCACCCAAAGCAGTGGGATCTTGCGCTACCCCAGGCGGAGTTTGCCTATAATCGATCTAACCACAGCTCCACGGGACGTAGCCCTTTTCTCGTGGTGTATGGCCGGAACCCGTTTACACCATTGGACTTAGCACCATTGTCGGGGGTCGAAAACGTTAGCCCCGAGGGGGATGCAAGGGCTGCCCAAATCAAGTTATTACATGAACAGGTCCGGGAGCAAATTACTAAGCATAATCTCCAATATCAAGCTCGGGCTAATAAGCATAGGCGAAAGGTCATTTTTCAAGAAGGTGACTTAGTTTGGATTTATCTCCGAAAGGACCGGTTTCCTCAAGGCCGTTTTGGTAAACTTCATCCCCGGGCAGATGGACCTTTTCGTGTCCTCAAGAGAATCAATGACAATGCCTACAAGATAGATTTGCCGGGACATTATGGTGTTTCCGCAACTTTTAATGTGGCTGACTTAGCTCCCTTTATTTCCAACGATAATTTTGGTGATGACTCGGGGACGAGTCATTTTTTTAGGGGGGCGGATGATACGGATCCAAGCCTCGATGGTGACACAATTGAAGGTGCTCGACTAGAGGGAGATGCCACCGAAAGTGGCTAGGCCCAAACCCATATCGTGAAGACCCAATCCAACCGTATAAGGAGTTTATTTCAATTTAGTATTTTATCTTTATCTTTTCTTTTTTTGAAAAAAAAACCTTTGTTTAAGGGATTGAGTTTATCTCTTCCATTGTTTATCTCTCCTTTGTTTCTATTTAAGCATTGTAAAAAAACTCTTGGTTGGGTTGTTGAATAAAGTTTATTTTTAAGTTTGAACGTTCGTGTTCTTCTCCATTCGGTTGGCCGAAGGAGATATTATTTGCTAGGGGATTTCTAGCATCTTTCCCCACTCGTATACGAATCCGTATCAAAACTCTAAAAAACAATCCCTAAAGCTTCATGTATCGCTATTTAATGCTAATTACTCAAAATCTCTTAAAAACAACTAATGAAGCTTCATGCACCGCTTGTAATGCTAATTACTTGATTATACTTATCTTTAACAGTCTTCAAATTATTAAATCGTGGACTCTTGTTAATTAATCTTTATCTCTAACCAATTTCAAAGCATGGATTTCTTAAAAAAACATCATTCTTTCAACAAATTTATAAAGAAACATGACCGTTTTCTCAAAATCACACATTAAAATAAATTAGAATATTAAAATCGAGATATATCATGCTGCATTGCACGACTAGACTTCTAGTTTTTCATAATATCCGGATGCTAACATTTGATTTTAATTGAAAAATCATAATATCCACTTTCTAAAAAATCTATTCGTATATCATTAACATATTTTATAAAATTTTATCAAAATAATATTATCAATTGCCTTAATTAAACAAGTTATTGATAAAACATTATTTCAAAATAACCCATATTTAAATAAATTTGATATATATTAATTTGGTTGATAAGAGCATCCACAACAATCAAATTTCATCCCAATTGCAAATGGGTCACATTAGCGTCATATTAGCTTTACAATTATCTTGAAATTATCCTCCACAAGGCCACAACAATGAAATTTCACCCACTTTCTAAAGTGACACCTCATCATAAAAAACTATATTTTAATCAAATAACAACAAAACTACAGTTAAATACTCTTTACTATAATTTAATATGAAATATTTTATTAATTAAATAACTATAATTAAATACTCTCTACAAAACTACAATTAAATACTCTCTACAAAACATCACAAAACATGATTTGACATAAAACAATTTCTAATTTAGAAATTATTCCCTACAATTTCATATACTATTCACTGTCACATCATCAAAAAGTACTGATTTGACATTTGCAAATTACCAAAACCAATTTCTAATTTTGCAATCATACTCACAACCACTACAATTTCTAATTTAGCAATCCTACGTGTCACCTTTACAATCCAAATGAAATTGTAATGAAATCCTTGTTGTGGATGCTCTAACCCATCGAAACTATTAATAACTATTGTGATTAACCCATCAGGACTAGGCCCAAACCAGAACCGGGTCCAAATGGATATGGTGCAGACCTGACCAGTGACCTATGTGCGAACCAACCTAGAAACCGAGTCGGAACTCGGAAGTCTTTTTCTTTGAGCCGATGGGATCTAACGACACTTACGATTGGTTTTTTTCCCATCAAGTTGGTAATTTTCGACCATTTTTCTTCATCCCTTTTGCATTAAGACCTTACTAACAATTGTAATACTTATTAAAACAAGTTACTTCCTACGTCCCAAAATAAGCATTCGAAAAATGCACACAATTTTAGAAAATGTAATTATTGCACTTTTTAGGAACTAATGACCGTTTTATCCCTAATAATAGAGGGAGTAACTAATTTCTCCATCTCATAATTATGGGTAAGATGGGAAAATAAGTCCATATTTTTGTAAAGTGAACACTTATTTTGAGACAAACTAAAATAAAAATGTGGACATTTATTTTGGGACGGAGGGAGTATTTCAAAGTATGGGTTGCTCATTTTATATTATGTGTTTTTGTTTCTAAGCGTCGCCACCTGTGATGTTACCGGCCAAATTGGTGTCCGTCGAGCCCTAATGCTACAAAATTGGGTCCTACCAATGACGTATAAAACCGTCACTATTTCTCATATTCGTTGTTGATAGTTTGTAGACAAAAGGGTCGTGGATGGTGCTATCAACGACGAATTAGCGACATACATATTTAGCGATGAATCAACGATGGATGTTATTACCGACGAATTAGTGATTGATACTTCTTGTTCTCACAACTCACCTTTTGCTTAAGCAACGCGACGACTGTATATGATCAAATACTCAGTTCCACCACATGACTAGCTCTATATTTCAAAGAAATATACTGATCTTAAGAAAAATATTATTAGTACCACGAAAATCTGATTGTTATTCTAAATGAATACAAAATATAAAAATTTATGGAAAATTTTCCAAAATAGTCGATCTCATCAATTAAATTTACTTTTTAGATATTTTCCAAGTTTCTCCGCATTTTTTAAAGGCAATCATTTTATTACCATCGAACCAACAACGGGTCTTACAAAGGTTCAACCAACTAGAAACAATACCAAAACCGAATTGCGAACAAAAAATACTGCACCCACCAGATTGCAAGATGCAAACTAGAGGGGACTCATACATCAAATCTGCATGTCCCAAACCAAACCAAACCTGCACCATGCTAACCTCAAAACAACCCTGCCAGCTTAAAGCACGAGCTGGGTGCTTAACGACCCAGACTGCCGAAACAGCACCACCAGCTTCTCGATTCAGATCAGCACCTGGCCCAACTCCGCACCCATTCAGCTGGAACCAACTAGCTGAACCGCTGACAGTCTTTATCCCGATACCCTGCTGGACCCACTCCGCCTTTGATGATTGTTACCGAGCCTTACTGCAGCAGCCTTGGTTCCGATAGCCAAGTCGTCCAATTTGTTTTTCTGATCTTTTCGCGACTCGAAATCCACTCGAAACACCTTCTTTGGAATTCAAACGTGCAATCTTCCAGCTTTGTTTTGACATCTTGGAAGACCACCTTGTTTCGATGTGACCATATAAAATATAGAAAGCACCACACCATTTTTTTTCCAATACTTGGGCTGTGAAAACGTACCGCTAGTCGATACGTTTACCTCAATTAGCTCTCGGATAGAATTCGTGTTTTCCTCCCTAACATTCCACCAACGGAACACTTGTTGCCACGTTTTTTTACCTCTACACATTTCAGCAGTGCATGCTCCACGGACACCGGTTCCTCCCCGCACCTTGGGCACAATACGGAATGTAACTCGTTCCCCAACTTGTCAAGTGTAACTCGCACCGGTATCCTTCCTTGCATAACCCTCCAAATGAATATACAAACCTTTTTCGGAACCATTTTGGACCACAAAGTTTCCTCATGTGATTCCATATGATACTCTAATCTCTCCTCCACTACCTCCCTCAAAGCTTGGACCGAGAAGCTCCCATCCCCTCCCTCTAACCACCTACTTTTGTCTCTACCTTCACGTTTTGGCTCCCACCCTGCTAGCAACCCCTCAAGTTCTCCTAATTCTCCCGCCTCCCTCCCCCTAGGCTCTCTCCTCCAACTCCACTTCCAAAACCAACTCCCCTATCTCCATTCCCCATTCTCAGCAATTGTCCCATTCTTGTTTGTGTCTAGGATAAAAAGCCGTTTGAATTTCTCATCAAGTCTTTCGATCCCTCTCCACCTATCCCTCAAAAAAGACGTCTCCTCCCCTTTTCCGACCTCTTTCCCAAATGAAGCCATAAAATTCACTCCTCTCTCTTCCAACTCGTGACCTATCTTGATGATGCTCCTCCAAACCGATCTTCCCCCCTTACCGGAATTATGTTCCTCTCCACCCAACCCGCCCTCTCTCCCGTAAATGCTCCTAACCACTCTACCCCATAAGGCCTCCTTTTCCTCCCCGAACCTCCACCACCACTTACCCAACAGCCCCTAATTTGCTACTTGGAGGCTGCCCATGTTTAGCCCTCCCCGATTGAACCTCCTCACTACCCGATCCCATTTAACCCACACAATTTCTTTATTAGAATTCAGACCTTTCCCCCCACCCCAAAAAAAGTTTGATCTCACCCTCTTGAGCTCTCCAATCACTCCTCTCGAGGCCCTAAATAGCGAGAAAAAATACAACGCGGTACTACCGAGCCCCAATTTTACCAAAGTGAGTCTTCCTCCGTATGATATTAGTTTTTGCTTCCAATTTGCGAGTTTATTTTGAAACTTCTTTATGGCTTCCTTCCAACTTTCAATTCTATTCATATTACATCCCACCGGAAGACCAAGATAATGGAATGGTAACTCACCGAAGCCACACCCCAATCCTTCCGACCAAGCTTGCGTCTCTTCCGTCCCAACCCCCATACCGTACAGTGTACTTTTTCTAATATTAATCTTCATACCCGAGGCCTTGTGAAAACAATCAAGAATCTTTACCAAATTCTTTAGGTTTTTTATGCTCCATTTGCTGAAAAATGGCGTCATCGACATATTGTAGATGTGTCACCTCAACATTCTCCTTCCCAATCTTTAGACCTTCGAACACTCCATTCTCTCTAGCCTCGATCATCATTACGTTTAGGCATTCGGCCACCACGATAAAAAGGAACGGGGCAAGAGGATCCCCTTGTCTAAGACCCTTGCCCATTTTAAATTCCTTCGTTGGGGACCCATTTACCAAAACTGTAACACCTCGATTTTTGTATAAAGGATTACGTTTGATTTATTAAATAATTTGAGTATAATTATTTGATAAGTTGTGATCGATTATTTGATAGATTAATTTTATAGTTTATCCCCAAGTAAGATATATTATGTTTTATTGGAATAATAAATAAGGGGTGAACTTTAACTTTAATTTTAATTTATAAGGTGAAGGATTGTAGTTGTCATGTGATGGAAGTATAAGGGTTATTTTGATCATTTGGTGAAACCCTTAAACACCACCACCGCCTCATATGGACAAAAAGGAGGAAATGAGATATTCTCCTTATCTCCTTACTATGTGTGTGTGTTGCCGTGAAAGAGAGAGAGAAGAGAGAAAGAAGAGAGAAAGAGGAAGAGAAAGAAGAAAGAAACCTACCTTGGGTAAAGTTTTAGATGGATTTATGTAAGAATCAATTTCGGTTGTGAAATTGTATCCACAAACTAATCTATTTTCCATATGGTACAGCTGATTGGGGGTTCTTAGCTTAAATCTTGATTTGTGTAAAGAAGTGGGTTTTATCTCCATAAGGTGAGTTCATTCACTTTTTGCTTAAATCTTTGTATTTTGTCAAATTAAATGTTAAGATGTGTGTATAAATTGTTTTGGGACTGTATGGATGTGCTTAGAATAAGCTGAATGGAACAGACATGAAATTGGATCGAGATTTTAAGCTGCAGGTGAAAGTTTCCGGATAAAATGATATTATCCGGAAACCTCTGTATGAAGGTTTTCGGACAAGACAAAGATATCCGGTAAGTATTGATTTTGTAAAGTTTCCGGCTAAATTAGATACCGAATGGTGTCCAGATTGTTTTGGTTTCCGGATGTCATCCGGATTGAGTAGGTTTCCGGAAATTATTGTATCCGGAAAGATTAGGTATCCGGTAAGTTATGTCATCCGGAAAGTTGTGGTATTCGGAAAGTTTTGATATCCGGACAGAATGAAGTGTCCGGACACTTTTGTTATCCGGTCACTATTGAGTACCCAATAACTGTAGGTTTTGCTAACTTCTGGAAGGGTACGATTTGGGAATTGAAATACAATCCTAGTAGCTTGATCATACTTACTGTGGAATGGTAGTGTGTTAGGTTTATTGATTTTTAGTTTGATATTATTCAGGTTGAATAATTAAATAGGCAAAGTAGAGTTGCTATTTGTATTTGAAATGTGGAATATGAATTAGATGAAGTGTAAGTATTAATTCCTATGTTTTCGGTGGATTGAAATTAGGCAATATATAATTGCTATTTCTGTTTCTATTCCAAGAAGAAAGTATGGTAATTGAAGGTGAGTCTTTAGGCTTGACCGATAAATAGAATCTGTAATGATTCGTGGTTGGCTGTTGGATATGATGATATGATTTTCTAAATGATAATCATACTCATGGGATTGAGTATTATTTGGTAATTATGAGTTAAGTACAAGTATGGTAAGAATGAGAAAGTTATAAATGTGATTTGCTCATACCGATTGCTATGAGGAATCTATGTGGTGTAAATGCGATTTGCTCATACTGATTGCTATGAGGAATCTATATTAAGTGTAATGGATCCATAGACACTAGTGGTTATGAACACGTGGAATAGATGAGGATTATTCGTTATTCCAATGTGTGTGAGAAATCGTGGAATAAACGTAATTTCCGATTTCTAAGGAAAAGAAGGGGTTGGCATGTGTATATTGTAATCTCTATTTCCTTTCCAATAAATGGGCATGTGTATATTGCGATTTATTGGATATGAGCATTAATCTAGAATCCGTTTAGATTCGTAGTGCGGCTCTGGACCATGAGAAATGACCGACTTAGGGTCAGGTCGTAGTCATGGAATTGGAACATGAGAAATGACTGACTTAGGGTCAGGTCGTAGTCATGGAATTGGAACATGAGAAATGATTGACTTAGTGTCAGATCGTAGTCATGGAATTGGAACATGAGAAATGATTTACTTAGTGTCAGATCGTAGTCATGGAACCGGGTTTAACCCGTTATCAAAAGATGGTTACATGTGTGGTAAGAAAAAGAGTAAACCAGGTTTGTTATGTCTTGTTTACATTGAATTGTATAAATATTATTTTGAAACCGAATGTTCTCACTAGGCGTTAGCCTAATCGTTTCAAATAATGTTTTCTTACCAGGTACTAGCTCGGGAAAATAAAGGGGTGTGGGACGAGAGCTTTTCAGATTAGCAGTGAAGTTATTGATACTGAAGGTTTTGATGGATTGCTTAGATAACCTAGTTAATCTGATTATAGTGACATGATTAGATTAATAGGTTATTTGAAGAATTTCATATTAGTAATTATGACCTTATCGTAATTCTCTGCTTATGTATAAGTTTAAAAAGTTTTATGATTAAATCTTGTTAGAAATTTGAGGTTTAAATTAGCCCTGATTTTAGGGTGTTACAAAAACCGACAACGTTGCGGATTTTAAACAAGCTTGGACCCACTTGCACCATTTTTCACCGAAACCCATCGTAGCTAAAGTATCAAGTAAGAAATCCCATTCCACGTTGTCATAGGCCTTCTCGAAGTCTACCTTGAAGACTAGACCTTTTTTTTTTTTATCTTCTAATGTAATCCACTACCTCATTCGCCACCATCACCCCATCTAGGATATATCTCCCTTTTAAGAACGTCGCTTGAGTATCTCCAATTATTTTGGCCATTTTCGTCTTCATCCTTTCTACCAACACCTTTGAAAAGGTCTTGTAGAATGCTCCAATTAGACTAATGGGTCTATAGTCGTTTAGACCCGTCGGATTATCACCTTTTGGGATTAGAGTTATGAAAGACGCATTGCATCCACCGCTAATACTCTCATTTTCACAAAAATCTTCCAATGCTCGTAAAAGATCACCTTTTACAATCGGCCAAAATTTCTTCAAGAAAGTGATAGTGATTCCATCCGGTCCCGGTGATTTGTTACATCCACATGTTTTTATTGCTTCCCACACCTCTTCCTCTACAAATCGCCTTTCTAACCAAACCGCATCCTCCCTTGATAGCTTCCCCATTTTCCCACTTTGGACTTTCGGTCCCTTTATGTTCCTAGCTGTGAATTTCTTTTTAAAAAATTCCAGTACAATTTTTTTTGTTACGCTTGGGTCTTTCGACCATTCCCCTTGGATGTTCAAGCCGTGTATCCTATTTTGTCGTTCTCTTTTCCTTATCATTGCATGAAAGAACTTGGAATTCTCATCCCCCTCTTCCATCCATTTTATTTTTACTTTTTGACTATCGATCTCCATCTTTTTTTTCCGCCTCTAACCACAATCTCCTTGTTTCGACCCATCTTTTCCTTTCGTTTTCATCCCAATTCCTCGTCCCGACTTCTCTTTCCCACTTTTCGGTCTAAACTTTTCGTTGCTTTTCCTCTTTAAAGCAGCCTTTACGTTTTTTAGTTTGTCCCTAAAAATGCAATCCGACTTATTTGTTCTTACCTCCTTCCCCCATTCCGTCCTTACTAATTCTTCCACGTCCTCTTCATTTAGCCATGATTCAAAGATTTTGAAAGGCTTTGGTCCGAAATCACGATTTGCTTCTCTTAACAATATGGGCACGTGATCCGACCACTTTCTCTCAAGTGCCTTTACTCCCAACGTCCTCCAATTTTCTCCAAACTCGTTAGACACGAGGAACCGGTCCAATTTGCTATACTTGACCCTATCATCACTTATTCACGTAAACTTTTGGCCTTCCATTGGAATTTCCATTAGTTGGATATTCCATATGAAGCCGTTGAATTCTTCCGCACCTTTATCGTTCGTTACCGAATTTAACCGCTCGTGGTTTCCCTTACCTTGTTAAAATCCCCGAAGACGCACCATCTTACTTCGTCCTTGGCACACACTACTCCTATCTTCTTCCAAACCTCTATTCTCTCCTTGAGTTCACTCGGACCGTAAATGATAGGATTTATATAAACCCTAAACCGGATCTTTAAGCTCAAGAATGATTAGTTCTAGATCATGGAATAAACATATACAAATCACAACATGAACAGCGGAATTAAACGACAGATTTGTATAGCTAACAATGTTCATTAATTTAAACATACTGATTACATACTCACGCCCCAATTTGTTGACCTAAGTTATCAACAAACGAATACTTCTTCTCAAGTATTAGGATTAAGAACCTTGGGGCTCATGCACACACATCTACACGTTTTTGTTTAAACGTGGGTTTCAAGAACATCTAATTCTATATCTCTAGGTTTCTTTATATACTAGAAACCTAGATAAACTAGAAACTAGATAAATACCAATCCTAGATAAACTAGGAATCCTAGATAAACTAGAATTTACAAGGATAACTATAAAATAAACATATTACAATTCGAACCCTTGTAAGTTGAAGTTTTGACACATCAAATCTATATGAAATATTCCTAACAATCTTCCCCTATTTGATGATGACAAAACTTAGCATCAGAATCTTCAAGTAGCTCTTCCCCTTTTTGACATAATCAAATCCAAAACTTATCAAACTTGAATCTTCCCCTTGAATGATCAACACTTCTTCTTCCCCTGAATTTATGCTAACCATCCTTGTGTCTTCGATGTTATATCAATTTCGTTGTAAAGAAAATCAACCATTATCTATTTGAAGTTGAAGTAAAAAACCAAACCTTGAGTCTTATATCCCGTAGAAACCAAGTGAACAACAACGTCATTCTCATGAATGAGGGGATCCCTGTCCTTCGACCAATCTTCTTCTCTAAGATTTCGTCAAATTGAAGTCACATTCTTCTAACAATTACGTTAATAATCTTCATAATATCACGGGTTATCTTTAACAGGTGAAGGATACCTTTAAAGATATGATAAGAACACAAACTCTAACTTTCACTTCTTCTTCAAACAAACTCTAATTAATCTTCCCTTTTGTAATCAACTGATGACGATCAAAGAGTAGTCATTTAAGCATTCTTCCTCTATCGTTCATCAAACCTTCATACCTTGTGTGTGTGAATTTTCTTGAAACAAACAAAAATCATCCTCCTTTTGTCGAGCATGATCCTAACATGGTGTGTGACATGTATTCTCCATTGCATCGCGGCTTTGATTTCATGGCTTTGAGGAATTCTGAGTGAAGAACAATTTTTATCAAGAAAAAAAAACTGCTGGATTTCGAGAATTTCTGGGAGCGTTCTGGACGTCGTATGGCCAATCCAACCAGACATAGTGTTAAACAATGTGTTCCGAAGCTGCTGTCCAAAAATCCCGACGATCCGACGGTTCAATCTCCGGGAATAGGCGAAACGACCGGCTGTGATTTTCAAGAAAATTTCTGCGAAAAATCTGATTTTTCTTTCTTTCGTTCGTCTTCTTTCGTCTCTTCAAATCTTCCATTAAACCTTGTTTTTCTTCCAGATCAGAGAGCACCATGTGCTCTGATACCACCTGATAGGTTTTATGTAAACCCTAAACCGGATCTTTAAGCTCAAGAATGATTAGTTCTAGATCATGGAATAAACATATACAAATCACAACATGAACAGCGGAATTAAACGACAGATTTGTATAGCTAACAAGGTTCATTAATTTAAACATACTGATTACATACTCACGCCTCAATTTGTTGACCTAAGTTATCAACAAACGAATACTTCTTCTCAAGTATTAGGATTAAGAACCTTGGGGCTCATGCACACACATCTACACGTTTTTGTTTAAACGTGGGTTTCAAGAACATCTAATTCTATATCTCTAGGTTTCTTTATATACTAGAAACCTAGATAAACTAGAAACTAGATAAATACCAATCCTAGATAAACTAGGAATCCTAGATAAACTAGAATTTACAAGGATAACTATAAAATAAACATATTCATATTCGAACCCTTGTAAGTTGAAGTTTTGACACATCAAATCTATATGAAATATTCCTAACAGTAAACATTGATGAACCCACATAGTCCTACCGTCCCCCTCCATTTTCCGATTGCCGCTACAAAGTGTTTCTCAATAATGCATGCTTCGCACTCAAAAACATTTTTGCCCATACCAACAATATACCCCCGGAATTGCCTACCGCCTCGGACTGGATATAGTCTCCGTCATCGAATCCCCATATGTTCCTAATATGAATTTCGTCCACATTTCTTAATTTTGTTTCTTGTATTCCGACCATATCAACCGACTCTTTTTTACATAATTCCCGAATCCATTTCTTTTTTCCAGACCTTCCCAGACCCCTTATGTTAATGGATATTATCTTCATCATAATAACCAATCTTTACACGAAAAGTTAAGTCCTCACGACGAAATTTGAATCCTTACAAAAAAAATTAAATCTTTACATAAAAATTTGAATTCTGGAAGAAGTTAAAGGAAAAAAAACCCTTACACATATACATAAGAATTATTTACGCAGAAATAATCTTTACGCAATTTCTTTCTCAGTTTTCAAAGTGAGTATTTAAATTCCTGCATAAACTTCGGTTAAAATGAAAACTTAATTAAAAGATATTAAAAATAGAAGTTGACAAAAAAATATTCTATGATCTTTACAAAATCATTAAATTAGACCTAAGAGCATTCACACTCATCTTGTACAAGGTCTTGCAAGATGACATGACATGCCATGTGAATTGAAAGGTCTTGCAAGTTTACTAAGACATTTCAATTTTAGAAATAACTTTCACATTGATATATATATATATATATAAAACAAATACATTTTTGTTTAATTTAGTTTATTTATTAGTTTGTTTAAACATTACATATTAATATGTTTATTAAATTTAATTAATTTATTTGAACATTATTTTTATTTCTTTTATTAAAAAATTTACCCACAATTTATTTTAAATAAATGATATTTTTTATGCGATGTTTTTTTATTTAAACTACTAAAATAAAAATACATTAATATAAAAAAATTACAAAAATACAAATATTAATAGATAAACGCACACAAACATAAAAAAAATTACATAATTAGTAATGTAATGTTTATTGAGTATTTTGTGTAATATTTGTATTTTAATAAACGTTGCATGCTTTCAATAATATCCATGCAATTCATTTGTTAATAAAATTATATTTACACAAAATATAGTAAAAGAAAACAAAAGTAAAATTTTAGTTATCTATATTTTATAATTAAATTATTATTTATATTATAATTTATTATTCTAGAAAGAAGTTTGTTCTTGGGTGAAAGGTGTTATTGCAAAATTGATGTTACAAAGTTGAAGTGGTAAAAGTGTTTGGTGTTGGATGGTCAAGACTATATTACTCACAATCTCAACCAACTCAATCTCAATTAAAATATTATTTTCTCTCTCATCCACCTACATAATTTTCAACTCCAATCCAATCTCACTTATTTTCTCATTTAACCACAATCTCAACCAACTCAATCCAATATAAAATATCATTTTATAAAAATTATATATTGATTTTTTTATCATATATAATTATTATTTTTAATTTGAAACATAAAAATAGATTAAACGGGCACAACTAGTTAATTAAACGTAATTATTATTATTAGAAAAAGCTTACCATACAATTGAAATTCAATAAAATAAGTACGAAATTACATATCTTAAAATATGTCAATATTGGTCTTTATTTATAGAGATTTGAAAACCATGGATTTTAGTATATTTTTTATTTTTTAATTTTTTTATTAAAACCAATTTTTTTATCAGATAAGTTATGTCCATAAAATCTAAAACTAACCTATTATATTATGACAAGTGGCATAAAAGTTGGATAAAGTTGACTCAATCTAAGTTTGCTAGATGAGACGGATTGCTTGAGATTGGATTGCTATTTATTCCTTTTCATTTTCTTTTTAAATCAACTTTTGTCTTTATTTACAATCTGATTGTTGGAGATCACCACTAGAGATAGTCTAAGAGGATCCACAACAATGAAATTTATGGATAATTGCAAATGAGCCACATCAGCGCCACATTAGTTTTGCAATTTTCCTCCACAACAATGAAATTTCAACCACTTTCTAAAGTGACACATCATCATAAAAAACTATATTTTAATCAAATAACAATAAAACTACAATTAAATATTCTTTAGCATAATTTAATACGAAATATTTTATCAAATAAATAATTATAATAACATTAAATAAATAAAATAAATAAAATATTTAATTTATAAAACATTAAATTAAAATACAAAGTCAAAATATTACATTAATCGTCATATTCTTTTTCCCTAAATCTTTGTCAAATCTCTTCAATCAAATCTGATTGTAAACAATGATTCGTTGAACGATTACGTACTTGTATGTGATTTTGGAGATAGTTTTCGTATTCGAGAAGTATGCTACGAGATATTTGAGGCGTAGTTATAGTAAAATTAACATCATCGTTTATACCATCAAATTGATGAATATAAATATAACGTTCATCTTCGACGATCATGTTGTGCATGATTATACATGCTCTCATTATTTCTTCAATTATTTCTTTGCACCACATACGAGATGGCCCACATACAATAGCGAAACGTGATTTGAGTACCCCAAACGCTCTCTCTACATCTTTCCTATCAGCTTCTTGTTTCCTTGCAAATAGTCGATGTTTTGGGGATTGAGGTAATGGAATTGACTTCATTTGTCCAAACAGAAAAACTTAAGAACAAACGGAAAAATCGGAAAATGATCATGAAGTTGATGAGAATGGATCCCACAACAATGAGCGAACTACAACGGAGATTGTAAGAACATCAACTTGAAGAACTTTTAAACGAACAATGATGTATTTTTATGTGTTAAGTTTGTATTTTTTTTAATATGTAATTTTTTTTATTGTACTTCAATATAAATTATATTTTGCATTTTTTAATATTTATGCCTTTAAAAAAAAATTAATATTTTTATTAACAAATAAAATAATTCATACATTTTGTCATAAACATACTCTACAAAACATGATTTGACATAAAACAATTTCTAATTTAGAAATTATTCCCTTCAAGTTCTTATACTATTCACTGGCATATCAACAAAAAATACTGATTTGACATTTGCAAATTAACAAGGGTTATTCTAAATATACCCCTTGCAACTTTGTACACCCCCTCCCCTCACATACTTTGATTTTTACATTTTTTATTTGAAAGTTACATTTTATACCCCTATACTTATTGAAATTAATTTACTTTATACATTTTAGTTTTCTATTTTTCATTTTACACTTTCATTTTATTAACACATATAATCGTATATTAACTAAAATACGTTAAAAAAGACTTTTTAATTTTAACAAGTTACACCATTATAATCGTCTCGTCGATACCTTCGAAATGAGCTCAATTTTGAATATTTTTTGATTTAATTATATTATTATATGTCATACGTTTACGTTATTTTTTGATTTAATTATATTATTATTCGTCGATATCTTCTTATTTTTTGATTTAATTATATTATTTCGAAATGAGCCCAATATTAACTAAAATACGTTAAAAAATACTTTTTATTCCAACAAATTCCAACTCTGATTATTCATTTAAATCAATATATCCACGAGTACAAGTACGCTCTATATATTATTCATACAAATCTAATATACGTTTGTAAATGAGCCCAATATTGAATATTTTATGATTTAATTATTTTATTATATGTCATATATATTACATAATTTTTTTATATTTACAATTCATACTCTTATAGTTAATTATTTAATTTATAGTACATCTCTTACTTTTCAATTTTCGTTTTACACTCTTAATAAGATATGCTTAAAAATACATTTTGATTTTCAATCAAATAAATTTAAAATACATTTAAAAATAAACTTCGAAATGCAATAAAAAAATAAATTTGTAAATAAAAAATAAAGTCAGTCCTGAGCCGGGCCTTGTGATGAAAACCGTAACTAGTTAAGAATCGTCGCACCATAACCGGTCCCGTATTGAGTCGGTCAATATCGGTTCCAAGTATGCCTCGGGTTGGGCTGGACCTATTTATTAGCCATTTCTAGGCCCTAAACGCTATAAACCATAGTGTTATGTGTAAGGCGTGCATAACCCGAATAGTCCAAAATCCGAACCCGAATTACAACCGGAAATAATGTGTTTGTGCAAAACCCGAATATCCTGAAATCCGAAATCGAAACACGACTTTTTGTGCGATACTTAGGTTCTGGTTGGGTTTGATCTTTGATTACCCGACCCGTCCGAAAACCCGAAATAATATAAATATATTTTTTTAAATATTATATAAACATAATTATTTATGTAATTATCGTTTGAAAGTCGTAAATTATAGTCCATCGAAATGTTTTCTAATTTCTAAACTTACTATAGATTTCATCAATCTTTCAGTTGATTGAATTCGTCCTCAAAATTGATTGAAGTTATATATACTTTTTGCATTATCATAATATCCGAACCCAACAGACACTAACCCGAAATCCGACTAATCTGAACCCGAAGCAATTCGAAAACCTAAACTTCAAATTCGAGTCAATAACTTTACTTTATTTTAAATCAAATTATTAAACGAATGACGTTCGATATATATATATATATATCGAATTCCTTAACGTGTTTTAACGTAATTATGTATGTTAATGTGATATATTAAAACGTATTTTTTAACATATTTTAGTTAATATATGATTATTATGTTAATGTGATAATAGTGTAAAACGAAAATTGAAAAAGTAAGAGATGTACCATAAATTAAATAATTAATTATAAGGGTATGAATTGTAAATATAAAAAATATTTTTATGTAGTATATATGATATATAATTAAATAATTAAATCAAAAAATATTCAATATTGAGCTCATTTCGAACGTATTGAAGAGACGATTATAATGGTGTAACTTGTTAAAATTAAAACGTATTTTTAACGTATTTTAATTAATATACGATTATATGTGTTAATATGATGAATGTGTAAAATAAAAATTAAAAAAGTAAAAGGTGTAAAGTAAACTAATTAAATAAGTATAAGAGTGTAAAATGTAACTTTCAAATAAAAAATAATTAGTTTATGAGCGTGAGTAGGTCGTAACAGGGGGTAGGAGGGGTATAGAAAATTTGCAGGGGCAACCCCTAACAATCAAACTCACAACCACTATAATTTCTAAAGGGGTTGCTAAAGCTACCCCTGTAAGACTATCAGCATCCATCCCTCACTAACCCACACTTTTTCACTGCCACATCAGCGCCACATCATTTTTCCCTTCTAACCCATTCTAACCCACAAACCCCTACATCCATCCCACACCACCATCCCATCTTTTATTTATTTTTATTTATATTTTTGTTACAAGTATATTAATTTAAATAATTTAAATTTTATAAATAATTTATAATTTAATATAAGATAAAATATTTCATAAATTGAAACTACAATTTTAACCTCACATAACCAAATTAAAAACATAAAAAATACATAATTTCAAATTAAAAAACTACAAATTTCACCAACCATATAGTTGTCGTAGCAACTCTTTGTGGGCTAAAACCGCATTTAACTCGCTACCCGTGAGATGATCATGTGGTTTGATGTAAAACTTGAGATCTTTCTGCATTTCTCTTTGTTTCAAAGCTTCCGCTTTTGTCTTTGCCGCATCGGCTTTGTCCCTCGCGGTTTTCAACCTTTCCTCCTCCACGGTTAGTATTTTGTTATTTGCAACGTTGAACTTCTCGACATACTCCATAAGATCCTTCAACACCTCATCCTTTTCCGCCATCTTTGTGGAGGATGACGCGACATGTTTACCTTTATCTCTCCCCATCGGTCGTGTCGGTTCTTGTACGAGGACATCCTCCTCCTCATGGCTTTCTTCGTTAAGGTTGAACCGAACACGTGCGTCAGAAGACGTCGTGTTTGGGTTTGAATCCGACGTGGACTTGCTCCGTTTTTAGGGCCTCGGGTTATCGTCCATGGAATGTACGATCTTTCACTTAGGGTGGTCTTTCACAATTCTCCAAGCCGCCTCGTGGGAGAAAGGCTTTTGTTTATTATCTGTCCGATACATCGTGTGTGCCCTCTCCATGAAGTCCGCGTCACCCCATCCGGATTTATATTGGGCCCTTAGATTATTGTAGATCCCGTTAAACTTCATCATTTTTTTGTTCATGTCACCCCATTTGGAGTTTACTTGGGGCCTGTTTGTTTATTGGGTTTCAGCTCTTATTGGGCTCTTTTATCTTAATCGCCCAGACATCTCCAAAATAAGAGTGTTTGTTTATTTTCAACTTTCAGTGGGTCTAATCTCTAAATTTCCTCTAAATCAAAAAGAGAAAACCTAACCTCTAATTCGCTTAGAGGTACGGTCCATTGATTAGCGCCTCCTATCAGATTATCGACTTCTCCAAATTATCGACAACTTCATCCTCTCCATCAACTCCATCAAGGTTTTGCGATCAGGTCCTCCTTTCTTCTCGTCCCTGTTTCTCGTTTTCTTTGATTTCGTTCATGTTTCTCGTTTTCTTTGATTTCGTCCCTGTTTCTCGTATTCTATATGATCTTCAATTAAACCTTTGGGTTTACAGAAGAATCTGGAGTTTTTGTGGGTGAATTAATATAACTCACCTACTGCTATGAAGTTTTGTGGGTTTATAGAAGAAATTTTTGGTGTTGAACAACTTTGAATGCTAATGGACTAACATCAAATCTTAGTCTTTGTTGTTCAAATTTATAAACCATGGTTCCCTTCTTAATACATGTTTTATGTTTTATCTTAATTTCAAGATCTATGTACATATATAAATTCCAAATGATTGTGATGTATTTGCATCATTGTTGTCTCGAACTCTTGGTTATGGACCACCAGAAACGATGGCATCTTTTTCAGATGTTGCATTAACACAACCCCTTTTCAAAGGAACCATCTTCAAGTTTATGTCAAAGCTAACTATCAATATCCATTTTGTCATTTAACATAGAAACACATTCAAAATCTAAGAAATATAGTTGTGTATGAATTGACACCTTTCTTTTCTTTTTGTTGTGTTATTCAGCTCTTCTTAATTTATATAGCAGGTGAAGGTCGAATTCTGTTCAAGGGGATGTTTGTCTTTTCAATTTCGCCTCCATCGTATCAGGTCTCGGCCCAAACATTTCCCTTATCCGGTTTCATTTTTGTTAGGATGTATTAGGGATCAGTGACTATGTGAAGATTGTTGATCTGGCTTGTGTTGGTAATGACTGAATGAATGTGTGGTCATTCTTTCGCTGCTTCTCAGATTCTCCATGTCACATATTTCTTTCGTATCCTGTCATTTCTCACTCAGAATGAATGTGTGATCAATTTGTGCAGAGTGCAGCACCTGCTCCAAAGGAGGTACAACCAATGAGCATTCACAGCAAGCATGATCATCCTTTGTTTATTGTCTTTTCAAGTTGTGTTCCCCACTAGCTTAAGTTGAGGCCTTATGTAGATGAATTAGAATTTGGATATTTTGAATAACAAAATAAATGAGTTTTGTCTATCTGTTAATTTAGTCTCTTTGATGGAATTATTTTCTTTCTATGATGTTTGGGGCAACTGCTGATTGTTTCAGCTCAGCTGTTGTCCATGGACAACAGTGTTGGTTGTTCTTCGGTGCTATTCGGTTTGGTGTTTTCACACATGTTTCGTTGGAGTTTAGCTGCTGAAATTTGCAGTTGTTCTGTTTTCTTTTTTTGTTTGGGTTGGTAGGAGTTCTGTCATCCTTTTGGTTTTGCTGGTTGGTTTGTGTCTTGCAAACCACACCTGCTTTGATTTATGTTTTGGTGTTGGCGTGCTGCTACATTTGGTGTACCCTTTTTGGTTTGGTTTTGATCCTTGTGGTAATAAATGTGGTGGTGATGATGCCTTTCAAAATATATATATATATATATATATATATATATATATATATATATATATATATATTGTATAGATATATAAAGAGAGATGGAGGGCATACGAGAAGTTATAAGTTCACACATTATGAGAGTTAAAACATATTCAGACGTTTGTCACCAGACAAAAACAAACAGACTAACTGATTCAGATTTCAGATTTCAGCACCACTTCTTAAAAATCAGAAGTGAAATCAGACTTCAGACTTCAGCACCTCTTAAAAAACAAACGCCACATTGGTCTTTATTGCGATGATGTTGGCGACTTGAGTTGAAATAATCGAGTACTTTTCCAAAAAATGTCCTACAAAAATAAATCTATATATGAATACGTATATATAATAAAGATAAACACATTAATAAATTTATATGAATACATATATATAATAAAGATAAACACATTAATAAATTTATATGAATACGTATATATAATAAAGATAAACACATTAATAAATATATATACCCAATTTTTGTGCGTTTCCAACGATGTTATCTTCGGAGACGTAAAGCCATGCATTTGCCAACAAAACCTCTTCTTCGGAAGTCCACGAAACCGCTTTCGTTCTATTTGCAAATTTCTTTTTCCCTTGTGTCGTGGTTCCCGCATCGAGTTGTGTTTCGGGAACCAAATCGGGTGGGGTTTCGGGAACCGTATCTTCGACCTCAACGTCCTCCGAATATGTTTCTTGTTGTAGTAGTTGTTGTAATTGCTCACATTGATTATATTGTGGAAAGCCACCTTGCATAAATGGTTGAAAGGCGCCTTGATTAAATTGTTGGAATCCACCCGAATTAAATTGTTGGAACCCAACCGCGATGGTGTTGGGTGAATACATAGGGTATTGTTGTATGCTTCCATGGTAGGTTGATGGTGGTGTTGAAAGATTGAAAATATTTTCCGTCGGGGACGGTTGCGAGCTCGTGCCTCGCGATTTGGAACCTCGTCGTGGTGTTGTGAACTCTTGTGTTTCTTTACCCATTATGAATTTTTTGAAGAAAGAAATAATATTGAGAGAGTAGAATGAAGTGGGGAAGATGGGAGAGATTGAGAGTAAATTTGTTTGTGTGAAAAAATAAGTGGGTTAAGATTAGTATTTATAGGATAGAAATAATAAAAAAATAAAAAAATTTGAATCCCTGTGGGTTGCAACGTCTATATTTCAAAAAAAAAAAATTGCCAAACCCGAGCTGGTTCCATCCAGCGCCAACCCACACGGGTGCGATGGTGTTCCATCCCATCCAGCGCCAACCAGCCCGAGCCCGAGGCCCCGATGCGCATAGTCTAAGAAGTATGCCCCTCTATGCAGCTTACGAGACCACCTATTCCTCTCACAAACCAAACTTTTGATTTAAAATTTACCATTTATACCCTTGAAAGTATTTATTTAATTTACTTTATACATTTATTTTTCTAATTTTCATTTTACACATTCATCATATTAACACATGTAATCGTATATTAGCTAAAATACGTTAAAAATACGTTTTAATTTTAACAAATTACACCATTATAATCGTCTATTCGATACGTTCGAAATGAGCCCAATATTGAATATTTTTTGATTTAGTTATTTTATTATATATCATATATACTACATAAAGATATTTTTTATATTTTTAAATTCATACTCTTATAGTTAATTATTTAATTTATGGTACATCTCTAACTTTTTCAATTTTCGTTTACACTCTTATTACATTAAACATAATAATCATATATTAACTAAAATATGTTAAAAAATACGTTTTAACATATCACATTAAAGGGTATTTGGGATTGCTTATTTAAAACAACTTATGCTTATTTTTAAAAGTGTTTATCAACTTATGTCGTGCTAATAACGAGTTGAGCGTAAAAATGTAATTTGAACAAATAAATATCAAGAGATCTTGTTAATCATAACCCGCTAATGTTTTAGGACGAAATCTTAATATTTTTTAGCATGAAAATAAAAGTGTTATATTGGTTTATAAGTAAAATATTTATCTTGTGAAATGTTTTCTCTCTAAAAATGCTAAAATTTACCATTTTGCATTTTAAAGGGTATTTGGGATTGCTTATTAAAACAACTTATCCAGGTACGAAATGCCTCTTCTTGAGATAGTTGGTGTAACATTAACCAACAAGACATTTTGCATAACATTTGTTTTCATGCATCAAGAAAAGGTATCAAATTATATTTGGGCGTTAGAATGTCTAAAGTCCAAAATATACGATAACCTTTACCCCCGTGCCATAGTCACAGACAGAGAGTTGGCTTTGATTAATGCATGCAAAGTGGTATTTCCGGGTGCCAAAAGATTGCTTTGTAGATGACACATCTACCACAATATTCTGAAACATTGTAGACCGCAGATACACGATATACAATCGTGGAATTCTTTTTATCAAGCATGGTTGCAGTTACTTGAATCTCCAAATCAAGAACTGTACACATACAATTTGGTACAACTTCAAGAAAAGTTGCTCAATTATCCAGGTATTCTTGATATAAGATAGTTTAATCATTATTACTAAAGATATATATATATATATATATATAGGACGATAATCAAATGAGAACCACAAATAGGTTACAAACCCGTGAGAACCAATGTAAACATTTTTGTTTACATGATTTTTTTTCATCAAAACCAATGATTTAAGATATTGTTACACATATGTTCGTGTTCACCTTATGATAAGTTTACATGTGAAAAACGAATTTTGTTTCACCTAGTGAAATGAAAAATACTCGTAAAAAATATTCACATGGTGAAACAAATCCATGTGAAACTATCATATTATGAAACACATATATTTGAAGTAAAATATAATAAATCCTACCATTTGATGAAAAAATTTCATGTAAAAAAATATTTTTTATATCGGTTCTTACGGTTTATAACATATTTGTGGTTCTCGCATGATTTAACCCCTATATATATATATGTTATATTTTTCAAGTGTTTTCGATTACCTGGATAGGGTACGGTTGACGCCATATAAGGAAATGTTTGTGTCTGCTTGGGTTGATCAATTTTTAAATTTTGGAAATCACACAACAAATAGAGTTGAAAGCCAACATTCCAAATTAAAAAATTATTTGGAGACCTCACAAGCAGACTTAAAAAGAATTTTATCTCATATTCATCGAGTAATTCAGTCACGAGACACGTCCATCAAAGCAAGTTTGAAATGAGTAAAAATATTAGGAAACATCGAATTCAAAAACCACACTTTCAAAATTTATGGGGCTTTGTTTCATCTTATGCACTTGATATGATTTACAGTGAATATGAACGGTCTTTCGAGACTAACGTATTTTCTGAAAATTGTGGTTGTAAACTGCGTATAAGTCATGGGTTACCATGTGCGCATGAACAAGCACTATATACATGTCAAGGCGTACCCATTCCACTTGATGCGATCGACGTATTTTGGAAAAAAACTTGATTTCTCGCCATGTTGATAACGCCACCTTTTGGCGTTATTTTCGGTTCTCAAACCAATGAGATTGGCTTGTGTTCAAGTAAAAATGCGTGTATTTTACGGTTTATCTAGTGAATTATATAGGTTATCTAAGAGGCGGCAATCATCGAGAAAAGAAGCTAAAAAGAGCCCAAATCGAGTCCAAAACGAAGCCAACGAAAGCCCGAGAGTCAAGCCCAAGACCCGCGACCGAACCAGGACCCGAACCGCGAACCAGAAAACGACCCACGTAGCCAAAATGACACGCGCGACTTACCACGCGACTTACAAGTCGCGTGGCAAGTGGCGTAACCCACTGTTTCGCGATTTTCAGTTTTTTAATTCGGGTTTTAGGTCATCATTCAAGACGCAACTTACACACGACGGCCAGAGCAGTTCCAGGGGCGATTTTCAGAGCCAAGTGACACCTTTTGGAGCGACGAGAGAGAATCAATCGAGGGCACGTTCACGACGCAAAGTAGATTCAATCACGGGAGAAGGGAGTTCATCACTACATCTTTTCACATTCACCACGATCACATTCATTATGTTTACAAACGTTTTCGTTTCCTTTTCCCTTGTGTTTGAATCCCCCAACATCATGAACTAATCTTTAGATGTTGGGGGTTGGATTGAATTAGGATTGAACATATAGATGGATGACGAGTGACTTTTATCAGTTTTCCGATTTAATGAATGCATGTGATTTTGATCTTAATGCTATTGTGAATCTGGCCAAGTTACGATTGATTTGTTGTTGCTAATTAAGTTCGAGAGAGTTAATTAACGAATAGAACTAGAAATCACACGCCTAAGGTAAGAAAGGATAGAGATATACCGAGTAAACCTTAGTCTCATTATAATCTTGTGCTTAAAGTGTTTTGAACTACATAGGTTGAAATCGAGAGATTTAACTTGTGTTGTCAAGATAAAACTCATGGTAGCTTGAGAAAGAACCGTGCTTTACGAATATAACCGTTGTAACTCGAGAGAGAACAATGGTTAGATCAAGATTGGGTATTCATTAACGGAAATAACTGGTATTTGTTTTAAGTCTGATGTTCATATGTGAAAACCTAAGGATTTCCAACCCTCAACTGTTTTCTCTATCTGAATTCCAAAGCTGTTCATTGTCTGTCTTGTGTTTGATTTAATTTCTGCAATTAGTAGTTTAATACCAACCTCTCAAATTTCGATAGTTCAGTTAATAGCAATTATAGTAATTGTGATACTTAGTTCCTAGTTCCCATGGATTCGATACTCGTACTTACCGTACGTTATTACTTGATTCGACACCGTACACTTGCGGTAAGATTCTCGGGGTGTGAAAACCTCGTATCAAGTTTTTGGCGCCGTTGCCGGTGAACTAGTTAAAATCGATAGCACTACCAGCTATACGCGCTATTAGATTGAGCATTTTTATTTTTGTTATTTTACCTTATCACTTTCAGTTTTTGGATTACTGACTTTGCTTTCTTTCGTTTCAGGTACCACTTGGTTTATGCCAAGGACGGCCCGAGGGAAAGAGATTGAAGAATTCGATCCGGAGATTGAAAGAACCGCTCGTCGCCTACGTCAAGAGACCAAAGCTAAGCGACAATTACAAATGGGTGACGAGAGACCTGTCAACGAGAGACCACCGCGCAACGATCCTCCACCTCCTCCCGAAAGAGTTCCGATGCGGTCATTTGCCGATCCTAATGTGGCAGCCGCACGGATAAGCATCCAACCGCCCGCCACTGCAGCGAACTACTTCGAGATAAAGCCGAGCACCATCGTAATGGTGCAACAAAACCAATATGGAGGAGCACCGACCGAAGATCCTCATGCACACCTCCGTGCATTCGAGAGGATTTGCAGCACCTTCAAAATTAATGGGATGGAGGAGAACGCAATCAAACTAAGGTTATTCAGCTTTTCATTAAAGGGTCGAGCTGAAATTTGGATAGAAGGTTTACCGTCAGATCAGATCACTACCTGGGCACAATTGAAAGCCGCATTTCTTCAAAAATTCTTTCCACCGGGAAGAACTGCTCAATTGATGGCCGATATCACCCACTTCGCTCAGTGGGAACAAGAGACTTTATACGAGGCATGGGAGAGATACAAGGATATGTTGAAGAAATGTCCTCACCACGGGTTGCACGGATGGGTCATAATCCAGACATTCTATAGTGGGCTTCACCCGCAGTTTAAAAACGATATCACTGCTGCATCGGGTGGAGCATTGATGGATAAAACCTATGAAGAAGCATGCGAGCTGATCGAGAACCTAGCTGAGCATAGCTATTCCACACCACGATCTTCCGTTGCACGAGTCGCTAGTGTTCAAGAGACGGACGAGCTTAAAGAGATAAAGGCTCAACTAGCCTTTATCACAAATCGGCTGAATGGAGGAAATCCTCAAGAACCTGATCAGGTTCAATTTGTGCAAAACCGGAACCAACCGAGAAACGACCCTTTCTCGAATACTTATAACGAGGGGTGGAAAAAGCATCCCAATCTTTCATGGAATCAGCCCGGTCAACCACAACAAGGTAATTTGTCTAACTCTTCTAATTTTTCTCATACTAATAATGTGTACCGTCCTCCAGGTTTTAATCAAAGAAACGAAGGATCATCCGGAGAGAAGAAGCAGGGACTCGAAGACATGATGATGAAGTTCATGTCGAAAATGGACAGCACGGTCGAGGGATTAGCAAGCACGATCAATACAGTCAAAGCTGCAACCGATCAGAATACGGCTTCCATCAAGATTCTCGAGAGGCAAGTGGGGCAGATTAGTGAAGCTCTACAAAACCGACCTCCCGGAACCTTTCCCAGTCAAACCGAAAGTACTAACCGGGAAACATGCAATGCCATTTATCTGAGAAATGGCAAGGAGCTGAATGGAGAGCCATTACGAGAGTCGTCATCAAGGGAGACCGGTCCGAAAGAGAAAGAGATCGAGAGCATTAAAGTGACTGAACTAGAAGCTGATAAAGAGTGTGCAATCAAAGAGAACTTGGAGGGTGAAGAGAGCAAGCAGTGTGAAGAGCCCAAGCTGAAGCAACCACTGGTCAAGCCAGTGGTACCGAGAGTACCTTACCCGAGCAGGCTGAAAGCAAATAAGGATGAGGTCAATTTTCAAAATTTATTGAAGTATTTAAGAAGCTAACGATCAATATTCCTTTTGCAGATGCTCTCGCCCAAATGCCCTCTTACATGAAATTCATGAAAGAGATCCTTTCCAAAAAGAGGGCAATTGATCACCAATCCACCGTTGCACTCACTGAAGAGTGTAGCGCAATCTTTCAGAATAAGCTTCCCCAGAAGCTCAATGATCCAGGGAGTTTTTCTATCCCTATCCAAATCGGGAAGTTTTCTTTCAATAAAGTTTTGTGTGATTTAGGGGCTAGTATTAATTTGATGCCCCTTTCTATTTTCAGGAAACTTGGATTGGGCGAGGTGAGTCCAACGTTCATGACGCTCAAGCTTGCAGATCGGTCAATAAGATACCCGTACGGCGTGATTGAGGACATGCTAATTAAGGTTGGTAAGTTCTACTTCCCGGTAGACTTTGTGGTGATAGACATAGATGAGGATGAAGAGGTCCCGATGATCTTGGGACGATCGTTCCTAGCCACCGGGAGAGCTTTGATTGACATGGAAGAGGGTGAGATCACGTTCAGAGTCGGTGGCGAGAGGGTGACTTTCAAGATGTTCGAGAAGACGAAAGATCAGAGTGAAGAGGCATCCAGATCTGGTCATGGAAGGCCAAAGGAGGAACAATCCGCGGGGAATCGCAAGTGTGGGCGATTCGAGTCAGCGGATACCGAGCCGAGCTGAAACAACATAGTCGTGCCACGACTTTAAATAAGGCGCTGGGTGGGAGGCAACCCACCAAAGTTTGTTTCCTTTTATTATTTTTAGTTTGAGTGTGTTTTTATTTCCGAAAAAACCATAAAATCGAAAAATTGAAAAATCAAAAATAGCTGGAACAGGGACATACGCGACTTGCCACGCGGTTTGCATACCGCGCAGCAAGCCGCGGGACCCTCTGTTTGTTTTCTGAAACAGTAGGTTACGCGGTTTGCCACGCGACTTGCAAGTCGCGGGCTAAACCGCGGGAGTCCCTTGTGCCCTGTTCGCTTTTCGTGCAGTTTTTTTATTCCTTTCTTGCTTTGTGTGTTTCATTTTCATTTTTTTTTCGTCGTGTGTTTTGTGCTTTGATTTCCTTTGTTTTGCATGTTCTCCCTATCTCCTCCGATTGATGCTCAACCTTTCAAGAATCCTCCTTCATCCGGGCAAAACAGGTACGCTCTAAACTTTGCATAATAACGAGTGGTGTAAGATGTTTGTTCGTGTTAGTTAAACGAGATGCAACAAACCTACGTTTCACTTAGGTTTGGGGTGCCTCATCTTTCACATCTACACACTCAATTCTTTAGACCCTGTGCAAACCTCGGTTCCACCGAGGTTTGGGGTTGGCTTTTATTGGCAAACCTAGGCCACGACCTAGGTTTGGGGTGCCCATTTTAGAAATTTTGGGTTTTCTTTTTGCTTGCTATGTAATGCCTTGCCCGTCCTTTTGATAAATGTAATAACTGCACAATGATTCGAGTCGCATCACCTACGACTTTACTTGCACATTGGGGACAATGTGTGGGTAAGGTTTGGGGTTGCCCAATCGGGCCCAAGTTATGCACGTAGATTTCCTGCACCTCTGAGTGTCTAGATCATAGTAGCTAAAATTTTTGCTTTGAATGATTGAGACCAACCATTGTAGGAAGAATCTTGTGATAGTGACGTGACCGTTAGGGAAAGACCGGGAAAGGACATGACTAGGGACATTAGTGGAGACCACCCGATAGTGAGTTTTGAGCCTAAAAGACGTTTTTCATTTCGAGGGATTCATACACCTAATTCTTATACACTTTTTCGAATTCCTTGTCGTGAATGTAGAATGATCTCGCTACATTATTGCATTGAGTAGCAAAGACGAACATCGGGATATTAGGTAAGGGCATAGTAGACCATATCGTGTGGACCTTAAGATATGATTCCAGGCATTATGTGTTTTATTTTTAACCATTTTTAGCTATCGTTCCCTTTAACCCTTTTGTGTGTATCCATAGCCCTTTTGCATCCAAACACGCACCTTATTCGTTTCTGAACCCACCAGTACACCTTTAGCCAAAGCCTTAGCCAACCCTTATCCGAAAGTGTGTCAATTAGAGGCGGTAATGAACTATGAGAGATAGAGCAGAAGAGAAGAGAACAGGCCAGTCATGAGAATAAAACGGGTCAATGTAACCCGAGAAATAGAAAAGAAAAATAAAGAGGACCAATGAAGTCCCAACTGAAAAAAAAATAAAAAATAATAAAAATACAGTTAGTCATATAGTATTTCCAGCAGCTGAATAAGAGAGTCAAAGCGACTCCAATAGTGACAAAGAGGGCCAAATGATAAAGGCTGAAGTAGAGAAGTTCGAAACTGCCAATGATTGACACGCCAAGGATCTTTGAACCATTTTACCCTTCGTTTCTCAGCCATAGCCCTAGCCCCGTTACAACCTTTATAAAGACCTGAATGATCTTTTGGAAAACGTGATTAGAGTCTATGACCACCTTTACCGATATTCCCTGTCATGCTACTTGATTCCCTCTGAGATCACCTTTTTGGACATTTGTGCGTCTTTCTGTAGAGTTGTCATGTAATTATTGCATATTCTTGTACATAACCTCCTTAAACATGACAACACGAGCGATAACCTAGGTTCGAGCGAAACGAGAATATCCCGTGAGGTAGGGTCGAGGCGAAATGTTTTCCCCAGTATGTTTGGACCTAGTCTAACCCGAACGTAATCGGAACTGTCACGAGTTCAACTCACATTGGAAAGTCATAGATCAAACAAAATAGAGATGAGGCGAGAGTGAGATAGATATTCACGGGTATGGGAAATCACCGATGCATCACTTGGTACCGATTGGGAATTGTGCAGTCATTTTTTTTTTCACAAATATATGCTTTTATGCTGTTTTTATCGCTAATTTGCTTGGGGACAAGCAACGCTCGGTTTGGGGTTGTTGATAACGCCACCTTTTGGCGTTATTTTCGGTTCTCAAACCAATGAGATTGGCTTGTGTTCAAGTAAAAAGGCGTGTATTTTACGGTTTATCTAGTGAATTATATAGGTTATCTAAGAGGCGGCAATCATCGAGAAAAGAAGCTAAAAAGAGCCCAAATCGAGTCCAAAACGAAGCCAACGAAAGCCCGAGAGTCAAGCCCAAGACCCGCGACCGAACCAGGACCCGAACCGCGAACCAGAAAACGACCCACGTAGCCAAAATGACACGCGCGACTTACCACGCGACTTACAAGTCGCATGGCAAGTGGCGTAACCCACTGTTTCGCGATTTTCAGTATTTTAATTCGGGTTTTAGGTCATCATTTAAGACGCAACTTACACACGACGGCCAGAGCAGTTCCAGGGGCGACTTTCAGAGCCAAGTGACACCTTTTGGAGCGACGAGAGAGAATCAATCGAGGGCACGTTCACGACGCAAAGTAGATTCAATCACGGGAGAAGGGAGTTCATCACTACATCTTTTCACATTCACCACGATCACATTCATTATGTTTACGTACGTTTTCGTTTCCTTTTCCCTTGTGTTTGAATCCCCCAACATCATGAACTAATCTTTAGATGTTGGGGGTTGGATTGAATTAGGATTGAACATATAGATGGATGACGAATGACTTTTATCAGTTTTCCGATTTAATGAATGCATGCGATTTTGCTCTTAATGCTATTGTGAATCTGGCCAATTTACGATTGATTTGTTGTTGCTAATTAAGTTCGAGAGAGTTAATTAACGAATAGAACTAGAAATCACACGCCTAAGGTAAGAAAGGATAGAGATATACCGAGTAAACCTTAGTCTCATTATAATCTTGTGCTTAAAGTGTTTTGAACTACATAGGTTGAAATCGAGAGATTTAACTTGTGTTGTCAAGATAAAACTCATGGTAGCTTGAGAAAGAACCGTGCTTTACGAATATAACCGTTGTAACTCGAGAGAGAACAATGGTTAGATCAAGATTGGGTATTCATTAACGGAAATAACTGGTATTTGTTTTAAGTCTGATGTTCATATGTGAAAACCTAAGGATTTCCAACCCTCAACTGTTTTCTCTATCTGAATTCCAAAGCTGTTCATTGTCTGTCTTGTGTTTGATTTAATATCTGCAATTAGTAGTTTAATACCAACCTCTCAAATTTCGATAGTTCAGTTAATAGCAATTATAGTAATTGTGATACTTAGTTCCTAGTTCCCGTGGATTCGATACTCGTACTTACCGTACGTTATTACTTGATTCGACACCGTACACTTGCGGTAAGATTCTCGGGGTGTGAAAACCTCGTATCACATGTGCGTCCGCACAAGATGATGATATTCAATGTGACGATGAAGTACAGATGTTTAGAAAAAAATTCAATAAACAATCAATTATTGGTCGTAAAACCTTGCTAAAAAGGTTAAAAGATATAATAATGCCATCAAAACCGTTGTTTGATGAACCCTCGGCTTATAGAACCACTCGTGGACGTCTTTCTCAAAAGAATCAATCTCTAAATAAAAAGATTCCTGAAGACCCTCGTAGACGCAGTTGTTCTAACGCGCCAACATTTATCAACTCTGAAGGTTTTGCTCATCAAGAATCAGCGAGACATAGCTCCTACTTCCCACGACAACCTAACCCCCAAATCCATATCTTGATCAAATCCCGGGTTTATTTCATCCATACATCACACAAATACAAGATGTATTGGGCGATGGAAATTGTGGATTTCGAGCCATATCTACTTGTCTGGGTGGTAATGAAGACGAATGGGACAATATCCGCAGAGAGTTAATGGTTGAACTAACTGAGTATCAACAGTATTACTCTTATGTGATTGGCAGCGAGTGTGAAAGAATTTACGAAACGTTGAATTTTTTCCAGAAGGGCGTCTTTGCACCACCTACGCATTGGATCGCTATGCCTGAAATGAGAATTCTAGCTGCTTCAAGGTTCAATATCATACTACATGTTCTCAATATGGCAGGTAGTGTGACATACTTACCATTCAGGACACAACCGCCGTCATCATCCCTTCACGTGTCAATTGCAAATTTGCAATAATGCATGTTAATGGTAATCATTACATAAAGTGACACTAAACGGAGAATATCGTTATCGACTTCAAGATGCAAGTACATGGATTGTCCCATACAAACGTAGATTAGATTTATATGAAGATACATAGAGCGTACTTGTACTCGTGGATATATTGATTTAAATGAATAATCAGAGTTGGAATTTGTTGGAATAAAAAGTATTTTTTAACGTATTTTAATTGATATTGGGCTCATTTCGAAATAATATAATCAAATAAAAAAATAAGAAGGTATCGACGGATAATAATATAATTAAATCAAAAAATAACGTAAACGTATGACATATAATAATATAATTAAATCAAAAAATGTTCAATATTGAGCTCATTTCGAAGGTATCGACGAGACAATTATAATAATGTAACTTGTTAAAATTAAAATTATTTTTTTAAATGTATTTTAATTAACATACGATTATATGTGTTAATATAATAAAAATATAAAATGATAAATATAAAACTAAAAGTTATCAAGTAAATTAAATAAATAAGTCTAAATTATAAATGTAACTTTAAATTAAAAAGTTAAAAAAGTAAGGGATATGAGAGTGAGGTATACAAAGTTGCAGACAGTGGGTTTAGAATAAGCCTTCTTTAGTTAGTCGACAACTTTGCAATCGATGTATCTTTTTGCTGTGTTTGTACTATATTGTACTGGTTAGATAAGATGGCAGGGACCACCACCACCAACATCATCATCACCTCCTCAATTAAATCTCCCAATTTCCTTCTTTATTACAAAATAAAAAATAAAAAATCATTGAGAGAGACTCAAGAGACCACCACAACCTCCATTTCATTTACAGCATAAAATCACTTGTTAATAATCTCAAGGCCACAACTTCAATTTTAACCTCTATTTCTGGTGAGTCTTTTTTCTTTCTTTCCCCAAATTAATTCCCTTTCAATTTCAACAAAATATGATGATTTGGGGGTTTTATTGAAATCAAAATCAACCCCATGTTCTTGAGCCCTGATTCACACACACACACACACACTACACAGTTTTTTTGTCAATTTGTGTGAATTTGTCCTTTTGCTTTGATGAATTGACATCAGTCTCGACACTTGTGCCTGCTATTTTCAGTCAAGTATGTGTAGGTGTGTGCCTGTCTCGCTCTTGGCTTCTTCTTCCTTTACCCTTTTAAGTTCTTGCTTTAAGAAAACCAAAATTAAGGTCAATTGTCAACATATAGTGGTGGAAATTGAGATTAATTCAATAAAAAAACAAAAACCCTTCTGTGTTTTAGCTTTAGGGTTTGCTATCTGTTGCTTCTGCTTATTGGGTATGGGTGCAATCTGTTCCTTTTGCTGTGTTTTGGCATAAATTATGCTTTTTTCCCTCTGTTCTTTTTTTGGAAAGGGTATCCCAGGCACAGCCCGGACTAATCCTGACAATTTTGAAACTTAAAGATGTCTTATCAATGTTGAGGACGTCTGAAATCGAACCTGGGTAGATGGGATATTCCACCACATCACCCAGGGCGATCAAACACTGCGCTACAACCTGATTGACTTCCCTCTGTTCTTTTAGCTTTGTTTATTGGGTATGGATCTTTATGATAATAATATCTGATAATTTGTTGGATTTTGAGTAAAATTTGAAATGTTATGGCTCTTCACTGTTAAAATATTTAGGTCTTGAACTCTTTTTTTTCTTCTTCTGTTTTTTTAACTTGGGATTGTTTCTTTGTTTCTGGGGCTTAATGGGTATGGATCTTTATTGTAAAAAGACTTGTTATTTTTGTTGGGGTTTGAGCACAAATTGAGGATTTTTTTGTTTCTGTTGTTTTTTTTAGCTTAGGGGCTTTACCAAAGGGTTACATGCAAGAGTCACCTTATCTTATTGGGTAATATTTATTGCCATCATAATGGATTGTTTGGCAAGTCTTTTTACTTGGTAAAAATTTACAGGATAATGTCTTTTACCGGGTAAGATTTTTGGCCCTGTCATATTCACCCGATAAGATAAGTGACATTCGATAAGCTATTGGTAAACGGCCCCTAAGAAAACTATATTTTATCGGATTTTGAGTAAAAAATAAACTTTTTTATCTGGTTTTCAGCCTAGAGTTGTTTCTCTGATGCTGGTGCTCGGTGGGTGTGGATCTTTACGGTAAAAGGTATGTTCTTTTTGCTGGGTTTAGAGTAAAAAGTGAACCTTTTTTGTTTTTCTAGCTTAATTTTTTTCCCCTATTGCTACTTTGTTTTGGTTAGTGTCGGTTTACGGGTCAGCTGCTTATGGGCATCGACTAATCCCCAGGACAACTACTAATGGCGTAGAGCCATTGTAGGTGAACCTCTATGGCCATAAGGGCTTTGGCAGGATTCAAACATGGGAAATATGAGATTTCCACTAAATTCCCCTAATTGTTAACGAGTGTGCTACAACCCAATTGGTTAATGGTTATGGTTGTTCCGTAAAACTATGTTTTTTGGGGGGTTTTATATAAAATTGTATGTCTTATCCCCTCTGGGTTTAGCTTTAGGTTTGTTTTACGTGGGTAAGAGCATCTGCAACAAATGTTTATCATTTTCCTACAATAGAGAACTGAAAGTTAAAATCTCTAAAAAGAATTACATGCAACTCAAACAGATTCTATATCTTAATTATATTATTCAAATATTCTATAATTTTATCGTTCTAACTACTTAAAAAAATAACTTCATATAAAATAATAATAATTCAATCTTATTGGTGATGATTAATAAAAAAATATTTCTCCATCCTCACCTGAAGTTTTAAAAAGTTCTCTAAAATTGAAGTTTTTTTTGTTTTTCTATTTTAGAGAACAATATAGAGAATATGTTGGAGCAAATTAAAGAACAAAATCTTCATTTTTTCTATTTTAGAGAATCTGTTGGAGATGCTTTAAGAATCTGTCTTTAGGCTATGTTTGGCAAGCTAGCTGGTAGTTGATAAGCCAGCTGATGAAAAAGTCACTTTTAGCAAAATTAGCTTATAAACATGTAAAATGACCAACTTTAAAAAATTATAAATTATAATATTTAATTATATAATTAAAACAAATTTATAGCAATATAATATGTTAATTAATACAACCAATGTAGTAAAGAAAAATTAAATAGTATAATTAAAAGTTAATTTAATAATTTTCAGTTAATATTAATTAATATTTATTAATTAATAATAATAAAATTTAAAAAATTAATATTTATTTATAATAATAGTTAATTAGTAATAATGAGGGCAATATTGGAATATTCACAAAAAAACTACTCAAAAACTACTTCAAGTAGCGTTTCAAAAAGCTAGCTTATGGTCATCCAAACATATACCCAGAAAAAAACCAGCTTATAAGGTAGCTTTTTTTTGCCAAACGACGCCTTAATGTAACAATCAATTCTTTTCGTTAGGTTTTGTGAACTCAATTTGGTTTTCTTGATTTTATGTTCTTTTTGTTGCTTTTTAGATCCATTTTTGGACATGATTTCTGGTTAACTTAAAGTAGGAGAGATAGATACAAGAATCTTTATAGAAGTTTTGTCATTCTCCTAGATAACAAGTTCCCCTTGGGTTCTACACCTTGTGACTCATAGCATCTCCAACAGCTCCTCAAATAAAAATTTTGGGGATTTTTGAGTTTTTTTTTTCTCGGACATCCATGGTTAGTGTATGCTAAAATAGAGAAACGAAGGGTGTAGAAATCTTTAAAACTTAATATCGAGGAGAAAGATATATTATTTTAATTGTTTCCACCAATGAGGTTGAATGTATTATATTTTTTATAAAGTTCTTTTTCTTTTTAAATTGTATTGGGATGATTGAATTAAAAGACATTTTAATAATATAATTAATGCTGTAATTGCTAAATAAAATATCTGTTGGAGTTAAATCTAATTTTTTTTAGAGATTTTGATTTTTAATACTCTATTTTCGAAACTTTGTACGATTGCTGTAGGAGACACTCTGAGGATGTATTTGGAATAAAAACCCGTTGGCTGCAAATTCGATGTTCCTTTTTGTCCCACCAATCTTACAAAAAACATGGTTATTTTATTTAAAACAAATTTATTTAATTTATCTTTTTATTCCCTCTTCTCACTAAAATAATGAAGATGTATCTTCATGTGATTAGTGGACAAGAAAGAAAAATGGGATTTGGGAACAACATATTTTTATCCCAGGCTAGGACTCAACGGCTTGACTCGTGTAGGCTCAATTCTTATATGCTCGTATAACACTAAACTTTATACCCTTAAACCGAAATTACAAACAACCCCGCGTTAAAAGGTCAAGAGGGTAAGATTAATTGGTTAAAAAAACAAATTATACAAAGTAAAAACCAAACAAACACAGTAAATCTCATCCAGGTGGGATCTGGGGTAGGATGTACATTTTCTCTTTCGGTGAACACCCCCGACTTATAAAACCAAAAAGACACAAGAGAGCCATCATGTAAATTTGGTAGTCTCGACTTATCTAAGCTTCACGATTCCAAATCACCTGTCCGCAAACTCCATCCCCCTCATGTCCGCCAATCAACCCTTCACACCTCACCGAGGTTAGGTAATAAAAAGATAAATTAAATAAAAATAATGATGTGTCATAAGTTCATGTCCGCCAATCAACCCTTGACACCTCACCAAGGTCATAAAAAATGAATTAAATAAAAATAATGATGTGTCATAAGTTGATTGGTCGGACAAGAAGGTGACATGGGGTTTGGGAACAGGTGATTTATATTCGAGTTGGACTCGGATCGCCAATGAACTCGATCCATGAGCCGACTCGCAAGCATTTTTTTTTTATCTTTTTAGAAACATTATATATATATATATATATATATTCTAGATACCTCCTATCCTTAGTTTTATCTCTTGTATTCTGTCTCCTGCTTCTTTGTTTCTGATCTGCACATAGATAAATTCTTGGCCTTTCTTCATCAATATCACACAACTTGCTTCAAACTTGGTTTGTAATCCCTTTTTCTTTGTGGGTTCTCTATCTTTATGGCCTTTACACTTCAATTTCGCCTTTTTATGCAGTACCACCTTTTATCTTCCATCTTTCTTTTTAAAAATCTGTTTTTTTAAACATGGTTTCTTGCTGATTTAGAAAAAAAATGGGATTTCCCAACTCATCTCAAGAAATGGTGGATTAATTCAGGCTCTTAACCATGGGGATTCACTCTTTAGACAAGACTATGGAGTCTCGTTCTATCGGTTCAGCCAACGGTTCAGCCGCAAACGGCAACGGCTACTATGGCTCAAGATCTCACAACTCAGGACCAAAGGTATCTCTAACTTGGCTTGATTTACGCGTTTTCTACATCCGAATTAGCAAATGCGATATCAACGATGAATCCACCACCCCTGAATATCTCACACTTAACCATGTCCCACTTAACCGCGATACTTTACTTGAAGTTAACGGCGTTAGATCTAGCATATACTCCGATGGCTCATCAACCCTTCTTAGAAGAGACCGATTGGATAAGAAATCCGAGGAAGTTACATTTGTTAGTACGGATAGTCTTAGGACAACGGGGAGTTTGAAGTTTGAGGTTTTCGATAAGGATGTTCTTCTGGTTTCTGGGGTTCTTGATTTGTGTCATAGTAATGGAGTTCATGGCGAATCGAGTGATTATATGGGTAGATGGAGAATGGAATGTGAAACGGATATGGTTGCCGGAAATGGGTTTTTGAACGGAAAGCATGAAGTGGATCCACCGTTACTTGAGGTTTGTTTGGCCGGAAGTTTTGCCGGAAACCCGATAATCTTGACCAAGACTTTAGAAATTGGTTACCGGAAAAGGCAAACGAGAAAAGGATTGCTTGAAGCCATACCGGAAAATGAAGCAATGGCGAATGAAGAAGAAGGATCATCTGGGGTTACCTTTAAGGTATGTATTAGCTTCTTATGTTTTGTTTTTCTCGGTTTTCGTTTCTTGTTTTAGGGATCGTTTGGTTGGTTTTCCGTTAAGTTATAAAGTTGTCTGTGGATTAATCTGTATAGATCAGGAATGTTTTTGTTTGGGAGGTTCTTTCCATAGATGGAAATATGGAATGACCGTGTTTTTTTAACTAGGATGTTTTTTCCTGCATAAAGCTCTCCCTAAAAGCATACCATATAAATCACGTTCTATCATTAAGTCACTACCAAACAATCATATATAGAATCCAGACGTACACAACAATTGTGACCACTGAGTTTAATCAGTCTTGCAGTCATAATTTGTCAAGGGATTAGTCTAGGCATAGCTTAGGACACCCTTCCAAAAAAACAATCATCCGAATAAGTTGTGAGTCTCATTAAGCTCATTAAACATGCGCCTAATCTGATTTCGATGAGTCCATCATCGATAACTTAAACATTTTCACTTTGTGATTCTGTTTTTAGCAATTTTGGTTTCTTTATTTTGATTATTCCTCGAGTAAAATGGTTAAAATGCAAAGAAATTTGCCTTATGTAGTATAATGATGTGAAACTTATTTTTCTTAATTAGTATAACAAAAGTTCAGTTTTTATTTCATACTATTTTGACCGTTAAAAAGTAGATTGACGTGGATATCAAATTGTCAAGTTATATTATAGTTCTTAATGCCTTGATACGTCAAAAAATCAATCGATGTTATATAACTTCATCCGTTTTTCAAGTAAAATAAGTACAAATAAAAACGTTTGTTATATTTGATTCAGAAGAAAATCCACTGTTACGTTAAGACCATCTCCAATGGGGTCACTAAATCTTACACTATAACACTAAATTTGGTGTAAATGACACCATTCACATCTCCATTGGGGCCTCTATTTTCCACACTATATTTGGTGCAACACTATTCATTTACACTACTTTTACAATATAGTGTTACCCATTGGAGAAGATTTACTATTAACACTAAAATTTACACTACTTTTTACACTATTTTTGAAATTTGGTGTGAAATATAGTTACATTTTGATATGTTTTGTCGGTTAACGGTGTTAGAAAAATAAAAAATGTATGAAACCTTATCCTGATGAGGGTTCAGGATAGGATGGAATGGCATGGCATGGCATGGCTTGGCTGTGGCACTTGTTTTCAAGTTACTGACTACTTCAATAATGCACTTCTTGTTCCAGGAGGTCATTGTCCCCTTTGGGGAAAAATAAAATAAAATGAATTTCAGAATTTGATACTTCATTTATTTTTCATCCAAAATTGAAATTGGTTAGTTTATGAAGAGTGCAACCATATTGTTTAGTTGGACGTTACCATATAGTTTTTGAAACTGAAGCTTTGACGTAAGTCTTTAATGGCAGAGTTGGTAAATGTTGCTCGTTTTGTACGAACCCACCAATGTCAATTTATTTTAGTTTTCAGCTTAAATTTTGATTTTTTCTTATATGTTTTAGAAAAAAGTTCCAACGCAGACTCGAAAATGGAGCCCTTTTGTGTAAGGACAAAGAACCAACCAATCAATCTATACTGATATTTTGAAATGTTTCATCAGGTTTATTTTTACAGTCAAATTGTGTCACCACCCAGAAAAATTTCTGGGTCCGCCTCTGTGCCATAGTATAGTTCCATATTGTTAACGGACATACTTTTTTTTCCGTTCAACCATTTGATGTTTTGTTTAATGCCGATTTGGTCAATAGGGGGAGGAATACTCAACCTACAAGCCAGAAGACGAGTATCATAGGCATTACTCGGGGATGGAATACATTGAAGGTGAAGATGGTGAGTTATCATGGTTCAACGCTGGTGTGAGAGTTGGTGTCGGGATTGGTATGAGCGTTTGTTTGGGGCTCGGGATTGGTGTGGGGTTACTGGTCCGAACATACCACGGTACGACTAGAAACTTGAGAAGGGGACTTCTTTGAGTTGCATGAAATGAAAGAAGAGTGGGGAGTTTTGTAGCATATTCCATGAGGTTGATGTTGGTAGGTATAGCTTACTTAGTTATTGACTTGTGTATCACCCTCTTTGTTTTCATTTTTGTCACCAAAAGGTTGATAGGAATAAAAGTTTGGTAACCAAAATGTGTGTGTGTTTTTAACTATGGGTGTTTGGTTCAGCTTGTACATCTAGACTAACCTTAGGAGCTCTGGATCAGGAAAATTCCCATTTCCAATGACCTTGTAAGACTTGAACTGATGACCTCTAATAAAAATCCTTAATGACCCAAGTTTATTGTCAGTTGAACTAATCCCACAAAGTTCAATATAAAAAATGGACTATAGACCCTATAATATTTTACCCTAATCAAATAACATTTTATTTATTTCATTATAAATATAGAAAAAAAATCGTATATAGACCCTTTAAACGGTCTTGGTTGTATCGGTCGTCTTCTAAAATTGAATAATTGATTGATCCGAAAACAACCGGTCTAAAGTCCCAAATGCCCGCTCCTAGTTGTAGTTGGTCGAGGAAGTGATGGCTTGACGGTCTTGTAAAATTAATTAACTGATTGATCCCAAATGTCCGTCTCTAGTTGTGGTTGGTGATGGATTGATGGTTATGGTAGACGAAAAAATGATGTAAACTATGAACAAATTAAAATACCTCGTTAGCCATATAACTTGATAATCAGATAACCGGTTCCTTTAGGTAGCATTTAGTACGTGAACATGATTGGACACAACTTGACTAAACAAAACTGGATGACGTCTAGATTGTCTGTCTCGTGTTTGGTACAACTCGGCCCGGATGAGACTAGACTAGACAAGTTGTCCATAAAATTTGTTTGATGATTATATATATATATAGCCTTAGGTTCAATAGAGAAGTGCAAATATTTAGAGAAATAGAGAAGTAAAAAAACACGGGACCGTTCATATATGAACGTTCATATATAAACAGTCATATATGAACGTTCATATATGAACGTTCAGATATGACTGTTATATGAACGTTCATTTATGAACGTTCATATATGACTGTTTATACATGAACGTTTATACATGAACGTTCATATATGAACGGTCCCGTGTTTTTTTACTTCTCTATTTATCTAAATATTTGCACTTCTCTATTGAACATTTCCCTATATATATATATATATATGTATGTATAGATGATATATATAATTATTATAAATGACATAAATCAAGTAAATATATAGATAATCTAATTTATAAAAAAAAATCACTCAGATTTCATATGCATAAGTACATACATATATAATAGACAAAATTTGATGACGAATTTGATATAATTGATGGTAGTTCAAAAAAAAACTCTGGTTCTTACAAAGAAAAAAACTGTGCTTAGTCCAATTCGAAAGATTCTTATAAATTAGCGGAGGCACACGACAATAGCGGTGGAGGTAGAGGTGGTGGTAGCTCATAGTACGTGAAAATGGACAACGGCGGACAGTGGAGGACCCAGAATTTTTTTCAAACGGTAGCACCATTTAATTATAAGAAACAAACATAGAGATATTTTGCACAAAATCAATATTGGTCTAGTGGTTAGCCCCTTGCTTTTCAAACTTGAGGTCTCAAGTTCGAGTCTCATTGTGCCAATTTTTTTAGAAACATAGTAAATATGAAATTAAAAACCAAAAACTACAAAAATGTCTCTAACAAGACTTGAACCCTGGTCTTAAGTAGAATAAAAGTCTTCCAAACCAACTCTACCAAAGGAAATTTGTGTCCTTAATGTAGTTTCAAAATATATATGGTGGTACAAATCAAATTGATACGGTTGCACCTTTCACGAACCTAATTTTTTTTACCTTACGGCGGAGAAACAATACGGTAGCACGTGCCACCCACCGTATGCTCTTACCTAGGTCTGCCCATGATGGCGGAGGAGGTAGTTGTGGGCCTTGTGGCCGATGAAGAGGTGGTGGATATGGTAGAGGTGGTTGAAGGCAATGGACGGTGGTGTCCGGTAGCAGACAGTGGTTATAGAGGAGGTTGTAGTGAAGGAGGAAATAGAGGTGGCCGACGGTGGTCGGCAATGGCCACCGCTAGTGGTGGTGGTGACGGCGAAGGACAATGGTGACCAATAAATTAAATATCCATCCAGGTTTATATCATATCAGAATAGATTAGTAATCTTTTAGTTTCCATCTCATCATTGTCCCATCTTGTTCGACCTATTTTGGTGGAACAAAAAAGGACCTTTTTTTGTCTCATCATATCCCATCTTATCCCAATCCTTGTATTAAAAACCTGAGAACCATCCATTTACAAAGCCATATTTCAAGACACATTAGACAAGCAACAAAGCAGAGCAGTTATATGTACAAGACACCCAACAAGTTCTGAAACACAAGTTTAGTAGTATACACTAATAATTTAGGCCTCAAGAAAGTTGGTCTTGATCACCTGGTAATTGTCGGTTTGCACGCCGAAACCACGTGGTGAATGCCGACACCAGATGAGGGCAGTCCTCCACGTTTCGAGTTGAAAAGCTCAGACACTCTTGCAACAATTCTTCGGCTTCAGACATCGGCAGCGTCAAAATGATTTTCAAGAATCTTTCTTCCAGTTCTAAATACAACGATTTATGATTTGTCAGCATTGGCGTGCCATTGTCTTTGCATACAATCAACACCGGCAGCCAATCTTTCACCAGCTTCATCCGAACCTGCAACATGGTAGGTATATTATTATTAAGACAATCATTCATTCGTTGTGTTTAACATGTTGCATGCAGAGGGAGATCCAAAAGTTTTCGACCGGACCACATAATAATTAACATAAT
This sequence comes from Saussurea involucrata, assembly GCA_033807775.1. NCBI lineage: Eukaryota > Viridiplantae > Streptophyta > Magnoliopsida > Asterales > Asteraceae > Saussurea > Saussurea involucrata. The sequence continues at coordinate 126,431,202 of CM066324.1, read as the reverse complement.
ATCAAATGATTCAAATTTTAATTATATAAAGTACAATATGGTTTTTTTCGCTCTTCAATCTCTTCTTTTCTGCTCTAGTTACCAAAAATTATAAAAAGGCCAAAAGGATTTGAACTTGCAGCCTATAATACCACATGCACAACATGCGAAGACACCACCAATAGGCTGCAACCAAGCACATATCAAATTAAAGGCCACGGGTAAATCCGCCCCCGGTTGCATAAAGCATTTAACATGTTCAAAGGGCCATCTAATTCTTGTAGCCATCATAAAACTGGAGGTCGTATTATCGACTGTATTTCAAAAAAGCTTTTGGATCATATAAAATTCACTAGAATGAAAAGGTGAACCCTTTGTTAATAGGCAGCACCCAAACACAACAGGAACTCTAAAAAAAGTACAACTCCCAAATAAAAGAATGAAGTTGTGACATTATTCACTGATAAACACACACAAACAAAAGTTCCAAGTCTTAAAAAAAACTGTTTTCCAATATGGGATGAACGAAGGTAGAACCGTCTTTTTCCCATTCAGCCCTAATCCCTCCATGCACATGCACAATGGAAAAACTTAAACTACTTAAGCATGTTTTTCACTTTGGCAAATCAAATGGATTACTTTGCAGGTTAAAATTGTTGTACAATATAAGACATTTTGGATATTTCCACTCTAATTACTACAATTGAAAAATAGGTTGTAGCTTGTAATAAAGTATCAAATCAACATAAGTTTGGAAGTTTGTTCACACTAGGTCTGATATAAAAAAATCACAATGTAGTTCTCCTAGAAACAAGAGACGTATTTCCCAAAAGTGAACTCCCATAAAAGCACAAAGCACAAGATCCCTTCTAAATTCTAGAAAAAAGAAATGAGTAAGCAAACCACAGCTTACTACACCAATGGGTGCAAAAACAAAACAAGGATAACACTACATGAATCCTCTTCCTCTTCTCATTCTATCTCACAATGGGTGCGAAATTTCAAGCAATGGCATTCATCCTAGAAGAATGGTAACCAAACTATAGCTGGGACGAAAAGATTAAATCTGACATGAGCTTGGCATAATCATACTCGGTAACTGCGAGTACTAATTACATACGGGGCTGTTTGTTTACCTCTTAATAGTTCCATTAAGAGGCAACCTCTGAATCGTTAAGAGGTTAATCTTGTTTGGAAAAAAAACAGTTTGCCTCTTAATGGTTCTAAAACCCTCTGAATGATTTTGTATCTTGGGCCTCCCTTAACCATTCAGCGCCCTAATTTCGTTATGAACAATGACCAAACAACAGTATTTCATGTTGTACTATATCATTAAAGCCTCTTAATCATTCTGCCTACTTCAATCATTCTGCACCAAACCATTCAGCAACTGTAGTCAAATGTATAAACACGCAAGATAGGCAAAAATGTAAAAGATTATAAAACCAACCAAAGGGGAATAAAAACATACAACCAACATAAAGCCAAAATGAAAAGACAAACCTGTCTAGAGGCCAAAATAACACCAGTAGAAACCGCATTGGCGAGCTTGCAAGTACATCTCAGAACTACAGCAGGAAGACCGGGAACAATATTCCTCCAGGCATCATCCCTAAACGCCCTCTGCAAGTCCGCTGTGAAAGCAGCCTGCTCACTCCACTCCTTCACAGCTGTATCCGCCACTCTTAGCTCGATCATCCGCTCAATCAGCCACAGCAAATGCCTCCCATTCGTCATTGCAGTATGCAGATTCAACCTCTGAATCGCCTCCGTCTCATTGTGATCCCCACGGAAATCCGGACTAGAGTACTCCTCCAACGACTCCTTCACCACCTTCAAACTAGACTCAAACGACTTATCCAACACTCTCCTCGCGGATTCCCTAGATGAGAAGTCCCTCAGTAGCTTTGCAACGAACGCCTTCGCGAACGCCATGTTTGGATGATTATAAATAGCTGTCTTTATCAATCCTTGAAGCATTTCCTCTGATAAATCTGACTTAGGAGGTGAAACCCTCGCTAATAGTTCTGATGACTCCTCATCTCGTAAAAGAGGAATCAAACTCAACACGGTTTTCTCTTCCTCCTCTGTCCACGGCACGGCTTCGAGGTATCGGACACAGGCAGTAACGCAGTCCTCAAACAGTAATTCAAGAGCAATCGGAAGTAACTCGAGTGCTGTTGATGCCGAATCGATTGTGCTCGATATTTCATTGGTATAAAGAAGTTGAAGAACCGTCACATGATTATTGATAGAACCTGCCGACGACGGAACGGCTAAATTGAACCGGTAATAATCAATTTCACCGGAATCTTTCTTCCAACGATCAGACAAAAGCGCAGAAAAGTACTTGGAACGCTGAAGGACGGAAGAGTGAAGATAGATCTGAAACTCCGACGTCGAATCAACAGCCGATACCGTTTCGGAATCGTCTGAATCAAAGGGGGAAGACTGATCAAGGTAGAGGCGGAGGATGACGTCAGCGGTTGCAGGATCATTGAAGCCGTTGGATACCGGCGATGGCAGAGGGAGGATAGAATGGCGGGAATTAGATCGGCGGATAGATGATGTTGGTAAGGGTTTCTGAGACGCTTCAATTAGGGTTGCGTCGGGACGGGAAGAATCGATCAGCGCAGCGGTGGATGAGAGACGGCTGTTGCTTCCGACACGGTGCCTCTTCTTGGATCCACCGTTACCGCCATTGCCACCACCGATCATCGTGATTGTGAAATTAACGGTGAAAATGAAATTCGATTTGTAAGAACGTGAATCGTTGAAGGTTTTGATACAAGGGGTTATCGATAGATATAGCGGTTTAATTAGTATACGAACCATGTAAAGCCAATGATGGAATCTAAATCGTTGGATGGATAAGAACTTCTGATGATGTATACGTGGCAGGCACCGGCTGGTGAATGGTCGAGTCTACATGATAAGTGTGATGAAGGCGAGCTAGTAATATAAAATTAAATTTTTTGATTTCATTTGACTAAATTTTATTATATGGTTTAGTTTATTTTGTTTTGAGGAAAAAATCTTCAAATTTCAATAAATTTCATAAATATAGGTTTTTTAGACATTCCATAGCAATTATGTGACATTCTAATGAAATGAAATGTTATACCAATCTCATCAAACATAAGAGTCAACGCTATCCTCGGTTTCTGCAACTCTCGTCTCTTATTTTCGACTCTTCTCCATTGTGACACCAACTCATAGGTTCGATTTATCAATTTGTTTATGTATTGATTTTTCGTCTTATCTATTACGACACCATCTCCTAACCATCTACTGGGTTTCTTTTTGTTTTATGCTTGATTTCTGCTCGGTTTCTAATTGAAAACAACGCATGCTTAAGGTTTCTGCACGATTTCTATTTACAAATAAGTTTTCTGCTACGTTTCTACTCGAAACCGGTAGATGGTTAAAGTTCATGCTCTATTTCTATTTACAAGTCTACTTGAAAACAACAAATGTTTTATTATTTGATTTCTGTTTATATGTCTTACAAATCTCTTTGGTTATGATTTAGTTTTTTTTTTCTTTCTATGATTTTATGAATCAGTTTAAAAAAGGTTTATTCAAGCAAAGTTTATGTTGAAGATGGATTCAATTCCTACCTTGGATTTTTGTCATGAATCTGTTGTATTGTTTCCATGAAGTTGTGTTTTTATAACCTATTTCTTATGTGGTCTATAAACAGGAAATTACCCGATGTAGTCTCACAACGCACAAACGTATAATTATGAGGTTGTTTTTTGATGAAGTTACGAGCACTATTATTTGTTTTTTCACTCCAGTTTGTTGTTTAGTAACCAAACATAAAAAGGGATAGACTACGTATTCGATATTCGTTGTCAAATATGGATCGATCTGCAATATTGTATATGTATGCCTATGATAGTGACGCCATGTGCATACCACAACTTATGATGGATATGATAGTATTTCAAAGATTACAAGCAACTAGTAATATGGATATCAACGAACAAGTTGTCATTTCCTATTGATATTTTAAGTTATTCGAGGTCATATTTGTATTAAGAAAACTTTTTTGTTTAAGTTTAGTATTAGCCTAATATCGTCAAGTTAAGCTTGACTTAGTTAAATTTAATTTGAGGTTGACTTAACTCGATTTGTATATAGCCTTAGGAAGTGTTTATATTGTTATAAATTGTTTTCATTTATAAAAATTATTATTTTAATAATAGTTTTTTTTAATATATTTCAATATACTATCTATTAATAAAATTAAAAAATGGAGATGTGTATTTGCCCCTCAAAGTTAGGTGTAGTTTAAATAAAAATAATCGCATGATAAACCAGCAATCCATTGTCGTCCAGCGGTTAGGATATCTGGCTTTCACCCAGGAGACCCGGGTTCGATTCCCGGCAATGGAACCTTTTTTTACACTATATCTTAACCTTTTCAGAGTCGGATTCTTCTTCAAAACCTTTGAAATTTCCCACCAATTTCTCAATCTGGAAGTGAATCTCATTATGCAAATTCTTTTAATCCAGAAAGTGATCTCACCATCTTGAAGTTTTTTGAAGTTACAAAGCGAATAGGACGATGAATTAGGGCTCAAATTGTGCGATTTCATGAATTTGGAGGGGCGATATCTGTTTTCCAGCTGGAATCAACTGGTAAGTTTGCATCTGGAGTACTGGTCTGCGAGCTAACACCTACTGCCAGTTCTCTATAGTTCAGCAAAACCGCCTTCCACTTCTCGACATCGACGGTATAATTTCATTTTCCGATGATCTGGTTGTTGAATTTAGATCTCCTCGTTTCTGTAACCGAGCATTGCAGCTGCGGCTAATGCATAAACGCAAGATTAAATTCCGGTGGCTTCCGGTCGCTATGTATCTGGTTCATTGCCGGAAGCCCGGAACTTCACTAAACCTTATATGCAGATAAAAACGGACTACGACTAATTAGCTACTATCTTATGAATTGTATGATTGAGACTTGGAGAGAATCATCCTTGGATCTAACGGAATACTTTTTATTCTAACCACAAGTTTTATTGCAACTTCCTTGGTAAAAACACATCGTGTTGACATCCTTAAATTAAACTACATGATATAGATTTTAAACAACCAAAACTGAGCAATTGTTCATTGTCTTTCCATAATTATGAACAGGAATTTAAACAACTGAATTGAACGATTGCCACTGCATATCATTTTAAGACATTGGTGATTATGCATGTGCTTCAAAAATGGTACAAATTCGATGAAAGACTTTGCAATCTGAATGATCTAAGGCTCAAAGCAAATTATTCAATTAGTCCAACATCTGGCAGTCGAGGGTCGCCATCTGTTTGATCTAATGCCGGAAAGAAAATCATGTTAACTCTCATAATAAGGTTCGTGCACTCCGTGTTGAGTTGTTTGTTGCTCTGCAATTCTGCATATAGCCCCCTCCATTTTATTATTGTATAGCTTTTGCTTATTCCCCTTTTGTCGTTTTGGTCAATCACGTGTTCTGATTCGTTTGGTGCATCTCACCTGATCTGCCGCTGGAGTGGAAAACCTCTCCTGTGCTACCTTGTTCACCACTTGAAAATTCTTGGCTTGATGTAGTGTGCTTCCCGTATTTCTTATGCAAATCAACCTCTGAGCTCCCTGCACTTGACATGCCACTCTTAACATCACTTAGGTCGTCCAACGAAGCCTCACCTTCCAATGCACGGACAACCTGTTGGTGACGTTCACTTGTTACATGAGTTGTTTGCTTATATTGTTCTTCGAAACATTAACCTAATCGATGCATGGACGGACCCAATGAAGAGCATACGGTGGCTTGGGCCACCGTTTCGTTCTTTTGTCGTAGTGTAAAAAATTATAGGGTCGTGAAAAGTGTCACCGTATCAATTTGTTGTGTGCCACCATATATATATTTTGAAACTACAATGAGGACACAAGTTTCCCTTGGTAGAGTTGGTTTGCAAGGTTTTTTCTTCCACCCCAGACCCGAGTTCGAATCTTGTTAGTGTCATTTTCTTAGTTTTTAGCTTTTAATTTCAGATTTATTATGTTTCTGATTTTTTTTTTGAATAAAAGACATGAACACAAGACCTAACATATGAAAATCAATGAACCTAACCAACAAACCAACAATGATTTTGTGAAAAATATCCTTATATTTGTTTCTTATAATCAAAGGGTGCCACCGTTTGAAAAAAATTCTGGGTCCGTCCCCGAATCGATGTAACATACCTGGCTCATCCTCGGGCGTCTTCTAGCAGAATGTCTAAGACAAGCTGATGCACATACCACCATGCGAAACATCTCCTCTCTGTTGTAGTTATTCTCCAAATGTGGATCCACAAGCTCTTCATAGCTTCCACCTTCTGCTGCTTGATTTAGGATAGGTCTAGCCTGCACAGCACAAGAAGGAACAAGAACATGTGGGATGAATATATACAGAACAGATCAAAGATGGAAGTAGAAAGGTAATCATATGAAGTTTTACCCAGTCGATTAAGGTATCATCGTCACTATTTGACTCCATGGGTCGTCTACCAGTAATCAATTCCAAGAGCACGACTCCGAAGGAAAAGACGTCAGACTTCTCTGTAAGCTTACCGCTGGATGCATACTCTGGTGCCAGGTACCTTCATTTACATATCCCTTGTTCAGTTTCTTGTTCATTTATATATATATGGAGAGAGAGAGAGGGGGGGGGGGGGTGCAGGGGAAAACCTAAAAAAAAAACAAAAAACTAAGGAACACCCTTATAACTGTTCATCTGGACGGTATGCACATGTGCATACAAGTAATTGAAGTTGTTTTTTGGTTTTTATGCATGTGTGCATTATGCACATGTGCATGTTACAAATTACTTGTATGCACATGTGCGTACCGTCCGGATGAATGATTACCAAAGTGTTCCTTAGTTTTTCATTTTTTTGCGGTTTTCCCGTGAACCTGACCCTATATTTATATACATATATATATGGTAGAATCAAGATAATTGAGTACTTAATGATGATAAATCTTGCCATTCTAATCCTTACATACCCAAATGTTCCCATAACACGCGTTGACACATGAGTGTTCGTGTCTGATGAAAGCTTTGCAAGCCCAAAATCTGCTACCTGATCCATGAAGAAGTATTTAGCACCATTGATTTTGGTGTAGTCGATTACTATGTTTGCTTTCTTTTGGGTTTGATTTCAGTGCGAGTTTAGAATGATTGGTACCTTGGCCTCATAGTGTTCATCAAGCAGTATATTTGCTGCCTTAATGTCTCTATGGATGATGCGAGGATGACCTACATGCCATTATAGATACTTAGATTATTGCATACATGATACATGTATATACATATATACATATATGATATATGTTTGTATGTAGATGTAAGATGTAAGATGTTTACAAGTGAGGGAAAGAATGGGGAGGGGTCTTACAATCTTCATGAAGATAAGCAAAACCTTTGGCTGCTCCCAATGCTATTTTTAACCTTGTTGAGCAGTCCATAACTGGGGCACCCTCCCCTGTAAATAAACCATGATAAGTTGAGTAATATACAAAGAGTAGAGCGACTGTTTATGTGAAAATCCCCAACTTATGAAAAGAGATAAAACACAAACCAATTGTGGTTCCAAATCATACCGTAAAGGTGATACTCAAGGCTATTGTTGGGAATAAATTCATAAACCAACAACTTTTGCTGGCCTGCAAGACAATATCCGACTAGAGATACAAGGTGGCGGTGATGCACACGGCTAATGATCTCGACCTCAGCCTGAAATTCACGTTCCCCTTGGCCACTAGTAGATTTAAGGCTCTTAACAGCTATCTCTTTTCCACTTGGTAAAACTCCTTTGTACACATACCCGAATCCACCTTCTCCTAGAAGTAGAGACCCATCGAACCCTCGCGTGGCTGCAGCTAACTCCTCGTAGTAAAAAGTGCTTTTATTGAAACCAAGGGCTATAGATGGGTGTGGAGGTGGCAAGGGGGCTTGGAAAGGGCCAGAGAAATTAGCAGAGCTGAAGTCACCACTAGCCGACATCGGTGGTGGTGGAGGTGGTGGTGCCGCCACCCATTTATGCTCGGAACTTGCTGGACCACTACCAGGTGGTGGAGGCATCTTTAGATGAATGTCATTTGGTGGTTGAGATTGGTTCCAAGTGTTTTTTTGTGAGTAATAGCCATTATCTGCAACAAAAAAGTTACAACATAATTATAATTAATCACCACCTTTCTTATTCTGTCTGTGCATTATAGACATAGGGGCTGTTTGTTTTTTTAGAAAAACCTCTTAATACCTCTGAAGTCTGAATCGGTCAGATGTTGTCAGACGTTTTTACGGTCAGATCGTTTTTTTTTCCAGATTTCAGAGGCTCTAAGTCTGAAATACGTCTGAAATTAGAAGAGGTAACCTAATGTCTTATAACCTCTTAAAGCACCACCTCTTATTAATCAGAAGTGAAATAAGACTTCAGACCTCAGACCTCAGACCTCTTAAAAAACAAATGCCACCATAGTTATGAAAGCAAGTTCTAATGATCCAGTTTTTTCTTTCATATGCATACCATAATTTTCGAATGTTTATATTTATTTATGAATCCTTAACAAAGAGACCCCGACAAACAATTCTTAGAAATTGTACATTTGTGTTAAAATAGCGTACGTGGGTGATCTGACATCCCACCTCTAGACCCTGCTTTCGAATGGGATATACTGGGTTTGTTTGGTTTGATTTACTGTATGTGTGTGATATAGGAACATGCATTTTGTTGTTAAAATCTAGACCTCTTTTTGCTTAAGTTAATGAACAAAAAATCATAATGTATTGACAAGATATCAATAAGGTAATCGAGAAATGGTGCAAAATTATACCATTTTCGTTAGAATTGTCTTTATAATGATACATATCTTCATGTCGCCGTCTCTTTTTCTTCTTGAGACAAGCTAACAAGCATAATATCATGATAAATAACAACAATCCTGCTGCAGCTATTGCTCCTGCCACAATCAATATGTCATTACTGGAGTCGTTAACATTATTCGAATGATGAGGAGGGTGCTTATTATGATGATGACGTGAGGGCGGCGGTGGCGGTGGAAGAGGAGGAGGCGGTGGCGGTGGTGGCGGAGGCGGAGGTGGAGGTGGCGGCGGTGGTGGCGCTTTTTGTTGCGGCATTTTGAAATCAAAGTTTCTTGATGTTAACTGGCCTCCTAAATTTGACCCTGATGGTCACCCGAAACGACATATCATGAATCTTAGAATCAAACTTACGCATTCATGGATCGATCAAAAGTTTAATATTCTTCGATGTTTTTTGGTTTGAATGAAAATATGTTCTTGTTTTGCAGGTGATGAGAGAGAAATGGAGGAGAGAGAAAGGTATACCTTTGGGTGAAGGGTGGATTTTGAAAGAAAAACATGTTGCATGGTACCTGTTGAACAAAGAAAACGGATGACTTCTTTCCATCCCCAGACACTTCCTACAAGTATGCTGTATGCCACCTAAATTTCTGTTCTTTTCCTACAATTTTCATCTTAATCCATTCATCACCCACACTTCACCTGCTTTCAATTCGGCTTAGGTAGGTGTGTTAATTATCCGACTCAACCATAAGGGTTGTGGCGTAGTGGTTAAGGCCCTGGGGGATCTATCCAGGATTGAATCCAGGCATACACAACAATTGTGACCACTGAGTTTAAGTCTTGCATTCCTGGTTTAGCCTCCCGACTCGTGCTCTGAAAAATCGATTTCTATGAAACCCATATGAGATACGGAGGAAAAGGCTATTTTTTTTAAATTTCGTTGGCCGGGAGATGTTGAAGCTGCATAGATTAGTCATAGTTTGCCAAGGGATTAGTCTTGGCATAACCTAGGACACCCTTCCAATAAAAAGTATCCGAGTCGAGTCGAGTAGCAAGTTATTCGAGCTCGGTTTAACAGAATAATCTCATATTTTTTCAATGTTTGAGCTCGAGCTTATGCTCATTTAACAATTTTGATACCTAAACTTCAAGCTTTATAAGCTTGTCCATATGCTCAAACCCTAAATCAATTAACTTGTTTATTAGCTCGAGCTTTATAATTTTTATATTTTGATTCCATGATTTATGACCATTTCGGAATTGAGTCGAGCTCAAGTAGCTCGTTAAATGCTTAAATCATTGATAGCTCTACTTATATACTTTTCTCTGGTTTAAGTATGTGTGACTAATATACTCAAGGGTTGCTTACTACTTGTTTATCACCTCTTATCGGGTAAAAGACACTTGCCTGATCAGACACGCTATTGTTTACCAAGCTCTTCTTAATCTTAGCGCTCCATAATGCTGAACAAGATGCTCGCCTGGTAAGCTAAGGGACTGACTGCTGTGAATTTTAAGCGGTATGCATAAATAATCAGTACTTGATGTATAAAATATGGGTTTTAAGTTTTAGTTCGAATGTTTTATAATATAGTATAGATTACTCATGGTTGTATTTTTGGTAAAGATAATAATAAAATTTAATACAAATGACTATAAATATACATAAAGGACATCTTAAAGGCAGGCCTTTTATCATTATGAGGCCAATGTCTTCTAGATCTAGTGGTTAAAGCGGCCATGATCCAAGCTTCATGATAGAAATCGCATTTGAAAGCATATAAAATCATATTTAATGTTTGTGTACATTAATAACAAATATAGCATACGATGGTAATTAATCAAAAGCATTAAACATGGAAGTGTGTGTAAGATCCCACATTGGTTGGGAGAGGAACAAAGGTTGCCTTATAAGAGGAACTTGATACCTCCCCTATCAGACACGTTTTAAAACCGTGAGTCCATGTGTGGACAAAACAGACAATATTTAGTACGTTTTAAAAGGCTCAGCCACGGTAGCTATTGTGTCGTTTTATGGCTTAAGGCTTGCCTATGACACCACGTTAAGTCTAGAGAATAATTGTTCGATCATATATATGTGTGTATATATATATATATATATGACGCTTAAAATCCGTATTCAGACGTAAATCTATATGAGTGACGTTTGAAGTGTGAGTTTGGTGTATTGTCTTTGTAGACAAATCCTTTGTTTAATCAAAAGTGTTATTATTCAAATGTAGAAAATACACTTCTTCGTATTTTCGACTTATATTTATCAAAAGTTTATCAAATACAAATTATTGCTAACATTTACAGATGTGAAGAAAGGAGCCAAAAGAAGATGGCACGAAAGTCAAAAAAGCAATGACAAATAAGTCAAAAGATGGAGCTCAATTTTCAAAAGGAATCAAATGATGTCGGCCATGATGGAGCTAATAATAGCACAAAAGGACAAATGACCTTTTCTCAAAAGAAGAAAGCAAGACAGCTACCGATTGCCTTTAATATCGACATCAAATTATCAAGACAACTGTCGGTTACCTTCAATAATTCAAGAATCCAAGCGTCTATAAAAGCAAACTCAAAACGAAGAAAGAAGGCATTAGTTTTTCCTTCTCCTTTTACAAAATTTTCTCTATCATAAATTCTTAGAATGATATGTCTAAGAAATCCACCTCTCTTAAATTCTCAACCTCTAGATGTTCTAAGTCTTTAGACTTTCAAATATTCATATCTCCAGATGTATGCAAAGATTGTCGGAAAGACAATTGTACAATTGATCATTTAATCAAAGAAGGTATTTTCTGATCATGCTTCATATTATAATGTTTAATAATGGTTGCTTTATTATGCAAAGTTTTAATCGTAATCAACATTTAAAAACTTTTATTCCAAGTAATTATCCAATTAGACTTGTCAATGATCTTACAAATTTCTTTATAGAAAATAATATTATTGAAAATATTACTTATAGTTACAAAGAACATTTAAATTATTTTTCTACAACAAATGTATTTCAAACGATCATGCAGCGAGAGCACATATATATATATATATATAAATGGTAATGTAATTACTAGAAGTTACACCAGTAACACCATCCTAAAATAAGTTTTTCAGAAAATAAACTAAAACAAAATACATTTCTTTATAATACAATTTGTTATTAGATACATTGAATTGGAACAAGTGATTAAGACCATTCAATAGTTCATAAAAGACATTCAAACATGATTTTATTATCATTAATATTATTTTTATTAGAAGTTTTCCAATATTTATTTTTATTTTGTTATTTAAAATAACTTATTGAATAAATAAAACCTTAAAAGTTTAAATGATTTTCATTATGCAAAAAATCCATTAAAATGAATATTAGATAACCCATGTATATCTTGGGGTTTTTTATTTTAAAATTAGTTTAAATATATTGTTATTTTATGCAATGATACTATTTTGTATAATGTATGCACCATGCACCCCAGACAACATGGACAAGGGTCGATTGCCCACATGAAATTGTTCAACGTTTCTCATGTAATTCCGTCAATCTTTACGAAGTTTCTTTACGATTCCCAAGATTCTCTCCGTAATAATAACAACATTAAATAATATGGGAGTATTGTCATGAACGACATGACTTTGATATCTTTTTTTCAAGATCACCACCAAAAAACGCAGCTTATGTCGCTGTCGTAACCATAAAATATTAATCCCGTTATATTGCACGCAACCAGTAGTTACACAATTATGAAATTTTAGTTACCTTTATATATTAATCATGACACTTTAATTTAAAAATTGTTATTTGTGTATTTAAAAAGATTAAATGATTTTTAAATAAATAGCTACAGCATGTTTTTTACATGTTACATGAAAATTACAGTACCTTTTCTAAAATATTTTATGTGAAAATTATATATTTTTGTGTTGTCATTTTTACTAATAACTCAATTACAAGAGTTTAAATTTATTAATGTAGTATAAATTATATTATATATTTATATACATATATAGGTGTGGGTTCAATGATTTTTTTTTCCTTAAAACAAAAAGATGCAAATAAACATTTTAAGTATAAAACGATGAAAATGTGTGTATGTAAATTAGTTAAAATTATCATTAATCAATAAATATAATAAGGATATAAAGAAATGTAAAAGGTATGAAATACAAAAATAAAACAAACCACAACGACAAAAATCGCAATTTAGGGGCCGTTTACAAAATGCTTACCCGGGTAAGTGCTTACCAAGTCACATTAGCTTACCCGATGAATATGGCAAGGACCAAGAATCTTACCTGGTAAGAGCGGAAGAAAGGACCGAGAGTCGAAAACAAGGTCCGAGTCTTACCCGGTAAGTAAGTGCAACGACTCTTACCACAGTTAGCGATTACTGGCTAAATTGTTGCATACGGTGCCATTTTGGTGGACTAAAATCTTACCGGGAAGTAGGTTATAGTGTTGGATTTTACCGGTAAGCACTTACCCAGGTAAGTGATTAGATAAACGGCACCTTACTTTATGATCTAGTAAAACAAAAAGGGGGAAAGACGAAAAAAAGGTAAAAAGGACCAAAATATCCTTGATTATAAATGATAACCATAAGAACTAAAAATGTAATTTACTCTTGTATTAATTAGATTCTTATTATTGTTTTTTCAACAATAAACAGTAACTCACCAAATTTAGTGTAATACTACTCATTCACACCAAATTTTACATCAATGGAAAACATTAAAAAAATACCTAGAATATTAAACCTTTGTGTAGGATTGATGGCATCCATTGGGGTAGATTTATTGTTTGCACAAAAATCTTAAAGATTTTAGGAGTCTAATAACATACAAGTGTTTGCATGTAGAGTGACTCTGCTAATATGTTTCTGGAAACAATAAATGATTCAAATGGGTGATGGTAAGTTACTAATTATAGAATAGAGAGAAAAAAGATGGTCAACCTATATAGTAACTGCATACCACATGGATCTTCTGTTTAGCTTAAGTTAAAGACATACATAGTCAGAACAATAATCTCTCAATGTTCTAAGATACCAAGACTTTATTTGAGATGTTTGGAGTTCAATGATCTCACCATGTCATGCAACAATGCCACACATTTATACCTTATGAACCTGCCATATACAAAAAATAGATAAAATTTAGTTGTTACAATTCGACATTTTCAAAATCAAGAACATCTTGTAATCCCTTCATCTGGACGGTATACACTTGTGCATAAAAACCAAAAAATAACTTAATTTACTTGTATGCACAAGTGCATACCGTCCAGATGAAGGCTACCACGATGTTCCTCAGTTTTTCATTTTTTTGAGGTTTCCCCTATATATATATATATATATATACACACACACATATATAGATCTGGTGTCGCAAAGGGTGCAAGAACTTTAACTATGTGAAAATATGTGGAACCCCGTTAGATTACTCTCTAAAGACACGGGCACAGATTGTTCCAATAGAGTTGTTACTTGTGTGCAAACTTAAGATTCTTTCACGATAGCCCTTAAGAAATGTAAATCACGTACCATAGTTTTGTTTCACCTTGGTGAATTTGTGAATGGCTTTTAGAATTAAACCATACTTCTTATACTTCAATGGCCCCATATGCCTGCAAGAAATAAGTAGGTCAATGCTTCACCAGTTAAAGTTACTTTGTAACAAGTAGGTTGAGGATTTGATTGAAGGATATGGTCTCTTTGCTAAATGTAAGGAAACGACTACAATACAAAGATTTCCCTCCCTAAGTCTCTCAAGGTGCGTTTGGTATGCAGATGGGACCCGGCGAGCGTGAGGTGGGCGAGTGAAATAACTTTGGATGGTTTTAGGGTTTTAATTTGACATGGGTAGGTTAGTCATTTACCAATCTTTGTTTTATCTTCCTATTTTGTTCCACCTACTAGGGTCACCCTTTGCTATACAGGTAGTTTGTTATTATGATGACTCCTGAAATAAGTCATACACCCACCAGACCAAAGTTTATCATAACTGAATAGAAAAAAGTAGCTTACACCATCTCTGTATATCGAATTCTCCATGCTGGAAAACCAAGATGACATCTTGCTAGCCCATAAATTAATAAAAGATCAGGATCAGGCTCTACAACACCTAGTAGTAAGCCACATTAACACACAAAACGTCAGTGTATATATATTGTATGCAGAAACTGCCCACAAATTCTCCAACTAACAAGCAGATAGAAGAGAAAAGAAAGGAAAAAAAGAGCAAAGAAAACCACCGCACTTTATTTTAGCAACTCATTTACCACTTAAACAATTGAAATTAACAAAAAAAGGCATTAGCAGGCGCTTTGGTGCATTTTCTCTCAATGCATCCGATGTTCAAGCATCTGCTGGTGGTGGTTTTGTTGTTGCAGACTCCATAAATTTTAAAAGAATCTATTGTGCCCTTGAACAGAAAAACAATAAAATCAAGGGGGTAATACCCATTTTCAAAGTTCATGGGTGTTTATTGTTCACTTCAATTGCTTAGGTGTTTTTTTTTCCTTTTTTTTTGGAGGGGGGGGGGGATGCTCGTAGCTTTTCATTGCTGTTTGAGGATAATAAAGGATGCACGAAAAAAGAAACAAACCAAGGGTCTTTAATGCATCGGTTAAGTAAGTCTCCGTGAAGAAAGGCTTTTCAGTATCTCCATCCAAGTAATACTTCTTGAAAAGTACATTTGCTGCTTTTGCAACTGCTTCTTTTCCATCAGAAATTGAAACAAATTCAAAATCCATTTGCTTTTTGCTATGAATGGGATCAGTTTTAGAATCATCCTGCATTAATGGCAAGGAAATACACTTAGTAGTGATACATTATTGCTCATAATAACAAGAAGATATCATAGAACACATAGGCCATACATTGGATAGTTTTACTGAACTAAATCTCTCCACAAGAACTTCCTTGGATTTTTTCAGCACTCCTATATTTCAAAGGGTGAAACTGTTAGCCAAGAAATCATACTCGTCATCTTATTCAATCAAAAAGTAGAAGAATAGCACCATTACAAAACTTGCCATCTTATATGACATAGTTTGCGTATATAATAGAGAAATAAAATCAACGAAGCTTGCTCTATAAACACATTTCCCGTTTATACAATTGAATTGAACAAATAAGCGGTTGTTTGGCAGTTGCTGAATAGTTTGGTGCAGAATGATTAAGTGGTTAGAATGATTAAGAGGCTTTTATGATATGGTGTAAAATGAAATACGATTGTTTGGTAATTGTTCAGTATAAAATTAGGGCGCTGAATGGTTAAGGGAGGCTCAGGATACAAAATCATTCAGAGGGTTTTAGAACCATTAAGAGGCAGATTTTGTTTTTCTGCCAAACAAGATTCACCTCTTAACCATTCAGAGGTTGCCTCTTAATGGAACTATTAAAAGGTAAACAAACAACCCCTAAGAATGGAGCCATTGAATTTCAAATTTTGAAAATGGATCTTTTACATCTTGGAACCAAGAAAGTACCATGAACAAAGACATGGTAAATTTAACTCAACTCAAGGGGGAAATAGACCCCTTCCCAAAGTTCACTGATATTTTTGTTTGTTCGAGTCAATTCTTCAAAAATGAGTTGCTAGAGCAGAGTTTGTTTTCTTTGCTATTTTCGGATTTTTCTCCAACACAAAGGAAGTAAAGGTTTCAGAGAATAAGATCTTGTAAATGCATCCTTACCTTCCCTGTCATAAAGACAAACCTTTTTTATCCCAATGGCTGAAAGCCATTCCAAAAGTTCAATAACTTCTGAAGTCTGACGAGCTTCATCACTGTCTATGACAACTCCAAGATATTTGACCCGGTCTAAGTTTAGATGTTCGTATGCTTTCAATAATCCATTTGTTATAAGGTAGCTTTCAACTGTAGAAAGGATCTCTCGAGCAAGGTATAAGACTCTAAGAATTAAGTGCACAGCATGCCATACCAAAAGAAACACCCTGCTGTCATTCTGCATATTATTACATTCACATGAGCAACTACATCAAGTATCGTGAAACTGTAACACTTGCATTCCTGCATTTCTCATCTTCATTTTCCAGGTCCATCTCCTTTACTTCTCACTACGAATTTGGAACCCATAAATGAGCTAAAGAAAAGGACCCTTGATAAAGAAAATTAACTTCCATAGTGAATACCCCAACAAACCCAATTTCAAAAAGGAGAGAAAATTATTACCGAGGTGATCCTGCCAAAAGTCTCTTGGAAATCCTCTGCCAAATCCATGGTCTACATAATAAAATAAATAAATAAAGATGAAATATACCAACTCCCCTTCCAACACTCTTCCAAGACATGTCATCTAAAGTGTTAGGGCACATCAATGCCCCACAGATGCACACATAACAACTATTAGACTAGCCTACAAATCAACCACCAAGGAAGGCAGTAAAAATCTCTAGGAACATGCAGAGGTTTCCGAAAGCATTTCCTTGTATCTTATAGTATTAAATAAAAAACATAGCATACTCATTACACTTGTAGAGGGTATGTCGGTATGATGTTTCGTACAATGAACCTCAAAGGCTCCTAGGTTCTAATATATTCTTGTTCTAGAATATTCCATGGAGATGGAGACTCATCTAAATAGGTGGAGTCTCCCTTGTTAGTCAAGATTTCAATCAATCCAAGAAAGTTCTCAAATAAAATACGAAAAACCTTCTTCTACAAATGTTCATGTGTCCATTCCTCCGTCCAATTCCCTTATTGGGCATTTTGGTCTGACCTAGCACTCACAAGGTACACAGGCGCTAAGGCCACAAAGTTGGTTAAGACGTCAACAATAACCCCATAATCATGCTCTAGGCAATAGAAAATTAAAGAAAACATTGCAATTTCATCACTATTTACCAGTAAATTGTTTTGACTTAACGAACCTTTAAGAGTTCTAAATTTCTGATCATCTATTTATTAAAAATTAAGCTACAAAAGGGTTGTCCAGTTAGTAAGAAACCGAAGAAACCTCAAAAGTTGTTACATAATAAACGAAAAAATTAGAGGGGAATGAATTACGTACCAGTTGAAGACAGGTACACAAAAATTGCTTTTCTTCTTAAGCAAGTTAACTTAGACAGCTTGTATCATACTTGTAAGGATAACATACAAAGACCTAATTCTTACTTGTTTCGACCAAACTTCATAAATCCAAAATGTCATGTCATGTAAAACTTAACAAAAGCTAAAACCTTAGAATCATGAAAATTCTAATCGGTTTGTAGATAATTATAACGATCATAACACGAGACTCCAACACCAAATCACATGAGAAAATAATCAACGACAAAAAACCTCTTTTCTCCACAATAAACACCCGGAATCAGTTTAAAACGACGATACATTCATATCATGCCATCAAATTAAGTGAAAAACAAAAACCCTAATTGTTGAAATGAGTCAAAGAGAAGGAGAATTATACCTACGTACGGAATCTTGTTGTACCTCCAAATGTGAACTCGCTCGATCTGGAGATGGAGATGGAGATGGAGATGGAGAAGTTGAAGCAACGAGGAGGGCGTCTAAGTGGGCGGAGGTGTGAAGAATGTGTGACGAACAAAGGGGTAGTTTCGACCTTTCACCTGCCATACCCGCCAAAAAATCTAGTTTGTTATACAACTTTATTTGTATTGAAATATTTTATAAAAAAATATATAATTATTATAAAATAATAACACGATTTATTTACCAATAAAATATTAAAATTGCATAGATCCAAAGTTGACCAACAAAACGTTTAAAGAGTGTGCTAATAACAAACAAATCGGTAAATGCGTAAAGGACTCGAATTTTGCACTTAATCCGGCGGGGACTCTTCGTTAATCCAATCTTGATTTGTAAAACGGTATACAACAAGATAAATATTTATACGCGTATTTAAGAACACTAGAAGTCTACTCGTGCAATGCATCGCGATATATCTCAATTTTAATGTTCTAATTTATTTTAATGTGTTGTTTTGAGAAAACGGTCATGTTTTTTTTTATAAACTTGTTTAATGAATGACGTTTTTAAGGAGTTCATGATATCTTGAGTGAGTTTTGGAATTGAGTTCAGTGTTGAGAAATGATTTTCATTGGGGCTTTTGACACAGAATTTGTGTGCGTTTGGAAAATGGGTTGTTGGTATATTTAATACAAATCCCTTTTTGAAAATCATGATTTAAGTTGCATCATTTTTGTCTAACGAAATATTTATTCTTGATGAAAACTCTTGAACTCACTAGGCGTTAGCCTAACCTTTTTATTTGCCGGCATATGCAACAGGTTCAGTTTGGGAATAGTTCTACTGACATTGTGAAGAGATGAGTGCTAGTAGTGTGTTCGAGAAGTGAATTGCTTAGAGAAGTCTTCCGCATTTATTTTGGGAGTTATTTGGGTTAGGTAACACCCGACTTTATTTGGTCATGTTGTATGGCTTGAGTTATTAATTGTGGAAGTTATTGCGTTTTAAATTTTGAGGTATTTCCAAGAATGGTTTGTAAAAGTGAATTTTTACCCTCGTTTGGTTATTTTATCGAAGTTTGTAGTAGTTGCTATTTTTTAATTTTTAGGGTGTTACATTATAGTTATGAGAGACAAATCAGTCTTTGGTCAAACTACAAGGACCAAAAGTGTAATGCACTATGAAATTAATTGTGATTCGCATTTTCTGAGAACTTCTTATATTTTATATATCCAATCATAAATCAAATTTCTTAAATAAAATTACATATTAAATGAAAATATTTATATTTATTTAAAAGCATTATCAAGTTGACAAAATGACTTTATAAAATCTCAAGTTTAGAAGAAGAAAAAAATCAAGAGAAATTTGCATGTCTTTTGGGTTGAATATAAAATATACGAACAAAGTATTGGAAATGAACCACAAGGGTTGTGGCGTACTGGTTAAGGCCCTAGGGATGTGGTGGAATATCTCATCTGTCCAGGGTTCGAATCTAGGCGTACACAACAATTGTGGCCACTGAGGTTTAATCAGGACTGATGTCTTACAGTCATAATTTACTAAGGGATTAGTTTAGGCATGATCTAGGACATCCTTCCCAAAAAAAAGTATTGGAAATGAAGTAGGTTGATATTGGATTGTTTTATATTTAAATTTGTTTATTAGGATAAGTAATTATAATCATTTTTGAAAATTAAAATATTGCAAGACATTATTAATTGATTGTAAATAAGCTACAACAATTAATAAATATAATAATTAAAATATTATTAAAGACATAATAACTTAAAAGATTTCATCTTGTTCTTGAAATAAAAATGAAAATATACTATATTGCAACGTTATCTATCTTTTGATAACAACCGTTTTTCTTAATAATTTTATTAATCGGTGTTTTTTAATCTTTATAACAGTTGTATATGTCTAAAATATTATAGTTTTTTTGAATTTTTATTTTATTATTAGTTTAGTTATTTATAGTTTGATTATATATTAATAAGGGAAATTAATTAAAATATCCTAAGTCAAACCAAGTGTTACTAAAATACCACAAATCTCTCCCACTTTGCAAAAATACCCCTTTTTCCGCGATGGGAGCCCGCGATCGCGGGCCAGGGACCATTTCTGACACTTTTTTTAACTTGCAGGGACCATTTTTGAAAAATGGAATCCCGCGATGGGATTGTTTTTGTGACTTTTCAATTGCAAGGGACCATTTTTGAAAAATTCCAGGGACCATTTTTGAAAATTTGACCCGCGTAGACACTGTTCACCCCCGCGTAGTCCACTGTAGCACCCGCGTTCTTCCAATTTGATGAATTTGATTTGGAATGTTACACTTTCAACCCCTATACTTATTTACTAAATTTACTTTATACCTTTTACGTTCATTATTTTAATTTTACATTTAACACATATAATCGTTTATTAACTAAAATACGTTAAAAAAATACGTTTTAATTTTAACAAATTACACCATTATAATCGTCTCTTCGATACGTTCGAAATGAGCCCAATCTTGAATTTTTTTGGATTTATATATTTTAATATATATCATATACAGTTATACACAACATAAAAAAAAATTATATTTAAAATTCATACCCTTATAGTTAATTATTTAATTTATGGTACATCTCTTATTTTTTTTCAATTTTGTTTTACACTCCTATCGCATTAACATAATAATCATATATTAACTAATTCATTAAATCGTTTTAAATTATTATTATTTGAATGTGTTTATAGATATCGTGAATGGCAATAGGAGAAGGTTTCACGAGAAGAATATGAAATGAGGTTTTGACAAGTTGGTATCACTGGACTCATTTAAGAATTGTGAAAATGGGTATTTGACGAATGATGATTCATGTGTGTTTGGAGCTGAAGTATTTGCAGTTACAGAGTATGCACAAAAGAATCGATGTATTTCCAACGTAACTTATATTAAAATTATCTCCTTCAGTTTAGTCCCGTCCCGTCCCATCCAGTTCAGTCTCGTCCAGTTCCGTCCCGTCCCATCTAGTATGCGTACCAAACGCTACCTAAGAGTACCATAAATTAAATAATTAACTATAAGGGTATTCTTAGGTAGCGTTTGGTACATCTCTTATTTTTTTCAATTTTGTTTTACACTCTTATCGCATTAACATAATAATCATATATTAACTAATTCATTAAATCGTTTTAAATTATTATTATTTGAATGTGTTTATAGATATCGTGAATGACAATAGGAGAAGGTTTCACGAGAAGAATATGAAATGGGGTTTTGACAAGTTGGTATCACTGGACTCATTTAAGACTTGTGAAAATGGGTATTTGACGAATGATGATTCATGTGTGTTTGGAGCTGAAGTATTTGCAGTTACAGAGTATGCACAAAAGAATCGATGTATTTCCAACGTAACTTAGATTAAAATTATCTCCTTCAGTTTAGTCCTGTCCCGTCCCATCCAGTTCAGTCTCGTCCAGTTCCGTCCCGTCCCATCTAGTATGCGTACCAAACGCTACCTAAGAGTACCATAAATTAAATAATTAACTATAAGGGTATGAATTTTAAATATAAAAAATATTTTTTTATGTAGTGTATAACTGTATATGATATATATTAAAATATATAAATCCAAAAAAATTCAAGATTGGGCTCATTTCGAACGTATCGAATAGACGATTATAATGGTGTAATTTGTTAAAATTAAAACGTATTTTTTTAACGTATTTTAGTTAATAAACGATTATATGTGTTAAATGTAAAATTAAAATAATGAAAGTAAAAGGTATAAAGTAAATTTAGTAAATAAGTATAGGGGTTGAAAGTGTAACATTCCAAATCAAATTCATCAAATTGGAAGAACGCGGGTGCTACAGTGGACTACGCGGGGGTGAACAGTGTCTACGCGGGTCAAACTTTCAAAAATGGTCCCTGGAATTTTTCAAAAATGGTCCCTTGCAATTGAAAAGTCACAAAAACAATCCCATCGCGAGATGAGCCTGCGATCGCGGGATTCCATTTTTCAAAAATGGTCCCTGCAAGTTTAAAAAAGTGTCAGAAATGGTCCCTGGCCCGCGATCGCGGGCTCCCATCGCGGAAAAAAAGGGGTATTTTTGCAAAGTGGGAGAGATTTGTGGTATTTTGGTAACACTTGGTCAAACTTGGGGTATTTTAATTAATTTCCCTATTAATAATCTCAAATACTTAACTTTTAATATTTTATTTATATATTTCAATATCCAACCTATGAAGATTTTCTTGATTTTATTTGTTTTTCTTCCTAAAACAAATTCATATACATATTTGTCTAATTATTATCTATTAGAGAATTTAATTAAAATACCCAAAGTTTGAATTTGACTTGCCAAAATACTCATTTTCTCTCTTATTATATCAAAATACCCATTTTCCACGATGGAGGTCCGCGATCGCGGGCAGGGACTGAAAGTGTAAATAAGAAATAAAAAAAATTCAAAATTGGTCCCCATCGCGGGACACCTTCGCGGGCAGGGGCTGAAAGTGTAAATATAATTTTCAAAATTGGTCCCCATCGCGGAACATCTTCGCGGGCAGGGACTGAAAGTGTAAATATGAAATAAAAAAATTTCAAAATTGGTCCCTGCCCGCGATCACGGACCCCATCGCGGAAAAAATGGGTATTTTAGTAAAATAAGAGAGAAAATGGGTATTTTGGTAAGTCAAATTCAAACTTTAGGTATTTTAATTAAATTCCCTATCTATTAACACCCACCTCAAGATTGATAAATTTGATTATGAAATATTTTGTAATATTTTAGGTATTTGATTATCGACAAATAGTTAAAAAAATATCATAATTTCCCCGTTATTAGATTCTTATCCAAGACTTGTATCATTTGATGATGTCATGTGAATCGCTAGAAACATGTGAAGTGTATGCATTGACGGATCCAGTCATTCCAGTGTACAATCAATGAGGGGAAGGGACCCATTAAAACTAAAAAAAATTGGGAAATTTCATAGGTTAAACATAATATTTTTGACTTTTTAACATCAGTGCCCCCCCCCCCCCCCCCCAGTTTCTCGTCTCGGACCCCATCAACCAAAAAAAGTGCATCGAAACCAATCAAAAATTTAAAAAACACTCTCGAAATCAACTAAAAACTCGAAATGTCTCTCAAAATTGACAAAAAACCTTAAATTTTCTTGAAATCAACCAAAAAACCGTTCAAAATCGAGCGATACGGTGGATTTAGGCTAAAAATACATCGGGCAATTTTGCGGAAATTTAATCTACCTTACAAAGTGTCCCACTAAGAAAAAATCCTAGATCCGCCATTGAGTATATGCTAATCCAATAACGAAAGTTTCGTAAGGGGACTGGAGCAGGCTACCATAAGACAAAAAATCTTCTTAACAGAGTATTTTTCATGTTTATTATGATCATTTAATTTATTTACTGTTACGATATTTAATATTTAATTAATATATCCATACTTTTTTTGTTTTACTTGTAAAAAATGAGTATACCACGTGGCTCAATTTTCGGGAATCATTTTAGGGCATTACTAATGGCGCCCCTATATAAGAGATGTTGAATGTTTTGTTTTCTGAACCAATCATTTTTTGTTTTAAGGGGCTGCTAAATGCACCCTAAAATTACTTAATGCACCCTTAAAATAAGTTTTTAATTGCTAAAAATTCTGAACCAATCATTACTTTATTTAAATAATATATATATAATATATATTTATATTATTATTTATTTGTTTTATATATATATATATATATATATTAGAAATATAAATATATATATATATATATATATATATTTATTTATATTATTATTTATTTGTTTTACATATATATATATATATATTAGAAATATAAATATAAATATATATATATATATATATATATCGTAATATATATATTACTATCCGACAAAATTGTGATTTTTATTTGAATTTTACATTTTCACCCCCTATACTTATTTACTTACTTTGCTTTATACCCTTAACTTTCATAATTTAAATTTACATTTAACACATATAATCGTTTATTAACTAAAATACGTTAAAAAAATACGTTTGAATTTTAACAAGTTACACCATTATAATCGTCTATTCGATACGATCGAAATGAGCCTAATATTGAATTTTTTTAATTTATATATTTTAGGGAAATTAATTAAAAAGCCAAAAGTTTGACCATCTCTTACCGAAATACCATAATTTTTTTCCATTTTGCAAAAATGTCATAATCCCCCGCGATATACTCTTAATCATCCCGCGATCGCAAATTACTTTATGAATTTTAAATATAAAAAATATTTTTATTTAGTTTATATGATATATATTAAGATATATAAATCCAAAAAAATTTAAGATTGGGCTCATTTCAAACGTATCGAAGAGACGATTATAATGGTGTAACTTGTTAAAATTAAAACATATTTTTTAACATGTTTTAGTTAATAAACGATTATATGTGTTAAATGTAAAATTTAAATTATGAAAGTAAAAGGTATAAAGTAAACTAAATAAATAAGCATAGGGGTTGAAAGTGTAAATATCAATTTATTATTAGATTTTTGTCAGACGTCTTTTATCTCCCTTTATCTCCCGATTCATTTCTTTTCTCTCATAGTTCTTCTTCTTTTCTCTTCTGATTCATTTTCTTTTCTCTCATACTTCTTCTTCTTTTCTCTCATACTTCTTCCTCTTTTCTCTCTTGATTCATCTTCTTCTTTTATCTCCTTAAAAACCTCGACTGAATTCTTCCAACATCTGTAAGTT
Organism: Saussurea involucrata; assembly: GCA_033807775.1. Lineage (NCBI taxonomy): Eukaryota > Viridiplantae > Streptophyta > Magnoliopsida > Asterales > Asteraceae > Saussurea > Saussurea involucrata. The sequence goes on along the minus strand of CM066324.1, from coordinate 126,406,132 downwards.
ACTTCTTGATTTATTACTTTTCTTTTCGTTTTACAGTTTACAAATGTGAGTTGGCCTCAAAACTTCAAGATTCTCATCTCCACTTTAATTTCCAGTTGATGCTAATTTTGTGTTAATTACTAGTTTATTCTTCTAAGATAGGTACATTTTATTTTTAAACATAATATCAGTATTATCGAAGTACATTTATGATAAACTATCGATCAAATTATTCATGTTACTATTCATGTCACTATTCATATCACTATTCATGTCACTATTCATGTCACTATTCATGTCACTATTCATATCACTATTTATGTTTTATTATTCAGATCGACATTCGAATTTACTGGTATAAGATTTATAAAATGGCTAATTGGGGAGAAGATTTTTCAGCGTATCACAATTCAACCCCTATACTTTTTATTTATTTTACTTTATCCCTTTTACTTTCATAATTTAAATTTTACATTTAACGTTGAACCGTCTTTTACAGCTCATGGTGAACCGTCCTTTACGACTCAAGGACCCCTTAGACGTAGTTCTTCGAACGCATCAACATTTGTGGGAAAGAATTATAATGTACATCCATACGTTAATCAATTTCCAGAAATGTTTCACCGTTACATCACACATGTACATGATGTGATAGGGGATGGAAATTGTGGATTCCGAGCAATAGCTGTATGGCTGGGTCTTCATGAAGATGCATGGCCCACAATTCGGTTTCAATTGATGGAAGAGTTGGACGCATACAAGGCAGAATACCTCGACATGTTTGGAAGTGAACATTGGAATACAACTTATAACACTTTAAACTTCTTTCGAACAGATCAAGGTGCACCATTTGACCACTGGATGACAATACCTGAAATACCCGTCTTGATTGCTTGCAAATATAATGTGATATTACACGTTATGTCGTCAGGTTGTCAGACGTACTTACCGCTTAGATCTACTCCGCCGGCGTGGTATCAACATGTTGTTTATATAATTGGGTATGTCAATGGTAACCATTATGTGAAACTAGTTTTAGCAGAAGGATACCCGTTTCCTACCATTTCATCAATTTTCTTCCGTTACAGTTATCCGTGTGCTGCTGCATGGGCTACCCCGTATAAAGATCGAATACATAAGTACAATCGTCTTTTACGTGTTAATTGTACTACAGATAATGTTATTTTAGAATAAGTAAAAATGTAATAAACAATATGTTATGCTTTATTTATATGTAAAATCTCAATGTTTACTTTTTATTTTTCTAATTATTTTAGTTTATGTATGTTGATATGAGAAAGATGTAACATAAAAATGAAAGAAGAAGAGATAAAGTAAATTAAATAACTAATTATAATGGTATAAAATGTAATTTAAAAATAAAAAATTATTTTTAAAAGAGTATATTAGATAAATATAGATAAGAACGTAAAATGTACAAAAAAAGAATAACTATATATATATATTTCTAATATATATATATATATATATATAACAAAATAATAATAATATATATATATATATATATATATTTAAACAAAAAGAATAACAAAATATATATATATATAAACATATAAAACAAATAAATAATATATATCAAATAATATATATATATATATATCTTATTATATTATATATATATTATTATTTAAATCAATATTATATATATATTATTATTTAAATAAAAAATGATTGGATCAAATGATTGGCACAGAAAAAAAAAACTTTAAGGGTTCATTTAGTAAATTTTAGGGTGTATTTAGCCTCACCCTTGTTTTAAATATATATATATATATATATATATATTAGATTATATATATTATTGCAATCATTTTTAGATTAGATTATATATATATATATTGTTATTCTTTTTGTTTTATATATATATATATATATATTATTGTTATTCTTTTTGTTTGAAATATATATATATATATATATATATATATAATAAATAAGTAACTAGCATGTCACGTGTCGTCTTTTGGTGAGCCGACTTCAGTATTTTCCCGCCTAAACATGTATCTGGACGCAGTTTACATTATAAGTTCAATTAGCACACCCACATTCACTCATCCTTAAATCTCTTCTTAATTCAGTTTTTTTTATTTGTACGTTACATTTACTACCCTTATAATTAGGTATGTAGTTTACTTTTAATCCCTTAATTTTTTATTTTCATTTTAGACTTTTATCATATTAACATAAATAATGTATATGAACTAAAATGCATTAAAAAAACATTTCTATTTTTTACAAATTATATCATTGTAATCGCTTCGTCAATACCTTCGAAATGAGCTCAATATTGAATATTTTTGGAAATTATATTATTAAATATTATAAATATATACGAATTAATGTGTCGTGATTAGTATGTGATTTGTTGAAATTAGTATGGGATTTGATACAAATAATCACTAAATTGTCGTGATTTTTTTTTGCCATTTCATATCAATTTTTACTTCAAAGTCGAATTTCTTCGACGAATTACAATTCTATCAAATTTCATTCTGTCAACGAAACATCTTTAGAATTATCATAAGAGATTTAATTATTTGGAAAAAAAATATCACTTATCAACTGACTTTTGAATTATGAGTTCGAACCTTTTTCAAAAATATAAATATGCAAATATTTTAGTATAGTATATTTAATTATATTATTTTTTGAAATAAGCATATTTAATTATTTATACTTTCTTAATCATGATTATATTATTTCCTCTAATTTTAATTGAACTACATAATATCAGTTATCAACAGATGGTTAATGATATTTTCAATGTCAAATTGTTATGTTTTCCGTCAATTCACTTTAAATTAATCTTTCATAATAGTTGATAAGTTTTCTGGCATGATTTAATTTTTTTAAATTACCTCGTGTAATACACGGTCCGAACCTAGTATATATATATAGTTATTCTTTTTTGTTTTATATATATATATATATATATATATATATATATTTTTTTTTTTCTTTTCTTTTATAAATTATACCATTGTATTCGTCTCGTCAATACCTTCGAAATGAGCCCAATATGATTAAATCAAAAAATATTCAATATTGGGATCATTTCAAAGGTATTGACGAGATGAATACAATGATATAATTTGTAATAAAAAAATGTATTTTTAATATATTTTAGTTTATATACGATTATTTATGTTAATATGATACGGGTATAAAATGAAAAATGATAAAGTAAGGGATGAAAAGTAATTTAATAACTAATTACAAGGACCAAAAATGTAAATATATAATATGTTCTCTAATATGTCCATGAGAATGCCTGTTTTCACGTTATTTGATTTTCTGGTGTACATCGAGAGAGAGAACATCGAGAGAAAGAACAGAGAAAGAAAAAGAGAAATTTCAGTTCATTTTATTTTGAATGAGGGTTTCGATTTCTGTTGTTTATAAGGTATGTTCTTTCTCTTATGATTTATAAGTTTTCTCTCGGTTTAGATTTTTAGGTTATGGTATTTTTGAAAGTATTGAAAATCGCCATTAGAAATGTTATTTAAGCATATTTAAGCATATTGAAACCATATAAGGAAATGTTTGTATCTGCTTGGACTGACAAATTTCTCCAGTTTGGAAATCAGACAAGTAACAGAGTGGAGAGTCAACATTCCAAGTTGAAAACTTACTTGGATTCGACGCAATCAAGTCTACCGACATTTATGACCAAGATCAATCAACTCATCCACTCACAAGATACAGAAATTAAAGCAAGTATTCAAGAGAGCAAAAGTGTCATGAAACATCGTCATCGCATACCACACTTCCAACAATTGTGTGGTTTCGTTTCACATTATGCGTTAAACATAATATTCCAGGAATATCAGCAAGCTCAATCTGGTGGCTTATTCTCTGGAAATTGTAGTTGTCTACTACGTACAAGTTATGGGTTGCCATGTGCGCATGAACAAATGATATACTTGAACAAAGGTCATCCTATCCCAATTGATTCAATTGATGTATTTTGGACGAAGCTTGATTTATCCTCGTGCCAATCTTTACAAGATGATGATATAGGTTGTGAAGATGAAGTCCAAATGTTCACTGAGGAATTTAACAAGCAATCGAGATCCGATAAGTTCAGTATTCTGAGGAAGATAAAAGAGATAGCCAATGCATCAAAAACATGGGTTCGTGAACCTGTTGTTAACAAGAGTACTCGTAGACGACCCTCGTTGAAGGATAAGCTTTTCAGAAAAACTCATGTTGATCCGTCTTTTGCAACTCATGTTGACCCGTCTTTTACAAGTGAAAGACCCCTTAGACGTAGTAGTTCGAGCGCGTCAACATTTGTTGACTTGGAAAAAATGAGTTACCAGGAACCACCGAGACACGGTTCTTTCATGGGCAAAAACTATAATGCACATCCATACATTAATCAATTTCCAAAGATGTTTCACCCTTACATTACGCATGTACATGATGTGAGAGGTGATGGAAATTGTGGATTCCGAGCAATAGCTGTCTGTCTCGGTCTTCATGAAGATGCATGGCCCACAATTCGGTTTAACTTGATGGAAGAGTTAGATACACACAAGACATAATACATCAACGCTTTTGGAGGTCAACATTGGAATATTGTTTACAACACTTTAAATTTCTTTCAATCAGATCAAGGTGCACCGAAATGTAATATATATTATTTTATGTTTTATTCTAAAATAACATTATCCGTAGTACAATTAACAAGTAAAAGTCGCTCGTACTTCTGTATTCGATCTGAATATATGTTATTCTAAAATAATATTATCCGTAGTACAATTAACACGTAAAAGTCGCTCGTACTTCTGTATTATAGAAAAAAAAACTAATTTTTATTATTTATAATTCATATAAATTAAGATTTAATATAAATTAAAAAACAAAAAAAATAAGATTTAATATAAATTAAAAAACAAAAAAACATAATAACAAAAAAAGACAAAAAACAAAAAAAAACATCATTAATGTAGGGGTTAGGGGTGTGGTTAGTATGGTATAGGGGTGTCATTAGCCCACCCCATCATTTTAATTTAAACATATGTTCTCGGAATAAATACGAAAATATACTATATTGCAATTTTATGTATTTTTTGGGAAATTAATTAAAATACCCTAAGTCAAACCATCTTTTACTGAAATACCCAAAATCTCTCCCACTTTGCAAAAATACCCCAAAAATCCGCGATGGGAGCCCGCGATCGCGGGCCAGGGACCTTTTCTGACACTTTTTTAAACTTGCAGGGACCATTTTTGAAAAATGGAATCCCGCGATCGCGGGCTCATCCCGCGATGGGGTACTTTTTGTGACTTTTCAATTGTAAGAGACCATTTTTAAAAAATTCCAGGGACCATTTATGAAAATTTTGATATTTTGGCACTGTTCACCCCATTTCGTCCATTTTACGAATTTAAAATGAAATGTTACACTTTCAACCCCTATACTTATTTACTAAATTTACTTTATACCTTTTACTTTCATTATTTTAATTTTACATTTAACACATATAATCGTTTATTAACTAAAATACGTTAAAAAAATACGTTTTAATTTTAACAAATTACACCATTATAATCGTCTCTTCGATATGTTCGAAATGAGCCCAATCTTGAATTTTTTTGGATTTATATATTTTAATATATATCATATACAGTTATACACTACATAAAAAAAATTATATTTAAAATTCATACTCTTATAGTTAATTATTTAATTTATGGTACATCTCTTATTTTTTTTTCAATTTTGTTTTACACTCCTATCGCATTAACATAATAATCATATATTAACTAATTCATTAAATCGTTTTAAATTATTATTATTTGAATGTGTTTATAGATTTCGTCTGAAAAAGTTGCCTGCATGATTCCACTGAAAAAGTAACTGCAATATTCGTCTGCTCTTGAATAAAGGTCTTTCATTAGGCAGAAAATTAGTCTTTAAGTAGTCAAACATAGCTAATTAATGAGAATTTAGATCAGATTTATATGGTACTATCAAATGCAAGTTTCTATAATATAGATATTGTTCTACATTACATGATACCAATTTTTGCATCATATGAATCACTTCCAGACAACAAGAACCAATACCCCAATAATCAAGAAATAAATGCTTGTTCATCCAATAATCTCTGTATTAGGATTATCGCAAGTTTCATAAACCTACTTACTAGGTGTTGGAAATATGGGTTTTACTAAACTTTGGACGCATTTAAATTTATATATATGTGTTATATATAACTAACTTTTAGTAGGTTTATGTTCTTCTATATGAGATCTTCGAAATGATATATAATGCGTCCAAAATAGAGTATGTGTGAAAGAGATATCGATACTCAAAGTTGAGTAAATGGATGAAATTAGCAAAAACCAAATGAAGTAAACAGTAAGTCAATCACAATACTTTAACAAAATAAGTTAATACTAAAAATAACAATTATTTAATGTTACATAAACAACCTAACGTGGCCCTATTTGACAATGTTCATAAATGGACTCCGCCATATGTATGCGGAAATCTTTGGCAACAACCTCGGCCTCGTCAGGGTGTACCCATACCTCATTTTTATTTATCAACATTTGGACATTACGGCATACCCAGACACCGCAATCTGCAGTTATCCCGGCCTGCTGGGGTGCATTCTTGGCGAACTTATAGCGAAAGGCACCTGTCATTTCGCGACGTCTAACATCCTTGACCCGACAAAAGAAGTCATTCAGCACAACTTTAAACTTTGTCATTTGCTCTTCCAATTGTTGTCTGAAGAGACTGGCACTGTCGCTATCATATATGGTCATGGTCATAGCGTCAAGTTCAAACACTCCAAGCAGCCAATGTTGGGGATTAAGGCATATAGGGATGTACACCTGAAATATTACAATATTAGACAACTTAGTTAGCAACAAAACAAGTTAAATAAAATCATAGTAAAACGATTTACATACCACATCGAGGAGAGCCCAAGAGGTCCCTTCCACGCCATTGCATGAATTAACCACGGAGGTGGGACCTAGATGCTCAATCAACAAGTAATGAAAGAACATACTGAACATCATGGTCCACCTCGTGTCTGTTCCACGATGTCTTTGCAACAACGAGACCCAACAATCGATGTGCCATACATAAAAAATAGATGGTTAGACATGTAAAATAAATATATTTGATTATATGACTATAATTAAACTTCATACTAACCACATCCAGTAAGTCAGACTCCAAAGGGTCAACGGCCAGCAATACATTGAAAAACGAGGGGGTGATTTCCAAGTTCAAGTGAGGGATGAAGATCAAGGGGGGGAGGCGACCAGTCCGGCACATCCTCAATATTTCTGATGCCGGTTGAGGCTCCGGTGAAGACACCTTTCCCTTTTTCTTTCCTCCCTTCTTTCCCCCCACTTTCTTTGCTTGTTTTTTAGCGGACGGTGGTGTCGTAGATCCTTGTTGGCCAAACGGGTGACGAAACCATTGTGAAATTTTATGCGACCGCTTTAGAGGGAGCGGGGTCACCTGTGGTGGTGGATCTACAACATCCATCGAGTCATCGTCAGGCTCCGAGAAGTGCTCCGAGAAGTGATCCTGGATAATAGGAGACCCCGTTTGAAAATTACGTTACTCAATGTTTTAAGTACAATTTAGGAAATGTTCGCAATTAAACCAAAACTACCAAAATAACTTACAGTATGCATTTCCGGCCTGTAATAGTCATCGGCCGAACCGCCAAAGATGTTTGTGATTGTTGTGGTGGCGAACGACGGCATGTGCTGTGCCCCCGACATCCCGGCCTGCGTGACATTGATCATTAAAATAGTTACAAAATTAGGATTATCGATATATAACTATAATGGTTACTCAGTGTCACTAACACTCTCCGGGATAGTCGAATATGATGTGGTGGCGAACGGCGGCGGCATCTGCGAGGTGTATGCCCCCGACATCCCGGCCTGCGTGACATTGATCATTAAAATAGTTACAAAATTAGGAACAAACATATAACTATAATGGTTACTCAGTGTCACTTACACTCTCCGGGATAGTAGAATAGGATGTGGTGGCGAACGGCGTTTGGGACATCCCGGCCCCCGACATCCCGGCCTGCGTGACATTGATCATTATAAGAGTTACAAACTTAGGAACAAACATATAACTATAATGGTTACTCAATGTCACTTACATTTTCAGGGAATGACGGATGGGATGTGGTGGCAAACGTCGCATGTGCCCCCTGTCCGAACGGAGCAGGGATCGGTGTCGTACTCGACAGCTAAAACAAATTTAGAACGTAATATTAATATACAAACTAAATAAACGTGGCCAACAAATTAAGTTAAACACTAACATTGACAGCGCTAAACTGTCTGTAGACTTCCTCCAGATAGTGTACACGTGTCTCTAGCGGCCCGTGGACGTAGTCCCACATGACTTCATGTGAGCCACGCTGTGGCTCGTAGGAAGGGGCCGCCTGATATGGATTGTAGGAGGAGGAAGGGGGCGCCTGGTAGGAGGAGGAAGGGGGCGCCTGGTAGGAGGAGGAACGGGGCGGCTGGTATCCACCGGAAGGGGGCCTGTCGTCGTCTTCCTCATCTTCGGAAGTAGGGGGACGTCGAGCCCTTTCCGCCTCTGCGTCAATAAAGGCCACGCTGTCTCTGTACCAATCTGTGCCCATCTCGTCGACAGTAGGCACAAGGCGATCGGCGGGCAAGAGTGGCTGCTAAATATATGATAAAACATAAAAGAAATTAATAAGCGGAACTAACGTATGCAAATTGTAAACATAGTAAAAGAACTTACATTTCTAGACGCTTTGAAGAACTCAATCCAAAGCGACCTACTTAGGGTAACACGCTTGTCCCAACGGGTTCCCCTAAGTACTCGATCGTCGCGCTTGACGAAATATCGGATTGATGCGGGAAACACCTCCAAGATCCATATCTGGAATTAGACAAGAAGAGCAAGTACGTAAAAAGAAAAGCCAAACAGTTTGTATGTATTATTAACAATTGTTATACTACGTATCTAACCTTGAAGGCGTATGTAAAACCACAAAGATTCATCTTTGCATGTCGATCGGCGCGTCTGCCTATGGCTCGGTGCAGATTAGAGTAGCAATGTGTCCAGATATGGCTACCCCACGGGTAGCTGTTAAACAGCTCAAGGTCCTCGACGGCCCTAAGGACCGTCTATGAAGCATGCTGGCTATACTCACGGCCCAGGAAGCCCATATCCACGATCACCACCAAGCATACACGGACAGCATCGTCGTCGGTTAGGGCACTAAGGCCCTCTTTCATCTTTTCCCGGGCTGCCTTCAGCTTCAAACGAGATGCTGAAATGCCGAAAACCCTAGGAACGAAGGAGCAGTCTTCTAAGGGAGGAAGGGGGGGAGCCTCTCCAAAACGTAGTCCTGTAATTAGACAGAACTCCCGACGCCCAAAATGCAATTGAGAGCCGAAGAAATCAAAATGCATCTCCTCCGGCTCAGCGTTGGCGTCCTCGACCTCCAACTGTAGAAACATGTGTACTAGCGTAGGGTCGCCACCAGAGTAAGACACATCCATCCATGGCCCGAACGGTGTCCCTCTATAGATGGTCTCAAGGGTATCTGCGCGATCACCTAATCCCCTAAACAACGCTCCTAATTCCTCGATGTATGAAACTTTGCACCTTACCGTCAAGTCGATGTTAAAGAAATCCTTCTACATAGTCATTTACAGATGTTATAGTTAGTGTTATATATAGATGCTGCAGTTTATTTTATTTTATATAGATGTTGCGGTTTATTTTATTTCAACGTATAATAGTGTTATATATAGATAAAGTGCGGTTGTATTTTATTTCAACGTATAATAGTGTTATATATAGATAAAGTGCGGTTTATTTTATTTCAACGTATAATAGTGTTATATATAGATAAAGTGCGGTTGTATTTTATTTCAACGTATAATAGTGTTATATAAAGATAAAGTGCGGTTGTATTTTATTTCAACGTATAATAGTGTTATACATAGATAAAGTGCGGTTTATTTTATTTCAACGTATAATAGTGTTATATATAGATAAAGTGCGGTTTATTTTATTTCAACGTATAATAGTGTTATTGGTAGCTATTTATCGTGTGTCCAATTAAAAACACAATAATTCCACAATACGGGCGCAAGTATACACCGATAAAGGGATCGCTACAAGTAGTAGAATGGTAAGAATACCGAGTATCGTATCCACAGGGATTGGGATTCAAAGTTCCGAGTCCTAAGTCGAGAATACACCGATTTCAATTAGAGAAGAAGAAAACATTGTTTGAGCGAGTTATGGGTTTTAACAATAAAAACTAAACAACTAAATAAAAATGAGTATGGGTGTAAGTTTTCATTGAGATATTCGTAGGAACAATATGGTCAGTCACATAGTGACACAAGTCATTTATAAAAAGCCCGATCTCTCGAAAGTGACTAATTATAAACCGTGCCAACTAGCGCCCACAAAGTGCCAAATGTAACTAACTCTTAATCTTGCCGATTTATCTAAGTATGACTCAGAAATCAAAGTTCTATCAATATAAAGTTTTACTCCCAAATCTCTTTGAAATACTTGATTGACGATTGAACCTTAGTAAATCATGCAAAACCCGCCTCTCGACGTGGTCCGCAAAGACTTTCTCAAATCTTTGTGCATCACTTAAGCCGTATTTCGGATCCGCCCCTCTCGAGGTCTAAGATCTTATATTAACACATAAAAGTGATCGGCTTATCTGCGTTGAGTGAAGTCTCGACTCAAGTGACCAAGCTTAAGAGCTAGTAACAACGGCCTCACCCAAGTGCGGCCTACTAGTCTCAAGTTAGGCTTACACCCACACCCATGAAGGTGCTTAGCTAATATTAAAATACATAATAAAAGACGAATAATTAATAAATAATAATTGCATTAATCTAGACGGAATATTAAATACGATAATTAAAGAGTACGGAAAGTAAATTAAACTAGACGGAAATTAAAATGCTTAAATTAAAATGCAAGAAAGTTAAACTATAACTAAATTAACATAATATAAAACATAAACTACATTTTTGGAGCTCTCTTTAATCTTCCCAAGTGGTCTTCTATTTATAATGGAGATGAGAAAGTTTCTTCCAACTTCCTTGAATTATGCATGGCCAAGAGATGATGGTTTGTAATTCCTTCCATCCAAGTACAAACAAGAAAAATCAGCCAAGTATTCTCACCCAACATTTAACCATGGTTAGCCCTTTTACCACATGAGTTAGCTTAGTGCCCACTTTGTGCCCACTTTACGAGCTGATGCATTTTTAACCCAAAAACGACGCGTTTAACCATAAAAATATTCTCAACAACTCCAAATAAAAATAAAATAAATAAAAGAAAAAACACGAACACATAAACATAAAAATACAACTACAAATGGAAGAAAAACTCACACAAATGACGTGTAAATAACCATCAAAATGAGAGTTATCACACCCCCAAACTTAACTTGTTACTTGTCCCCAAGTAACGAAAATGACAAAGATATAAAAAAAAAACTGAAGACACAAAATATGCAAAAAGACTAAGTATCACAACTAGGATCTTCAATTTTTCTACTTTTTTTTTTCTTTTTCTCTTTTATTCTGCATCTCAAATCCTTTTAACTAAAAGCATCCATAGTTTATCATAATTTTTCCACTATATTTTTTTTTTATTGCACTTTGATTTCCATAGGCTAAGCTATAATTCTCCCATCTTATGATAATTGACTTTGCAAACTTAGATCCACACGACTTTGAAGGGTTAGTGTTTATGGTTTCTCACTTTTCTTACATTTTTCATCTTCCCCCAAACTTGTCGTTTTATTTTTGGGTTACACCAAAGAAAAATATTTTAAACTATGTATTTGGTGTGTTTTGCCCAACCTTTTCCTCTCAACGTGTTGAACATAGCTATTTTTTAAACTTTTTTTTATATATATCCTTCCAATTTTTCGAAGGTTTTAGCTCTTTTTTTCAACACTTGAGTTTCCTCCCCCCAAACTTAAAATACTCAATATCTTTACTGTGGAGGAGTAATAACTGGTATGACTGAATGGTTCGGGTAAGGCAACAAAGGAAAAGTGTATCGGCCAAGTGTTTAGAAATAAAGGCCCATGTCATTTCTAAAGTTTCAAAGTTTAATCAATATGGATACCGGGGAATTGGTTGCTTAGTTCTAGAAATCTGCATGTGGTGGATAGATTATTCAAACTATGAAACTTCAAGTAAAAGGATATAAGATGCATGAGAATTTTTTTTTCTTTTTTTTTTCTTTTTGATCCCAAAAACTCTTGATACTAGTCGAAAATGAAGAGATTCAAAGCACACACACAAAAGTGTAAAATAAAAGACACAAATTTGGAGTTGAGAGTAAGAAAACAAGTTTGCATCAACGTTATGTAGGATGTGGTTCACCACCCCACATGTGCATCTTCAAAAAGTGGAGTGGTTTCAAGATAATAGACACCTCCACCATACCAAAGTTTCTTCCAACAATTCTGCCACCCAAAGAACACGATCTAGGCAAAATTCCCGAGCTTTTGATCACACAAATCCTCCCAACGGTCCATGGCATGATCCCGGTAGGAGCATTGTGGTCACAAAAAGAAGGCTGCACAAAATGAGCAAAAATAATTAAGTTAGGAATTTTAGCATCTTGAAGCACTTCTTCACTATTAGGAAGTAAAGAAGGCTTGCTCATGTGCTCAAAATTTGCCTAAAAAATCTCCAACTCTTTCTTTACATCACTCTCATCCTTACCAACACATTTTGATTTTTCATTATCACTTGGTAAGGAACCTTGACTTTGATTTTTCAACTCGTCGACTAGTTGTCCCATCTTAGTATTTAAGGCTTCAAAAGAGGATGTGAAATTTCCCAAAAATGTTGTAAAAATTTCCGTTAAGCTTGGGGAAAAAGTTTCAAAAGAGTGAGACGGTTCGGGTTGTTCAAAAATATTCCCGGGTGGGTTGTTGGAAACAAAGGACGTAAATCCATGGTGAGGACCACTCCCTTGAAAATCATCAAAATTCCCCTCCCATGATTGGTCAAATGTATTTATAAACGTGCCATTCCAATCTTGACCAGGAGGTGAAAATGAAGTGTAGATGTCATCATCTTGAATATTTTCCAAAAAATTAGGATGTTGTTCCCATGAATAATAGAAAGAATTAAAATTCTGGGCATCCCAACTAAAACCATCCATTACGGTAAAAGAAAAATCAATGAAAACTCAACTTATAACTCAATGAAACTCTGGAAATACGCCAATCCCCGGCAACGGCGCCAAAAACTTGGTAGCTATTTATCGTGTGTCCAATTAAAAACACAATAATTCCACAATACGGGCGCAAGTATACACCGATAAAGGGATCGTTACAAGTAGTAGAATGGTAAGAATACCGAGTATCGTATCCACAGGGATTGGGATTCAAAGTTCCGAGTCCTAAGTCGAGAATACACCGATTTCAATTAGAGAAGAAGAAAACATTGTTTGAGCGAGTTATGGGTTTTAACAATAAAAACTAAACAACTAAATAAAAATGAGTATGGGTGTAAGTTTTCATTGAGATATTCGTAGGAACAATATGGTCAGTCACATAGTGACACAAGTCATTTATAAAAAGCCCGATCTCTCGAAAGTGACTAATTATAAACCGTGCCAACTAGCGCCCACAAAGTGCCAAATGTAACTAACTCTTAATCTTGCCGATTTATCTAAGTATGACTCAGAAATCAAAGTTCTATCAATATAAAGTTTTACTCCCAAATCTCTTTGAAATACTTGATTGACGATTGAACCTTAGTAAATCATGCAAAACCCGCCTCTCGACGTGGTCCGCAAAGACTTTCTCAAATCTTTGTGCATCACTTAAGCCGTATTTCGGATCCGCCCCTCTCGAGGTCTAAGATCTTATATTAACACATAAAAGTGATCGGCTTATCTGCGTTGAGTGAAGTCTCGACTCAAGTGACCAAGCTTAAGAGCTAGTAACAACGGCCTCACCCAAGTGCGGCCTACTAGTCTCAAGTTAGGCTTACACCCACACCCATGAAGGTGCTTAGCTAATATTAAAATACATAATAAAAGACGAATAATTAATAAATAATAATTGCATTAATCTAGACGGAATATTAAATACGATAATTAAAGAGTACGGAAAGTAAATTAAACTAGACGGAAATTAAAATGCTTAAATTAAAATGCAAGAAAGTTAAACTATAACTAAATTAACATAATATAAAACATAAACTACATTTTTGGAGCTCTCTTTAATCTTCCCAAGTGGTCTTCTATTTATAATGGAGATGAGAAAGTTTCTTCCAACTTCCTTGAATTATGCATGGCCAAGAGATGATGGTTTGTAATTCCTTCCATCCAAGTACAAACAAGAAAAATCAGCCAAGTATTCTCACCCAACATTTAACCATGGTTAGCCCTTTTACCACATGAGTTAGCTTAGTGCCCACTTTGTGCCCACTTTACGAGCTGATGCATTTTTAACCCAAAAACGACGCGTTTAACCATAAAAATATTCTCAACAACTCCAAATAAAAATAAAATAAATAAAAGAAAAAACACGAACACATAAACATAAAAATACAACTACAAATGGAAGAAAAACTCACACAAATGACGTGTAAATAACCATCAAAATGAGAGTTATCACACCCCCAAACTTAACTTGTTACTTGTCCCCAAGTAACGAAAATGACAAAGATATAAAAAAAAAACTGAAGACACAAAATATGCAAAAAGACTAAGTATCACAACTAGGATCTTCAATTTTTCTACTTTTTTTTTTCTTTTTCTCTTTTATTCTGCATCTCAAATCCTTTTAACTAAAAGCATCCATAGTTTATCATAATTTTTCCACTATATTTTTTTTTTATTGCACTTTGATTTCCATAGGCTAAGCTATAATTCTCCCATCTTATGATAATTGACTTTGCAAACTTAGATCCACACGACTTTGAAGGGTTAGTGTTTATGGTTTCTCACTTTTCTTACATTTTTCATCTTCCCCCAAACTTGTCGTTTTATTTTTGGGTTACACCAAAGAAAAATATTTTAAACTATGTATTTGGTGTGTTTTGCCCAACCTTTTCCTCTCAACGTGTTGAACATAGCTATTTTTTAAACTTTTTTTTATATATATCCTTCCAATTTTTCGAAGGTTTTAGCTCTTTTTTTCAACACTTGAGTTTCCTCCCCCCAAACTTAAAATACTCAATATCTTTACTGTGGAGGAGTAATAACTGGTATGACTGAATGGTTCGGGTAAGGCAACAAAGGAAAAGTGTATCGGCCAAGTGTTTAGAAATAAAGGCCCATGTCATTTCTAAAGTTTCAAAGTTTAATCAATATGGATACCGGGGAATTGGTTGCTTAGTTCTAGAAATCTGCATGTGGTGGATAGATTATTCAAACTATGAAACTTCAAGTAAAAGGATATAAGATGCATGAGAATTTTTTTTTCTTTTTTTTTTCTTTTTGATCCCAAAAACTCTTGATACTAGTCGAAAATGAAGAGATTCAAAGCACACACACAAAAGTGTAAAATAAAAGACACAAATTTGGAGTTGAGAGTAAGAAAACAAGTTTGCATCAACGTTATGTAGGATGTGGTTCACCACCCCACATGTGCATCTTCAAAAAGTGGAGTGGTTTCAAGATAATAGACACCTCCACCATACCAAAGTTTCTTCCAACAATTCTGCCACCCAAAGAACACGATCTAGGCAAAATTCCCGAGCTTTTGATCACACAAATCCTCCCAACGGTCCATGGCATGATCCCGGTAGGAGCATTGTGGTCACAAAAAGAAGGCTGCACAAAATGAGCAAAAATAATTAAGTTAGGAATTTTAGCATCTTGAAGCACTTCTTCACTATTAGGAAGTAAAGAAGGCTTGCTCATGTGCTCAAAATTTGCCTCAAAAATCTCCAACTCTTTCTTTACATCACTCTCATCCTTACCAACACATTTTGATTTTTCATTATCACTTGGTAAGGAACCTTGACTTTGATTTTTCAACTCGTCGACTAGTTGTCCCATCTTAGTATTTAAGGCTTCAAAAGAGGATGTGAAATTTCCCAAAAATGTTGTAAAAATTTCCGTTAAGCTTGGGGAAAAAGTTTCAAAAGAGTGAGACGGTTCGGGTTGTTCAAAAATATTCCCAGGTGGGTTGTTGGAAACAAAGGACGTAAATCCATGGTGAGGACCACTCCCTTGAAAATCATCAAAATTCCCCTCCCATGATTGGTCAAATGTATTTATAAACGTGCCATTCCAATCTTGACCAGGAGGTGAAAATGAAGTGTAGATGTCATCATCTTGAATATTTTCCAAAAAATTAGGATGTTGTTCCCATGAATAATAGAAAGAATTAAAATTCTGGGCATCCCAACTAAAACCATCCATTACGGTAAAAGAAAAATCAATGAAAACTCAACTTATAACTCAATGAAACTCTGGAAATACGCCAATCCCCGGCAACGGCGCCAAAAACTTGGTAGCTATTTATCGTGTGTCCAATTAAAAACACAATAATTCCACAATACGGGCGCAAGTATACACCGATAAAGGGATCGTTACAAGTAGTAGAATGGTAAGAATACCGAGTATCGTATCCACAGGGATTGGGATTCAAAGTTCCGAGTCCTAAGTCGAGAATACACCGATTTCAATTAGAGAAGAAGAAAACATTGTTTGAGCGAGTTATGGGTTTTAACAATAAAAACTAAACAACTAAATAAAAATGAGTATGGGTGTAAGTTTTCATTGAGATATTCGTAGGAACAATATGGTCAGTCACATAGTGACACAAGTCATTTATAAAAAGCCCGATCTCTCGAAAGTGACTAATTATAAACCGTGCCAACTAGCGCCCACAAAGTGCCAAATGTAACTAACTCTTAATCTTGCCGATTTATCTAAGTATGACTCAGAAATCAAAGTTCTATCAATATAAAGTTTTACTCCCAAATCTCTTTGAAATACTTGATTGACGATTGAACCTTAGTAAATCATGCAAAACCCGCCTCTCGACGTGGTCCGCAAAGACTTTCTCAAATCTTTGTGCATCACTTAAGCCGTATTTCGGATCCGCCCCTCTCGAGGTCTAAGATCTTATATTAACACATAAAAGTGATCGGCTTATCTGCGTTGAGTGAAGTCTCGACTCAAGTGACCAAGCTTAAGAGCTAGTAACAACGGCCTCACCCAAGTGCGGCCTACTAGTCTCAAGTTAGGCTTACACCCACACCCATGAAGGTGCTTAGCTAATATTAAAATACATAATAAAAGACGAATAATTAATAAATAATAATTGCATTAATCTAGACGGAATATTAAATACGATAATTAAAGAGTACGGAAAGTAAATTAAACTAGACGGAAATTAAAATGCTTAAATTAAAATGCAAGAAAGTTAAACTATAACTAAATTAACATAATATAAAACATAAACTACATTTTTGGAGCTCTCTTTAATCTTCCCAAGTGGTCTTCTATTTATAATGGAGATGAGAAAGTTTCTTCCAACTTCCTTGAATTATGCATGGCCAAGAGATGATGGTTTGTAATTCCTTCCATCCAAGTACAAACAAGAAAAATCAGCCAAGTATTCTCACCCAACATTTAACCATGGTTAGCCCTTTTACCACATGAGTTAGCTTAGTGCCCACTTTGTGCCCACTTTACGAGCTGATGCATTTTTAACCCAAAAACGACGCGTTTAACCATAAAAATATTCTCAACAACTCCAAATAAAAATAAAATAAATAAAAGAAAAAACACGAACACATAAACATAAAAATACAACTACAAATGGAAGAAAAACTCACACAAATGACGTGTAAATAACCATCAAAATGAGAGTTATCACACCCCCAAACTTAACTTGTTACTTGTCCCCAAGTAACGAAAATGACAAAGATATAAAAAAAAAACTGAAGACACAAAATATGCAAAAAGACTAAGTATCACAACTAGGATCTTCAATTTTTCTACTTTTTTTTTTCTTTTTCTCTTTTATTCTGCATCTCAAATCCTTTTAACTAAAAGCATCCATAGTTTATCATAATTTTTCCACTATATTTTTTTTTTTATTGCACTTTGATTTCCATAGGCTAAGCTATAATTCTCCCATCTTATGATAATTGACTTTGCAAACTTAGATCCACACGACTTTGAAGGGTTAGTGTTTATGGTTTCTCACTTTTCTTACATTTTTCATCTTCCCCCAAACTTGTCGTTTTATTTTTGGGTTACACCAAAGAAAAATATTTTAAACTATGTATTTGGTGTGTTTTGCCCAACCTTTTCCTCTCAACGTGTTGAACATAGCTATTTTTTAAACTTTTTTTTATATATATCCTTCCAATTTTTCGAAGGTTTTAGCTCTTTTTTTCAACACTTGAGTTTCCTCCCCCCAAACTTAAAATACTCAATATCTTTACTGTGGAGGAGTAATAACTGGTATGACTGAATGGTTCGGGTAAGGCAACAAAGGAAAAGTGTATCGGCCAAGTGTTTAGAAATAAAGGCCCATGTCATTTCTAAAGTTTCAAAGTTTAATCAATATGGATACCGGGGAATTGGTTGCTTAGTTCTAGAAATCTGCATGTGGTGGATAGATTATTCAAACTATGAAACTTCAAGTAAAAGGATATAAGATGCATGAGAATTTTTTTTTCTTTTTTTTTTCTTTTTGATCCCAAAAACTCTTGATACTAGTCGAAAATGAAGAGATTCAAAGCACACACACAAAAGTGTAAAATAAAAGACACAAATTTGGAGTTGAGAGTAAGAAAACAAGTTTGCATCAACGTTATGTAGGATGTGGTTCACCACCCCACATGTGCATCTTCAAAAAGTGGAGTGGTTTCAAGATAATAGACACCTCCACCATACCAAAGTTTCTTCCAACAATTCTGCCACCCAAAGAACACGATCTAGGCAAAATTCCCGAGCTTTTGATCACACAAATCCTCCCAACGGTCCATGGCATGATCCCGGTAGGAGCATTGTGGTCACAAAAAGAAGGCTGCACAAAATGAGCAAAAATAATTAAGTTAGGAATTTTAGCATCTTGAAGCACTTCTTCACTATTAGGAAGTAAAGAAGGCTTGCTCATGTGCTCAAAATTTGCCTCAAAAATCTCCAACTCTTTCTTTACATCACTCTCATCCTTACCAACACATTTTGATTTTTCATTATCACTTGGTAAGGAACCTTGACTTTGATTTTTCAACTCGTCGACTAGTTGTCCCATCTTAGTATTTAAGGCTTCAAAAGAGGATGTGAAATTTCCCAAAAATGTTGTAAAAATTTCCGTTAAGCTTGGGGAAAAAGTTTCAAAAGAGTGAGACGGTTCGGGTTGTTCAAAAATATTCCCGGGTGGGTTGTTGGAAACAAAGGACGTAAATCCATGGTGAGGACCACTCCCTTGAAAATCATCAAAATTCCCCTCCCATGATTGGTCAAATGTATTTATAAACGTGTCATTCCAATCTTGACCAGGAGGTGAAAATGAAGTGTAGATGTCATCATCTTGAATATTTTCCAAAAAATTAGGATGTTGTTCCCATGAATAATAGAAAGAATTAAAATTCTGGGCATCCCAACTAAAACCATCCATTACGGTAAAAGAAAAATCAATGAAAACTCAACTTATAACTCAATGAAACTCTGGAAATACGCCAATCCCCGGCAACGGCGCCAAAAACTTGGTAGCTATTTATCGTGTGTCCAATTAAAAACACAATAATTCCACAATACGGGCGCAAGTATACACCGATAAAGGGATCGCTACAAGTAGTAGAATGGTAAGAATACCGAGTATCGTATCCACAGGGATTGGGATTCAAAGTTCCGAGTCCTAAGTCGAGAATACACCGATTTCAATTAGAGAAGAAGAAAACATTGTTTGAGCGAGTTATGGGTTTTAACAATAAAAACTAAACAACTAAATAAAAATGAGTATGGGTGTAAGTTTTCATTGAGATATTCGTAGGAACAATATGGTCAGTCACATAGTGACACAAGTCATTTATAAAAAGCCCGATCTCTCGAAAGTGACTAATTATAAACCGTGCCAACTAGCGCCCACAAAGTGCCAAATGTAACTAACTCTTAATCTTGCCGATTTATCTAAGTATGACTCAGAAATCAAAGTTCTATCAATATAAAGTTTTACTCCCAAATCTCTTTGAAATACTTGATTGACGATTGAACCTTAGTAAATCATGCAAAACCCGCCTCTCGACGTGGTCCGCAAAGACTTTCTCAAATCTTTGTGCATCACTTAAGCCGTATTTCGGATCCGCCCCTCTCGAGGTCTAAGATCTTATATTAACACATAAAAGTGATCGGCTTATCTGCGTTGAGTGAAGTCTCGACTCAAGTGACCAAGCTTAAGAGCTAGTAACAACGGCCTCACCCAAGTGCGGCCTACTAGTCTCAAGTTAGGCTTACACCCACACCCATGAAGGTGCTTAGCTAATATTAAAATACATAATAAAAGACGAATAATTAATAAATAATAATTGCATTAATCTAGACGGAATATTAAATACGATAATTAAAGAGTACGGAAAGTAAATTAAACTAGACGGAAATTAAAATGCTTAAATTAAAATGCAAGAAAGTTAAACTATAACTAAATTAACATAATATAAAACATAAACTACATTTTTGGAGCTCTCTTTAATCTTCCCAAGTGGTCTTCTATTTATAATGGAGATGAGAAAGTTTCTTCCAACTTCCTTGAATTATGCATGGCCAAGAGATGATGGTTTGTAATTCCTTCCATCCAAGTACAAACAAGAAAAATCAGCCAAGTATTCTCACCCAACATTTAACCATGGTTAGCCCTTTTACCACATGAGTTAGCTTAGTGCCCACTTTGTGCCCACTTTACGAGCTGATGCATTTTTAACCCAAAAACGACGCGTTTAACCATAAAAATATTCTCAACAACTCCAAATAAAAATAAAATAAATAAAAGAAAAAACACGAACACATAAACATAAAAATACAACTACAAATGGAAGAAAAACTCACACAAATGACGTGTAAATAACCATCAAAATGAGAGTTATCACACCCCCAAACTTAACTTGTTACTTGTCCCCAAGTAACGAAAATGACAAAGATATAAAAAAAAAACTGAAGACACAAAATATGCAAAAAGACTAAGTATCACAACTAGGATCTTCAATTTTTCTACTTTTTTTTTTCTTTTTCTCTTTTATTCTGCATCTCAAATCCTTTTAACTAAAAGCATCCATAGTTTATCATAATTTTTCCACTATATTTTTTTTTTTATTGCACTTTGATTTCCATAGGCTAAGCTATAATTCTCCCATCTTATGATAATTGACTTTGCAAACTTAGATCCACACGACTTTGAAGGGTTAGTGTTTATGGTTTCTCACTTTTCTTACATTTTTCATCTTCCCCCAAACTTGTCGTTTTATTTTTGGGTTACACCAAAGAAAAATATTTTAAACTATGTATTTGGTGTGTTTTGCCCAACCTTTTCCTCTCAACGTGTTGAACATAGCTATTTTTTAAACTTTTTTTTATATATATCCTTCCAATTTTTCGAAGGTTTTAGCTCTTTTTTTCAACACTTGAGTTTCCTCCCCCCAAACTTAAAATACTCAATATCTTTACTGTGGAGGAGTAATAACTGGTATGACTGAATGGTTCGGGTAAGGCAACAAAGGAAAAGTGTATCGGCCAAGTGTTTAGAAATAAAGGCCCATGTCATTTCTAAAGTTTCAAAGTTTAATCAATATGGATACCGGGGAATTGGTTGCTTAGTTCTAGAAATCTGCATGTGGTGGATAGATTATTCAAACTATGAAACTTCAAGTAAAAGGATATAAGATGCATGAGAATTTTTTTTTCTTTTTTTTTTCTTTTTGATCCCAAAAACTCTTGATACTAGTCGAAAATGAAGAGATTCAAAGCACACACACAAAAGTGTAAAATAAAAGACACAAATTTGGAGTTGAGAGTAAGAAAACAAGTTTGCATCAACGTTATGTAGGATGTGGTTCACCACCCCACATGTGCATCTTCAAAAAGTGGAGTGGTTTCAAGATAATAGACACCTCCACCATACCAAAGTTTCTTCCAACAATTCTGCCACCCAAAGAACACGATCTAGGCAAAATTCCCGAGCTTTTGATCACACAAATCCTCCCAACGGTCCATGGCATGATCCCGGTAGGAGCATTGTGGTCACAAAAAGAAGGCTGCACAAAATGAGCAAAAATAATTAAGTTAGGAATTTTAGCATCTTGAAGCACTTCTTCACTATTAGGAAGTAAAGAAGGCTTGCTCATGTGCTCAAAATTTGCCTCAAAAATCTCCAACTCTTTCTTTACATCACTCTCATCCTTACCAACACATTTTGATTTTTCATTATCACTTGGTAAGGAACCTTGACTTTGATTTTTCAACTCGTCGACTAGTTGTCCCATCTTAGTATTTAAGGCTTCAAAAGAGGATGTGAAATTTCCCAAAAATGTTGTAAAAATTTCCGTTAAGCTTGGGGAAAAAGTTTCAAAAGAGTGAGACGGTTCGGGTTGTTCAAAAATATTCCCGGGTGGGTTGTTGGAAACAAAGGACGTAAATCCATGGTGAGGACCACTCCCTTGAAAATCATCAAAATTCCCCTCCCATGATTGGTCAAATGTATTTATAAACGTGCCATTCCAATCTTGACCAGGAGGTGAAAATGAAGTGTAGATGTCATCATCTTGAATATTTTCCAAAAAATTAGGATGTTGTTCCCATGAATAATAGAAAGAATTAAAATTCTGGGCATCCCAACTAAAACCATCCATTACGGTAAAAGAAAAATCAATGAAAACTCAACTTATAACTCAATGAAACTCTGGAAATACGCCAATCCCCGGCAACGGCGCCAAAAACTTGGTAGCTATTTATCGTGTGTCCAATTAAAAACACAATAATTCCACAATACGGGCGCAAGTATACACCGATAAAGGGATCGCTACAAGTAGTAGAATGGTAAGAATACCGAGTATCGTATCCACAGGGATTGGGATTCAAAGTTCCGAGTCCTAAGTCGAGAATACACCGATTTCAATTAGAGAAGAAGAAAACATTGTTTGAGCGAGTTATGGGTTTTAACAATAAAAACTAAACAACTAAATAAAAATGAGTATGGGTGTAAGTTTTCATTGAGATATTCGTAGGAACAATATGGTCAGTCACATAGTGACACAAGTCATTTATAAAAAGCCCGATCTCTCGAAAGTGACTAATTATAAACCGTGCCAACTAGCGCCCACAAAGTGCCAAATGTAACTAACTCTTAATCTTGCCGATTTATCTAAGTATGACTCAGAAATCAAAGTTCTATCAATATAAAGTTTTACTCCCAAATCTCTTTGAAATACTTGATTGACGATTGAACCTTAGTAAATCATGCAAAACCCGCCTCTCGACGTGGTCCGCAAAGACTTTCTCAAATCTTTGTGCATCACTTAAGCCGTATTTCGGATCCGCCCCTCTCGAGGTCTAAGATCTTATATTAACACATAAAAGTGATCGGCTTATCTGCGTTGAGTGAAGTCTCGACTCAAGTGACCAAGCTTAAGAGCTAGTAACAACGGCCTCACCCAAGTGCGGCCTACTAGTCTCAAGTTAGGCTTACACCCACACCCATGAAGGTGCTTAGCTAATATTAAAATACATAATAAAAGACGAATAATTAATAAATAATAATTGCATTAATCTAGACGGAATATTAAATACGATAATTAAAGAGTACGGAAAGTAAATTAAACTAGACGGAAATTAAAATGCTTAAATTAAAATGCAAGAAAGTTAAACTATAACTAAATTAACATAATATAAAACATAAACTACATTTTTGGAGCTCTCTTTAATCTTCCCAAGTGGTCTTCTATTTATAATGGAGATGAGAAAGTTTCTTCCAACTTCCTTGAATTATGCATGGCCAAGAGATGATGGTTTGTAATTCCTTCCATCCAAGTACAAACAAGAAAAATCAGCCAAGTATTCTCACCCAACATTTAACCATGGTTAGCCCTTTTACCACATGAGTTAGCTTAGTGCCCACTTTGTGCCCACTTTACGAGCTGATGCATTTTTAACCCAAAAACGACGCGTTTAACCATAAAAATATTCTCAACAACTCCAAATAAAAATAAAATAAATAAAAGAAAAAACACGAACACATAAACATAAAAATACAACTACAAATGGAAGAAAAACTCACACAAATGACGTGTAAATAACCATCAAAATGAGAGTTATCACACCCCCAAACTTAACTTGTTACTTGTCCCCAAGTAACGAAAATGACAAAGATATAAAAAAAAAACTGAAGACACAAAATATGCAAAAAGACTAAGTATCACAACTAGGATCTTCAATTTTTCTACTTTTTTTTTCTTTTTCTCTTTTATTCTGCATCTCAAATCCTTTTAACTAAAAGCATCCATAGTTTATCATAATTTTTCCACTATATTTTTTTTTTATTGCACTTTGATTTCCATAGGCTAAGCTATAATTCTCCCATCTTATGATAATTGACTTTGCAAACTTAGATCCACACGACTTTGAAGGGTTAGTGTTTATGGTTTCTCACTTTTCTTACATTTTTCATCTTCCCCCAAACTTGTCGTTTTATTTTTGGGTTACACCAAAGAAAAATATTTTAAACTATGTATTTGGTGTGTTTTGCCCAACCTTTTCCTCTCAACGTGTTGAACATAGCTATTTTTTAAACTTTTTTTTATATATATCCTTCCAATTTTTCGAAGGTTTTAGCTCTTTTTTTCAACACTTGAGTTTCCTCCCCCCAAACTTAAAATACTCAATATCTTTACTGTGGAGGAGTAATAACTGGTATGACTGAATGGTTCGGGTAAGGCAACAAAGGAAAAGTGTATCGGCCAAGTGTTTAGAAATAAAGGCCCATGTCATTTCTAAAGTTTCAAAGTTTAATCAATATGGATACCGGGGAATTGGTTGCTTAGTTCTAGAAATCTGCATGTGGTGGATAGATTATTCAAACTATGAAACTTCAAGTAAAAGGATATAAGATGCATGAGAATTTTTTTTTCTTTTTTTTTCTTTTTGATCCCAAAAACTCTTGATACTAGTCGAAAATGAAGAGATTCAAAGCACACACACAAAAGTGTAAAATAAAAGACACAAATTTGGAGTTGAGAGTAAGAAAACAAGTTTGCATCAACGTTATGTAGGATGTGGTTCACCACCCCACATGTGCATCTTCAAAAAGTGGAGTGGTTTCAAGATAATAGACACCTCCACCATACCAAAGTTTCTTCCAACAATTCTGCCACCCAAAGAACACGATCTAGGCAAAATTCCCGAGCTTTTGATCACACAAATCCTCCCAACGGTCCATGGCATGATCCCGGTAGGAGCATTGTGGTCACAAAAAGAAGGCTGCACAAAATGAGCAAAAATAATTAAGTTAGGAATTTTAGCATCTTGAAGCACTTCTTCACTATTAGGAAGTAAAGAAGGCTTGCTCATGTGCTCAAAATTTGCCTCAAAAATCTCCAACTCTTTCTTTACATCACTCTCATCCTTACCAACACATTTTGATTTTTCATTATCACTTGGTAAGGAACCTTGACTTTGATTTTTCAACTCGTCGACTAGTTGTCCCATCTTAGTATTTAAGGCTTCAAAAGAGGATGTGAAATTTCCCAAAAATGTTGTAAAAATTTCCGTTAAGCTTGGGGAAAAAGTTTCAAAAGAGTGAGACGGTTCGGGTTGTTCAAAAATATTCCCGGGTGGGTTGTTGGAAACAAAGGACGTAAATCCATGGTGAGGACCACTCCCTTGAAAATCATCAAAATTCCCCTCCCATGATTGGTCAAATGTATTTATAAACGTGCCATTCCAATCTTGACCAGGAGGTGAAAATGAAGTGTAGATGTCATCATCTTGAATATTTTCCAAAAAATTAGGATGTTGTTCCCATGAATAATAGAAAGAATTAAAATTCTGGGCATCCCAACTAAAACCATCCATTACGGTAAAAGAAAAATCAATGAAAACTCAACTTATAACTCAATGAAACTCTGGAAATACGCCAATCCCCGGCAACGGCGCCAAAAACTTGGTAGCTATTTATCGTGTGTCCAATTAAAAACACAATAATTCCACAATACGGGCGCAAGTATACACCGATAAAGGGATCGCTACAAGTAGTAGAATGGTAAGAATACCGAGTATCGTATCCACAGGGATTGGGATTCAAAGTTCCGAGTCCTAAGTCGAGAATACACCGATTTCAATTAGAGAAGAAGAAAACATTGTTTGAGCGAGTTATGGGTTTTAACAATAAAAACTAAACAACTAAATAAAAATGAGTATGGGTGTAAGTTTTCATTGAGATATTCGTAGGAACAATATGGTCAGTCACATAGTGACACAAGTCATTTATAAAAAGCCCGATCTCTCGAAAGTGACTAATTATAAACCGTGCCAACTAGCGCCCACAAAGTGCCAAATGTAACTAACTCTTAATCTTGCCGATTTATCTAAGTATGACTCAGAAATCAAAGTTCTATCAATATAAAGTTTTACTCCCAAATCTCTTTGAAATACTTGATTGACGATTGAACCTTAGTAAATCATGCAAAACCCGCCTCTCGACGTGGTCCGCAAAGACTTTCTCAAATCTTTGTGCATCACTTAAGCCGTATTTCGGATCCGCCCCTCTCGAGGTCTAAGATCTTATATTAACACATAAAAGTGATCGGCTTATCTGCGTTGAGTGAAGTCTCGACTCAAGTGACCAAGCTTAAGAGCTAGTAACAACGGCCTCACCCAAGTGCGGCCTACTAGTCTCAAGTTAGGCTTACACCCACACCCATGAAGGTGCTTAGCTAATATTAAAATACATAATAAAAGACGAATAATTAATAAATAATAATTGCATTAATCTAGA
The DNA here is from genome assembly GCA_033807775.1 of Saussurea involucrata. Classification (NCBI taxonomy): domain Eukaryota; kingdom Viridiplantae; phylum Streptophyta; class Magnoliopsida; order Asterales; family Asteraceae; genus Saussurea; species Saussurea involucrata. The sequence continues at coordinate 126,379,124 of CM066324.1, read as the reverse complement.
CGGAATATTAAATACGATAATTAAAGAGTACGGAAAGTAAATTAAACTAGACGGAAATTAAAATGCTTAAATTAAAATGCAAGAAAGTTAAACTATAACTAAATTAACATAATATAAAACATAAACTACATTTTTGGAGCTCTCTTTAATCTTCCCAAGTGGTCTTCTATTTATAATGGAGATGAGAAAGTTTCTTCCAACTTCCTTGAATTATGCATGGCCAAGAGATGATGGTTTGTAATTCCTTCCATCCAAGTACAAACAAGAAAAATCAGCCAAGTATTCTCACCCAACATTTAACCATGGTTAGCCCTTTTACCACATGAGTTAGCTTAGTGCCCACTTTGTGCCCACTTTACGAGCTGATGCATTTTTAACCCAAAAACGACGCGTTTAACCATAAAAATATTCTCAACAACTCCAAATAAAAATAAAATAAATAAAAGAAAAAACACGAACACATAAACATAAAAATACAACTACAAATGGAAGAAAAACTCACACAAATGACGTGTAAATAACCATCAAAATGAGAGTTATCACACCCCCAAACTTAACTTGTTACTTGTCCCCAAGTAACGAAAATGACAAAGATATAAAAAAAAAACTGAAGACACAAAATATGCAAAAAGACTAAGTATCACAACTAGGATCTTCAATTTTTCTACTTTTTTTTTTCTTTTTCTCTTTTATTCTGCATCTCAAATCCTTTTAACTAAAAGCATCCATAGTTTATCATAATTTTTCCACTATATTTTTTTTTTATTGCACTTTGATTTCCATAGGCTAAGCTATAATTCTCCCATCTTATGATAATTGACTTTGCAAACTTAGATCCACACGACTTTGAAGGGTTAGTGTTTATGGTTTCTCACTTTTCTTACATTTTTCATCTTCCCCCAAACTTGTCGTTTTATTTTTGGGTTACACCAAAGAAAAATATTTTAAACTATGTATTTGGTGTGTTTTGCCCAACCTTTTCCTCTCAACGTGTTGAACATAGCTATTTTTTAAACTTTTTTTTATATATATCCTTCCAATTTTTCGAAGGTTTTAGCTCTTTTTTTCAACACTTGAGTTTCCTCCCCCCAAACTTAAAATACTCAATATCTTTACTGTGGAGGAGTAATAACTGGTATGACTGAATGGTTCGGGTAAGGCAACAAAGGAAAAGTGTATCGGCCAAGTGTTTAGAAATAAAGGCCCATGTCATTTCTAAAGTTTCAAAGTTTAATCAATATGGATACCGGGGAATTGGTTGCTTAGTTCTAGAAATCTGCATGTGGTGGATAGATTATTCAAACTATGAAACTTCAAGTAAAAGGATATAAGATGCATGAGAATTTTTTTTTCTTTTTTTTTTCTTTTTGATCCCAAAAACTCTTGATACTAGTCGAAAATGAAGAGATTCAAAGCACACACACAAAAGTGTAAAATAAAAGACACAAATTTGGAGTTGAGAGTAAGAAAACAAGTTTGCATCAACGTTATGTAGGATGTGGTTCACCACCCCACATGTGCATCTTCAAAAAGTGGAGTGGTTTCAAGATAATAGACACCTCCACCATACCAAAGTTTCTTCCAACAATTCTGCCACCCAAAGAACACGATCTAGGCAAAATTCCCGAGCTTTTGATCACACAAATCCTCCCAACGGTCCATGGCATGATCCCGGTAGGAGCATTGTGGTCACAAAAAGAAGGCTGCACAAAATGAGCAAAAATAATTAAGTTAGGAATTTTAGCATCTTGAAGCACTTCTTCACTATTAGGAAGTAAAGAAGGCTTGCTCATGTGCTCAAAATTTGCCTCAAAAATCTCCAACTCTTTCTTTACATCACTCTCATCCTTACCAACACATTTTGATTTTTCATTATCACTTGGTAAGGAACCTTGACTTTGATTTTTCAACTCGTCGACTAGTTGTCCCATCTTAGTATTTAAGGCTTCAAAAGAGGATGTGAAATTTCCCAAAAATGTTGTAAAAATTTCCGTTAAGCTTGGGGAAAAAGTTTCAAAAGAGTGAGACGGTTCGGGTTGTTCAAAAATATTCCCGGGTGGGTTGTTGGAAACAAAGGACGTAAATCCATGGTGAGGACCACTCCCTTGAAAATCATCAAAATTCCCCTCCCATGATTGGTCAAATGTATTTATAAACGTGCCATTCCAATCTTGACCAGGAGGTGAAAATGAAGTGTAGATGTCATCATCTTGAATATTTTCCAAAAAATTAGGATGTTGTTCCCATGAATAATAGAAAGAATTAAAATTCTGGGCATCCCAACTAAAACCATCCATTACGGTAAAAGAAAAATCAATGAAAACTCAACTTATAACTCAATGAAACTCTGGAAATACGCCAATCCCCGGCAACGGCGCCAAAAACTTGGTAGCTATTTATCGTGTGTCCAATTAAAAACACAATAATTCCACAATACGGGCGCAAGTATACACCGATAAAGGGATCGCTACAAGTAGTAGAATGGTAAGAATACCGAGTATCGTATCCACAGGGATTGGGATTCAAAGTTCCGAGTCCTAAGTCGAGAATACACCGATTTCAATTAGAGAAGAAGAAAACATTGTTTGAGCGAGTTATGGGTTTTAACAATAAAAACTAAACAACTAAATAAAAATGAGTATGGGTGTAAGTTTTCATTGAGATATTCGTAGGAACAATATGGTCAGTCACATAGTGACACAAGTCATTTATAAAAAGCCCGATCTCTCGAAAGTGACTAATTATAAACCGTGCCAACTAGCGCCCACAAAGTGCCAAATGTAACTAACTCTTAATCTTGCCGATTTATCTAAGTATGACTCAGAAATCAAAGTTCTATCAATATAAAGTTTTACTCCCAAATCTCTTTGAAATACTTGATTGACGATTGAACCTTAGTAAATCATGCAAAACCCGCCTCTCGACGTGGTCCGCAAAGACTTTCTCAAATCTTTGTGCATCACTTAAGCCGTATTTCGGATCCGCCCCTCTCGAGGTCTAAGATCTTATATTAACACATAAAAGTGATCGGCTTATCTGCGTTGAGTGAAGTCTCGACTCAAGTGACCAAGCTTAAGAGCTAGTAACAACGGCCTCACCCAAGTGCGGCCTACTAGTCTCAAGTTAGGCTTACACCCACACCCATGAAGGTGCTTAGCTAATATTAAAATACATAATAAAAGACGAATAATTAATAAATAATAATTGCATTAATCTAGACGGAATATTAAATACGATAATTAAAGAGTACGGAAAGTAAATTAAACTAGACGGAAATTAAAATGCTTAAATTAAAATGCAAGAAAGTTAAACTATAACTAAATTAACATAATATAAAACATAAACTACATTTTTGGAGCTCTCTTTAATCTTCCCAAGTGGTCTTCTATTTATAATGGAGATGAGAAAGTTTCTTCCAACTTCCTTGAATTATGCATGGCCAAGAGATGATGGTTTGTAATTCCTTCCATCCAAGTACAAACAAGAAAAATCAGCCAAGTATTCTCACCCAACATTTAACCATGGTTAGCCCTTTTACCACATGAGTTAGCTTAGTGCCCACTTTGTGCCCACTTTACGAGCTGATGCATTTTTAACCCAAAAACGACGCGTTTAACCATAAAAATATTCTCAACAACTCCAAATAAAAATAAAATAAATAAAAGAAAAAACACGAACACATAAACATAAAAATACAACTACAAATGGAAGAAAAACTCACACAAATGACGTGTAAATAACCATCAAAATGAGAGTTATCACACCCCCAAACTTAACTTGTTACTTGTCCCCAAGTAACGAAAATGACAAAGATATAAAAAAAAAACTGAAGACACAAAATATGCAAAAAGACTAAGTATCACAACTAGGATCTTCAATTTTTCTACTTTTTTTTTTCTTTTTCTCTTTTATTCTGCATCTCAAATCCTTTTAACTAAAAGCATCCATAGTTTATCATAATTTTTCCACTATATTTTTTTTTTTATTGCACTTTGATTTCCATAGGCTAAGCTATAATTCTCCCATCTTATGATAATTGACTTTGCAAACTTAGATCCACACGACTTTGAAGGGTTAGTGTTTATGGTTTCTCACTTTTCTTACATTTTTCATCTTCCCCCAAACTTGTCGTTTTATTTTTGGGTTACACCAAAGAAAAATATTTTAAACTATGTATTTGGTGTGTTTTGCCCAACCTTTTCCTCTCAACGTGTTGAACATAGCTATTTTTTAAACTTTTTTTTATATATATCCTTCCAATTTTTCGAAGGTTTTAGCTCTTTTTTTCAACACTTGAGTTTCCTCCCCCCAAACTTAAAATACTCAATATCTTTACTGTGGAGGAGTAATAACTGGTATGACTGAATGGTTCGGGTAAGGCAACAAAGGAAAAGTGTATCGGCCAAGTGTTTAGAAATAAAGGCCCATGTCATTTCTAAAGTTTCAAAGTTTAATCAATATGGATACCGGGGAATTGGTTGCTTAGTTCTAGAAATCTGCATGTGGTGGATAGATTATTCAAACTATGAAACTTCAAGTAAAAGGATATAAGATGCATGAGAATTTTTTTTTCTTTTTTTTTTCTTTTTGATCCCAAAAACTCTTGATACTAGTCGAAAATGAAGAGATTCAAAGCACACACACAAAAGTGTAAAATAAAAGACACAAATTTGGAGTTGAGAGTAAGAAAACAAGTTTGCATCAACGTTATGTAGGATGTGGTTCACCACCCCACATGTGCATCTTCAAAAAGTGGAGTGGTTTCAAGATAATAGACACCTCCACCATACCAAAGTTTCTTCCAACAATTCTGCCACCCAAAGAACACGATCTAGGCAAAATTCCCGAGCTTTTGATCACACAAATCCTCCCAACGGTCCATGGCATGATCCCGGTAGGAGCATTGTGGTCACAAAAAGAAGGCTGCACAAAATGAGCAAAAATAATTAAGTTAGGAATTTTAGCATCTTGAAGCACTTCTTCACTATTAGGAAGTAAAGAAGGCTTGCTCATGTGCTCAAAATTTGCCTCAAAAATCTCCAACTCTTTCTTTACATCACTCTCATCCTTACCAACACATTTTGATTTTTCATTATCACTTGGTAAGGAACCTTGACTTTGATTTTTCAACTCGTCGACTAGTTGTCCCATCTTAGTATTTAAGGCTTCAAAAGAGGATGTGAAATTTCCCAAAAATGTTGTAAAAATTTCCGTTAAGCTTGGGGAAAAAGTTTCAAAAGAGTGAGACGGTTCGGGTTGTTCAAAAATATTCCCGGGTGGGTTGTTGGAAACAAAGGACGTAAATCCATGGTGAGGACCACTCCCTTGAAAATCATCAAAATTCCCCTCCCATGATTGGTCAAATGTATTTATAAACGTGCCATTCCAATCTTGACCAGGAGGTGAAAATGAAGTGTAGATGTCATCATCTTGAATATTTTCCAAAAAATTAGGATGTTGTTCCCATGAATAATAGAAAGAATTAAAATTCTGGGCATCCCAACTAAAACCATCCATTACGGTAAAAGAAAAATCAATGAAAACTCAACTTATAACTCAATGAAACTCTGGAAATACGCCAATCCCCGGCAACGGCGCCAAAAACTTGGTAGCTATTTATCGTGTGTCCAATTAAAAACACAATAATTCCACAATACGGGCGCAAGTATACACCGATAAAGGGATCGCTACAAGTAGTAGAATGGTAAGAATACCGAGTATCGTATCCACAGGGATTGGGATTCAAAGTTCCGAGTCCTAAGTCGAGAATACACCGATTTCAATTAGAGAAGAAGAAAACATTGTTTGAGCGAGTTATGGGTTTTAACAATAAAAACTAAACAACTAAATAAAAATGAGTATGGGTGTAAGTTTTCATTGAGATATTCGTAGGAACAATATGGTCAGTCACATAGTGACACAAGTCATTTATAAAAAGCCCGATCTCTCGAAAGTGACTAATTATAAACCGTGCCAACTAGCGCCCACAAAGTGCCAAATGTAACTAACTCTTAATCTTGCCGATTTATCTAAGTATGACTCAGAAATCAAAGTTCTATCAATATAAAGTTTTACTCCCAAATCTCTTTGAAATACTTGATTGACGATTGAACCTTAGTAAATCATGCAAAACCCGCCTCTCGACGTGGTCCGCAAAGACTTTCTCAAATCTTTGTGCATCACTTAAGCCGTATTTCGGATCCGCCCCTCTCGAGGTCTAAGATCTTATATTAACACATAAAAGTGATCGGCTTATCTGCGTTGAGTGAAGTCTCGACTCAAGTGACCAAGCTTAAGAGCTAGTAACAACGGCCTCACCCAAGTGCGGCCTACTAGTCTCAAGTTAGGCTTACACCCACACCCATGAAGGTGCTTAGCTAATATTAAAATACATAATAAAAGACGAATAATTAATAAATAATAATTGCATTAATCTAGACGGAATATTAAATACGATAATTAAAGAGTACGGAAAGTAAATTAAACTAGACGGAAATTAAAATGCTTAAATTAAAATGCAAGAAAGTTAAACTATAACTAAATTAACATAATATAAAACATAAACTACATTTTTGGAGCTCTCTTTAATCTTCCCAAGTGGTCTTCTATTTATAATGGAGATGAGAAAGTTTCTTCCAACTTCCTTGAATTATGCATGGCCAAGAGATGATGGTTTGTAATTCCTTCCATCCAAGTACAAACAAAAAAATCAGCCAAGTATTCTCACCCAACATTTAACCATGGTTAGCCCTTTTACCACATGAGTTAGCTTAGTGCCCACTTTGTGCCCACTTTACGAGCTGATGCATTTTTAACCCAAAAACGACGCGTTTAACCATAAAAATATTCTCAACAACTCCAAATAAAAATAAAATAAATAAAAGAAAAAACACGAACACATAAACATAAAAATACAACTACAAATGGAAGAAAAACTCACACAAATGACGTGTAAATAACCATCAAAATGAGAGTTATCACACCCCCAAACTTAACTTGTTACTTGTCCCCAAGTAACGAAAATGACAAAGATATAAAAAAAAAACTGAAGACACAAAATATGCAAAAAGACTAAGTATCACAACTAGGATCTTCAATTTTTCTACTTTTTTTTTTCTTTTTCTCTTTTATTCTGCATCTCAAATCCTTTTAACTAAAAGCATCCATAGTTTATCATAATTTTTCCACTATATTTTTTTTTTTATTGCACTTTGATTTCCATAGGCTAAGCTATAATTCTCCCATCTTATGATAATTGACTTTGCAAACTTAGATCCACACGACTTTGAAGGGTTAGTGTTTATGGTTTCTCACTTTTCTTACATTTTTCATCTTCCCCCAAACTTGTCGTTTTATTTTTGGGTTACACCAAAGAAAAATATTTTAAACTATGTATTTGGTGTGTTTTGCCCAACCTTTTCCTCTCAACGTGTTGAACATAGCTATTTTTTAAACTTTTTTTTATATATATCCTTCCAATTTTTCGAAGGTTTTAGCTCTTTTTTTCAACACTTGAGTTTCCTCCCCCCAAACTTAAAATACTCAATATCTTTACTGTGGAGGAGTAATAACTGGTATGACTGAATGGTTCGGGTAAGGCAACAAAGGAAAAGTGTATCGGCCAAGTGTTTAGAAATAAAGGCCCATGTCATTTCTAAAGTTTCAAAGTTTAATCAATATGGATACCGGGGAATTGGTTGCTTAGTTCTAGAAATCTGCATGTGGTGGATAGATTATTCAAACTATGAAACTTCAAGTAAAAGGATATAAGATGCATGAGAATTTTTTTTCTTTTTTTTTTCTTTTTGATCCCAAAAACTCTTGATACTAGTCGAAAATGAAGAGATTCAAAGCACACACACAAAAGTGTAAAATAAAAGACACAAATTTGGAGTTGAGAGTAAGAAAACAAGTTTGCATCAACGTTATGTAGGATGTGGTTCACCACCCCACATGTGCATCTTCAAAAAGTGGAGTGGTTTCAAGATAATAGACACCTCCACCATACCAAAGTTTCTTCCAACAATTCTGCCACCCAAAGAACACGATCTAGGCAAAATTCCCGAGCTTTTGATCACACAAATCCTCCCAACGGTCCATGGCATGATCCCGGTAGGAGCATTGTGGTCACAAAAAGAAGGCTGCACAAAATGAGCAAAAATAATTAAGTTAGGAATTTTAGCATCTTGAAGCACTTCTTCACTATTAGGAAGTAAAGAAGGCTTGCTCATGTGCTCAAAATTTGCCTCAAAAATCTCCAACTCTTTCTTTACATCACTCTCATCCTTACCAACACATTTTGATTTTTCATTATCACTTGGTAAGGAACCTTGACTTTGATTTTTCAACTCGTCGACTAGTTGTCCCATCTTAGTATTTAAGGCTTCAAAAGAGGATGTGAAATTTCCCAAAAATGTTGTAAAAATTTCCGTTAAGCTTGGGGAAAAAGTTTCAAAAGAGTGAGACGGTTCGGGTTGTTCAAAAATATTCTCGGGTGGGTTGTTGGAAACAAAGGACGTAAATCCATGGTGAGGACCACTCCCTTGAAAATCATCAAAATTCCCCTCCCATGATTGGTCAAATGTATTTATAAACGTGTCATTCCAATCTTGACCAGGAGGTGAAAATGAAGTGTAGATGTCATCATCTTGAATATTTTCCAAAAAATTAGGATGTTGTTCCCATGAATAATAGAAAGAATTAAAATTCTGGGCATCCCAACTAAAACCATCCATTACGGTAAAAGAAAAATCAATGAAAACTCAACTTATAACTCAATGAAACTCTGGAATACGCCAATCCCCGGCAACGGCGCCAAAAACTTGGTAGCTATTTATCGTGTGTCCAATTAAAAACACAATAATTCCACAATACGGGCGCAAGTATACACCGATAAAGGGATCGCTACAAGTAGTAGAATGGTAAGAATACCGAGTATCGTATCCACAGGGATTGGGATTCAAAGTTCCGAGTCCTAAGTCGAGAATACACCGATTTCAATTAGAGAAGAAGAAAACATTGTTTGAGCGAGTTATGGGTTTTAACAATAAAAACTAAACAACTAAATAAAAATGAGTATGGGTGTAAGTTTTCATTGAGATATTCGTAGGAACAATATGGTCAGTCACATAGTGACACAAGTCATTTATAAAAAGCCCGATCTCTCGAAAGTGACTAATTATAAACCGTGCCAACTAGCGCCCACAAAGTGCCAAATGTAACTAACTCTTAATCTTGCCGATTTATCTAAGTATGACTCAGAAATCAAAGTTCTATCAATATAAAGTTTTACTCCCAAATCTCTTTGAAATACTTGATTGACGATTGAACCTTAGTAAATCATGCAAAACCCGCCTCTCGACGTGGTCCGCAAAGACTTTCTCAAATCTTTGTGCATCACTTAAGCCGTATTTCGGATCCGCCCCTCTCGAGGTCTAAGATCTTATATTAACACATAAAAGTGATCGGCTTATCTGCGTTGAGTGAAGTCTCGACTCAAGTGACCAAGCTTAAGAGCTAGTAACAACGGCCTCACCCAAGTGCGGCCTACTAGTCTCAAGTTAGGCTTACACCCACACCCATGAAGGTGCTTAGCTAATATTAAAATACATAATAAAAGACGAATAATTAATAAATAATAATTGCATTAATCTAGACGGAATATTAAATACGATAATTAAAGAGTACGGAAAGTAAATTAAACTAGACGGAAATTAAAATGCTTAAATTAAAATGCAAGAAAGTTAAACTATAACTAAATTAACATAATATAAAACATAAAATACATTTTTGGAGCTCTCTTTAATCTTCCCAAGTGGTCTTCTATTTATAATGGAGATGAGAAAGTTTCTTCCAACTTCCTTGAATTATGCATGGCCAAGAGATGATGGTTTGTAATTCCTTCCATCCAAGTACAAACAAGAAAAATCAGCCAAGTATTCTCACCCAACATTTAACCATGGTTAGCCCTTTTACCACATGAGTTAGCTTAGTGCCCACTTTGTGCCCACTTTACGAGCTGATGCATTTTTAACCCAAAAACGACGCGTTTAACCATAAAAATATTCTCAACAACTCCAAATAAAAATAAAATAAATAAAAGAAAAAACACGAACACATAAACATAAAAATACAACTACAAATGGAAGAAAAACTCACACAAATGACGTGTAAATAACCATCAAAATGAGAGTTATCACACCCCCAAACTTAACTTGTTACTTGTCCCCAAGTAACGAAAATGACAAAGATATAAAAAAAAACTGAAGACACAAAATATGCAAAAAGACTAAGTATCACAACTAGGATCTTCAATTTTTCTACTTTTTTTTTCTTTTTCTCTTTTATTCTGCATCTCAAATCCTTTTAACTAAAAGCATCCATAGTTTATCATAATTTTTCCACTATATTTTTTTTTTTATTGCACTTTGATTTCCATAGGCTAAGCTATAATTCTCCCATCTTATGATAATTGACTTTGCAAACTTAGATCCACACGACTTTGAAGGGTTAGTGTTTATGGTTTCTCACTTTTCTTACATTTTTCATCTTCCCCCAAACTTGTCGTTTTATTTTTGGGTTACACCAAAGAAAAATATTTTAAACTATGTATTTGGTGTGTTTTGCCCAACCTTTTCCTCTCAACGTGTTGAACATAGCTATTTTTTAAACTTTTTTTTATATATATCCTTCCAATTTTTCGAAGGTTTTAGCTCTTTTTTTCAACACTTGAGTTTCCTCCCCCCAAACTTAAAATACTCAATATCTTTACTGTGGAGGAGTAATAACTGGTATGACTGAATGGTTCGGGTAAGGCAACAAAGGAAAAGTGTATCGGCCAAGTGTTTAGAAATAAAGGCCCATGTCATTTCTAAAGTTTCAAAGTTTAATCAATATGGATACCGGGGAATTGGTTGCTTAGTTCTAGAAATCTGCATGTGGTGGATAGATTATTCAAACTATGAAACTTCAAGTAAAAGGATATAAGATGCATGAGAATTTTTTTTTCTTTTTTTTTTCTTTTTGATCCCAAAAACTCTTGATACTAGTCGAAAATGAAGAGATTCAAAGCACACACACAAAAGTGTAAAATAAAAGACACAAATTTGGAGTTGAGAGTAAGAAAACAAGTTTGCATCAACGTTATGTAGGATGTGGTTCACCACCCCACATGTGCATCTTCAAAAAGTGGAGTGGTTTCAAGATAATAGACACCTCCACCATACCAAAGTTTCTTCCAACAATTCTGCCACCCAAAGAACACGATCTAGGCAAAATTCCCGAGCTTTTGATCACACAAATCCTCCCAACGGTCCATGGCATGATCCCGGTAGGAGCATTGTGGTCACAAAAAGAAGGCTGCACAAAATGAGCAAAAATAATTAAGTTAGGAATTTTAGCATCTTGAAGCACTTCTTCACTATTAGGAAGTAAAGAAGGCTTGCTCATGTGCTCAAAATTTGCCTCAAAAATCTCCAACTCTTTCTTTACATCACTCTCATCCTTACCAACACATTTTGATTTTTCATTATCACTTGGTAAGGAACCTTGACTTTGATTTTTCAACTCGTCGACTAGTTGTCCCATCTTAGTATTTAAGGCTTCAAAAGAGGATGTGAAATTTCCCAAAAATGTTGTAAAAATTTCCGTTAAGCTTGGGGAAAAAGTTTCAAAAGAGTGAGACGGTTCGGGTTGTTCAAAAATATTCCCGGGTGGGTTGTTGGAAACAAAGGACGTAAATCCATGGTGAGGACCACTCCCTTGAAAATCATCAAAATTCCCCTCCCATGATTGGTCAAATGTATTTATAAACGTGTCATTCCAATCTTGACCAGGAGGTGAAAATGAAGTGTAGATGTCATCATCTTGAATATTTTCCAAAAAATTAGGATGTTGTTCCCATGAATAATAGAAAGAATTAAAATTCTGGGCATCCCAACTAAAACCATCCATTACGGTAAAAGAAAAATCAATGAAAACTCAACTTATAACTCAATGAAACTCTGGAAATACGCCAATCCCCGGCAACGGCGCCAAAAACTTGGTAGCTATTTATCGTGTGTCCAATTAAAAACACAATAATTCCACAATACGGGCGCAAGTATACACCGATAAAGGGATCGCTACAAGTAGTAGAATGGTAAGAATACCGAGTATCGTATCCACAGGGATTGGGATTCAAAGTTCCGAGTCCTAAGTCGAGAATACACCGATTTCAATTAGAGAAGAAGAAAACATTGTTTGAGCGAGTTATGGGTTTTAACAATAAAAACTAAACAACTAAATAAAAATGAGTATGGGTGTAAGTTTTCATTGAGATATTCGTAGGAACAATATGGTCAGTCACATAGTGACACAAGTCATTTATAAAAAGCCCGATCTCTCGAAAGTGACTAATTATAAACCGTGCCAACTAGCGCCCACAAAGTGCCAAATGTAACTAACTCTTAATCTTGCCGATTTATCTAAGTATGACTCAGAAATCAAAGTTCTATCAATATAAAGTTTTACTCCCAAATCTCTTTGAAATACTTGATTGACGATTGAACCTTAGTAAATCATGCAAAACCCGCCTCTCGACGTGGTCCGCAAAGACTTTCTCAAATCTTTGTGCATCACTTAAGCCGTATTTCGGATCCGCCCCTCTCGAGGTCTAAGATCTTATATTAACACATAAAAGTGATCGGCTTATCTGCGTTGAGTGAAGTCTCGACTCAAGTGACCAAGCTTAAGAGCTAGTAACAACGGCCTCACCCAAGTGCGGCCTACTAGTCTCAAGTTAGGCTTACACCCACACCCATGAAGGTGCTTAGCTAATATTAAAATACATAATAAAAGACGAATAATTAATAAATAATAATTGCATTAATCTAGACGGAATATTAAATACGATAATTAAAGAGTACGGAAAGTAAATTAAACTAGACGGAAATTAAAATGCTTAAATTAAAATGCAAGAAAGTTAAACTATAACTAAATTAACATAATATAAAACATAAACTACATTTTTGGAGCTCTCTTTAATCTTCCCAAGTGGTCTTCTATTTATAATGGAGATGAGAAAGTTTCTTCCAACTTCCTTGAATTATGCATGGCCAAGAGATGATGGTTTGTAATTCCTTCCATCCAAGTACAAACAAGAAAAATCAGCCAAGTATTCTCACCCAACATTTAACCATGGTTAGCCCTTTTACCACATGAGTTAGCTTAGTGCCCACTTTGTGCCCACTTTACGAGCTGATGCATTTTTAACCCAAAAACGACGCGTTTAACCATAAAAATATTCTCAACAACTCCAAATAAAAATAAAATAAACAAAAGAAAAAACACGAACACATAAACATAAAAATACAACTACAAATGCAAAATGCACATGCGGGCATTCTTGAGGGGGGAAAGCTGTACCGCGGGTATTCTTGAGGGACCAACGCGGGCAAAGTGGGCAAACTTTGGTGACACGTGTAGCCCGCGATCGCGGGGGTCAATGAGTCAAACGCGGGCAGGGACCAAAACTGCACACGCGGGCATTCTTGAGAGGGGAAAGCTGGACCGCGGGCATTCTTGAGGGACCAACGCGGGCAAAGTGGGTAAACATTGGTGACACGTGGCCTGGAGCCCGCGATCGCGGACTCCATCGCGGATTTTTAGGGCATTTTTGCAAAATGGGAGAGATTTTGGGTATTTCAGTAAAAGATGGTCAAACTTAGGGTATTTTAATTAATTTCCCTTTTTTTTCTTAATTGTTTCAATAATCGGTGTTTTTTAATATTTATGACAGTAGTATATATTCAAAATGTTACATTTTTTTTTGGATTTTTATTTTATTACTATTTTTATTATTTGTAGTTTGATTATATATTAATAATTTCACGTGAATCATATTTAATTTTTAAAATTTTGCTTGTATATTTCAATATCTAACCAAAGAGATATTCAAGATTTTCGTTGTTTTCATAAAAACCTAACAGGTCTACATTATATTACATCCGGTAAGATGTATAGAGACCCGGCCTCGATTTTCAAACAATAGAGCGGTTGTTTTCGTAAAAAAACTGAAAAACCACACGGGTTTTTTCCTGAAAAAGTAGAATCCTATTCACATTCACAACATTCTTTTTAGTTGTTTAAAAGCAACTCATCTAATTTCAAACACACAAGTGTCATCAATCAGGTTGTAGCGCAGTAGTTGATCGTCCTGGATGGTGTAGAATATCTCATCTACCCAGGGTTCGATTCCAGGCGTCCTCAACATTGATAAGACATCTTTAAGTTTCAAAATTGTCAGGGATTAGTCCGGGTTGTGCCTGGGATACCCTTTCCAAAAAAAAACACACAAGTGTCAATGTCACCTATTTCTGAATCCAAGTACACCAAATCCTTCTTAACCTAACAAAGTTGCAAAAACCTCAAGATTTTGGCAATCACCTACAAGACAGATTTAAAACTAGGGTTTGGATAAATCTTCCAAAAAAAAAAATCAATGTACAACAGACTCAACAGTACCAGCGACCAACGCTACACTACACAACAGCCACGGCCAATATAACATCCACAGAGAAAAGAAAAAACACGATATATCCGCTAAATACCAGAATACCTACAAATTTCACAAGTCATAAAGAGACACCTCCAAGCTCTCTCTTTTCTGTGCATCGTGTTGAATTTCCTGGAAAATAAGTGTGTACATTTGCATGCAAAGAAGAGGCTTTTCACTTTTCGATACCCTGCTGCAGATATTGTATCAGATCATAGCCAGCAGTTGACCATTTGTCGTAGGCATCTACACATATGCGGATCATGAAGTTTGCGGCCTCTCTATCGCTCATTTCTGGATGAAATCTTTTTCTTAGGTTACCGATGGGGTCTCCTCTGCTAAAACACGGTAATCCGCTTTCTACCATCATCAATACCGTGTTTATAATCCCATCCATATAGCGACGAGCAGCAAGATATCCCTTCACACACAAACTGAGAATACACAAGAATGCAACAGGGATCAGGAACAGAAGGGAAGAAGCTTCCCTAACATAAAGAAAAAAAGTGAGAAAAGGTAACTAATTAATAGGTAGAGTAGAATGAACACATACAAAAGCTTCCATAATATAATTTCTTGTATCCCTCCTTCCGTCCCAAAATAAATGTATACAATGAAAAAAGCAAACAATTTTAGAAATGTGTAATTATGACACTTTTTAATTAACCAAATGACAATTTTACCCTTAATAGTTAATAGTTGTAGAGGAAGTAATGAATTTCTCCATCTCATAATTAAGGGTAGAATTGGAAAGAAGACACTTATTTTGGGACAAACTAATATAAGAAATGTGGACGCTTATTTTGGGACGGAAGGAGTATTTGATTTTCTGGCCCGGACTTCTGACTTCAAGGTGCCATTAATTTGATTGGATCTGCTTGACTTTTAAAAACTGTTTCATTTTAAGCTTCAAAATGGCAAATGGTCAGCTACATCAACCATTATTTAAATATTACCCTAAAAATGTTGCTTTATTTGAAAAGGTAATGGTGAAAAGTGAAATTGAAATCATGATTTTCAGACAAGTTATCAGGTATTTCCATACAAAATAAGGGGTTATTTTGAAAAATAAGGGGTTATTTTGAAAAATAAGGGGTTATTTTGAAAAATAACCTTCTTGAAGATACTTTTTGAATGCATGAAAGATTTAAGAATGCCTCTGAATGTTTCAAAATATGTTAAAAGATCATGCATTTAAAGAAGAAAAGCTGTTAGGAGGTTATTCTCTTGAAAAGCCCCAAAAATAAGGTAAACGGGATCTGAATGGGGAAAGAGAAGACATGGTATCCTTACCTTACAAATAAAAACCAAGTCTCACTTTTCATGGCGCCAGATGGATCAAGTAACTGGGTCATCTCATGACTCAGCTTAAAGTGAGCACTTTCGAACCGCATATTTCCACCAGGTGAAGTCTCCAAGATGAAACCAAAATCAATATGGACAAGCCTACCTACGCTGCATTCACAAGTGTTGATGTTAATATTTAGTACTTTACTTCATTAAGCTTTGTAGATAATTAACATTTACAAATAGACCACTGGTATTTTAAGAACTTTAGTGGCGATATGAGCAGTGACATTAATGGTGGCATTGTAATGGTAGACTGCAAATTCCTTAGTTTTAAGCACAAATTTGAAGCAAGTATCAAAAATGAAGAGAAAAGCAAAAGAAGTCTGATTTCAGATAAATGTAATACTTATGTTCTGCTAATACTTATGACTGCATGGAAAAAGCCAATAGGGGAAATTTATATACACAATGAATTTTTTAGCTTACTTGTCAAACAAAAGATTTCCATTATGTCTATCCTTTGGCTGAAGCAAAAGGCTGGCAACAGCATAACCAGCACTGCTGGTGATGAAATTACGACGGGCAGCTTCAAAACTTGGAGAACCAACTGCCCCGAAATCCTGTTGAAATATTTCATATAAACCGCCATCAGTGGTCTCACCCATCTGGCTTCTACTGCGTGTATTTGGAACAACCTGCAGAGAGAGAAATGAATCAGGTTTCTTAAACGACATCTACAGACTACAAGAAAGCAATTATTGATTGATCACTGAGATATGCACATGTGAATATGTGAGGATAGACCATTGTTAATAGTAATACAAAGAGAAACGTGTTCTCCTTAAGATTCGTGCAACACAAACTAAATGGTAGAACCTGATCTGTGACAAATGACTCACCTCAATTATTCCTCTTTCTGGGTCAGTTGGAAGTACTCCATAAGGATACAGATAAAGATCAAGTCCAACTGCTTCAAATATGTCTTTAAGAAGTGAAATAACTTGTAAAGCAAGTACATCTTGTCGGCAGTCGTCTCCAACCTTGAAAATACAAGCTTGGGGTTTTATATCGTTAGGATCCCCGAATCGATCAGCCACATCAAACGTGATCATAATTGGCACTTTTGCTGCTGACTGTAAGGGTATTCCACTGTTAACTTGAATACCCCTGACAAGCTTATTAGGCGCAGTAGGTAGATAAAGGTCAGCGCCATCCACTTGAATCTTTTCCAACTCTCTGTACCCCAAGTATTCATAAAATATAATAACTAATTATTTACATGCTCAAGACAATAAGACATAAAATGTGGCAATTGGTCTCAACAACAAAAATATAGATACCTCCTTATACCGGCTCTTCTTTCTTCTTTTGGAAGCGGATAGAGAACACCGGATATAGATGTGACTTTTTCAAAGAAGTCAAATTCTCTGTGAAATATGTCACGAGCCTTGGGATTGAAACCATCGATGATGTGTTCTCTAACAACAGGCAGTAGACCCAAAAATGCTGTAGTCTAAGAAAGAAAATGGAGAGAATTTGGTAATCAAGAAATAACTAAATAACACAGGATAGAAATGGATAAAAGGCTGTACCTTTGCTGAGACTCCTTCTTTCCCTTGCTCTGGTGCACATGTCTCACCCTGCCATCAGTAAATATTCTAGTTACTACTTACTACACGAAAGCTGATAAATATTCTAAATACAATATATATTTACAACCAGAGGCAAAATGTGTTGACCTGTAAATGCCAAATGAGGATATGGGCGAACACGTCACTCCTTTGAGCAGCTCTAATCAGGTATCCTTCAACTAACTTCTGCAGATCAGGCAATGTTGTATTAGGGACTGTTTGGCAGTTTGCTGAATGGTTTAGTGCAGGATGATTAAGTGGCCCGAATGATTAAGAGGCTCTTATGATATAGTTGCAAAATGAAATATGGTTATTTGGAAATTGTTCAGAATAAAATAGGGCGCTGAATGATTAAGGGAGGCCCAAGATACAAAATCATTCAGAGGGTCTTAGAACCATTAAAAGGCGAGCTTTCTTTTTGCCAAACAAGATTCACCTCTTAACGATTCACAGGTTGCCTCTTAATGTAAATAATATACAGTGTCGTTGCCAATACCCACCTCATCGTCATATCTTAATGCTTGAATTAACTGGGGCATGAAAAAGGTTACTCGGCTCGGAGGATATGACTCCAATACCCTCAGAATATAAGCCATAACACGCGGATGACCTTTGTATGCTGGAGTGAAGTACTCCAGAGCCTGTGTGATTGAACAAGCAGCCCAGTGTGTCAATTGTTGCAAAAGTGGAGAATCTTCATCCACAGCCTTGGGGGTCACAAAGTATGGTAAAGCCTCAGGTATGGTACGGATCTCCAATATATGTGACTGCCACATAAAATAAGTGGATAATAAGATTAGAAGGCTTTTTAAGAACCAATTTTCATGTGCCTTTACTTCCATCCCACAAATTAATAGCTATTCCTCTACTGAATAATTTACAAAGCCAAGTTTTTTTATCTAATACAAAAAACAAAATCAACTTGGCATAATTACCTGAACCAACTGAGTCAGTTCAGCCTTTAGATTAGAATTTGTAGGAAATCTAGCACCCAAAGAAAAAGCAATCCGAGGATCAATAGCAAATGCAGTTCTTGCATGTTCGATCCATTTCTCTGAGTTAATCTTAGGCCTAGAAGATGTGCTCTCCCTGAGGATAAATCAGTAAATTATTGTAAGTCTGGGATTATTAGTCATAGCAAATGGAAGAATGAAAAAAACAAAATCACATGATAGAAAAAAATGGTATCTAAATTTACTTGGAACCAATAGGTTGTGCCCAAACATCAAGCCTTTCAGCTTCATGCTGGCATAGCATTAAAAGTAACTGCTTCCTCTTCTCCCTGCCAACAGCATTGTTCTCCATTGATCCCCAAACAGGGTGATACGAATCCTTCTGAAGTTGGCAGTGGAAAACCACATGACCAGAAAAAGTCAACATTGTATAAAAAAGCAACAGAAAATCGCAATATTGTTGTAGTGTAAACAAGAACACAAAGTAACTGTACAAACTACAAAAAGAGACCGTCTTACCATATTAGACAAAGCGCTCCCATTTTCTTGGCCCTGTCCTTTTGAATCATTTTGAGGAACATTCGTTCGTTGATTTAACAAAAACTGGACAAAAGCATAGACAGATTGAGCCTCACTGTGTGCAAAATTCCCGTTATTTGTCTCATACCACTCAGGTTGATGACAAAACCAGCCTAATGAGGCCCTGCAGTCAGAAGTAAGTTTCAGTTTTCTGGTGACAAGCCTCAAAGTTTAAATAACATGGGCTCTAAAGAAGTAAGAGGAAGGTATGAATTAGAGGATAGAGCAGCGGCTGAAAAGGCATTATTATAACACCCAATTGGTCAAATGACGTGTGGACTAATGATTATGCAGATGCATAAGCATTAATGCACACACACACACACAAAATACAAAATCTGATAGAAGGAATATTATAACCAATTGATATCATATACTTAAAGATGCTCAAGCTGTAGCCACAATTTTAAATGCCAAACTCAAACAATACCGCTCATACTTCAAAGACAAACACTGTGATGAAACAATAATACAGCAACACATCAAAAGGCTACACTTTTACTTAAGATACCAATGCAGTAAAAAGAGGAGTAGATAAGAGGCAAAAGAGTATTTAGGGAGAAATTAAAATAGAAAAAAATAGCAGAGAATTAATCAACTAAAATGTCGCATGATTTGCTGTCTGAATCTTATGACCGAGTTCATTCAATGAAGCAAATAGTGCAAACCCTATTAGTGTATCCGAATCCCATCTAAATGGAGATCATGTTTTGCAAGCCATGGTACAATAGATGGGCCCATATAACTTACCCAAAGATTTCTTGTGTTGTTTTTCGGATTTCTGTTTATGATCTATTTATCCAACACCTATTAGCCGTCACATGAAGTCATGAATAGAAAGCCATTGGTTGGCTATGGAGGAGTCATAAGAAAAGTGCAATGGGACAAGATCATAATCTCATGATTAATATAATTATATTTAAGTTCATATATCTTTGGGATGTTTACCTATTGTGTTTAAATTCATTTTCTACACATTGTTATGGAAAGGGTTGAAGCAATCCATGACTCCATTTTATAATTGAAAAAAAATATACAAGCTGATTCTAGATCCAATTCACGAATTTGCAGCTATGGCTAAACCATCCAAAAATGTCATATAGCCACCATGACTGCCACAAGTTAACTCTTAGATAGAGGTGTTCACCAACAGGGTGACACAATTCCAAAAGTTGGAAATAAAATATGGTTCTGGAAGACAATAAAAGAATAAACTGTCATAGTGGTCAAGTCAATTCAGCAATTTGCAAGTCAAAGTCTTTATAAGGAAAGATAAAAATGATAAAGCCAATATATAAAGTTCCAGTCGAGGTTACCACAGACTAACAGATAAAATGTTACTGCATATAGTAAAAGAAGAGGAAAAAAATGACCAGGAGAAAATCTGCAATTAATGAAAAGAAAGTAAAAAATATAAGATTACACAGTCATACCGGTAAATCCTGTCTTCTAGCAGCTGAAGTCCTAATCTAAACTTTTGCAGGTTCCCCTGATATTGGCATGAGCATAGCTTAAGTCCAAGCAGCATGACTGTGAAAAATGTACCAGTTGCAGCTGGATGGCGTGAAAATCTCCACGGGAATTTTGTAGTCCCTTGCAACATCCTGCCAAGAAGCAAGAGTTGTTCCACACTATTGTGTCGAACTACCTGTGAAACACCACATATCAGAGAAGAAAAGGAAAATGAGAAGTACAATAATTTGTTCATTAATAGCAGCATATTCCATTAATTCTTTGGGACCACAGCCTGCAGTATTTCCACTGGTAGTTGACGTTCAAAGGGTTGTTTTACAAAGTCATAAGAACAAGACCAAGTACAATATCTTACATTCCTTTTAGGCTTAATCATCTGTAAAAAAAAACTAGTTAAGGACTGAGAGCAACATGTTTGAACATTATTGATGCTAAGCACAATGTCAGACATAACTTCACATAAACTTTTTACTTGAAAAGAAATTCTCAAAAGAAACAAAGGTCCAGGTTGTAAGATATAGACATGTATTCAAGACCAAGGTTTGTCATATTTTTGTGATAATAATTATTTAGCATATAATGCTATCTTTATATTTTATCTCATCTCAGCAAACCTTTTCCACTCCTATTTCTAACTATTCCTAGGACAAGCAGCTAACGATAAGTGTGCCTAAATATCAATGAACAATATAAAGCTCAGATGGAACAATGAGCACAAAAAATGTAGCCATATTCCGATTACGATTTATGTAACATCCAGTTCTGTAAATAAACTAACCTCAAAACGATCAATGAAAAACCCAAGCCATAGCCTATGTGCTAGAATCTCTTGAACAGGTTCCTTCTCAGGTGGTGCTTCTGGCTCACCGGGTGCAAGCTGAGGCCTTAACTTGGCAGCTGGTCCAAAGAACCTCACTTCAGATGCAAAGAGTCCCCGTTTGGTATCAATCGTCCATAACCATGCATCAACAAGCTCTGCAAGAACTACAGAACCCAATTGAGGAGCAGCCGAAACTAACCATGTCCAAATGAATACACCAGTCTCCATAGCATCAGGTGTAGATATATAAGCTGGACACCAACAAAGAAGTCGGAGGAGTTGTGAGAAGCTATCTGCGCTGGGTTTTGTATCTGAAGCCTGAAATTTTTATTTCATCCAGCAATTATTTAGCAAATATTAGAAAATTTTGGATCTCAGTACCAAAATAAACAGGGCATGGGATCATGTGAGAAGTGCCATTTTTGGTGAGAAGTGTGAGAAGTACTTTTAAACCGTTGATCACTTTAAATCAAATACCCTCCCATGAATTGCGGCTTAAAAGGGAATTGATCCGGTGCATCTTATCTCGGTGCATCTCATCCTAATGTTCGTCCATTTCTCATCCAACGGTTGATAACCCCTTCTCACGCTTCTCACCAAATTTGGCACTTCTCACCTGAACCCAACGCCAAACTACACAGGCATCAACATATTTTATGCTTACCAGATTTGCAAGTAGTAGTGCAGTTGCCTGGGAACAAGTCTCACGAAATGATGACTTGTCCACACGCCCACCTTTCTCTGCGGTGGAAACAAATTTTTGAAGAAGACGCACAAACTTGTTAAGTAGTATCTCACCAAAGGACTGCTTTTTGGGTTGGGGTGGTTGAGGAAAAGATCCAGATATCAGCCTTGAAAGACCACCAGGTGCAGGAGATGATGGGGCAATTTCAAAATTATCATCGGCACTCTCCATATTCTCGTATAACCTTGTCATGCCAGCAATTTCACCAGCATGATTACACTTGACTGTGGCACTGACGATAGCAATGCTAAGAACTTCAATATTGAATGCTTCGGTCAACTTGAGATTTCCACCTGATGCAGCTGCTGCAGATGCCATTACTGCAGGGATGTTGGCTGTTTTTGTGCCAGTCCAACAATCACTTTTACCCGTACCGATCCGTATCTCGGACAAAAGAGAAACAACATCTGTTGTGGGCTGCGCTTTTTGCCATGTGTTTGCTTTACAAAGTTGCTCCTGAAGTCAACAATAAATTTAGTTAGCGAGAAATGGAAATCAGTAAAACAAGCTGCAAGTAAACTAGGGGTGTGCAAAACCCGAATAGTCCGAAATCCAAACCCGAACCGAAAATAAGGTGTTTGTCCAAAACCCCGAATACCCCGAAATCCGAAAATCTGAAACCCGACTTTTGAGGGGATATTTGGGTTCGGGTGGGTTTGATCTTCATCCACCCAACCCGTCCAACAACCCGAAATAGTATGCATATATATTTTAAAATTTTATAAATATATTTGTTTATCTAACAATCTTTTGAAAATCGTAAATTCTAGTCGGTCGACATGTTTTCTAATTTCTAAACTTACTATTGATTTCATCAATCTCTCGATCGATTGAATTCATTCTCAACAATCAATTGAATTTATATATACTTTATTCATTATAATAATACTCGAGCCCGACTGACATCAACTCGAAACCCGACCAACCCGAACCCAAAGCAATCTGAAACCTAAAATTCAGGTATTGATTTCCATATCCGAAATCCGATAGGGTTTTTGGTTGCCCACCCTAACCCGCTCGATGCACACCCCTAAAGTAAACTACAAGCCTTTCAGCCCAAACTAGTTGGTGTGGGATAAAATGAAACCAAAAGAACCTATAATAGAGTAAAACCCAAAAGAAAACATGAGGTACCCCCCCCCCCACACACACACACACACACTTGAGGGGGGGTGTTGATAATTCCCACAAAGTTAGGAATTAGTTTCCTAACTTAAGGATATTAGAAAATAAGAAAGTTAAATCAGTTTTAGTATATGTTAAGTTCACTATTTCATATAAGTTAGTTTACTTATCAAATTGTAAAAAAAATTATCGAATTGAACAAAAGTGTGTATACATATCATGTATTTTTCAGAATTAATCAAAAAGAAAAAAAAGATATATTCATTCAAAATCTTCAACAAATTCATGCATATATCATGTCACAAACCTGAAGAAGACCTTGGCTGGTGCATGGAGCATATGATAGTGAAACGATAATCCATTCCCGGACAACTTTTTGATACAAAGAGCGAACAGAAGCTATTAAAGCAGGATCATTGACAAGTGTTGAAGGCGGGTCATTATTCACAGAAAAGAGGAGAGAATCCAGACAAGACGATTTCCACAGAATCTGCACACAAGAACATGTGAAAATTTGCATGATGAGTAAAATAAAAGCCAATAGTCTTTTAATTACAAAAGCTAGAGATAAAATTAGAAGAAAAATACAAATGTACTTCACCTGTGGAAATCTCTCTCTCAATTGAGACAACAGATTAATCGATACATCCCGAATATGTTCTTCTCTCAGAGACAAACTCTTAATGAGAAAACAAGCATGGACAGAAAGAGTTGACTCTCTAACCTCAGCAGCTTCTCCCGTCTCACATATTTGACTCTCCTGTACACATAATGAGATTCACTTAAAGAATATACAACTACAGAAAAGAAGGGCAGTAGAGGACACAAATAGAAAGGCACAATAAAACCTTTATCCATGGAAAGATTTATAAAAGGCAACTAGAAATAACAACTGTCATGAAGAATGGCCATTAAGCATGGGAATACAAGCAGGGTATGAAAAAAAAATTACCAGCCATGTCAATGCTGTCTCAAAAGAACAATGAACAATGGCCATTAAGCATTGAAATACAGCTGGCACAAGATTCGGGCTTTTGAGATACTCAAAAACACAGCTGAAGGCACTCCTAGAAGCAGTAGAACCGGGACCACAATTAAGGATGCCACCATTACTGCTGAATCGTATAATCTCCAAAAACGCGACTGCAAGAAGATAAGTTGCCTTCACCCCTATAAATTTTCAGCAAAAAAGAATGAGATAATCTTTCACAAAGCAACATAAATCAAGCATCTAACTCAAGACAACAAACACAGCCATTTTCCAAACAAATATTGAGGGTGTAAATGGTAAATATTGAGGGTGTAAATAGGAAACACCTGAAATTGTGCTCATTGCTCCAACCTCAACGCGCCCTCCTAATGAAGCAGAAAGGGCTATTCTTTGGCTTACAGCTGCCTTCTCATTTCCATTTCCTCGACGGCTACCAGGATTATGAAGGGCATTAAGTTCTAACTCATCCTCTAGCCATTTTACAGAGCTGACAACCTGAGAAAGAAAACAACGTGAAATTCATCCTTCTGGTCCACACATCTTAGAAGATACAACCATAAGCATTTGGTGTAGATACAAAATTAACCAATACTTGGCTGAACACAAGTATTCCAAAGCCCATGCAAGTGCTTAATGAACCATTAATATTAAATAAGCCAAAGTTTGGCTGTATATCCTTGATTTTCCGAAAAAAAGGTGATTGTTTCCAAACATAAAATTAAGCGTTCAAGCATTTACGGAGCAACTTTTACCCTAACTTGGTATAAAATGAAAACGATTGATGATCAAATTATAAGTTTCCACTCAATGCTAACATACAAGGGGTGGAGTCCCTTGAGAAATGCGCTGAACAGCAGAGGACCACTGAGGATTCCACATGTAGGGTCCACCCACAGCTTGAAGGGCAACTGCACTTGTATTCCCTCCATTGTTCAACGTCGTAGAATTCAGCTTCACTGAGGTTGGAGATTTCAGCACCGGGGGTGCCAAGCCAAACAGAGCAATATAGAACCATAGGTTACGAAATAACTTCAGGAGTGAAGGTTCAACATCCATAGTTGGATCAAAATCAGAACATATTTCAGCCACAGCAGGAAGTAGAGGCCCAAGAAAATCAGCTCCGCTGCTGCAAATGAGAAAAAAATATTGAGTTATTAACAAGTACAAATACATTAACTAAAGTACATATGAAAGGCAATATGGATTGAAGTACAAATGTGCATCATTATGAAACGACAAACCACAACTCTTACCTTCCACTCTTGGACTCGGCTGCCAAACCTACATCTGAGCATAAAGACAGCAGGCGATGACGAAAGTCCACCCGAAGTTTTTCATTCGTTAGGCCTCTGGCTATCGATTGAAATCCTGCAGGAAGAGTCTTGAATGTAATTGAACCAGTGAGCATCTAAGATAAAATTAATTTACAGAAAGTCTGCTGAAGGTGAGCATAAACAAATTCATTGTTAATGTAACACAGTTCCAAGACCAACTTATCCAAATTATGATAGTATGCAAGTAAAAATATTACTTGTATACATATATATATATATAGTTTAGCCAATTATGAGTGACTACTGCAATAGGAATTCAATAGTCACAAGGATATAGTTTAGCCAAAAAAAGAAAAGGTTAGCTATAAAGCAAAGCTACTAACGCAATCTGGTTATATTTGATAAAAATTGCCCTTTCGCAACAGTTCTCTGTCTAATTCAACTCACTAAAATGGATGTAAGTAAACTGCGGACATAATTCCAGCAGACATACCTCAACTCGCTCCGTGTTGGCCTCTGCTGGCAAGGTCTTGCTTTCCGCAGATCCGATGCTGGAAAGTTTACTTAAGTAGCTTCTTATCATTAGCACAACAGCTTCACGATAGGACTTCTCAAAACCTAAACTCGCGATGCGAGAAACAGCATCAAGAAGCTGCAGTGACTCAACAAAGAAAGTTTGAGAATTCCTTGACATAAGAATTCAGGGGACTTTGAAGTTTCAAAGAAACAAATGGTTCAATCAATAAGACTAAAAATTGTGGCGCCCAGCGTAATTGTTGCATTTAATCAGAAGAGGCTTTGATACCAATTGCAACAAAAGATATGAGACTTGTAACCATATAAAAACATGATTTAAAGATAAGTATCATACTCGGAGACGCAATAAGCCAGGTATTGAAGCATCACCCTCCTCCAAACTTTCAATGAACAATGGCAATATGGTGTCAACCACTTCAGTTTTCTTAACTTGTACATTTAGCTCTGCAAGCAACCGGATGACATTAAGCTGTACAATAGGAACTGCCTGCTTCTCTTTAGCATCCTGAAGTTATGTATATAGATCATAAATATATTTGTATATGAATAAAAAGAAATTCTATCTCAATGTACAGTGAATTCTAATAATTAATATTTAATAAACAGATGACCCAATAAATGTCGTCTTTCGAAAAGTTAAATTGTTAAATTCCAACAATGTATTAGTGGTTTTACTAACGGCTACTACATTGAGACCATTAGGTCACATGCTGCCAACAAAAATAACTCAGGTAACTATGAGAAGCGTGGCGTTTTTGTACTTGCAAATATACGGGATAAATAATAAGAGTTGCAATTTTGTGAACTTCAATGCATCTTGAGGATTGTCACCTCGTTTCAGAGAGGGAGACACTATTCCTGACAATGTGTTATTAAATCCTATAGGTGTTCTCAACTCCTTGGGTATCGTTTGGTTGGCGGATTGTGGAGGAATCTGACGGAATTGGAATGTTAAATTCCTTTGACAGATTACATTCTATCCAAAAACATTCTGCGAACCAAACGACACCTTGGGGGCAATACCCCATAGTTGTAAGGCTTTTCCTTTCATGTGCAGTGTTTATAGTTAATTATGGGTGTGTTTGGTATGCGGGATAGAAAAAGACATTGTCACACGTTTGACGTGACATTGGATCGAGACAACACGAGACTGGATGGGGAAAATGCATTTTTTGTCCCACCAAAATAGGTGGAACAAAAAAAAGTCGGGACCAAATGGCCATATTACAAAACTACCCTTGTATGATGTGTGTATATATATTATAAAAGTTACTAAATATTTATAATAAAAAAACATTATATCTTATATATTATATTATAGCAATATTATTATATTAATCTATATCTATATCTAATTATCTACATCTATATATATCTTATGTATTATTAAATAGCAATATTATATCTATATATATGTATATATATATATATGAATGTTTAGGGGTCTGTTTCATTTGCAAATCATGTAGTTCTTACAAACTCTACAAACCGATCTCAACCATACATTTAGATTATCAAGGGTGTGGATTAAATCACTTCCTAAATTTACTCTTAACCGCATTTTATAACCGCCTTAATATTTGAAAATAAACAAAATCAACGGTTGAGATTAGGTTTGTAGAGTTTGTAAGAATTACATGGTTTGCAAATGAAACGCACCCTGAATGTTTATATATATATATATATAGGGTCAGGTTCAGGGGAAAACCTCAAATAAACAGAAAACTAAGGAACACTCTGGTAGCCCATTATCTGGATGGTATGCATTTGTGCATACATATAATTTGTAACATGCACATGTGCATATGCCCAAATGCATAATGCACAAGTGCATAAAACCCTGAAAAAACAACTTAAATCGTGCAGATGAAAGGCTATCAAGGTGTTCCTTAGTTTTCCATGTTTTTGAGGTTTTCCCTTGAACCTCCCTCTCTCTCTCTCTCTCTCTCTCTCTCTCTCTCTATATATATATATATATATATATATATATATATATATATGCGTGTGTGTGGGGGGGGGGTGGGTGGGTGGGTGAATGTTTATAGATATAATGTAAAAATTATGTATGAATTTTAGTAAGTATAATATGAAATTTATGTATGAATGTTTACAAATATAACTATGAATATTTATAAATAAATTTTCTAAAAACTTAGTTGATTTGCGTCATAATAAATTATCTAAAAACTTAGTTGATTTGTGTCATATAACTGTTATATGATTTAAAAAATCTTAAAACATCATTTAAGAGGAATCTAGACGTTTTAACATTTTTGTCGTGTAATGTCCAGCTTACCAAACGCACCTTCTTTGGTAGATGATAGGACTTATGGGATCTTGTTTAAACTAAATCTCATTTATCCACACCCATAATCATAGTGTGTTTATGTGGCCATATTGAGAGAATGATTGTTCGCTCATGTAAATTTGATCGTTATTTTTGCATCTTAGTTATTAATATCATCCATCCTTATTTGATCTACTTCTCTACACTCATTGAACTTAAATAATCTAGAGGATAAAATAATCATTGTGCATGCGATATCTAATATTACTTGCTGGCCTCATGTACTTGCAAGTAGACATTTGTCCAGGCAAGCAAGACGGCTTTGGATAGACCCATGGACTAGTCTGGCCAAGATCCAGAGACCACAATACACACACACAGAGAGACTAGTGTTGGAAGTATATTCATAAACATTCAACACTTTGCTTGTGTAATAAGAGAAGAAGAAGAATAAAGAATATAGCCAACCTCTTCCTCATAGTCACTGCGTTCACGAATACTTGTAGCCAATCCCATAATAAATGTATCAACCGGAGCTCGGTCCTTAGTCCATCCATATTCGATAATCTCACAGCTTGCCTTCAAGACACTCTCGAACATAGCTCCCTGGCTGCTTGCCCAAGTATCAGCCTACAAAATGAATCATAAATCAAATAAACAACTCACCAAAAAAACCAAAGTAAGATACATGACTTAACCAAGATCAAAAAAATTATATATACTTGAGCACATGTAGTTAGCACAAGCGGTTTGAACCGTATAAACAGAACCCGTAGTAGATGACCTCCACGGGTAACAGCAATTTTAGAGATGCCATCAAGCAAGCAACTGAAAAGTTCTTCACAAATCCGCAGCTTTCGCCACACCGAATAGACACAAGCTTCTGCGGCTTCGACTAATAATGCCAGGGCTACATGCAACAATTTCTTTGATGATTTCCCATCTGAATCAAGGGATGCAAGACCTCTGATTTTCAATTTAACTGCTGCTTTGTAAACAGAAAGTTTGGTATTAATTCTAGCTTTCAGTAATGATCCCTGCTCCGTCCAATCACGCTTCCTTATCTGCCCAACAACATCAAAATGCATATACCAGCTCTTAAATGTTGCACTTGTTTTGCAATGTCAATGAACTACAAGCAAAACATACACAATACCTTAAATTATTTTAGACAAACCTTACCTTTAGAAAATCTGAAATTGATTTGAGTTGATCCTTTGTAATAACGTGCACCCGTTCCAAAAGCTTGGGATCAATCTGCGCTCTATCAAGAATATGTTCAATTAATTTGAAGGCAATCTCTTGTTTCTCGAGGTTCTCCACCAATTCCTCTTCAAAATAACCAACCCCCCTCCTATCACTAGCCGTGGGAGTGCCCATTCCATTCCACGCACTGCTGCTCCCCCCGTTCGTAACTAAAGCCTTCGAATTGGCATCATCTATACCTCCACTAGATGAACTAGAAGCAGCAACATTGCTAACACTAATTGGGGAGCTTTGTGACGAAGAATTAGAGCCCATTATACCCTTGGGCGAACTGCTACTTGGGAGAGCAAACTCTAGACCATCAAGCAATGAAGAAACCAATTTATTTGCATCCGATGGGATAATAGGTGGAAAACTCTCAGATAAAGCACTCAAAAAACCCTTGGAAATCCCTACATCACCAAACCTATCATTGACAGCAGCAAACACTATATCTCCCATGAAATTTGCCACATCAGAGTCGAAATCCGTATGCAATTCAGTTGCTTTACAAACGTACCCGAAGAATTCCGCATAAAAAGAAGCAATCGAAGCGTTCCCAAACGATTTTGGCCAAAATGATTGGTCAAATGAAGCTGGAATTGCTCGTATGAACTCAAGAACAATCGTTCGAGGACGAGTATCATTGTAATTGCCGCACTTGGAAATGAATCGGGCTGTTACAAGGACCGCATTGAGCTGAGATCGTGAAATTCTCGGGGATCCGGATAGGAGAGACTCCGAAGGAGGACATCGGTTGCAAATCCAAGCAATTTTGTCGAAGAATTGGCTAGGGTTCTGCGCGATCAAATCGCACAGCTCCGTCAATGCCTCCATTATCAACCAATGATCAAATACTGGAAGAAAAAGCAAAATCTAATGAAATCAAATATTCATAGTGAATTGTAGGGTTTAACTATCAGATCACGAAGCCACGAATTGGGGGAAGATCAATTTGGTTACATAAGATTGCGATTCTTTATGTAACCTCCCCCTTTGTTCACTGTAAACCCTCGTATCGGTTTGCCCTTTTCCCCTTGAGAGCAAAATACCACATTTTAACATGATGAATTGATATTTTATTACCATATTACTATATTTCAATGTAACACCCCATATTTTCCACTTGTGTTTTTTAGAATAAAAAGGCAATTTTGGTGACCAAAGTGTGAAACTTAGAACTTAAGTGGTCAAGGGGTGAAATCAAGAGTTTGGATAAGATGAAAACCATATGTTCTTCATTTCAGTGTTGGTTCATACGTTTGGGAGAAGAAATAGGGAGAGGGGAGTTAGAGAGTCAAAACCCTGATTTGGGAGTGTGAAAGAAGGATGACTTCAAGGATTGATGGTAGCATCTTCAAGGTATGATTTCTTCTTCTTCTTCTCTATGTTTGGCTAGTCTAGCATATGATTTGGGGATTGAATAATCCATTTGTTGGTTGAGTTTTAATCCATAAGAATGAAGGCAAATGATTTTGGGATTGATTCCCTATGAGTTTTAATCATTTCAGTAAGAAACTTCTTCATGTTTGCTTAGTAATCTCCATTTTTCTATGGATTGAGTTTTTGGAGTTTTGAGGTTTGAATTCATGAATCACTAGATGGATTTGATGGGTTTTATGATGTTTTAAATGTTGGTTGTCGATTTTTAATGCTTTGGTATCTAAAATATCGATTTGGGAGACTTAGAACTGGTTTGAGAACGTTTGGGGATGAGAAACCCTTGGTTTTAGGAAGAAAGCTCGTGAAGGGGGCAGACCAGTGCTCTGTGCGCCTGCCTGCGCGTTTGGAGGCGTGCCACCAGGGGCGCCAAGCTCTGGCCCCCAAACCATCTTTCCGTTTCGTTGTTCGTTCGGGTCTAGGATCGAGGCGTCGATTGGAGGGATGTTTTGGGGGTTTGTTAAGGATGTTTTGGAATGTAATTAGATGGTTTAACACCACTCTTATAATGTTAATTTAGGTGTTCGGTTTGAACTAAAGTGTGTCCCGAAGCGTGTGTCGAGGTGCTAAGGTGAGTTCCCTTACCTTCTTTGTGTGAATGAAATGTTTTACGAAAAGTTTTCATAACTGATTATGGTTACGAGCATGTTGACCTGATTAAACTATTTGAAAGGTTTTATATTACGTGATGTGAAAACGTTTATTAAAGCATGCGAGTTGTTTACACGTTCATTTCTACGTAAATGTTGATTGCATGCTGTTGGGATGTTGTTGCTATGTGTGTAGTCGGGTTGCACAGTGGAGAACTATTATTGATGCCCGAATGTCGTGCTTGGCTTTGTAAGGTGATGAATGTCGTGCCTGGCTTTGTAAGGTGAATGCCGTATCTGGCTTAATAAGGTGATGAAAGTTGAGACCACTGTGCAATACCCTTATGTGGAGTCGAGCTTTTGAATTGGAATTTTCGTTTATTGTTATAACGGTTGAATGTTTTATACTACTGTTTGTGTGGAACTATTTTAAAGAGGGAATTCACTAGACCTCATGGTCTAACCCTCGCTTTTCGAAAACTAAAACCATTTTCAGGTGTTAGTCGTGTATGGAGTTTCATCTGATGATGTTGGAAGGTCGTGTCGTGGTAGAAGAGCTAGAGGCTAGTGAAGACTTGTTGATTACCGTCGGGCTTCCTGTAGAATCTCGGTTGTGAAGGTGTTTTCCGCTGCGAGTTTAGAGTAGAACTGATGTAGATTATATTCTTTGGGACCGTTTTTTGGTTGTAACGTTGTCAATTGCATTTTATTTAATTTGGGTTGTTACAAATGGCATCAAAACCATAGTTTAAGTGATTTAGGTGACCGGATGGGCCTAAACTTAAACTGTGGAGTAGAGTGGGACACAACTGAGATATAGGAAGCCATTAGGAAAGACCTTAATCGTAGGATATCTTGACAATGGTAGTGAGGACTCTCATGTAAGGTAAATTCAAATCGCATCTGGCCAATGCTATTATGAATTTACAGGTGCATGGGCGTAATCAATCGCTATTGTAGGGATGAGTAGTGAGTGTGGCGGTATGTAGAAGGTTCTAACCTTGTATATGATAGCAAGGAGTTGATGTGTCATGGGAGATCCCTTGTGTTGTGATGTTTGTAACTTCTAGAAGAAGTGTTGTCTGGAATGTTAGTGAGTTGTCTAGAGGTAAACTCTCTGGGATAGGAAGTGAGAATTAGGTTGGCATCTTGAAAACCTTCAATTCAAGATCGAGTGAGGGAATCTAGTCTTGGATTCCTTAGTCAATCGGTTTAGTGGCAAGATTAATGAATGAAAGTTATTAGTGTGGTTTTGGAGGTATGCATAAGAGTAGGAAGTGGGATAACTGGTCAGTTTGGTAAACCATGTTGAGCGGTCGATCAGGTGGGTTGTGAAACACTTGTACTACAAGTTGTAGCATAAGTAAGAAAGCGGTTGTTGGTCATAGTATGGTACCGGTGAAGAGTTGAAATAAGTGCAACGGTTGACTTGGTTAGAGTGAATAGCCTTCAATTGCATATCGAATTTCATGCATTATGCCATTAAACGTATTACACCAGTTCTTTCATGTTAAAAGCATGTACGTGCATGACAGGTCTTCTTGTTTTGGGAAATAAGTTGACGCGTGCGAGCGCGTGTTTTATTTAAAGTAAAAGACAAACTTGTTTTCATTATACGATAAAACTTTGAACTTAGAGATCTACGAATTATTTCACGCTTTTAATTGTGGAGAGAATCTTCGTTACGAAAATATTGAAACGTTTTATTGCGAGGTTTCGATTTATAAACAAAAAGAGTATTGACTCGTTATTATTATTATATGAACGAGTGTTGGAATTGACAGACCCACTTTGGGTAAGTGATTTCGTTCGGAAATTTTCTAGTCGTATGTAAAAGGGTTTCATTGGAGACAACCGTTGTGTCGGCGTCGATTTGGATGGACAAGGTTACGAATTATCGTAAGAGTGCCAGCGAGCGATCCTTGCGGTCGTTGTGTTTTACTATTCATCTTGAGTGGTGTTGTTTCATGCATACTCAAGCTTGTTGTATGATTTTGTATCTACTGCGGGTTTTTTTAAAGAGTGCAAAATGATTTCAATCGTTGTGTCATTGTGCATGAAGGCTATGAACTCGCTAGGTCGGGGAGGGTATTACGATTGAGGTCAAGGAAAGGCTTTGGGAGTTGAATTGTCAGTTGAATAAGATGTGGTCGAGTTGTGACCTTAGCGTTGCCGTTAGAGGAGGTGGGTGAATACCGAGGGCCTCGGGCGGAGAATTCGGAATGGTGGAATGATTGTAGTTTGAACTATTGCTTGGTTATGTGAGAATAGTTTAATTGTGGTGAAATTGGAAATGGTCGAAGTGATTTCAATGGTGGAATGGTAATAAGTAGCGTTACGTTGCTCGATGTAATGTTCTCGGCGGTGAGTCTGAGTACTAAGATAGGTTGGTAATTAGATTTTGCACTAAGAAAGGTCTTGTGTTTTTCCTCAAGTGGGAACGGTGGGATATAAATTGATTGTGATGCGTGAGAAGGAACCTGTTGTGTGTGGACGGATGAGGTCGTCCGAGATCGTGTAAATGATATGGTATAGGAACACCTAGTGAGGGTATTGGGAGAACGGAAGGTCATCAATGGGGATGTGATGTCCATTGAGGCTTTGATGATTTGCTTATGCGTAAGGTGTTAGCACAACAGAGATAGATCGCGAGGAGTTGACGAGAAACGAGAATTGGTTTGAGGAATTAGGAGAAGTAAGTTCCTACGGGAATCCCTGTCTGTCGTGAGGCGGCTGGGCAATTGCGTGTCGACTGTCGATGTTGAAATCAATGATTGTTCTGTTGGATGATTGTCAGGAGGCTGGTATTGGAGAAGTAACCATGGTGTGGTTATCTTGGGAGTCTTCTTGCAAAGATGTAGGAAGTTGTTAGAAGAAAGGCGTGTATCCGGCATGACGCTGGACCACCTTGTGTGAGTGTTTCGGAAGTGAAAGATTGTGGTAGCATAAGTGATTTCTTGTGGGGCTTGACGAGCCATATAAGAACGAAATGAGTAGTGTAATTGAAGCGGGTATGCTTTGATTAGATGATCTTGACATGTGATTAGTCGAGACCCGGGGAAGGCAATTCGGGAATGTTTTTGCTTCAATGAAATGGTGTTATGGGTAGCACGAAGGAAGTAATATCTTTTGTGTGTGTAAAGACATCATGAAGGCTTGTTTGCAATGTGGTCACGTGGTGCGATAGTGGTGCGAGGAAGTAGTAGTACTTTGTACTGAAGGAACGTGTAGGTCATAGATGTAACGATGGTTTGTCGTAGTATCGAAGTATTCAACAGTGGTGAGTGTGCTCGATAGAGGTGTATGGTTTTCAGGCAGTGTGCGTTTATACTATTTGACGTCAGGAGATTGAGTTGCGTTTGGTGACTGGATGAAAGGAGAACCCTTGTTCTTCTCGATCCCATTAGATTTTGGGTGAGTTTTCATACTTCATTTGATTGTCGAAGAGGATACTGTAACCGTTAAGCTATGGTGCTTCGTTATGAAGTTTAGTCAGGAGCGTTGGAGTATTCCATGGATGTAAAGAAATGCAATGAGTGGGTCGACTGTGATGGAGAGTTAGGAACTCGTGGTAGTTCTCGGTGTTAAGTACCTTGCGAGAACTTGGCTAAAGGTCTTGACTGATGATTTTGGAGAAACCGTTCTTTTGGACTATAGCGGTGTGTGATGGGCGTTCCGTGCAATGGCTAATGGTTAACCACCATTAACCACGAACGCACAACACAAAACACTTGCACACAATTAGCGTCAAATCTGTTCTAAGTGTTCTTGATATATAAAATACAGTGGGTCTTTGTGCTATAAATCTGTTCTTAATACACTGTTTATTTGATATTGTGTGTTGTTTCTACTTAAACATATCTGTTAGTTCATCAAATACGCTTCCGCAACACATCATATTTGAACTAATAGGTTAGATAATCGTTGTCAATCAAATACGGGAACCAACATTCTTCTTCTTCTCTATGTTTGGCTAGTCTAGCATATGATTTGGGGATTGAATAATCCATTTGTTGGTTGAGTTTTAATCCATAAGAATGAAGGCAAATGATTTTGGGATTGATTCCCTATGAGTTTTAATCATTTCAGTAAGAAACTTCTTCATGTTTGCTTAGTAATCTCCATTTTTCTATGGATTGAGTTTTTGGAGTTTTGAGGTTTGAATTCATGAATCACTAGATGGATTTGATGGGTTTTATGATGTTTTAAATGTTGGTTGTCGATTTTTAATGCTTTGGTATCTAAAATATCGATTTGGGAGACTTAGAACTGGTTTGGGAAAGTTTGGGGATGAGAAACCCTTGGTTTAGGGAAGAAAGCTCGTGAAGGGGGCAGACCAGTGCTCTGCGCGCCTGGCTGCGCGTTTGGAGGCACGCCACCAGGGGCGCCAAGTTTTGGCCCCTAAACCATCTTTCCGTTTCGTTGTTCGTTCGGGTCTAGGATCGAGGCGTCGATTGGAGGGATGTTTTGGGGGTTTGTTAAGGATGTTTTGGGATGTAATTAGATGGTTTAACACCACTCTTATAATGTTAATTCAGGTGTTCGGTTTGAACTAAAGTGTGTCCCGAAGCGTGTGGCGAGGTGCTAAGGCTAAGGTGAGTTCCCTTACCTTATTTGTGTGAATGAAATGTTTTACGAAAAGTTTTCATAACTGATTATGGTTACGAGCATGTTGACCTGATTAAACTATTTGAAAGGTTTTATATTACGTGATGTGAAAACGTTTATTAAAGCATGCGAGTTGTTTATACGTTCATTTCTACGTAAA
This sequence comes from Saussurea involucrata, assembly GCA_033807775.1. Lineage (NCBI taxonomy): Eukaryota > Viridiplantae > Streptophyta > Magnoliopsida > Asterales > Asteraceae > Saussurea > Saussurea involucrata. The sequence goes on along the minus strand of CM066324.1, from coordinate 126,342,843 downwards.
TGTTGATTGCATGCTGTTGGGATGTTGTTGCTATGTGTGGAGTCGGGTTGCACAGTGGAGAACTATGATTGATGCCCGAATGTCGTGTCTGGCTTTGTAAGGTGATGAATGCCGTGCCTGTCTTTGTAAGGTGAATGTCGTACCTGGCTTAATAAGGTGATGAAAGTTGAGACCACTGTGCAATACCCTTATGTGGAGTCGAGCTTTTGAATTGGAATTTCCGTTTATTGTTATAACGGTTGAATGTTTTATACTACTGTTTGTGTGGAACTGTTTTAAAGAGGGAATTCACTAGACCTCATGGTCTAACCCTCGCTTTTCGAAAACTAAAACCATTTTCAGGTGTTAGTCGTGTATGGAGTTTCATCTGATGATGTTGGAAGGTCGTGTCGTGGTAGAAGAGCTAGAGGCTAGTGAAGACTTGTAGATTACCGTCGGGCTTCCTGTAGAATCTCGGTTGTGAAGGTGTTTTCCGCTGCGAGTTTAGAGTAGAACTGATGTAGATTATATTCTTTGGGACCGTTTTTTGGTTGTAACGTTGCCAATTACATTTTATTTAATTTGGGTTGTTACATTCAATAAAAATGCTTCAAAAATCAAAAGGTAGGAAAATTAAGTAATTAACCATACCTTTTATGATTTTTAAAAAAATAAAATAAAATATAATTAAAATTAGAGGAAATTACATAGTTGTCCCTTATGATTTATGTGGCGGTTGTTTTTTGTAAACTGACAAACGTCTGAATATGTATAATTGTTTATTTTATCCCTAAAAAATTCAACTTAAATACGTCAGTTGAAGTGAGCATTGATGATCGAATGACGGAACAGAAAGGAAAACGAAAGAATGATGCTGACAGATTTTTAGGTTGTGAAATTTTAATCATATCTCAAACACCGAAGCGTCGATTTAAGCGATTCAAGATGTTTTGGAAAGCCAACACACAAATCTACAATATCCGTGTGCATATGTGCTTAAACCGAAGTTGAAATCGAAAGAATGATGTTGGACAGAGATGAAGGGTAATTAAGTGGTCGGGTTATCACTTAAGGTGGCGTTTGGTTTGCAGATTCTAGAGAAATCTGATGGAATTTGAATGTTAAATTCCATTGACCAAATTTCATTCATTCGTTTGGTTTCTTCTTTTTCATGGAAGGAATCTCTAAATTCCATTAAAATCCACAAATGAGGGAATTCAACATTTCTTAGCAACTAGAAAGTATTTTGATGGAATTGAATGTTGTATTCTTATAATTCCAAATATACCATTTAACTTAAATATAACATAACTTAATTTAATTTAATTAATTTTGATACTTTACATTTTGTTTTATTTTACTTTTTTATTATTATTTTATTTAATATAAAAAAATATTTTCTTGAAATATATTTATTTTTTCAAACTATAATTTAGTTCATCTGACAATATATTTTATTTGGCTTGTATATATTATGGCTTTTACACATTAAAGTATTTAAAAAATATTTTTAGTTAAAAATTTATTTAATGATTATTTTATTAAAGAATTTTTTGTTTAAAAATGATAAAAAAGAGTATTTTGGTCCTTTACCAAAATTCATTCCAATTCCAAAGCTACATTATGTGAACCAAACAAAAAAATTCTAATCCCTTTAACATATTTCATTCCAATTTTGTTAACCAAACAAGTGGTCAAACCTGACAACATTTCATTTCAATTCTTTCAAAGTCAAATTTCTTTGACAGCTTCCATTTCATTCAAAAACATTATGCGACCTAAACTCCACCTAATTATTCATAGGACATCAAGGGGATATTTGTTTTTTTAGAAAAAACTCTTAATACCTCTAAAGTCTAATTAAATCGGTCAGACGTTTTTACGTTCATACCGTTTTTTTCAGATTTCAGAGGCTCTTAAGTCTGAAATATATCTGAAATTAGAAGAGGTAATCTAATATCTTATAACATCTTAAAGCATCGCCTCTGATTAATCAGAAGCGAAATAAGACTTCAGACTTCAGACCTCTTAAAAAACAAACGTCACCTAAGAGTTAAGAGGCTTTAAAAAAACAAAAAAAAACAAACAGTCTGAATTCTCTTATGTTTGACCGAATCAGACATAAGTGGCAATTAAGGTATTATTTTGAAAAAACAAACACCACATGCATGTTATAACACATCAAGTACATTTTTTAAAATAATTGTGAATTATTGATTTATGGAATGCATGTTTTATAACTCATTGGGTCATTATCTTAACTTTGTAAAAAGTTTCATGTTAACTCAGGAATATTTTTGTTCTTTTACCCTTTTTCTCCCTCTTGTACTTCACGTGCTCATCCACTTACCACTAACCACCCCTGTATTTCTTTCCCCAATAACCCCACTCCCCTTCTCTTCTCCGGTTAAGTTTCGCTATGAAACTCGCATCAAACTCACAATTCAAAAACAAACAGCACATACGCTTCAAAAATACAAGAACACCATGTGAATTCAATCAAATTTAATATGGTTGGGAACATCGATAACAAATTTATACAAAATACAGGAACGAGATAACACAATTTTAACACATATTGATAACATGATTGTTACCCGTATGAAGACATATCAAGAACACGATTTTAACACATATTGATAACATGATATAAACATAATTTAAATTTTAAAAATGTGGAGTCCACATATGTAACATCCAAAAACCAGGACAAATTTAAATCTTACTTTTACAAGGTTCACAACAACTATTTCCCAAAAACTTCATACATAAATAGAGAAGTCATAACAAGGTTTGTATATATACATCCAACCTTTATAAACAACCTACTAATCTAATTCATAATGTACACAATTAGATTATAAGGGTTGTCTACAAAATTTCCAAAACATCAATACTTCCATTAACTTCTCCATCATATCATCAAAAGCATAACTCAGGAACCTCTCGACATTCATCCCAGCTTATCCTTTCCCTAGCTAGAACCTGGTAAGAAAATTTAATTTGAAGAGATTAGGCTTACGTGTAACATCCTGAATTTTCATTAATATTATTTTAATGAGGATTGAGATTTATTTGTATTTTGGATTAAACCTTGAATTATATGGAAATTTTATAATTCAATAGGGTTAAAATACAAGGGATTAAGTTTGGTGCTACTTTTGAAAGTTTGGAAACTAGGAGGGTATGTTTGGTAATTAATGGAAAGTGTGTATGGATAAAGTATCTAAAATCAGATATTTTAGCTGAATTCTTGGTGTGGGTCGGTTTAGAGAAAGGAGAGAAAGATAGAGAGAAAAGGAAAAAGGGAGAAAGAAGGAAAACAAGGGCTTTGATCTTCAATTGGTAAGGAACTGAGTTTGGTTTTGATAAAATCTGTTGTGGGTTTATGATTGTAACCGAATCTGATTAATGAATAGGATTTCAGAATCATAAACAGCAGATTGGGGTTGGATTTGTGCAGAGAAGCAAGTTTTGGTAACAAAGGTGAGTTCATTTGTTCCTTGCTTAAATCAGTGTTTTCATGTTAAATTAAACCTTGAAATAGCTGTATAAATTAGCTATGAACTGTATGGGATGGTTTGGAATGAGCTAAATCGAACAGACATGAAAATGGATTGAATTTTAGGCTGCAGAACCGAGTTTTCCGGATAAATCGCCGTATCCGGATACCTCTGTGTTGAATGTTTCCGGACGCAGAAGAGCTATCCGGTAAGTTTTAATTTCGTATAAGTTTCCGGATGAATATAGTTACCGGATAGTATCCGGGTTACTTTAGTTTCCGGATATGTTGTCCGGATTAGTGTGTTGTCCGGATTAGATCAGTATCCGGAGAGTTGTGTATTGTCCGGAAAATTTAGTTGCCCGGACAGTCAAAGTTATCCGGAAACCCCTGTTGTCCGGACACTTTTGTGAAATTGAGAATGTTAGGTTCTGATGTCTTGATGCAGTTTCTGGATGTTTTGTCTGGTTAAGTTTTCTAAAAAATTTCTAGGGGCGCTGCCCCCAGACCCCGCAAGGGCGTTGCCCCTTGACCTCATCCGCCAACCGGGTCGCGGAACCCCCGTGCTAAGTCGCCGAAGGGGGGCATTCGAGGATGAAAATGCGATAGGTTATCTAGTATTCTTAGAGTTAAGAATATGATATAAGATGTGGTATGATATGTTGTTATGCATGTACGTTAGTAAAGTGTAATGGATCCATAGGCACTAGTGTTTGGTAATCACATGGAATAGGCGTGTGGTAATAATCGTTATTCCAGTGATGTGTGTAGTACTAATGGTTATGTGCACGTGGAATAGATGAAGATAGTCATTATTCTGATGTGTGTGGTACTAATGGTTATGTGCACGTGGGATAGATGAAGTTAGTCATTATTCTGATGTGTGTGAGAAACCCTGGAATAAACGTAATTTTCGGTTTCCAAGGAAGAAGAGGGATTGACATATGTAATTGTAATCTCTACTTCCTTTTCTAAGAAATGGGCATGTGTATATTGCGATTTCTTAGGTGGGAGAATTAATCTAGAATATGAGAAAGATTCGTAATGTGGCTCTGGAATAGGATGTGTACAGAAATGGGCATGTGTATATTGCGGTTTCTGGAATAGATGTGTACGGAACTGGGCATGTGTATATTGCGATTTCCGGAATAGAAACATTACTCTAGAATCAGTGCAGATTCGTAGTGTAGCTCTGAGACATGATATGATGATGGAATGTGTGTCAGTCATATTCATGGGATTGGATGAAAATCGTGTTAACGGAATAGAGTTATACGTATGGTAAGAAAAAGGGTAATCAAGTTTGTTATAACTTGTTTACATTGATTTTGCAAATATTATTATGGAAACGAATGTTCTCACTAGGCGTTGGCCTAATCGTTTCAAATGATGTTTTCTTACCAGGTACCGGCTCGGGAAAATAAAGGGTTGTGGGACGAGCGTTTTGGAATAGCAAAGAAGTCCATTAACAGAAGGAGATTTTGAGGGATTGCTTAGATAACTTAGTAAATCTGATTATAGTAACATAATTAGATTAATAAGTTATTTGTAGAATCCTGTATCTGTAAATGTACTCTTGAGGATTAATTCACTTGCTATTTTTGTAAGTTTGAAGTTATATTATCATAACTTGTGGAAAAATTGAGGTTCAAATTAGCCTAGAATTTGGGGCGTTACATTACGCCTAGTGAGTACATCCAGTTTTCAAATTAAAACTTTATAAGCTTTGGAAACCAATGTAAACAAGGCGTATAAACAAACCTGGTTTGCCACCATTCTTACCGTACACATACACATCTTGCGATGACGGGAACATACCCGATTCCATGGATATGACCACACTCAGTAAGTCATATCATTACGTTCGAGAGCCTACTACGAATCATCACATATTCTAGATCATTGCTCATGTCCAAGAAATTACAATTTACTTTATGCCTATTTCTTGGAGTGGAAGTAGAGATTACAATTTACTTTATGCATATCTCTTACGTTCCCATAGAAATCGGGAATTACAATTTACTTTATGCCTATTCCACAATTTCACGTCACACTATGAAATGAGAATTGCAATTTACTTTATGCCTATTCCTCATTTCACATCAACGGGAATTACAAGTTACTTTATGCCTATTCCACGTTTCTTATCACAATATGAAATGATAATTACAATTTACTTTATGCCTATTCCTCATTTCTCATCACCATACGAAATGGGAATTACAATTTACTTTATGCATATTCCTCATTTCTCATCACCTTACGAAATGGGAATTACAAGTTACTTTAACAAAACCCATCCAGTTCAACTTATCAATTCTTATTAAGACAAATTTAAAGAATGAACTCACCTGGGATTTAGAATCGAACACAGTGTGCAACACGAATCGATTTCACCTTCAATCTTTCTCAAACTAAACAATACCAAATCAAATCAGTTTAACCTGATTATTCAATCCTAAAAGATTGATTTGAATACTAAAATCAAACACTTACTGGATCAATTTTGGATGCAACGTTCTCTGCTTCTAAACCGACTTCAACAAAACAATTTGAGATCTTTTCTCAATTCATTTGTCGACTCAATCCTTAAATATAAAATCAACTTTCAATAATTGACAGAATTAACCTCCAAGTTTCAAGTTTCACAATTAACTTAAACTTTGGTCAATTACAATTTCAACTCTTAAGTTTTATCTTTACAAATAGTCCAAAACTTAGACTAATGTTACATTTCGACCCCATTCATATTGAATATAATATAATGAAAATTTTGAAGTGTTACAACATCGACTCATCTCATATAAATAAATTAAAAGTAATATCGGAATTGAGCCACGTGGCATAGTCATACATTCTTGAGAAGTAAAACAAAAAAAATTATGGATTATATTAATCAAATATTATATATTATAACAAGAAATAAATAAAATAAAATACTCTGTAATGGAAAATTTATGATATTTTTAACTATCGGTCAATAATCAATACCTTGAATATTACGAAATCGAGAATGTTGTTTTCATGATCAATTTCATAAATATCTTGAAGTGGGTGTTAATAGATAGTTAGATAAATATCTATATAGAGGTCAAATTTACATATATCTTACCTGGAATATAATGTGTCTCTTTGGTTTGGTTTGGTTTTGAGAGTACAGGTCGGTTGAAACTTTTACCATTCTTTATTGGTAAATTAAACCAAAAGAACTCGGTATATTATACAATGATGTAAGATATATATCTAAAGACCTTTGTCTCTGTTGTCAAATCATATTGTACACCGAGTGGCGGACTTAGTGCATTGTGGGGGGGGGGGGGGGGGTAGGACCCCACTAAAAAAAACAATTTAGAAACTTTTAGGTTAAAAATATATAATTTTCAACTTTCTACCCTAATGTTTCTCATTAATTTTTTGTCCGAGACCCCATCAACCAAGAAAATGTTTCGAAATCAACCAAACAACAGAAACTACTCTCGAAATCGATTAAAAAACCAAAACAAAACCCTCGAAATCTGTAACACCCTAAAATTTGGGGTAAATTTAAACCTGAACAATTTACGGAAATGAGCTAAATGACATAAACGAATCACCCAAAAAGGGGAAGTAATATTGTGGCGTTTAAATTACAAATAATCGAACGAAATAAGTTCAACAACCTACTAATCTAGACTTAGCAAAGTTCATATTATATACGGGTGTTGCTTTCTGTTGGTCCCGAAGGGTTATACAAGTTTGTAGAAGGGGGGGGGGTTGAATACAAACACACGATTTTTACTTTCTAAATTGTTTATTGATAAATCTCAAACAATTTACAACTTGTTGCGAAACAAGATTAAGGATTAACCTAATCTACACAAGTTAAGAACACTAAGTTTCTTGCACTAGAATTAAGCTAGAAAGGAGATAAGGAAATTACGAATAATATACTAACACAAAGATAGAGAGAAGAATATGGTTGAGCACTTCATTTTGAAGTAGGGTTTCTTCTTATATACTGCATGCATTTAATGCATAGCAGTACTACTTTACACGTGGCCGCAGCTGATTGGTTGCATGGTTTGACCTTTGTAGACAACCTAGTAGCCGCATGATGAACAGTGTAGAATCAGAGTTGGTTGTACGAATCTGGACAAAAGGGATGTCCGTTCTGACAGTTCGTACGGAGACGTGCAAGGGGATAAGACAAAAGTAACTTGTAGAGTAAACTTCATGATCAGCGTTCGTTGAACAGTACTTTATCAGCGAGTGACAAAGCTCAGCGATCGCTGAAGTCTTCTACTTGAAACTTCACGTTGTGTGGACAAGTCTTGGTTTCGCTGATATCCGCATCAGTTCATTAGTAGACTTTGTCGCTGGTTCTTGGGCTTGATCTTCGACTTCAGCATAGAACCTTTGTTGACGTGAAACTTGTCTTCAGGGATCATAAGTAAACAACTATAACTTATCAACGATCATCATTAAGACTGAACAGGCTCAGAGCTTATGGATGAACAGTGTTCGCTGAATGTCTAATTTAAAAGCACAAGTTTCCTATCAGCGGTACTGTAGAGACATAGTACTTATCAGCGATAGTGAAACTCTAATACATATTGTTTACTTACAATTTTCACTAAGTGTTTCTTAAAGAGTCATTATCAAATCACTGAGGGTTTGGATCAACAATCTCCCCCTATTTGATTATGACATAGCAATGAAGGAAAATTGCTAAGTATGAAAACATAAGGATAAATAGAACTCATAAAATATTTGTCCCTTTTACTGTTTTCTGGGATCTTTTGAGTACTGATGGAGTAAAGTACATTAGCTGCAATTTTTCTTTAAACTTCGTAAAGGTTACATAGGGAAGTGGAAAAATTACAAGTACAACAAATAAATTTACAAGTACAAAAGATACAAGCTGATGAAGATAGAAGAGTTACAAGGAAATCCTATCAGCTATAAGGGTTCTTCCTTAACAAGAAATTCATCAAGAGTTCTTGTAGAGGGAATCATCCAGTCAGGGACTGTTTCACCAAGATTTCGTCTATTATGAGCTTCAGTAAAGATTAGGGGCTTCATGTATTGTCCTAGAAGATCATCTCTGAATCCGCACCAATAGATGAGATCCCTGAGTTGTTCAAGAGGAGTGTTGGGAAGCTCAGAGATGCGTTGAAAGTGTTCTCGTCCATCGTAGTCGTGAAAGAAGATGCCATACGGTTCGCTTAAGACTTTTCCAGGGATGAAGCGTTCACCAGGGGACAGGGAGGTGTCAAGCGCTGAGAGATCAGGTTCAGAACCAAGTACTTCACCGCGTGAGAAACCAATACCTATTTCATTCCGGATAGGAGGACCTGAGGTTGAAGGTTTTAACATTTTCTTTGCAGAGGCCCTTCTTTGTTGAGTTGGATTAGGAGGAGGAGGAGGAATATCCACAGCTGATGAAACCAAGTCGATCTGAGAATTTATGATTTTCTCGACATGGCTCTTATATTGTGAGCGAGATCGCTGAATGGCTATTCGCATCTCCAACCATTCAGAGAAATCGTACTTCTTGATTGTAGCAGCATAGATGGTCTACTTGGTACCATTTTCTCTGAATATGTCAACTTCAACAACAGGACCGCCTATGGTCGATCTTCCCCTGATGTTCACCTTGTTGATTCTGTTAGCCTTAGATCGATAGTGCAGTCTTTCTTTGCACCATTCTAAGGTAGAATCAGATACCTTTGTCTTTTCTTCGATGATCTTCTGGGCGTCTTCCCATAATTGGCGTTGAACTTCGATGGGAGTTCTCTTCAGTGATGGATCTTTCACTGATTGTTGGACAAGCTGGATGACGTAGGCTTTATCTTGTTCTTCAGCTTTCCTTCGATCATCGAGTTGTTTTTCAGCTTTGAGATGATCAGTGTATTCCTTTCTCGAAAGTCTGAACTTTGGGACAAGGATTTTGTCACGAGAAAGGATGATTCGCTAATCTTCTAGCTGTTTGATCATGGCTTCTCTTTTCTTCAGATCTTCTTCACTTAGCGTTTGAGGAGCCAAGGAAGGTCTTTTGTTGTGAGAGAGCAGTTCTTCTTCATGTTCTTCAGTCTCAGTGTTGAAATCCAAGACTGGGATTATTTCTTCAGATCTAGTGGCTGGGATTATTGGTGTTGCAGCATGAGAACCTTCAGCTGGATCCTCAAGCAGGGGAGAGGACTAGCTGAAAAGCAACGATCGTCTAAGTAAGATCATTTGGTAGAAAGAGATAGAGAAAAGAATGAGGGTTAAGTGTTTAGAGGTTTTATAGAGATGAGAACTGAGGTTGAGAAGGGATAGAGGAGGGATGCAGTATAAGGGAATAGAGTGTAAGTTACCTGACAAACTGGCTTTCAAAGCAAGATCATCAGATTGCCTTCTACAGCGAGGCCATTGTTTTTGCCTTGGTCTGCTTCAGTCGATGCAGATCTTTTGGTGTTCCCCTCCCCTGATTGTTCAGTGAAGATAATCCCTTTTTGAGCTGGGGCGTTCTTGATAGGCTGGACGAAGAAGAAATCATCATCATTGTCATCATCATCATCGTTTTTAGGAGATGAGGATGGTTCATCGTCAACGATGTCGATTGGTTCATCGTCTTCAGCTTCTTCTTCAGATTCGACCTCAGTCGCATAAGGTTCGGTCACATCAGCAACAACTTCATCATGTTGCTCTTCGAGTTGCTCCCCCTCAGATACAGATGGAGGTTTCTCGGTTCCCTCAGGGTTTTCAACTTTTTGAGGTTGTTCGTTTGAAGCAGCAGTAGCATCAGTTTCATTTGTCTCCCCCTCAGCATTATGGGGAAGACCTTCATCGTTCTTCTCCCCCTCTTCCACATGATGAGTGGGGGAGGTAACTGGAATTTCAGCGGCATCGGCAGTCATAGGATCACTGTCATCTAGGCCAGTGATACCCATGAAGGTTTCAATCACTGCTATTTTGTCTTCCAGGCCAGAAATAGCAGGATTGAGGCTTTGAAGATCCTCTCGATCAGCCTGAGTAAAGTGCGAAGGGACACAGGTAGCAGCATTCAGGCGATCGAGGATTTGCTGCAGTAAGTTGGTGGCGGTGCTGACATCCGTCTTCAAGGAAGAGACTTCTCCCTGAAGTGCACCAACCGCTATCTTCAGCGATGTGACTTCGCTGGACAGAGTGGTATGGGAGAAGTTGAGAGTGTTGATGGCAGTAGAGTTGTCAGCAAGAGTAGAGGCAAAACTTGCAATGTTGCCATCCACCTTCTCCATATCAGCACTGGAGGCTTTCTTTTCTACCTCTGTTGTCAGCGTCTCGAGGTTCTCTCCGATGTCTGTAACCGCTGAAGAGTTAGTAGAGAGAGTGGTGTTGTAAGATTCCACTTTTGTCACCAAGTCTTTAAGGGACTTGTTGATGTCTCCCAAATTCGGATCTGTAACAGTAAACAACTTGTGAACAAAGGAAAGCTCAGAAGTTTGGGGTTTTGAGAGAGAAGTGTTTGGGATTTTGTGTATACCTACATGGTGGTTGACGAACTCATCGAAACTTCGATAGCCTGTAAATGTTTCCATGTCGTCCGCCAAAGAGCTTTGTCGCTGAGAAGTGCCTGCAGGTCCTATGTTATGCGCCATCATCTTCTATAGGTGATCAGCACAAGTATCGTTGAGGATGATGTTTTGTGCAGAGAACGGGGGGAAAATAGGTGGAGTGTCCAAAGAAAGAGTGGGAGGAGTGATGGTTGAGAAGAGGGTTTCGGTAACGGGTTCAGTGTTGGATCCGCTGAGAAATACTTCTTCAGTCTGTAGAGAGCCTGAAGGAGTGGGGTTCAGTTCTAAGTTTATAACCTCAGCGTTTAGAGACGCTGAAGTTGGGATGGAAGGGGTGGCTTATCAGCTGTGGCAGAGCGTACCACGGAACTATCCAACGGCTCTTGTATAGAAAGAGTCGCGGAGTCTTCAGCCAGTGAGGGCTTGGGGGTTTGCTCCTTGGTTTTCTTGATCCTTTCGGAATCAAGTTGGGAAGTAGAGTGTTTCCTTTTTCGAGAAGGAGTGGAGGTTGCAGCATGGGTATCAGCGGTGGGGATTTCCGCTGAAGTAGCCGTAGAAGTAGAAGAAGGAGGATTGAGAATAGATAAGATAGTAGAAAGACGTACCTCGTTTGGCATGGGACTGAAGTCGAGCACCTTAGGGCCAACCTGAGAGAGTCTCAGGTCACCCACTTTTGGGTAGTTGTCCCCAAGTCCGTTTAGAAAGATAGCACTGATAAACCGAGGATATGGAACGCATGTTGGTCTATCAGCCATGTCTACTCTGAACGCCAGATCGTCGTAGATGATTGATGCCCAGTCAACGTGTAGACCTTTCAGCAGTGCATATCCCATGGCCTGCTGAGGTTGAGCAGCTTGGTCAGAAGAACCAACTTTAGCTGTCATGCAGCTTATTAGGTGAGCGAAGATGAAGTTCATCTCTCTTGGCATCTTGGACTTCTTGATCAGGGTCCGCTTTTTGTCAGGGCGTTCATCTCTCCCTGTTTCCCACACATACTTCATTGCATCAAAGAATGCAGTGATTGCTTCCCTATCAGCTAGGTTTTTGTGGTTTGGCAGAGGAACAAAACGTTTTTCTTTGGTGGCTGCGGGGAGGTTTAGTGCACGCCTGATAGTAGCAGGGTTGATTTTGGAGGTGCCATATTTGGTGTCACAGAGGATGACATCAAGTAGTTTCTTTGGGTCTTTGGGTGAGGGTACCTGAGCTCGTCTGGTAGTATACCAGAACTGTGATATAAGGGATCAATGAGCTGGGGGTGCAATAGTCAGGGCTGTCGATATGGGCCAGGTCTTGAGAAAATTCACAGCATCATCAAGATGTTTGACCTGCTTCCTTTGAGGGAAATCGAAGAGAGCATAATGGTTGTTGTGCTGAAATGTAACTTGCTCAAGTTTAAACTTAACCTGAGGAGCTTTTGTGAGAACCACTTTCTCAGCAGCAGTAGAAGATTTGGTAGTAGGAGCGTCAGTGGAAGATGCCATTTCTGTTTATAGAAGAATATGAACAGAAGAGCTTAAAATGAATAAAATATTCAAAATAAGGGTTTTGTAGAAATTGGGGTTTTCTAGTTTTGACAAAGATTTAAAAACTAGTGGATGTCTTATTTTCCTGCTACCTTTTGAAATAAGTATTCTGGAAAAACATAAGAAGAACAAGTTTAAGATATTTGCATTAAACTTGAAGAACAACCATGAAGATTGTATTTATAAAATCATGAAAAGAAAATGATTTTATTTTAAGAAAGTACTTTTGTTTGATCTTTTAAAAACAATAATAAGATTAGAAACAAGTTAATGACAGGTAAATAATAAGAATATTAACCTTGGTTATCGAAGAAGAAGATGAACAGTTTCTGGAAACAAGAGATCACAGTGCAACAATGTTCTTTCTTGGAAGAGAAGTTGTTCGCGTAAAGGTAAAAATATAAACTCAAATGGTTTATATAGTGAGAGTTAGAGAGAAAAACTTGAGCGGGAAAAGTTTTTCATGATGACACGGACACGTCCCATGAATTTGATTGGACAAGGAAGTCGAAACGGGCGAATGTGTCAGAGAAAACGTGCCATGACTTATCCGTTATGATGACGTCATAAACGTCCTTTCATATTTTAGGATGTCTCTGAGGTTTTTGAAAAAACTCAGGGATATTTTGAAAATATGAAGCACTGAATCAGAAATATCAGTGTCAGAGTTTAGAAATTTCAAAAGTATCACTGAAAGGAAGATATATTCAGCGATGTGATTTGTTTTGAAATCTTTCAGTTCTAGGCGAACGTCAGTGAGCAAGAGAGAACATACCTTGATATCAGCGAATCAATTTTGTTAAGAGAGAAGGTGATAGAATGGTTTATACAAGTTCATTTATCACTGATCAAATGCGAACTACTGAAGATTTTATTCTTCTAAGTTCAGCATTCCAAGCTCGCTGATGAGAAAGTTGAATCTTGTCTCATCAAGAGGTTTGGTGAAAAGATCAGCTAACTGAAAGTCAGTTGAGATAAAATGAAGTTCTATATCACCATTCATCACATGATCTCTGATAAAATGATACCTGATTTAGATGTGTTTGGTCTTTGAGTGTAGCACTGGATTGTTGGCTATAACGATAGCACCAGTGCTGTCGCAATATATTGGAATCTTTGAGAGTTGTAAGTCATAGTCCAGTAGTTGATTTCTCATCCACAAGACCTGAGAACAACAGCTTCCAGCGGCTACGTACTCAGCTTCAGCAGTTGAGGTGGACACTGAATTTTGCTTTTTACTTGTCCAACTCACCAGCTTTCCACCTAGGAGCTGACAGCCTCCTGTGGTGCTTTTCCTATCCAATTTGCAACCTGCAAAATCACTATCTGAATAGGCGATTAGATCAAACCCTGAGTCTTTGGGATACCAAAGACCTAGGTTAGGAGTACCCTTAAGGTAACGAAAATTCGTTTTACAACGATCAAGTGAGATTCCTTAGGTTCAGCTTGATATCGTGCACACAAACAGGTTGCATACATCATATCAGACTGGCTAGCTGTAAGATACAGAAGAGAGCCGGTCATCCCACGGTACATCGTAACATTAACAGGTTTTCCAGAAGGATCCTTGTTTAGTGTCAGCGGTGGTGCCATAGGGGTTTTCATAGCTGAACTCTGAGTTAAATCAAATTTCTTCAGCATATCCTTTACATACTTTCCCTGATTAATGAAAGTTCCCTTTTCATTTTGTTTTATCTGAAGACCAAGGAAATATGTCAGCTCACCCATCATACTCATTTTATACTCTGCTTTCATCCTTTCAGAGAAACGAGTACAAAGGTCAGGGTTAGTAGAACCAAATATAATATCATCGACATATATTTGAACAAGAATGATATGACCTTTTACTTTCCTGAAAAATAGAGTTTTGTCGATTTTACCACGCTCAAATTTTTCGATAAGAAGATAAGATGAGAGAGTGTCATACCATGCACGAGGAACTTGCTTTAAGCCATAGAGTGCCTCATTCAGTTTATAAACATAACCTGGATGCTTAGGATCTAAGAATCCTGGAGGTTGTTCCACGTAGACTTCTTCATTCAACTTTCCATTTAGGAATGTTGACTTAACATCCATTTGATAAGCTTTGAAGTCTTTGTGTACAGCGTAAGCTAAGAAAAGACGAATGGCTTCTAGTCTTGCCACAGGAGCAAAGGTTTCATCGTAATCTATACCTTCCTCTTGTCTATATCCCTAAGCAACAAGACGAGCCTTGTTGCGGGTTACAGTTCCATGTTCATCCAACTTGTTACGATAGACCCAGTTAGTGCCTATCACTGACTTGTCGGATGGTCTAGGAACAAGCTTCCAAACTTTGTTTCTTTCGAATTCAGTCAACTCTTCTTGTATAGCACTGACCCAGTTCGGATCTTGGAGGGCATCATCTGTTTTCTTTGGTTCAATCAGAGAAATAAAGTTAACAAATAAACAAATATTACCTGCACTTCGTCGATTCTGAACACCAGCGTTTGGATCACCAAGAATTTGTTCAATAGGGTGATTGATAGTCCATCGCTGAGCCGGAGCGTGAGTTGATGGCTCAATCTGAACTTCTGGAGGAGCTGAGGATGAGGCTTCAGCAACTTTTGGTATATCAGCCAAGAGAGGAATAGGTGCATATGTCATTTCATTCACTGATTGTTGAGAATTAGATGGTATGTCTGAGACAGAAGGTTCAGAAGCAGGCATAGTGTTTAAAGGAACAACTGAGACCCATGAAGTTTCAGCTTCACTATTCTGCATGCTTGGGATGATAGTAGGATCATCATCTTCAGCGGGATGAGTATGAGGAGTGGGAATATCTTCTGAATCACCAAGATGAGAGAACATCCATTGATTCAGTTCTTCAGTATCAGCAGAAGATCTAGAGTTCGTTGAGCGGGATTCGTCAAAGGTGACGTGGATCAAACTTTCCAAGGGCATTGAAGAATATCCAAGAAAGATTCCATCATCAGCCTTTGGATCAAACTTTCCAAGGGCATCTCTGTTGTTCAGTATGAAACACTGACATCTAAAGATGTGAAGAAAGCTGATATAAGGCTTTCTCCCATGAAAACGTTCATAGGCTGTTTTCTTGAATTTTTGACGATCAACGACCTGTTTTGAGTAAAACAAGCAGTGTTGACAGCTTCTGCCCAAAACTGAGTAGGCAGGTGAGAATCGATGAGCATTGATCGTGCGGCTTCAATGATAGTTTTATTTCTTCTTTCAGAGACTCCATTTTGTTGCGGTGTTCTCACTGATGAGAAGTTGTGAGAAATACCCTTACTTTCAAAGAAGGAATCAAGAGAACTGTTTTTGAATTCAGTTCCATGATCACTCCTTATTGAGCGAACGGTCATGTTGTTCAGGACTTCCATTTTCCTAACAAAGGTGATGAGTTCTTCAAGGGTGTCACTCTTAAAACGAAGAAACATTACCCAGGTATAGCGAGAGAATTCATCAACTATGACCAAATTATATTTCTTTCCAGCGATGGATTATTTGTTAACAGGGCCAAACAAATCCATATGGAGTAGTTGTCGAGGATATGACACTGAGGAGACTTGCTTAGATTTGAAGCTTGCTTTGGTCTGTTTCCCTTTCTCACACGCTGAACATAAGGACTCTTTGGCGTATGAGTGTTAAGGTAGACCAGTGACCAACTCTTTAGAAGAAAGAGTATTCAGTGTCTTAAAGTTGAGATGAGATAGCCTCTTATGCCATAGCCAGTTGACATCAGATGAGGCTTTTGAGAAGAAACAGGAGTTCTCAGTGGTAGTAGAGTCCATGTTTATTACATAAACATTTTCCATACGATAACCGCTGAGAGCTATCTTCTCCTTTTTGTCAGTGACAAAACAGGATTCCTTAGTGAATATCACTTTGTTATCCTTGTCACATAGCTGACTTATGCTTAGAAGATTATGCTTCAGTCCTTCAACATATGCAACTCTTCCAAAGGTTGTTGTACCATTAGAGAGTACACCAAAACCTCGGGTATAGCCTTTTCCATTTCCACCGAAGGTCACAGAGGGACCCTTCTTTTTTTTATACTCAATGAGTATGTTTTTCTTTCCAGTCATGTGTCTTGAGCATCCGCTATCGAGATACCAGATACCCTTCCTAACCTGCAAACAAAGGAAGATTAGTTTGACTTGGGCACCCATTTAACCATGGGTCCACATTTGTCAGTGGTGGTAGAGGAAGTGGAAGGTTCAGCAATCTTCGCAGCATTTGAAGATTCAACTTTGGTGTCAGTCTTCACTTTGGTTAATTTCTTAACCTCAGTGGTCTTCTTTGCTTTGTGGCAATCATCAAGGGATTCGATCGTTTGCATAAATAGAGACCTCAATGGGTCTATTCTGTTTTACGATTTCAAAGAGTTTTAAGCGAAGATTTCCTCTCGATCTTCTTGTTGTTCTTTGCCCGATCATTACTAATCTTGCGAGAATCTGCGACTCAGTTAGGATTTTCGAGGTCTTAGAGCGCTTATATATAAAGTACGATTTCTTCGATTTCTCCAATCTGTTTTTAGAAGTGTCGATGGATCCTGAGAGCAATATTCAAGAACAGTCGGATCTTGATGACTTTAGGAGGTTAGCTAAAATCCCTGCGTGGGTCAAATTAATTTACGCAGGTCAGATTCGATCGAACGAATGTCCCGAGGGTTATATCGTGATATACGAATATCCCTTTAAGATTGGTTTTGAATGGCCCTACTCACTTCTAGCTAAGGCTTTTATGCTAGAATTTGACTTAGCACCGGGTCAGCTAATGCCCCAGTTTTGGCGAGTTGTACAAGTGATCGAACGTGTCACTAAGAATTGGGAATCTCCCATGAATGTACGCGACCTCCTTTTGGCTTATCAAGCCAAGAAGGATGGGAGTCATCGTTGCAGTTTATACTCTAGACTTAAAGGTGATCGGGTTCTGGTCTTTAGGACCGCTGTGAACGATCGCGAGTGGAAGACTCGGTACGCATTTGTGCGTAAGTCGACCTTTGACTCTGAGAGTGATTGGATTAGGGCCAGCTGGAATACATCGGGTGAGCTTTGTACTTTTTTGTTGTCTGTCGTCTGCGTTTTTTGGTTTTTAACTTGTTTGTTTATATGTCGATAGCCATAAAGTTCGAGGACGTGAAGCCTTACGCTAACTCTCAAGCAAAGATCGACGCGTTCTTAGAGTTCAGCACTGGGGAACGGTCGTTTGTCGTACGACAATTGGTGGACGACGACGAGGATTTAGTATACTTAGGAGAAAATCAGGGGGAGAAACGTGAGAAAGAAGGGGAGTCGAAAGAAGAAAGAGAGATGACTGGTAAGCGTACCTTCTTATTTCTTTCTGTGTTAATTCGATTCTTCTTCCCTTGATTTTCATAATTTTTATTCTTCCGTGGTTTCCAGAGGAGTCTCAACCACGGATGATGCGTGTCTCTGCTAAAAGAGCAGCTGATCTCGAGCTTGCTCGTAAGGGCATGGAGCAGAGGCAGAAGCTTATGTCTGTTGGTCCAGATGTTCTGAAGAAGACGCGGACGACGATTCCGAGGGAACCGTCTTCGGGAGTTCATGACTCGTCTAGAGTCGTTACGCCTGAAAAGGCGAAGGTCGCATCGCCCAAGAAGTCGACTTTTGATGCGATCGCTGCGACGCCTATTAATTCTGCGCCTCCGGCGAAAACAGCGAAGTCCTCGTCAGCCACGTCGAATCCTTTGTCGGCCGGCAAGGGCAAGGATCAGCCGACGGGAGGGGCTAAGGTCACGACAGTTAATTTTACATTGCCGTCGAACTTTATGGCCAGCAGTGTCCTGGACGGGACGAACCTATTTCCTCACTTGGGGAAATATCTGCTCTCTTCTTTCAGGGAGCATTTCGTGGGATTTCCTATCGAGGAGACGGGAGCTCATGTCGCCGGGCTGGCTTTCATGGTAAGTCTTTCTTTCAAGAATTGGTTCGTTTGTCGGTGTCGTTGTTCGTTGTTCGTTGTCGGTGTCATTGTTCGTTGTCGGTGTCGTTGTTCGTTGTCGTATGTTTATTTACAATATTAATTTTATGATTTTGTAGGCGTTACAGGCTTCCCTAGCTTTGCGGGGTGAGACAATGAAGATAAAGTATCTAATGTCTGCTGCGCACGAGAGGGAGAACGCGGCGTCGGATAGGGCGAAGGTCGCCGCAGAGCGCGAAGAGGCTCTGTTAAAACGTCTGGATGACGCCCGAAAACATTTAGAGGTCGTCGGTCGTGCGAAGGATGATGTCAGTCATCGCCTAGCGTAGTCCTTATCCATGATTGCCGACCAGATGGAGGAGATAGAGAGGATTAAAGAATCTTTGGCTGCAGCTACAAAGGAAGCTGAGGATTCCAAATCTAAGGTAGAGAGTCTGGAGAGAGATGTACAAGCTGCTAAGGATGAGGGTAAGTCTGTTTTTGCCATAGCTCGTCTGACTGCTAGGGCAGCGATTATGAGGCGACATCTAGCGGGGAAGGACCCTCTTGCTTCGGCCTCGGAAGAGCTCGACATTTACTTGAAGGGCGTCGGGTCGGTGAGAGACCTTGATTCGGATGATGAGAAGGAGATCGAGGAGGAGTTGGTGGATGGAGGTCTTCAGGGCAGGACCTCAGGCAAGGATGCGACTGATGCTCCTCCTCAAGTTTAGAAATATATCTTCGTTTATTTCTGTTTTTTGTTGCTCGATCGTTGGTGGTCGAGCTTTTTGTAAATGACAGTTTATTCGATGAATGAAATTCGGGCTTCTTTTGAACTTGCGTTTTATAAAATATCACATCGACTGTCAAATTCATAAAATACAAGGAATCATGCGACTTAGGCATCTATTGTAACACAATAACTGGAACGTAAGCCATAAGACTTTTAAATCGTATATATAAACATAAGCACATGCGACTAAAGCATACATTCGGAGTATGAAATTTTTCTAAGTTAAGAAACTTAGATCATGAGATTGCTAGACCTCACGATCGTACGACTAAGTCGTGCGATTAATTCGAATCGTGTGCCCCTGTAGAAGGATGATCAAGTCATAGACCTGATCGTTTATGTCGTGCGACCTTGCGAAACTAGAGTCGTTTGATTATTGTCGTGCGATTTTGCGGAATAAACAATGTCAGAGGTTGGTCGTTGGCTAACCAACGACCCTCCGATGCTTAAGTCAGTAACCGTCGTTGTTTAAAAAATCATATGAAAAAATAGAAAAGGGTTTAGAAGACGTACCTTTTCTGACGCGTCGTGCCCAACTACGTGGGACGTCTTGATTATTGCTACCATCCTGCCCCTTGTGGCGATTTTAAGATGATACACTAAATGTCGTCGTGAATCGCCACAATACAAGGTCTATTTACGCGGCTTCAGAGTGGTTTTATAGCAATCACGAGCGACTTTCGGCTCACTTTTTATCTCCTGGATCCCCCACGGCGTAGGGAACTTCAGAGTCTGATGATACGTCGAGGGAACGACCTTCATCTCATGGATCCATGGTCGACCTAAGATGATGTTATAAGCCGACGCACAGTCGATGACGCTGAACTTGGTTTGTTTGTTGATTCCTCCGGCGTAGACTGGCAATATGATATCTCCATAGGTGCTCGTCGCTTCTCCATTGAAACCGACCAAAGTTGTCGAACGTCGGGTGATTTCCGAACGATCGATTCCCATGGCCTTGATGGTGCCAAGGAAGATGACGTTCGCTGAACTGCCCCCATCGACCAAGACTCGTCGAGTTAAACAATTACCAACCGTGAGTTGAATGATCAACCCGTCATGATGTTTCTGGTACGAGTCGCCGAGGTCGTCTTGGTCGAAAACGATCTTCATAGCTTCCAACTCCAGATCTTTTTTAGGCCTTGATGAATGCGGGATAGGCCGATTGTCAGGTGCTTGACTGGCCTAACGTTTGGCCGCGGAGTACGTCAGACCACATACGTCGGAACCACCGGTGATACAATTGACGACTTTCGCATGCTCGGGGGTTGACGGTCGAACGTCGTTAGCTGGGGTAACGACGTCGTCGATGATGTCTTTTAAATTGCCCTTCGGGACGTGATACGCCAGCTCCTTTTTGAGAGCTATGCAATCATCTGTCGCGTGACCATGGTCGACATGAAAGTCGCACCATTTAGATTTATCTTTCTTAGCGTCGTCCTGATCGGACTTCTTTGGCCATCGAATAGTCGCCTGGGCGGTCTTCAGAGCTTCGACCAAATCTTTAGTGGATCCTTTGAATCCATAAGAGGATATCTTGGGGCACTGAGGAAACTTGGTCGCGGTCTTAGCCTCTGCTTTCGTCTTGAATCGGACGTTCGAGAACTGGCGCGTGGGCTCTATTTTGGAAATTGCTTTTGTCTTGAACTCGGGCTTTTTCACACCTAACGACCTTTTGTTGTCGATATGCTTGCGATGAAAGGCAGCGTCGTCCTCTACTCTCATGTATGCTAGGGTTCGAGCTCGGACGTCTTCGAAATTCTCCGGAGGATACTTGGTCAAGTCAGTGTATAAACCTGAGCTGTCGTCCAGACCACGTTTATAGGCTTCAATTGCAGTCTTGATGTCACAATTGCGAATCCTGATCATTTCCGCATTGAATCGATTTAAATAACTGTGGATAGACTCACTGGTCTTCTGCACGACGTAATACATGTCACTGGTCTGCTTCTCCATCTTGCGACTGCTGGCGAATTGCTGGGAGAATTGGTTGACCAATTCAGCGAACGACCTGATGGACATGGGTTTGAGATTGATCAACCATTGGAGAGCAGGACCGGTGAGAGTCGCACCGAAGCTTTTGCACATACAGACCTCCTGATACATGTGTGGGATCGAGATCGTCCGCATGAGCTGCTTATACTGCGCGACGTGCTCTGTTGGATCGGTCACTCCCGAATACTTGAGCGTAAAGGCGGGGACGTTGTACTTCTTCGGGACCTCGACATTCGCGATCTCATCGATGAAGGGTGACACCTGAAATCCTGATCGAGGTTCGACATCAACGGGCACGGATGCCCCAGGTAGCTTGGCGAGCAAATATAGGACGCACTCGTTCTGATCTTCTAGCATTTTCAATCGCTGGACGACGGGGTCATTGGGGTCGAGATTTGCCCCTGCTTGCGGATTGATTCCTGAACTGGTGCCATTGCCATGTGACGAGCCATTGGCGTCTCCGTTGAAAGGAACAAAATACGGCTGCGACCCATTCTGAAATGGCTGCGATCCATTCTGAAATGGCTGCGACCCATTCTAAAATGGCTGCGATCCATTCTGAAATGGCTGCGACCCATTTTGCATGGGTGGTGGCCTTATGTGCTGAGGAGGAACCGTCCCGAACTGGGGATTTGGATTGAACGGTCCCGGCTGCTGGTTCTGCAAGAACGGACCTGGATGTTGATTCTGAGCGAACGGACCTGATCCTGGACCTGGATTATGCGCGAATGGTCGAGGAGCATTCTGACCGAACGATCCTTGGCCTGGATTCTGAACGAATGGCCTAGGACCATTGTGGTCCAAAGGGATTCCTTATTCGTGCGATCTCCTCAGCTGCTCTGCGACTTTGCTCTGCCATGGCGTTGATTTGATTTCGAGCGACTTCAAGCTCCTGGTACATCTGGGCAATGACATGCTGTTGATCTCCAGGGACTGCCATTTTCTTGAAACAGAGAAAAATAAAGCTCCAAGAAACCGTTAGTAAGACGCGCGTTTATCGAAGATTTTCTCTAGACGGGGTCCCACGGATGGCGCCAAACTGTTAATACCAAAAATCGCACCAAAGGGACAACTTAAGGTCGATGTGGACTTTAAAAACTAAAGAAAGGAATCGTTCGACAAAGGCGTGCGACAAAGACAAAAATGTAAATGAGACAGAGGATTTGACGACGCAGGAAAAACCTCAACGAGGAAAAAACCTGCAGACGACAATGGATGTCGTCGATGCACTATGGTCGCCAATCAGGGGCGATGTCCTTGGTGTTCCGGGTGTCGATCGTACAGAGATTACAATACAAATGAAGGGAAAGACTTCGAAATGTAAAGTACAAGTGTTTGAAATGTAAAAACAGTGTGCGTCGTGTGTGAAAACTATGTGTGAACTGTTGGTCGAGAGTGAAAGTCGTGCGTCGAGAGTGATCTTCTATGAATGATCTCTTTGCTTCGAATGAATATTCTTCGAGTGTTTGCGTTTGCTTCTGTTGTTCGATGTTCGATCGTTCAGTGTTCTATCTCTCTTCCTGTATTATTCGATCCCCCGAAACTGAGCATTAAACATGGGATTTATAGTCTTTGGATGATGTTAATTGAATCATTAAGATCTTTGATGATTGTTGTAACGGTCGTCGTCTTCAATGTGGGATTAGATGCTCATAACTGATTTCGTCGGTTATAGCCGTTGTCCATTAATGACTTTGATTCCTGCATTAATCACTGAACAAATATAACAGTCGTATAACGCGTTAGTCGGTCGAGGTCGCATGATTCTACGCGACGGTCGTGCGAAGTAGGCGACGTCGAGGTCGAGTGTCATGAGGAACTCTCGACTTACCTTTTAGGAGGGACGACGGAGGTTTTTTAGGTCTTTGTCGGGACCTTATCTTAATACAAGATATAGCCCATAACATGTGTCTTACCTTTTCTGGTCGTGGTCGAGACCTATGAAATTTTGCCCAAACATCAGCTATTTTTTTGACGCGAATATCCCTCGCGAGAGTGCCCATGGCATTCTCGCCATGACACTCTCGCCAACCCTGTACCGAGAGTTCATGGTGAGTAGTAGCAGTCAAATGGAGAAAATGAAAGGAGAGTTTGCTGCTGATCTGACACAATTCTCACACTCCACACTTGAATTAATGAAAATAAATCGGTGCATGCAAAATATGGTTACGTAGAGTAGTTTTAACACATGCATGTGTACATGCATGCACACACACACACACACACAATTACAAAGTTGTTATGAGGAGGGAGGTCGAAGAGTATTAAGGGTCCAATTTTAGAACTACTATCTAGAACGAAAGTTTACCCGGAAATTTGGGGTGTTACAATCCTCCCCTCCTTGAAAAAGATTTCGTCCTCGAAATATGGCGCTAGTTGAAAAGATGAGGGTACCGCCTCTTCATGTCCTCTTCCGGCTCCCACGTTACGTTTGCCCCTCGATGGTGCCTCCATTGCACTTTGACCTTAGCTACCTCCTTGTGTCGAAGTTTCGTAACCGCCCTATCCAAAATAGCTTCGGGCTCCTCGATACAACGGTTGTCGTCTACCCGGATTTCCGATAATGGTATCACGCTCTCTCCTTCCGCTAAGCACTTTCGCAAATAGCACACGTGGAAAGTGGGATGAATCCCATCCATTTCCGGTGGTAAGTCTAATTTGTAGGCTTGCGAACCCGCACGTTCTAGAATGGTGAATGGCCCAAGGAAACGGGGACTCAACTTCCCACGTTTCCCAAAACGAATCAATCCCTTCCAAGGAGATACTTTCAACATCACCTTTTCCCCCACTTGGAACTCCACCGGTCTCCTTTTCTTGTCGGCGTAACTCTTTTGTCGATTTTGGGCCGCTTTCAAACGTTCTCTAATGACTTTGACTTTACACTTCCTCTCGTACAAAGCCTCAAATGGGGCCGCCTTTAAGCTAGAGTGATAACTATTGTTGTAAGCAAATTCTACTAACGGTAGATGAGTATCCCAATTTCCCCCGGAATCAATTACACAAGCCCTCAACATATCCTCCAAGGTTTGAATAGTCCTTTCGCTTTGTCCATCCGTTTGCGGGTGATATATTGTGCTCAGATTTACCCTCGTGCCGAGTTCTTCTTGTAAGGCTTGCCAAAATCTGGATGTGAACAGACTATCCCGATCGGAGACTATGGATACGGGTACGCCGTGCTTCGAGACTGCTTCATCAATATAGAGCTTTGCCAATTTGTCCATTGGTAAAGTTTCCCGCATAGCCAAGAAATGTGCACTTTTCGTCAAACGGTCCACTATCACCCAAATGGTGTCATGACCCCTCAAGGTCCTTGGCAGCTTGGTCACAAAATCCATTGTGATTTTCTCCCACTTCCACTCGGGGATTTCCAAAGATCGTAAACTGCCATAAGGCAATTGATGTTGAGCCTTCACTTGTGAGCAAGTCGTACACTGCTCCACATAGTGTGCTACGTCTAATTTCATGACCGGCCACCAATAGTATAACTTCAAGTCTCGATACATTTTGGTACTTTCGGGATGAATGGAGTATTTAGACTTGTGGACCTCGTCCATGAGTAGCTCCCGATTTCCACCGAACTTGGGTACCCACACTCGCCCGTTGGACAACTTTACTCCACGATTATCTTCCGTCAAAAGTTGCTTCTGCTTCACCATGACCTCATCCTTGAGGTTTTCCTCCTTTAAGGCTTCGGTTTGCGCCGCTCTAATCCGTTCCACTAAGCTCGACACTATGTCAATCCTTGAGAGATTAGCGCGCAAGCTCCCGCTATACTCCTTCCGACTCAAGGCGTCAGCAACCATGTTGGCCTTTCCCGGATGGTAAAGCAATTCACAATCATAGTCTTTAAGTAGCTCCAACCACCTCCGTTGCCTCATATTTAATTCCTTTTGGTCAAACACGTACTTCAAGCTCTTGTGATCCGTGTACAAAGTACATTTCGTGCCGTAAAGGTAATGACGCCACAACTTCAATGCAAACACGACTGCGGCCAACTCCAGATCGTGTGTAGGGTAGTTCCTTTCGTGCGCCTTAAGTTGTCTCGAGGCATAAGCGATCACTTTTCCTCTTTGCATTAATACGTACCCCAAGCCCATCTTGCATGCATCGCTATAGACCGCAAAATCTTCCGATCCTTCGGGTAAGGATAAGATTGGTGCTTCACACAGTTTCTTTTGGAGAGTACAAAATGTTTCCTTTTGCTTTGCGGTCCATACAAACTTTACATTTTTTCGAGTCAAAGCCGTCAACGAAGAAGCAATCTTGGAAAAGTCTTGAATGAATCTCCGGTAGTAACCCGCCAAACCCAAGAAGCTTCGGATTTCTCCCGGACTCTTGGGAGATTCCCAATTCATCATTGCCTCAATCTTGGAAGGGTCCACCTTCACCCCATCTCGGGTAACTACGTGACCCAAGAATTGAACCTCGCTCAACCAAAAGTCACATTTGGAGAATTTCACGTACAACTTCTCCTTCCTTAGAACCTCTAGCACTTCCCGAAGATGTTGCTCGTGAACTACTTTGTATTTGGAGTAAACTAAGATGTCGTCTATGAAAACAATCACCGACTTGTCGAGAAAGGGTCGACACACCCGATTCATCAAATCCATGAACACCGCTGGTGCATTCGTTAACCCGAAAGGCATTACTAGAAACTCGTAGTGGCCGTAACGCGTCCGGAAGGCTGTCTTTGGAATATCATCTTCCTTAACCTTCACTTGATGATAACCCGAACGTAAGTCAATCTTTGAGAAGCATCCCGCTCCTTGAAGTTGGTCGAATAAGTCATCGATTCTAGGTAGTGGATACTTGTTCTTCATTGTTACCTTGTTCAATTCTCGGTAGTCGATACACATCCTCATGGTGCCATCCTTCTTCTTGACGAATAACACTAGTGCTCCCCAAGGAGATGAACTTGGCCTCACAAATCCCTTCTCCAATAGTTCTTGGAGTTGTGCCATCATCTCTTGCATTTCGGATGGAGCCAAACGGTAGGGAGCCCCAGCTATCGGAGCCGCTCCCGGTGCCAAGTCTATCTTGAACTCCACTTGGCGATCCGGTGGTAAACCCGGCAAGTCTTCCGGAAATACGTCGGGAAACTCGCGTACCACCTTCACGTCCTCAAGCTTTCTCTTTTCCAACTTAGCATCAATTACATATGCTAGGAAGGACGTACACCCCTTGACCAAACATTTTCGTGCCTTCAACATGGAGATGATTGCTACATCTCCCTTTCTTCATTCGCCATAAACGACCACACCGCTTCCATCCGAAGAAGGTATGCGAATCAACTTCTTTGCACATAAGATTTCGGCTTGGTTCCCGGATAACCAATCCATTCCAACCACTACATCGAATCCTCCGATCACCATTGGCATCAAGTCTATTGGGAATTTATTTCCTTCGATTTCCAACGTACAACCCTGTAAAATATTTCGAACCAATACTTGTCACCCATCAGCGATTTCTACCACTATAGCTTCTTCCAAGCAACTAGTGGGCACAGACAATTTTTGACAAAAAATGGACGACACAAACGAAAAGCTCGCACCCGAGTCAAAAAACACACGCGTAGGTACGGAGTTTAGGAGAAACGTACCCGATACTACGTCTGTCGAGGCCTTCGCCTCGTCGCCCGTCATCTGGAATGCTCGTCCCGTGACTCTCGGAGGGTCTACCTTCTTTCCTCCGCTTCCCCCAGTCTTTGTTTTCGGACACTCGCTTCTAACGTGGCCCAGTTCTTTGCATTCAAAACAGGTGATCTCCTTGGCCGTGCAATCGCTGCGGATATGCCCCGGCTTCCCACACTTGAAACAAGTCACCCCGTTTGGTTTGCACTGACCGTGATGCTTGCTTCGGCACTTGGGACACCACCTAGCTTCGTGTATAGGGTCGGCCCCTCGGTAGTTGCTACTGAAAGATCTCGGTTTCTTGGAGGGTGCCGAACTCCCCTCCCACTTCCACTTTTCCGGGATCCGGTTCGTCACCTCTCTGTCCCGATTGTATGCATCTTCAATCAATTGAGCTTCCTCGATTGCCTCACGAAGAGTGGAGGCCTTAGATACTCGGACCATTGTCATCATGTCCGAAGGTAGGCCCTTGATGTAAGCCTTGATTTTCTCTTTCTCATTCGGGACCAGATGCCCCACCAACCCCATCTTATCCATGAATAATTGGTTGTACTCTTTCACCAGTAGATTACCCTTCTTTAAGTTCTGAAAACTCTCTTCAATCCGGTCCATGGCCCTCTCGTTACAGTACTCCTCCAACACCTTCTTTTTGAACGTTGGCCAACTCAGTTTGGCCAAAACGGAAGTCTCGAGTGAGGTGGAGTAGACGTTCCACCAAGTGAGGGTCGTCCCTCTTAGCATTTGCGAGCCAAACATAGCCTTTTGATTCTCTCCGCACTCACTGGTTCGAAAGGCCTGTTCCATTTCCCTTATCCAATTCATGCACACAACCGGATCATCTGTGCCTTTAAACTCGGGCGGTCGGCAACTCAAAAAGGTTTTGAAAGAGCACACATTCCCTTCTTGCCTCACATCATTAGTACCCAAATCGTCAGTAGGGATCCTATTCCCGGTACCCCCAGAACCCGCCACTATTATGTTCTCGGCAACCGTTTCATGCCTACGGTTGTTGGTGTCTCGGTCTTCCAATAGTTTCAGAAATTGTTCTTGTTGTTGTGCCATGGCTTGGTTCATGGCCGCCATCATTCGGTCCATCATTCTGGTTTCCGCCGTTGCCTCCTCTAAGATAGGATCAGACGTTTCCAAGTTTCGTCGAGGTATATGCTCAACTCCACCACCCAACAAGTTAGTGTTAAGTGGAGGTCCCTCCACCGCCGTCACCATCGGTTGATCGGCCGTGGATAGCGTAGCATCATGGCCCTCCAGCCTACTACGAGTGTTAACCATTAGTCGTCTGCCATACATTTCAAATAGAGGTAAGTATCACGGTATAAAATTCACACAACCGAATTTACCAACACATTCATCAATTATCGCAACTATAGCAATCCAAGCACGCTTACGTAACAACAAATTCATAATAGAAGTAGCTAATTGAAATTATGAACAAGTTACACATAAGAATCCTCATTACCACAATCGAAATTCTCAATTAGTGCATTACCAAAGACTCTTAGACCGTCTTATCTTACGAGTTCTACATAATTCACAGCTCACCGCTTAAATCGATCTAGTTTAAGTCTAGGCATCTCACATTAATACCTAGTTCGCTTAAACCATTGCTCTGATACCAACTTGTAACACCCTAAAATTTGGGGTAAATTTAAACCTGAACAATTTACGAAAATGAGCTAAATGACATAGACGAATCACCCAAAAAGGGGAAGTAATATTGTGGCGTTTAAATTACAAATAATCGAACGAAATAAGTTCAACAACCTACTAATCTAGACTTAGCAAAGTTCAGATTATATACGGGTGTTGCTTTCTCGCTCTCAAAAGTATAATTAATCTATACACCAAAAGTTCGCCTCTATGTCCATCCAAAAATGCTATCTCTCTTCACCACTCTTCCCTCAACCCCGGGAAGTACCACCTCTAGAAAGGCCTGCTTAAACACAACATACAGAAGAAGTGTTAGCCAACGTCTAGTCAAATAGCAATTTCATAATAAATGTCATTCATACAATACATAAGGTATAATATTATTCGTTACCGACTGACAGCACGTTACATCATTACATCATAAGGCATCAACCTAAATTAGGTCTTTAGCCCAATAAGACATCAACCATACTAGGTCTTTAGTCCATTAAGACATCAACCATACTAGGTCTTTAGTCCATTTCAATATCATCACAAGGACCAAGTCCTCAATCACTTAAATAACAAATGTTAGTAGTAACCATGATCATAAAAACATCATTATACACATGAAATCTTCATATTATTACCAATACCAAAACTCTAAATCTTTTATACCCTTTACAACTTGGAATCGTAAGAAAGAGGGGTGTATGTACTCAAATCACACTTCTACACCACCCAACAATCCTTCCTCCTCCAAATAGAACCATCCTCAAAATTAAACCCTAACCTTCCCAAAAAGGAAGGTTAGGTCACATATCATAAGAGTAAGAAAGAACAAGTAAATAAGCAAGTTATTCAAAGAAATGTAAATACACAAACATTTATAGTCTTAGTGAGTCAAGAAACTCACCTAGGAGGTTTGTGAAGTGAAAACCTCAAGAAATGGAAGAAACCCTATTTTTAACAAAATTAAATGATTAGTCTCTAAAGTTGATGTAAATCATGGCCCATTAAGGAGATTAAAGGTCAAAACACCTTACTTAAGAGTGTTAAGAAGAAAACCCTAGGATTTAGAAACCCTGGCTTTTCCTTGATGAAGACTTGAACTTTGGCTAACCAATCTTGGAGACTCACTTGCAAATATGTAGAAATATTGAAGCTAAAACCCTAGAGGATCTCCATTAAATGATTCTAGGATTGTGGTTGGGAATCAAATGATTAGAAGAGGGAGTTAGATGGAAATCGCCAAGGGAGATGAGAGAGAGTTACAAGAGGCAAAAGGGAAATAAATGAATTGCTTTTTCTCCAAAAACCCTGCTGTTCCCGTCATTTGAACGCCCAAAACAGCCGACCAGCGAGTATGACACGGCGGTTGTGACCAAGGCATAGTCGCCGGTCACTTCCGCCAAGAATGTACCGAGAGTTTTCGAATTTGGCTGAAATCTTCTCCCAGCGAATATGACATCGTGATTATGACCAGGCAATTTCGCCGGTCACTTTTGCCAGAAACGTACTGTGACCTCTCCCCTAAGTGCATCTATTTTTTTGACACGAATATGCCCTTGCGAGAGTGCCCATGGCATTCTCGCCATGGCACTCTCGCCAACCCTGTACCGAGAGTTCATGGTGAGTAGTAGCAGTCAAATGGAGAATGTAACATCTCGATTTTTATAAAAGGTGATGTTTGGGTTTATTAAATAATTTGAGTACAATTATTTAATAAGTTGTGATCGATTATTTGGTAGATTAATTTTAGAGTTTAACCCCGAGTAAGTTACGTTAATTGTTTTTACGAAGTTATAAGTTAAGGGGTAAACTTTAATTTTAATTTATAAGTTGGAGGGTTAAGG
The DNA here is from genome assembly GCA_033807775.1 of Saussurea involucrata. Classification (NCBI taxonomy): domain Eukaryota; kingdom Viridiplantae; phylum Streptophyta; class Magnoliopsida; order Asterales; family Asteraceae; genus Saussurea; species Saussurea involucrata. Next base: position 126,312,503 of record CM066324.1, on the reverse strand, counting down.
TTGCCAATTGAGGAAAGTTGGAGGTTTGATTGGTTAAAGTGGTGAAAGTCATCACCACCCACCGCCTCATTTCATTAAAAGTAAGAAAATGAGATATTTTCTCATCTCTTGTTTTAATAGTGTGTGTGTGTGTGTACGGTGAACAAAGAGAGAGAGAGATACAATCGAAAGAAAGGAAAAAGAAAGAAGAGGAAGAAGTTGATATTTTCAGCTGGAGAATTTGGAATACAATATGAGGAAACAAAAGATCTTTGTGAAGTTGGTGACAAAATTTTATTACAACTTTGAAAAAGTAAGAATAGCGTGACTACTATCAGGTGAGTTCATTCTTACCTTACCTTTTTATAAGGTTTTAAATTACGGTAAGGTGTATTTTATAAATGAACTGTTTTGGATGGATTTTGGAAGAATGATTTTATAAAGTAAAATCTATTATCTTAAATTCATGGTTGTGCTTAAATTCATTAATGATATTGGAAAATGATTTATAGCAATAACTTGTACGAGTTGTAACTATTGGATTTATTGGGCAAGTAAGTTACAATAATACTTATATCAAGGACCGTGAGTGATAATATTGATGGTTAAATTTATGTTATAAGAAATTGACATATTAAATGTGATTTGCTTATACTGAAAAATATGAGGGATTTATAAAGGAGATTTGCTCATACTAAATGATATGAGGAATCTATGTGGTATAAATATGATTTACTCATACTGAATGCTATGAGGAATCTATATTAAGTAATAACTTGCACAAGTACGGTTGAGTGTAATGGATCCATAGGCACTAGTGGTTATGAACACGTGGAATAGATGAGGATTATTCGTTATTCCGATGTGTGTCAGAAATCGTGGAATAAACGTAGTTTCCGATTTCTAAGGAAAAGAAGGGATTGACATGTGTATATTGTAATCTCTATTTCCTTTCCAAGAAATGTGCATGTGTATATTGCGATTTATTGGATAAGAGCATTAATCTAGAATTAGTGAAGATTCATAGTGTGGGCTCTGGAACATGAGAAATTGCTGACATTAATGTCAGGTCGTAGTCATGGAACCGGGTTTAACCCGTTATCAAAAGATGGTTACGCGTGTGGTAAGAAAAAGGGTAAACCAGGTTTGTTATGCCTTGTTTACATTGATTTGTACAAATATTATTTTGAAACTGAATGTTCTCACTGGGCGTTAGCCTAATCGTTTCAAATGATGTTTTCTTACCAGGTACTAGCTCGGAAAAATAAAGGGATGTGGGACGAGAGATTTTGGATTAGCGGAGAAGTTAATGAATACTGAGGTTTTGATAGATTGCTTAGATAACCTAGTTAATCTGATTATAGTGACATGATTAGATTAATAGGTTATTTGAAGAGTTTTATGTAGTAAATATAACCCTCATAGTTAATTCTCCACTTATGTATAAAAGCTTAGAAAGTTTATGTTTAAATCTTGTTATAATTTGAGGTTTAAATTAGCCCTGATTTTTGGGTGTTACAGAGAAAATGAAAGGAGAGTTTCCTGCTGGTCTGACACAATTCTCACACTCCACACTTGAATTAATGAAAACAAATCGGTGCATGCAAAATATGGTTACGTGGACCAATTTTAACACATGCATGTGTACATGCATGCACACACACACCACTACACACACGCACACGCAATTACAAAGTTGTTATGAGGAGGGAGGTCGAAGAGTATTAAGGGTCCAATTTTAGAACTACTACTTAGAACGGAAGTTTACCCATAAATTTGGGGTGTTACAAAATCGATTAAAAAACCAAAACAAAACCCTCGAAATCGATTAAAAAACCAAACCAAAACTCTCGAAATCGACAAAAAAAACTTAAAAAGCCCTCGAAACTTTGGATTTAGGCTAGAAATATATCGGACAATTTTACGGGCATTTAAGCTACCTTAAATGGGACCCCGGTAGGAAAAAAACATGGATCTACCACTGTGTACACATGTTCCCCATGTTGAAAAAGGAACCACCACTATGGGTTGAACGACAAACACTAGCTGTCAAAGCTATAAAGCAGCTAGCTGACAAGATGTCGCATCTAAAGATTCCCACTACTACTGACATAAGGATTCTTCAGACAGACGCAAGTGACGAATATTGGGGGACAAACCTACTTGCACAAGACGAAAAAGGTGTCAGAACAGTTTGTGGTTACAAAAGTGACACGTTCAAGGCTTCAGAGCAACATTATCACTCCACTTTCAAGGAGATACTTGAAGTCAAAAGATGAATAGAAAAATTCCAATGCCATCTTATCGGGCACTGTCAAAGGTAAGGATCTTGCAAAACAAACAATTTTAAGGAGATAAGTGAGAATAATGATTCCTTGGTAGTTAATGTTAATGCCAAAAATCGCACCAAAGGGACAACTTAAGGTCGATGTGGACTTAATCAACTAAAGAAAGGATCTTTCGACTAGGCGTGCGACGAGGGAAAAAATAAACGAGACAAGGGATTTGATGACGCAGGAAAAACCTCAAACGACGAAAAAACCTGCGGACGACAGTGGGTGTCGTCGCTGCACTATGGTCACCAATCAGGGGCGACGTCCTTGGTACTGGCGTCGATCGTACGATGATTACAATACAAATGAAGAAAATACTTCAAAATGTAAAGTACAAGTGTTTAAATGTAAAAACAGGTGTTTGTCGTGTGTGAATACAAAGTGTGAACTTCTGGTCGAGGGCTGTTGTCGTGCGTCGAGAGCGATATTTGAGCTTTCCTTCGATTGTTCTTGAGTTCGCTGTAGGGTTCTGGCTTTTGATACTTGATCTCCAGAGTTTTAATGTTATTTGCTATGAGTTTGGATGATTTTCTCAGCTGTTTGGTGATGTTCGCTGATGTATATCGGATGTTAACTGATGTCCCTTGAAATGAAGCTTTAGCTTGTCTTTTGTAGTCTTCGCGTCATTAATTAGCTCCATTAATGATTTGATCAACGGCTACAACGGCTGGAAACGATCTCCGGAGTGATTGTCCATGATGATCTTCGTCCGTTACGGCTATCGATCGTTGATGGTTGCGTCGGTTATATCCGTTGCTCTTTAATGACTTTGACTCCTGCATTAAACACTTAACAAACGTAACAGTCAAGGTTAACGTTAGCTTTGGTCGAAGGTGCAATGATCTTACTCGACGGTCGTACGGGACGGGCGATGCTATGGTCGAGCGTCATGGGGGACGTACGACTTACCTTTTACAGGCGATGACGGATGTTTTTTGGGTTCTCGTCGAGACCTTATCTTAATACAAGATTTGGATTATGACGTGCGTCTTACCTGCTCTGGTCATGGTCGTACGACGTGGTTTTTTGCCCAAACAGTTTGCCCCCAAAATTTGAAAGAAGGATAGCAAATCCGAGTTTTAAATTTTGTCAGTCGAAAAAATATGACAAGTGATGGGAATTACCTTTGTTACCTTGGAACTAGGCTGGTCCGCTCTTAACTGAACGAGATGTTGAAAAGGAAACGAGGTCGTGACGTCATGCTGACGTACGATGATGCTTACCAGCTGTTGTTACCAGGTGTCGACGATCCGGGTGGATATACGAAAGGGCGAAGACGCGTGTTTGTCTATCAAGGGACTTGATCAGACTTGACCCGATGCATAAATAAGGGTTGCGACGAATCCTTTCTTTTCTTACGCTGAGTTTATTTTGGGAAGAAATTCCGCTTTGCTCTTCTTGCCATTTTTCTTCCGAATCCCTTCGATTTAGCGGAGATTGTTTGGGATTTAGGGCGTTTATATAACGCATTGCTTCTTCCTTTCAGCTTTCACTGCCTTCTTTCCCCTGGTAAGAAATGTCGACTGACCCAGAGAGTTCCATCGTTAGCCAGGAAGATTTAGACGACTTTAGGCGTCTAGCGAAGATTCCCTTAGAAGTAGAGCTAACAAGTCCGGGGACTGTTCGTCCTAAGGATTGCCCCGGGGGTATTTCGTGATATACGAATATCCTTTCAAGATTGGCTTCGAATGGCCGTTTTCGACTTTGACTAAGAATTTGATGCGATGCTTTGGTTTGTCGCCGGGGCAGTTGATGCCTCAACTCTGGCGGGTTCTTTTGGTTATTGAGCGTTTGTCTGCGGATTGGGAACCCCCTATGTCTTTGAATGATTTATTGGCAGCGTACCAAGTTAAGGGATATAAGCGTGGGCGTTATAGCCCGTATTCCAGATATAAAGGCGATCGTGCCTTAGTTTTGAATACTGGAGTGAACGATCGGGGGTGGGGGTCCAGGTATGTGTTCGTACGTGTTGATTCGCTGGATGCCGCCAGCAAGTGGATCCGTCCCGACTGGAATATGGGAGGTATGCTCTTTTTCGATTTACATCATAGTATGGTTTTTCTAACCTTTTTATTTACTCTTCTCCTTTTGTTGTCTTCAGATATAAAGTTCGGCGTTCCGCACCCGAATGAAGGTTCTCGTGCCAAGATTGACAGATTCCTTAGTTACAGCGTCGAGGACCGATCTTTTGCCACATGGCAACTGGCGACCGAGGACGAGGACGTGGTGGTGGACGTTGTGGAGGAGGAATAAGGAGAAGGAGAAGAGGAAAGTGGACGACAAGAGGCGACTGGTGGGTGTATTATGGTTTCCTGTCTTTTACCATTTATTTTTATTCCTGTCTGACGCTTCGCATTTTTCCTGGTCAGTGCCAACTGAAAGGAAATCAGTTTCTAGGTCGAGAGGGAAGCAAATCATGCGTGCCCTTCGAGGAGGAGATATCTCGACAGCTGGGTCGAGCCATAAGAGAACCAGGAGTACGGTCATGAGGGAACCGTCGTCGAGGGTTGATGACTCGTCGAGAGTTGTTCTGCCTAAGAAGTCGAGGGCGTCATCTAGCCGTCCTGACGTGATGGACGCGACACCAGCAAGTTCTGCGCCTCCGGCGACGGTGACGAAATCGGTGTCTCAAGTGTCGATCCCAATACCTGCCGACAGGGGCGAGGGATCGTCGGCCGAAGTTATGACGGTCAATTTTACATTGCCGTCTGACTTTATGGCGGATGGTGTCCTAGACGGGACGACGTTGCCTCATCTGGGGAAGTATTTGCTCCCGTCTTTCGGGGAGCGTTTTCACGGAGTTCCGACCGGAGAGATGAGATCTCGAGTTGCTAGTTTGGCGTTCACGGTGAGTGTCAATCTTTCATGACTTGTGTAATCTTTGTCGAATGTTCTTGAATGCACCTTTTATTTTTCACAGACGTTCCAGTCTTCCTTGGCGTTACATGTTGTGACGTCAAGAGTTGAAGATCTGATGGCGTCTGCTCTTGAGAGGGAAGCTGCAGCGTTGGAAAGGGAGATAGCGGCTTTAGATAGGGAGAAGTTGACCATGGCGCGTGCCGATGAGCTGGTTGTCCAACTTTTCGATGCTCAATATGAATTGCAGGAGATTCATGCGGTAGGAGTGGCAGATGGAGGCCCTCAGGTCGGGACTTCGAGCGGGGATACGACCAATGTTCCTCCTGTCGTCTAGAATTTTTTCTTTCCTTGTTTGTTTTTGCCACTTGACCTATCGGGGGTTGAGTACGTATACAGTGGTTTATGAATATATATCTTTTGCTTATGCTTTATTCGAATCACGTTTGATTATAAAGTCGAACGTAAGATACATATGAAATCAAGCGACTAAGGCATTCATTGTAATAGGATGACAAGAACGTAAAACAAATATAAAAACACGCGATTAAAGCATTTTCTAAGTTAATAGACTTAGGGGTAAAATCGTTTAGACTCTGCGATCGTACGACCAGATCGTACAGTGAGTTTGTATCGTATGCCCCTATGGAGGGATGATCAAGTCATAGACCTGATCATGTATGTCGTGCGTCCCTGCGAATTTAAAGTCATATAGTAGACTTAGTGATTATTGTCGTGCGATCCTGCGATAAAATGATGTTGAGGGTTGGTCGTTGGCTCACCAACGACCCTCCGATGCTTAAGTCAGTAGACGTTTTGTGAGAAAAAATCGTATGAGAAAGAGTTATGAGAAAGAGTTAGAGAACGTACCATTTCAGACTCTCTCTATTTGCCCCCTGTTATTTATTACCGTATCTTTTTTGGGAGGAAAAGATAGGTTTTAAATGACAGAATGACACGGAGAAATATTGTCCTGCGGTTGACTATGTTGTCATGCGACGAGGCACCATAGTAGATTTATCCCTGTGGAAAAGATATTAATTTAGGGATAAAAGAAACAAACCTGTCGAGAGCCTGATCTTGTGACTTTAGTTTATTTTCGCGGCTTCAAGGTAGACTTGTAGCACTCACGAGCGACTTTTGGCTCACTCTTGATCTCCTGGATTCCCCATGGCGTCGGGAATTTCAACATTTGATGATACGTCGAAGGAACAGCTTTCATATCATGGATCCATGGTCGTCCTAAGATGATGTTATAGGCCAATGCACAATCGATGACACTGAACTTGGTCTGCTTGTTGACTCCTCCAGCGTAGACCGGCAAGATTATCTCCCCAAAGGTGCTCGTCGCTTCTCCATTGAAACCGATCAAAGTTGTCGAACGTCGGGTGATTTCTAAGCGATCAATTCCCATGGCTTTGATTGTGTTGAGAAAAATGACATTTGCTGAGCTGCCCCCGTCGATCAAGACTCGACGCGTTAGGCAGTTACCGACTGTGAGCTGAATGATTAACCCGTCATGATGCTTCTGATACGAGTAGCCCAGGTCGACGTGGTCGAACACAATCTTCATAGCTTCTAGCTCCAAATCTCCTTTGGGTCTAGACGAGCGAGGAATAGGCCGATCATCGGGCGCCTGGCTGGCATGACGCTTGGCCGCTGAATACGTCAGACCACACACATCTGAACCACCGGTGATGCAATTGACGACTTTCGCGTGCTCGGGGGTCGACGGTCGATGGCTATTAGCTGGAACAACGACATTGTCGATGATATCTTTGAGATTTCCTTTCGGGAAATGATATGCTAGTTCCTTCTTCAATGCGATACAGTCGTCTGTCGCATGACCATGATTGGCATGGAAGTCGCACCACTTTGATTTGTCTTTCTTAGCATCGTCTAGGTAGGACTTCTTTGGCCATCGAATGGTAGCTTGGGAACTTTTCAGAGCTTCGACTAGGTCCTTTGTGGGTCCTTTGAATCCGTAAGAGGATATCTTGGGGTACTGAGTGAACTTAGTCGCGGTCTTGGCCTCTGCTTTCGTCTTGAAACGAACATTTGAAATTTGGAGTGCTGGCTCTACTCTGGAAACAGCCTTTGTCTTGAACTCTGGCTTTCTGACGCCTAACGACTTCTTGTCGTCAGTGTGCTTGCGACGAAAGGCTGCATCGTCTTCGACTCTCATATATGCTAAGGTCCGAGCTCGGACGTCTTCGAAATTTTCCGGGGGATACTTGGTCAGGTCGATGTACAGACCCGAACTATCGTCCAGACCACGCTTATAGGCTTCGATTGCGGTTTTTATGTCGCAATTGCGGATGCTGATCATTTCGGCATTGAATCTATTAAAATAACTTCGAATAGACTCATTAGCTTTCTGCACGATGTAATATAGGTCGCTAGTCTGCTTCTCCATCTTACGACTGCTGGCGAATTGCTGGGAGAATTGATTAACCAACTCAGCAAACGACCCGATGGATTTGGGTTTGAGATTGATTAACCATTGAAGAGTTGGACCAGTGAGAGTTGCTCCAAAACTCTTACACATGCATACTTCCTGGTACATACATGGGATCGAGATCGTCCACATGAGCTGCTTATATTGCGCGACGTGCTCAGTCGGATCGGTCACACCCGAATACTTGGGAGTGAAGGCAGGAATGTTATACTTCTTTGGGACCTCGACGGTGGCGATCTCGTCGATGAAGGGCGACGCCTGATACCCCGAGCGAGGCTCGACGTCGACAGGCACGGCTGTCCCAGGCAACTTGGCGAGCAAGGACAGGACGCGCTCATTTTGGTCTTCTAACATCTTCAAACGCTGAGCGATGGGATCGTTAAGATCGGGATTTGCCCTTGTCGAGGGATTGGCCCCTGGGCTAGTGCCATTACCATGCGACGAACCATTGGTGTCCCCGTTGAACGGGACGAAATATGGTTGCGACCCATAGTGGAATTGCTGCGGTCCATTCTGAAAAGGTTGCGATCCTTGCTGGAAAGGCTGCGATCCACCTTGAGGTCCATTCTGAAATGGCTGCTGAAATGGTTGCGACCCTTGCTGGAAAGGCTGCGACCCTTGTGATGGCTGAGACCCATTATTCACGGGTGGTGGCCTTATGTGCTGAGGAGGAATTGTCCCAAACTGAGGATTTGGGTTGAACGTACCTGGCTGTTGATTCTGCATGAACGGGCCTGGATGCTGATTCTGCGCGGATGAACCTGGATTCGGGACAAATGGTCTAGGGCCATTCTGGTCGAACGATCTAGGAACTGGGTTCTGCACGAACGACCTAGGACCATTTTGAGGCCCAAGAGGATTTCTTAACCGCGCGATCTCCTCAGCTGCTCTGCGATTCTGCTCCGCCATTGCATTGAGCTGATTCCTGGCGACTTCGAGCTCCTGATACATCTGAGCGACGGCTTGCTGCGGATTTCCAGAGGCTGCCATTTTCCTGCAACAGAAAATAGAAGAAACTCCAAGAAACTATTAGTAGGTTGCACGTTCGTCGAAGATTTTCTCTAGATGAGGTCCCACGGATGGCGCCAAACTGTTAATGCCAAAAATCGCACCAAAGGGACAACTTAAGGTCGATGTGGACTTAATCAACTAAAGAAAGGATCTTTCGACGAGACGTGATGTAACAACCCGGTTCCCATAACATACATCATAATACATAACATTCATACATATCATTGATTTACAACAAAAGTTACATAACAAACCAAGTACGGTCTCATTATTCTTGACATTACAAAATATATAAAAGCTTCCTAATCAACATCCATCAAAGACTTCCTACACTTCATCCTCTCATGTCGATCCTTAACCTGGAAAACATATTTTTGAAAACAAAATGAGGGTTAGACCAAACGGGTATAGTGAGTTAATCCCGGTCCTTTCCAAAATCATTATAAAACCTTTTATGTAAATCCTTTGTATCAAAATAGTTTAGATAAACATTTGGTAATCCTTTCGTAAAATATAAACATACCACACGTAGTTAAATACCAATCCAGACTCGTGCATCGTGTACATCTCATTCACCTTATTCCTCCACAAATGGCCATATTAGTTGGTAGCAAGCCAACTAATAAATCAACAACCGGTCCGCTCACCGGAACCCGGCTACCCGTCGGTCCGCACACCGGAACCCGACTACTCACTGGTCCGCACACCGGAACCCGGCAACAAGTGCACTCGTGTAGTGCAAAGCTTATATAAATACAATATATATCTCATTACATCATATTGTCATTTATATACGCATAATCATATTCCTACCACATAATCATCTCATATATATATTTATACACATATATGTATTCCAGTTCAAAAACGTTTTAAAGCAAAACTCACCTGATTGCTTATTAACACGTTTCCAAGCCTTCTTAACCGGTTCAGCCCTTTACCCAGACTTCACAGGATCTGTAACACATAGATACATACATCTCTTTACCACATAAAACACATAAGTCTTACTAAGGCTAACAACTCTAAAGAACTCAAACCCTCAAATGTTGCCCCCAAACCCGTACTCAAGTCAAGACCACAGGATAGTCAGTCCTCATTCACTACCTATCTAATGGTTAACAAAATACAGGTTACTGGATACTCGGCAGCATCTAAACTCTCAAAATTGGCCAAACAGCAAAAGTATCCGGACACTACAGAATTATCCGGACAACACAACTTTTCCGGACAATCAGGACTTTTCCGGACAATCAATACAATCCGGACGTCATCCGGATACCAAAGAAATCCGGATACCATCCGGTATCCAATTCTATCCGGAAAACATAGGAAAAGGAAATTACCCGGATAAAAGACTTGTCCGGACACCGACGAAGAACTACCCGGATACCATCAAAGAATTACCCAGACACCACCAACAGGGCTATCCGGACACATTCAACTTATCCGGGCACCACTGTCGGTTTACCCAAAATTCACCCAGATTCGACAGAAAACATTACCAGATGTGATTTCGATTATTCTACTCCGATAGATACTTCCTACTAACCATTATAAACATAATTTATACTAGAAACATACCTTAATCAGCTTCAATAACTCCAATTTGATCCTTTACCCTTCTTTCTCTTTTCTTTCTTCTTCTTTTTGCTCTCAACACACACACATACCTTCAATCTGAGTTTTGCTATAATGAATACATCTGTACTCTTAATTCAGATATTATCCACACTAATTACCCTTTTAGACCCCAATCTATTCCATAATAACCAAAGTACCCTTAACTTAATAAATCATCTCAACTTACCCAAAATAGTAACTTTAAAGTTAAATAAACTTAACGGAAAGATATTTTTAACTAACGAACTTACCCGGGGTATTACATTATCTCCCCCTTAAAAGAATTCCGTCCCGGAATTCGGTTAAGCGAAAAGGTATGAATACTTATCTCTACTACTTCGAACTCAATCAAAACCATAGAAACTAAATGAATAGCCACCCACACCCACCTATATCTCTAACACAGATAAACAACAAAAGCACGGAAATACCAAAAACCATTTTGCACCGAAGTCAGATAACACCTTAGCACGTATAGAGTTTATAAAAATATACCTGTAACCTCATCAGGACTTTCTTCCACCTCTTGTTCCGTCATCTGAAAAACTCGACCCTTTGCTTTCGGTACCTCAGGCCCTTATTTCTCTCCCGGTCTAACACTCGTTGGTCTTACCGTCATACTACCCTGCTGTGATTTCCATTGCGGACAATCTGACTGAATATGATCCGAGGAATTGCAAACGAAACATAATCGGTTTGCATGACAATTCTTAGCGACATGTCTAGCCCCTCCACACTTGTAACAACTTCTAGGATCAACATAACAATTTCCTTGATGCACACGGTTGCATTTTGGACATGGTCTTTCAACTGGTCTAAAAGGTGAATAACTATCAAACCTCGGGGATTCATATTCTTCCGAATCGTACATCGTTTCTTCCAGTTTTCTTTTCCCATCACTCTTATCACCAACGTCTCTTCGGTTATTCTGTTCCACATTTTTCGCGGCATCCACTGCGGCTGAGAAGGTATCGGGTCATCTTGCAGTCACTAGCTTTCTAATTTCTGCATTTAACCCAAAAATAAACCTTTCCATCTTTAGAGCCTCCGTGGCAACATAGTACTCCGCAAAGCGAGACTTCTCCAGAAAGAGAGCGGTGTAATCCCTAACCGATAAACTTCGCTGGTGTAGGTTCATGAACTCCTCTTCCAACTGTCTAACTGCTGCTTGAGAACAAAACTGTCCTTTGAATGCTGTTGTGAATTCGTCCCAAGTAAAAGTAGAGTATACATCCGACCTTGTGGAATCAATGTGAGCTTCCCACCAGTACAGAGCTTCTGCCTTCAACATCGCCGTTCCGTATAATACTCTGTCCTCATCCGCACACTTACTGGTCTTGAAGATGGCTTCTATTTCCTTTAACCATCCCATCGCCTTCACTGGGTCTCTATCTCCTGAGTAAGTTGGAGGTCTACAGTTTAAGAACATCTTGTAATCACACCTTCTTGACACTGGTATGACCGTAGGTGTAATGGGCATTTCGTCTTCCAAACCAGGATCTGGTGTTTCAGTATGACGAGCTTGGTCGAACATAGCCTGGATATTTGCTTGAAGTCTTCCCATCTCCGCCATCAAATCGTCTCTGGTAATAAACTCCATACCTCGCCCCTGAACTCTACCTCCGGTTCTGCCCCCAGTTCTACTCCCCGTTCTACCTCCGGATCTACCTCCCCCTCGCTCTCCTCTTCTTCCCCCCGTTCCTATTGGTGGATTCGTACTATTCGGATTTCCTCCTCCTCTTCTATTCGTATTTCGAGTACCGCTTGCCATTCTGTAGATTCAGACAAGATTAATATACACATAAGCACATACCCCATATAATAAGGTATCCCAATCCAAACATGCACCTGTAAGATCACAATTACACTGGCCAGGTGTAATCTGAAATTACCTTACATGATGTTCCTTCTACCTTTTATATTTAGCATCCCAAGGTTCTAATATATCAAGGACATCCTACTTCACATGCAGTTTAAGTCTAGGTACGGGTACAAATACCTAAATCCCTTAAATTAGGGCTCTGATACCATTTGTAACAACACAGTTCCCATAACATACATCATAATACATAACATTCATACATATCATTGATTTACAACAAAAGTTACATAACAACCCAAGTACGGTCTCATTAGTCTTGACATTACAAAATATATAAAAGCTTCCTAATCAACATCCATCAAAGACTTCCTACACTTCATCCTCTCCTGCCGATCCTTAACCTGGAAAACATATTTTTGAAAACAAAATGAGGGTTAGACCAAACGGGTCTAGTGAGTTAATCCCGGTCCTTTCCAAAATCATTATAAAACCTTTTATGTAAATCCTTTGTATCAAAATAGTTTAGATAAACCTTTGGTAATCCTTTCGTAAAATATAAACATACTACACGTAGTTAAATACCAATCCAGACTCGTGCATCGTGTACATCTCATTCACCTTATTCCTCCACAAATGGCCATATTAGTTGGTAGCAAGCCAACTAATAAATCAACAACCGGTCCGCTCACCGGAACCCGGATACCCGTCGGTCCGCACACCGGAACCCGACTACTCACCGGTCCGCACACCGGAACCCAGCAATAAGTGCACTCGTGTAGTGCAAAGCTTATATAAATACAATATATATCTCATTACATCATATTGTCATTTATATACACATAATCATATTCCTACCACATAATCATCTCATATATATATTTATACACATATATGTATTCCAGTTCAAAAACGTTTTAAAGCAAAACTCACATGATTGCTTATTAACACGTTTCCAAGCCTTCTTAACCGGTTCAGCCCTTTACCCAGAATTCATAGGATCTGTAACACATAGATACTGTAACACCCCGAATTTTCGTTATATGTTATTTTGTAGTTGTTAAGCATGTTCAAGTATTTTATCAATTTACCTTGAATGGTGACTTGTTAGGATCTGATCAAGGACTAAAAAGAGGACCAAAGGAGGCTCGGTACCCTTCAGGCGATAGTGACCGGAGAGAGTGCCCATGTCACTATCGCGGGTGTCACATTCGCTGGAAATGTACCGCAAGAAAGAAATTCCAGGTATGTTGGTTTCTAGCGAAAGTGACCCAGCGAGAGTGACAGTGTCACTATCGCATGGTCACAATCGCTAGTTTTGTACCGAGAGTTTGGGGGAGGAGTTGAGCGAAAGTGACAGTGTCACTATCGCCGTGTCATAATCGCTGCCGACCTATTAGGGTATAAAAAGGAGAGTTTCGGGTTTTTAGCTGATTAGATGAAAATAGAATACGGTGGCAGACGATTTCTTCTTCTGAAAAGGTAGGGTTCCATAACCTTAATCCTTCTCATCTATTGTTAATTGTTAGAGGTGTTTATGCACTTTTATGATGAATCTTAGGTGGTCAATTTCCTTTTAGTGCAAGGTTCTATCCTCTCTTCAAGAATCAACTTCACCCACTCCATCTAAGGTTTAGGGATTTTACCACAAATCTTCTAAGGTGAGTAATTTGAATTCAAAAGTATACTTGATTCATAATTTTCTCTATCATTTCATTTAATTCTAACAAGTTTATCTTGAAGTATATTTTGAGCCAATAAGCTCTTAGTTCTCTAAAGAGGAAATTGAAAGGGGCTTAATGATAAGATAAATGTGATGTAGTATTTTATTCTACTTGGAATTGTATATGTTATGATGGTGATCAATTGAAATTGGTTAAGCCTAAATATTAAGGTTTGGAGCTTAATGGATTAAGCTATGTCTTAATGAATAAATTCTGACTATGTTAAAGTGATTTAATATGCAAATTTGATGAATGATCTATGTTAAACAATAAATTCATAATGTTACTTGTACATATGTGAATAATTGGAAGATTTCTTGTATGTAGAAATTACATGCTTAATGAGATGGTTGGACTATCTTTATTGAAGTAAATGTATGGCATTATGAACTGCTTGGAGTAGTTGGTTGTTGGTATTCACAAATTGGAGGAGTCCCTAAGTAGGCATTAGGAAGATATAGTCTTGGGCACTTACCTGGGAGGTTTGTGTATCGATCCACGCCTTCGGGATTTATACCATATAGGTAGTCCCGATGTGCCGGGCCTTGAGGCGTTACCTTGGAGGTAGACGCTAAGGTGTATCTTCAAATATGATGTAACTCGGGTTGGTGTTTGAGTCTCCCCCATAGAGTCCGATTTGTGAATGATCACGTTGATAATTCTTATGTGAAATAACTGCATGCTTTATTATATGATTGACTCACTAGGCCTTCCCAGCCTAACACTTGTTATTTGTTTAATGTGTGTCACAGGTTCTAGTGGTGCCATCCCTAAGAAAGCATAGGTGGGGACTTGTGAGCGTGTGGATACTTTTGAGATGCCAAAGATAGAAGATCAAAGTTGGTCTAATTATGACACCTTTTGTAATCTTATTTCTATAGTAGAGATCAGATTAGCCGGTTGTCATATAGTAGTAAATATTACATCTTGTTTGTAAACAGGCATATGAATATCCCTTTTTATAGCTCGTGCTTTGGCATTGTATATATATCAATCTTCCGTTTTATGGAAGTTTTTGTTGACCCTGTTTTAGGGTGTCACAAGTTAGTATCAGAGCTCTAGTTTAAGTGAACTAGGCGTTGACTGTAGTATGTCTAGACTTAAGCTGAGAAATTGTCATAGAAAACCTCTACGTTGGGTAGACATCCTAGGATGGGAGAGTGTTAGGAATTGCGAAAATTCATTTGTTGAGAATTATGATGATGGTAATGAGAATGCTTGTGTGTAACATGTTCATAATTCCACTTAGCTAATGCTATTATGAATGTGCTGTTACGTAAGTGTGCTTGACTACTATTATTATAGTGATTAATGAATGTATGAGTACGCAACTTTAGTCTATTTCTTACCATTATTCTCGCATGTTTGACAGACTAAGATGGTGAACACGCGGGGTCAACTTCAATCAGCACTGGACGGTCACGCCGCAACCGAATCTACGGCCGACCAATTGGCTAATCAAGCAGCGACCGAACGTCCTCCGAGGCCACTTATTTTAGGTGGAGGACCGGAACATATACCAAGAACCCACATCGGAACCTCAAACCATGTATTAGAGGATAATACCCTCGAAAACCGACTAAAAGATAGTGTGCTTCAAGCTATGACCTCTGCTATGGCTCAACAACAAGAAATGTTTATGAAATTGTTAGAAGACCGGGACCACGGTCATCGACGCATTGAGACAGTGGCGGATAATGCAGGAAATGGGTCAGGAGGTCTTGGGAACGGAGCAGTTGCGCTAGAGCAAGCGAACGTGCGTGATGGGAGAAGAGAAAGGGGGTGTTCGTATAAGACCTTCCTTGGTTGTAAACCACCGGAATTCGCTGGGACTACCGACCCAGTTCGGTGTATGTATTGGATCCGGGAGATGGAAATGGCGTTCGAGGCTAGTGAATGCGAAGACTCCCAACGAGTTAAGTTTGCTTCTCATCTTCTCAAGGGCGAGGCCCTTACTTGGTGGAATCTCACCCGTTCGTCTCTCACGCCCGAAGCATTGGCCAAACTCACGTGGCCGACGTTCAAGAAAAAGATTCTCGACAAGTATTGTAGTGAGAGGGCTCTAGACAAGATTGAAGAGGAGTTCCGGGGATTGAAGAAAGGGAATATGACCATGATCGACTACTCAAAGGCGTTTCTTGAAAAGTTAAGTTTGGTGGAGCATCTGGCTCCCGATGAGAAAATGAAAATAAAGGCGTACCAACGGGGATTTCCAGCTGAGATGAAGACGGCCGTGAGGAACGCCAAGGTAACGACTGTACAGGAAGCAATTGAAGAATCATTGTTGGTGGAAGACGATTTGACTCAAGGAAAGTTGGAAAGTGAACATACAGGTGAGAAAAGAAAGTGGGAAAGACCTTACGGACCCGTTCGACAACAAAGGGAGTTTACCGGGAATCGAAGTGGGGATAACCGCCGAGACGCAAGGTGGTGTAATCGATGCAGGAAACACCATGTTGGCCCATGTAATACCCAATCGCACTCAAACTCGCAGGGATGTTACAACTGTGGAAAGAGTGGACATTATGGTCGGGATTGTCCCACGAAGGGACTGACTTGTTTCGAATGCCGTGAAACGGGTCATGTAAAGCGGGATTGCCCGAAGCTAAAGTTAAGTGGAAGTGGGGGATCTAAGGCGGAGCCACCAAAAGTGAAAGGGAGAGCTTTTCAGATGACAACTGAGGAGGCAAGAACTTCGACAGACGTAGTGTCGGGTACGTTTCTTCTAAACTCCGTACCTACGCGTGTATTATTCGATTCGGGTGCAAGTTTTTCTTTTGTGTCGAGGTCATTCTGTCAAAAGTTGTCTATGCCTACTAAAAGTTTAGACGAAGCCTTAGTGATAGAAATAGCCGACGGTGGTCAAGTTTCGGTTCGTGATATTTTGCGGGGTTGCACTTTAGAAATCGAAGGGAGGAAATTTTTAATCGACTTAATACCAATAGTGATCGGAGGTTTTGACGTGGTGGTCGGAATGGAATGGTTATCTAAAAACCAAGCTGAAATCTTGTGCGCAAAGAAACTGATTCGCATACCATCTACGGATGGGAGTCAAGTATTTATTTATGGAGAACGAAGGAAGGGGGATATAGCAATTATTTCATTGATGAAGGCTCGGAAATGCTTGGTCAAAGGGTGTGCATCCTTCATTGCATACGTTATAGATGCCAAGTTGGAGAAAAGGAAGATAGAGGATGTAAAAGTGGTATGTGAGTTTCCGGACGTATTTCCGGAAGACTTTCCGGGTTTACCACCGGACCGCCAAGTAGAATTTAAGATATACTTGGTGCCGGGGGCGGCTCCAATAGCTAGAGCTCCCTATCGTTTGGCTCCGTCCGAGATGCAAGAAATAATGACACAGCTTCAGGAACTCTTGGAGAAGGGGTTCGTAAGACCGAGTTCATCTCCTTGGGGAGCGCCGGTTCTTTTTGTAAAGAAGAAAGATGGCACAATGCGCATGTGTATAGACTACCGGGAGTTGAATAAGGTAACCGTGAAGAACAAATATCCACTTCCTAGAATCGATGACTTGTTTGACCAACTTCACGGGGCGGGATGCTTCTCGAAGATTGACTTACGTTCAGGCTATCATCAAGTGAAAGTTAAGGAAGACGACGTCCCAAAGACAGCGTTCCGAACACGCTATGGCCATTATGAATTCTTAGTAATGCCGTTTGGACTGACGAACGCACCAGCGGTATTCATGGATTTGATGAATCGGGTGTGCCGACCTTTTCTTGACAAGACAGTAATTGTCTTCATAGATGATATTTTGGTGTACTCCAAGAATGAAGTAGAACACGAGCTGCACCTACGAGAAGTGTTAGAAGTATTGAGGAAAGAAAATCTTTACGCAAAATTCTCTATGTGCGACTTTTGGTTAAAGGAGGTCCAATTCCTGGGTCATGTATTTACTCGGGATGGAGTGAAAGTAGATCCGTCCAAAATCGAAGCAATGATGAATTGGGAACCGCCCAAGAGTCCGGGAGAAATCTGAAGTTTCTTGGGATTGGCGGGTTACTATCGTAGGTTCATTCAAGACTTTTCCAAGATTGCTTCTTCATTGACGGTATTGACGCGGAAGAATGTGAACTTTGTTTGGACCGATGTACAAGAGAAGGCATTCCGTACTCTCCAAAAGAAATTGTGTGAAGCACCAATCCTATCCTTACCCGAAGGATCGGAAGATTTTGTAGTCTATAGCGACGCATCCAAGATGGGCTTGGGATGTATGTTAATGCAACGGGGAAAAGTGATCGCTTATGCCTCGAGAAAACTTAAGGTGCACGAAAAGAACTACCCTACGCACGATTTGGAATTGGCCGCGGTGGTTTTTGCATTGAAGTTGTGGCGTCATTATTTATACGGCACGAAATGCACATTGTATACGGATCACAAGAGTTTGAAACATGTATTCGACCAAAAAGAGCTGAACATGAGACAACGAAGATGGTTGGAGTTACTCAAAGATTACGACTGTGAACTGCTTTACCATCCGGGTAAAGCTAATGTGGTCGTCGACGCATTAAGCCGAAAAGAGTATAGCGGAAGTTTACGCGCCAACCTCTCGAGAATAGACATAGTGTCAAGCTTAGTGGAACGGATTAGAATAGCACAATCTGAAGCCCTAAAAGAAGAAAACCTCAAGGATGAAGTGATGGTGAAACAAAAACAACAGTTAACCGAAGATAGTCGGGGAGTTAAGTTGTTCAAGGGGCGAGTGTGGGTGCCTAAGATCGGTGGGAATCGGAAGCTACTCATGGATGAGGTTCATAAATCCAAGTACTCCATTCATCCCGGAAGTACCAAAATGTATCGGGATTTGAGTCCGCATTATTGGTGGCCGGTCATGAAGTTAGATGTGGCGTGGTATGTGGGACAGTGCACGACTTGTTCTCAAGTAAAAGCTCAACATCAATTACCCTATGGTGAGTTGAAACCTTTGGAAATTCCCGAGTGGAAATGGGAGAAGACCACAATGGATTTTGTGACTAAATTGCCAAGGACTATGAAGGGCCACGACACCATTTGGGTAATAGTGGATCGTTTGACGAAGAGTGCACATTTTTTGGCAATGCGAGAAACTTTACCAATGGACAAATTGGCAAAACTTTACATTGATGAAGTGGTTTCGCGACATGGGGTGCCCGTGTCCATAGTCTCTGATCGGGATAGTCGATTCACATCAAGATTTTGGCAAGCATTACAAGAAGAACTTGGTACGAGAGTGAATTTGAGCACGGCATACCACCCACAAACAGACGGTCAAAGCGAAAGGACCATTCAAACCTTGGAAGATATGTTAAGGGCGTGCGTAATCGACTTTGGGGGTAATTGGGTGAAACACCCTAAAAACAGGGTCAATTTAAACCTTAAAATTTACCACAAGTTATGATCAAAAAACTTTCAAACTTATATAACCTGAGGATCAAATGTAAGGTTTCTATATACAAACGTCATTACTTAAATAACTTATTAATCTAATCATGATATAACAATCAGATTAATCCAGTTATCTAAACAACCGTCCCAAAAGCATCAAAAATCTCTAGATCCTCCAGTATCTCTAAGTCTGAATCTTTCCAAAAGTTCTCGTCTCTCATTCCCGCTATTTCCCGGAGCTTGTACCTGGTAAGAAGATTCAACTTGAAACATTAGGCTTTCGCCTAGTGAGGATACTCAAATCAAAATAAAATTTAATAATTAAAACATGAACAGATAACTCAAACCTGTTCTCAACCATCTTACCGTACGACAACTCCTTTTCAAATCGGGGAATCTACCCCACTCCCAATTTCCTACGACTAACTCATTTAATCGTAATAACAACATAAGAGTTAACTCTGAATCATTCCAGATTCACAATCAATAATCACACACAAGAAATTACAAGTCAAGACCTGCCTATTTCTTAATCAGGAAGTAGAGATTACAAATTACTTTATGCCTATCTCTAATCTTCCTCTCATCACAGGGAAATCTCCGATCTTCCCAAATCGAAATGGGAACTATTAAGCATAACTGCTTTTTCCACATTCCACCTTAGAATCAATGGTCCCCATGGGATTATAATATCGCGATGCTCAAATCGAGACTCTTGATTCAAGGTTCACCCAATTACTAAAATTACATCCCTTTGGTCTATGGCGAGTAATTGGTTCCCATCATACCGTACCCAAGTGCCCTCGGTGACCGGATGCCTATTTTAGTAAAAGCACATAATCATATAATATAATATATGTAATAATCGATACTACTATATGCGTTCAGCATACAGTATATCATTTCTCCGAACATATTCTATATATATAGAGATATCAAGAATATTAATATCTCCTCATCTCAATCTCTTAATCATCTCCTCTTTAACTTAGCATGGAAGTTAATATCTCAAGAAGGCTTCAAATCATGTTTAGAGTACATAACCACATATCAATTTCATGTAGTAGATAAATCAAACTTAGCATGCATAATTAATAATAATACTAGTTCATCAACTTCATATATAACTCCTCTTAAAAGTTTTAGCATGGAATCAACATAATACAACTTTTAATTGCCCTCTGGGCTTATCTCTAATTCAATCAAATCTACATAAAACATATTCATGCATACATATAAAGCATCTAATTCAAGATTAATTACTGAATTTTAAAGAGAGTTGAATAAACTCACCTGATGCGTTATTACTTCTTTTAATCCTTTTTAACACGTAAGGCTCATTTCTTCACTACCACAGCTTACTGTATTATTCAATTACATATACTGATATTAATCATCAAAGCAGAACCCTCTATAACTGAAAATCCTTCATTTCTAAAAATCACATCTCAAGTCGCAATGAACTGAAATCGCAATCACCTATTGCGATTTCACTTCCAAATCGCAACCAACTAAAGTCGCAGTCCTCTATTGCGATCCCAAAACCAAATCGCAGTCAACGGTTGCGATTTCATCCTCAAATCGCAACCCGCCATTGCGATTTCACTCCAAGTCGCAGTGAACTGCTGCAACTACAGTACCAAGTCGCAACTGCCCATTGCGATTTCGACCCAAGTCGCAACCAACTGTTGCGATTCCAAAGCCGAGTCGCAATGGTCTGCTGCGACTCCAACTCCAAGTCGCAATTGCCTATTGCGACTTCGATGATGTTCATCCAAGTCTCAGTCCACTAAGTTCATCAAAAACCCAGATTTTTATACTTTTAATCCATGTTTGTTTATGCCAATTTGCAGATATGTTTAATACACTTATCCTAACATATCCTAAAAACTCAGATTCTCTTTACCATCAAATTTACCAAAACCCAATATAAAACTCCATAGAAAGCTTTAATCTAAGAAGATGAAGAATTAAATGATATAATTACCTTTATGATTCTTCAACTAACACCAAATTATAGAATTTCCAGCAACTCTTTCCTTTTCTTCCTTCTCTTTCTCGATGTCTCTATCTCAATCTCTCTCTCGGTTTCACTTTCTCAACCGAAATACACACAAACATAAGACACACACACACTCTCAATTACTTAGCTTACATAGCTAAATTAATGACAACTCATAATTTAAAACATGAGTCATAGAACATTTCCAAATTAAACCTCCAACTTTCAAAGAATTGCACAACAAACCCTCAACATGAAAATCCATTTCAACAACACTTTCAATCAATTACAAACCTAACCCCCAAGTTAGTTTATAAATTCATAAAATAATATAACAGAAAATTTAGGATGTTACAATACTCCCCAACTTGAAAATGATTTCGTCCCCGAAATCAAAGTCAGGTAAACAAATGAGGATACTTAGCCCTCATACTCTCTTCTGACTCTAAAGTTACATTAGTACCTCTATGGTGTTTCCACTGTACTTTCAACATAGCTACTTCTTTACCACTACGTAGCTTTCTAACTGATCTTTCTAAAATTGCCTCTGGTTCCTCTACACAGCGACTCTTTTCATCTATTCTCACATCTGTGAGTGGAATCACATCCTCTTCTTCGGCCAAACACTTCCGAAGATAACATACATGAAAAGTATTATGAACTCCTTCCAACTCGGGTGGAAGATCTAACTTGTAAGCTTGTAACCCTATTCTCTCAACAATGGTGAAAGGTCCTAGAAAACGAGGACTAAACTTCCCACGTTTTCCAAATCGTATTACACCTTTCCATGGGGATACCTTGAGCATCACACGCTCCCCAACTTGAAATTCCTTTGGTCTCCGCTTCGGATCAGCATAACTTTTCTATCTATTTTGGGCTGCTTTCATATGCTGGCGAATCTTTTTTACTTTATCCGCTGTTTGCTGTACTAACTCTGGACCAGCAAACTGTTTCTCCCCGGCTTCTAGCCAACACACCGGAGTTCTACACTTACGACCATACAACGCTTCAAAGGGTGCTCTCCCGATGCTCGAATGATAACTATTGTTATACGCAAATTCTACTAACGGTAGATGCGTATCCCAGTTACCACCAAAATCTAAAACACAACACCTGAGCATATCCTCCAAAGTTTGAATAGTCCGCTCACTCTGTCCATCGGTCTGTGGATGAAAAACAGTACTCAAATTAACTTTAGTACCCAATTCTTCTTGCAATGATCGCCAAAATCTCGAGGTAAACCGACTATCACGATCTGACACTATCGACACCGGTATACAATGCCTTGACACCACTTCATCAATATACAACTTTGCTAATTTCTAGATTGGTGATGCCTCTTTCATTGCTAGAAAATGAGCACTCTTAGTTAATCTATCCACGATTACACATATTGTGTCGTTACCTTTTTGCGTCTTTGGTAACTTCGTTACAAAGTCCATGGTAATCTTCTCCCACTTCCATTCCGGAATTTCCAAGGATTGGAAATTTCCGTAAGGTTTCTGATGTTCAGCTTTCACTAACGAACATGTTGTACACATTTCTACCTTTCGAGCCACATCTACTTTCATCGCTGGCCACCAATAATGCAATTTCAAATCTCGATACATCTTCGTACTCCCAGGATGTATGGAATACTTAGATCTATGAGCGTCTTCGAGAATCAACTCTCGATTTCCTCCCATTTTAGGCACCCAAACTCTTCCTTGAAACAATTTAATCCCCCGACCATCTTCAGTCAACTGAAGATGTTGCTTACCCATTACTTCCTCTTTCAGATTTTCCTCTAGCAACGCAATCACTTGTGCTTCTTTGATCTTTTCCATCAAACTTGACGTTACATCAATTCTAACATTTACCGATTTCAAACACCCACCATATTCTTTTCTACTTAAGGCATCAGCTACGACATTTGCTTTACCAGGATGGTAATGCAATTCACAATCATAATCCTTAAGCAATTCTAACCATCTTCGCTGCCTCATGTTTAATTCTTTCTGATCAAAAACATGTTGCAAACTCTTGTGATCAGTATAAAGAGTACACTTCGTTTCATACAAATAGTGTCGCCACAACTTCAAAGCGAACACCACTGCTGCTAACTCTAAATCATGGGTAGGATAACTCTTTTCATGCTCTTTAAGCTGTCTTGAGGCATAGGCAATCACTTTGACCCTTTGCATTAGCACACATCCTAAACCCATCTTTGAAGCATCACTATATACAACAAAATCTTCTGTCCCTTCTGGCAGGGCAAGAATAGGTGCTTCACACAGTTTTTGACGTAAAATTCTGAAAGCTGTTTCCTGTTTCTCCGTCCAAACAAACTTCTCATTCTTTCTGGTTAACAACGTCAAAGCAGATGCAATCTTAGAAAAATCTTTTATGAATCTTCTATAATAACCTGCTAATCCCAGAAAGCTTCTTATCTCAGATGCACTTCTAGGTGTCTCCCAATTCGTCATCGCTTCAATCTTTGAAGGATCTACTTTAACTCCTTCAGAAGTAATCACATGACCTAGGAACTGCACCTCCTTCAACCAAAATTCACACTTTGAAAACTTGGCGTATAACTTCTCTCTTCTTAAAACTCCTAAGACTTCACGAAGATGTTGCTCATGATCTTCCTCAGTCTTTGAATAAATAAGTATGTCATCAATAAACACAATGACAAACTTATCTAAAAATGGTCGACACACTCTGTTCATCAAATCCATAAATACTGCAGGAGCATTTGTCAACCCAAATGGCATCACAAGGAACTCATAATGCCCATATCTTGTTCTAAACGTTGTTTTCGAAACGTCTTCATCTCTTACCCGCACTTGATGGTATCCAGATCTTAAATCTATCTTTGAAAAGCATCCCGCACCTTGGAGTTGATCGAATAGATCATCAATCCTCGGAAGCGGATACTTGTTCTTAATAGTTACATTATTCAACTCTCGGTAATCAATACACATTCTCATGGTACCATCTTTCTTCTTAACAAATAAAACTGGAGCTCCCCAAGGTGAAGAACTTGGTCTTACGAAACCCTTATCCAATAACTCCTGAAGCTGAGTCATCATCTCTTTCATCTCAGCAGGTGCTAAACGATAAGGTGCTCGTGCAATTGGTGCCGATCCAGGAATAATATCGATACGAAATTCCACCTGTCTTTCAACTGGCAAACCTGGAAGGTCATCCGGGAACACATCCGGAAACTCACGCACCACGTTGATATCTTGAATATTTTTCTTTTCTAACTTTGTATCAATAACATAGGCTAGATAAGACCAACACCCTTTCGATAGACATTTCCGTGCCTTCATCACTGAAATCAACGGAATTTCTCCTTCCTGTTTTTCTCCGAATACGAATACACTATCTTTCTCGCCCATTGGAATTCGAATCAACTTCTTTGCGCACATAATTTCTGCCTGGTTGTTGCTCAACCAGTCCATCCCTACTACAATATCAAAGCTCCCAATTTCCATTAACAACAAGTTAATCGGAAACTCTGTTCCCTCTATCATAATCTTACAATCGGCCAGACTCTCCTTAACCAAAGTCTGAACTCCATTAGCTATTTCGACTACTAAGGCATCTCCTAGAGTAGTAACAGGCATAGCTAGTTTATATTGAAACATCTTGGATACAAAAGAGAAATTTGCGCCACTATCAAACAACACACGTGCAGGAATAGAGTTTATAAGAAATGTACCCGAGACCACGTCCTTTGACCCCTTCGCTTCATCAGCAGTCATTTGGAATGCACGACCGGTTGGTTTGGGAATATTCAGCTTTCTCCCCTGATCTCCTCCTTTTTTCAACTTCGGACAATCTTTTCGAAAATGACCTGGTTGCTGACATTCAAAACAAACCGACCCAGGCACTGTACAACTCGACGCCATATGTCCCATCTTCCCACACTTGAAACATTGATTTCCGACCACACGGCATTGGCCAAAATGTTTACTTTTGCATTTTGAACACCAACCCGGTTCTCTACGAGAATCATTGCGAATGTTCTTTCCGAATAATCTTAATTTTGGAGAAGGTTCGAAACAACCCTCCCATTTTCTCTTTTCTCCGACTTGCTCTTTCTCCTCCTTGTCTTTCACATACATTTCCTCAATCGTCTCCCTCAAGGTAGCAGATTTTGAACTTCGAACCCTTGTCATCATATCGGCTGGTAGACCTTTCAAATAATACTTAATCTTTTCTTTCTCTGTTGAAGCCACGTGCCCCACAAGATTTAGTTTCTCCATAAATACCTCGGTATATTTTCTCACCGACATATTACCCTTCTTAATATTCCGAAACTCTTCTTCGATTCGGTCCATCTCATGCTCGTTACAATATTCTTCTAAAATCTTTGCTTTAAACTGACTCCAAGTTACGGAATTCAAAGCTGCTTCAGTCACAGTTGATGATAACACATTCCACCACTGTAACGCTTTGCCACGCAACATTTGTGACCCAAATCTCACTTTAGACCTCTCATCTGAACATTCACAGGCACGAAAAGCCTGCTCGATTTCTCTTATCCAGTTCATACAAACCACTGGATTATCATCTCCCTTGAATTCTGGTGGTTTACAACTTAGGAACGTCTTGTAAGAACAGTTTCTGTCAACCCTTCTAACTGTCTCCACTCCTGGATTTACAGTCGGATTTATCACATTAGTATCGGTCACTGCTCTCCTTGGCTCCACATTTCGATCATTAATCAGTTTCGTAAACATCTCTGCCTGTCTCCCCATTACAGTATTCATCATCTCTGCTTGCCTCTCCATTGAAGCATTCATCAGCCGAGTCACATTATCCATTATTGGCCCCTCCATACCTGAATCTGACGACGTTTGATCAACGTTACTAGTACCTCCTGGATGTACTCGACTTCGCATTCCTCCCAAGGAAAGAAAATCTGATGGCGTATCAGGAACTCCGCCCAATCCAGTTTGTCTCTCTCCGGCATTGTCTAACCAATTCCTATTCATCGAAGAATTTGGAGATCTCGGGGGCGTATTCACCATCGTTCTGATAGAGCATATAAGAATACTCATCAGTTAATGGTTTATACAACTAAACATACAATACATACTTTACCGCTAATCAGTCACTGTAACAATTTAGAAACAAGTATGCTTGTGTAAAAATATATTCATAATAACAGTAGCTAATTGAAATTGCGAACATATCATACATGAGAATTCTCATTACCATTGTTACAGTACCAACTTCGCGTATTTCTGTCGACTCTAAGACTACCCATTCTTAGTACTTCTATCCAAACTCACGGATCATAACTTAACTCATCTCAGCTTAAGTCTAGGTATCTCAAATTCATACCTAGTTCGCTTAAACTAAAGCTCTGATACCATACTGAAACACCCTAAAAACAGGGTCAATTTAAACCTTAAAATTTACCACAAGTTATGATAAAAAAACTTTCAAACTTATATAACCTGAGGATCAAATGTAAGGTTTCTATATACAAATGTCATTACTTAAATAACTTATTAATCTAATCATGACATAACAATCAGATTAATCCAGTTATCTAAACAACCGTCCCAAAAGCATCAAAAATCTCTAGATCCTCCAGTATCTCTAAGTCTGAATCTTTCCAAAAGTTCTCGTCTCTCATTCCCGCTATTTCCCGGAGCTTGTACCTGGTAAGAAGATTCAACTTGAAACATTAGGCTTTCGCCTAGTGAGGATACTCAAATCAAAATAAAATTTAATAATTAAAACATGAACAGATAACTCAAACCTGTTCTCACCCATCTTACCGTACGACAACTCCTTTTCAAATCGGGGAATCTACCCCACTCCCAATTTCCTACGACTAACTCATTTAATCGTAATAACAACATAAGAGTTAACTCTGAATCATTCCAGATTCACAATCAATAATCACACACAAGAAATTACAAGTCAAGACCTGCCTATTTCTTAATCAGGAAGTAGAGATTACAAATTACTTTATGCCTATCTCTAATCTTCCTCTCATCATAGGGAAATCTCCGATCTTCCCAAATCGAAATGGGAACTATTAAGCATAATTGCTTTTTCCACATTCCACCTTAGAATCAATGGTCCCCATGGGATTATAATATCGCGATGCTCAAATCGAGACTCATGATTCAAGGTTCACCCAATTACTAAAATTACATCCCTTTGGTCTATGGCGAGTAATTGGTTCCCATCATACCGTACCCAAGTGCCCTCGGTGACCGGATGCCTATTTTAGTAAAAGCACATAATCATATAATATAATATATGTAATAATCGATACTACTATATGCGTTCAGCATACAATATATCATTTCTCCGAACATATTCTATATATATAGAGATATCAAGAATATTAATATCTCCTCATCTCAATCTCTTAATCATCTCCTCTTTAACTTAGCATGGAAGTTAATATCTCAAGAAGGCTTCAAATCATGTTTAGAGTACATAACCACATATCAATTTCATGTAGTAGATAAATCAAACTTAGCATGCATAATTAATAATAATACTAGTTCATCAACTTCATATATAACTCCTCTTAAAAGTTTTAGCATGGAATCAACATAATACAACTTTTAATTGCCCTCTGGGCTTATCTCTAATTCAATCAAATCTACATAAAACATATTCATGCATACATATAAAGCATCTAATTCAAGATTAATTACTGAATTTTAAAGAGAGTTGAATAAACTCACCTGATGCGTTATTACTTCTTTTAATCCTTTTTAACACGTAAGGCTCATTTCTTCACTACCACAGCTTACTGTATTATTCAATTACATATACTGATATTAATCATCAAAGCAGAACCCTCTATAACTGAAAATCCTTCATTTCTAAAAATCACATCTCAAGTCGCAATGAACTGAAATCGCAATCACCTATTGCGATTTCACTTCCAAATCGCAACCAACTAAAGTCGCAGTCCTCTATTGCGATCCCAAAACCAAATCGCAGTCAACGGTTGCGATTTCATCCTCAAATCGCAACCCGCCATTGCGATTTCACTCCAAGTCGCAGTGAACTGCTGCAACTACAGTACCAAGTCGCAACTGCCCATTGCGATTTCGACCCAAGTCGCAACCAACTGTTGCGATTCCAAAGCCGAGTCGCAATGGTCTGCTGCGACTCCAACTCCAAGTCGCAATTGCCTATTGCGACTTCGATGATGTTCATCCAAGTCTCAGTCCACTAAGTTCATCAAAAACCCAGATTTTTATACGTTTAATCCATGTTTGTTTATGCCAATTTGCAGATATGTTTAATACACTTATCCTAACATATCCTAAAAACTCAGATTCTCTTTACCATCAAATTTACCAAAACCCAATATAAAACTCCATAGAAAGCTTTAATCTAAGAAGATGAAGAATTAAATGATATAATTACCTTTATGATTCTTCAACTAACACCAAATTATAGAATTTCCAGCAACTCTTTCCTTTTCTTCCTTCTCTTTCTCGATGTCTCTATCTCAATCTCTCTCTCGGTTTCACTTTCTCAACCGAAATACACACAAACATAAGACACACACACTCTCAATTACTTAGCTTACATAGCTAAATTAATGACAACTCATAATTTAAAACATGAGTCATAGACCATTTCCAAATTAAACCTCCAACTTTCAAAGAATTGCACAACAAACCCTCAACATGAAAATCCATTTCAACAACACTTTCAATCAATTACAAACCTAACCCCCAAGTTAGTTTATAAATTCATAAAATAATATAACAGAAAATTTAGGATGTTACATTGGGATACTCATCTACCATTAGTGGAGTTCGCTTACAACAATAGTTATCACTCGAGCTTAAAGGCGGCACCGTTTGAAGCATTGTATGGGAGAAAGTGTAGGACTCCTGCGTGTTGGTTAGAGGCGGGAGAAAAACAATTTGCCGGACCGGAAATTGTACAAGAAACAGCCGATAAGGTTAAAGTTATTAGAGAACGGTTGAAAGCGGCTCAAGATTGACAAAAGAGCTACGCTGACAAGAGACGGAAACCGATAGAGTTCCAAGTAGGAGAAAGAGTGATGTTGAAAGTATCCCCTTGGAAGGGATTAATTCGTTTTGGAAAGCGCGGGAAGTTAAGTCCCCGTTTCCTTGGACCGTTCTCTATTTTGGAACGTGTGGGTTCGCAAGCCTACAAATTGGTTTTACCTCCTGAAATGGATGGAATCCATCCAACGTTCCATGTGTGTTATCTACGGAAGTGCTTAGCGGAAGGAGAGAGCGTGATACCTTTATCGGAAATCCGGGTGGATGACAACCGATGTATCGAGGAACCCGAAGCCATTTTGGACAGAGTAGTTACGAAACTCCGACACAAAGAGGTATCCAAGGTCAAAGTGCAGTGGAAGCACCATCGAGGTGCCAACGTGACTTGGGAGCCGGAAGAGGACATGAGACGCCGCTATCCGCATTTGTTTGTACAACCTTAAATTTCGAGGACGAAATTTTGTCCAAGTTGGGGAGAATTGTAACACCCCGAATTTTCGTTATATGTTATTTTGTAGTTGTTAAGCATGTTCAAGTATTTTATCAATTTACCTTGAATGGTGACTTGTTAGGATCTGATCAAGGACTAAAAAGAGGACCAAAGGAGGCTCGGTACCCTTCAGGCGATAATGACCGGCGAGAGTGCCCATGTCACTATCGCGGGTGTCACATTCGCTGGAAATGTACCGCAAGAAAGAAATTCCAGGTATGTTGGTTTCTAGCGAAAGTGACCCAGCGAGAGTGACAGTGTCACTATCGCATGGTCACAATCGCTAGTTTTGTACCGAGAGTTTGGGGGAGGAGTTGAGCGAAAGTGACCCAGCGATAGTGACAGTGTCACTATCGCCGTGTCATAATCGCTGCCGACCTATTAGGGTATAAAAAGGAGAGTTTCGGGTTTTTAGCTGATTAGATGAAAATAGAATACGGTAGCAGATGATTTCTTCTTCTGAAAAGGTAGGGTTCCATAACCTTAATCCTTCTCATCTATTGTTAATTGTTAGAGGTGTTTATGCACTTTTATGATGAATCTTAGGTGGTCAATTTCCTTTTAGTGCAAGGTTCTATCCTCTCTTCAAGAATCAACTTCACCCACTCCATCTAAGGTTTAGGGATTTTACCACAAATCTTCTAAGGTGAGTAATTTGAATTCAAAAGTATACTTGATTCATAATTTTCTCTATCATTTCATTTAATTCTAACAAGTTTATCTTGAAGTATATTTTGAGCCAATAAGCTCTTAGTTCTCTAAAGAGGAAATTGAAAGGGGCTTAATGATAAGATAAAGGTGATGTAGTAATTTATTCTACTTGGAATTGTATATGTTATGATGGTGATCAATTGAAATTGGTTAAGCCTAAATATTAAGGTTTGGAGCTTAATGGATTAAGCTATGTCTTAATGAAGAAATTCTGACTATGTTAAAGTGATTTAATATGCAGATTTGATGAATGATCTATGTTAAACAATAAATTCATAATGTTACTTGTACATATGTGAATAATTGGAAGATTTCTTGTATGTAGAAGTTACATGCTTAATGAGATGGTTGGACTATCTTTATTGAAGTAAATGTATGGCATTATGAACTGCTTGGAGTAGTTGGTTGTTGGTATTCACAAATTGGAGGAGTCCCTAAGTAGGCATTAAGAAGATATAGTCTTGGGCACTTACCTGGGAGGTTTGTGTATCGATCCACGCCTTCGGGATTTATACCATATAGGTAGTCCCGATGTGCCGGGCCTTGAGGCGTTACCTTGGAGGTAGACGCTAAGGTGTATCTTCAAATATGATGTAACTCGGGTTGGTGTTTGGGTCTCCCCCATAGAGTCCGATTTGTGAATGATCACGTTGATAATTCTTATGTGAAATAACTGCATGCTTTATTATATGATTGACTCACTAGGCTTTCCCAGCCTAACACTTGTTATTTGTTTAATGTGTGTCACAGGTTCTAGTGGTGCCATCCCTAAGAAAGCATAGATGGGGACTTGTGAGCGTGGGGATACTTTTGAGATGCCAAAGATAGAAGATCAAAGTTGGTCTAATTATGACACCTTTTGTAATCTTATTTCTATAGTAGAGATCAGATTAGCCGGTTGTCATATAGTAGTAAATATTACATCTTGTTTGTAAACAGGCATATGAATATCCCTTTTTATAGCTCGTGCTTTGGCATTGTATATATATCAATCTTCCGTTTTATGGAAGTTTTTGTTGACCCTGTTTTAGGGTGTCACAGATACAGACATCTCTTTACCACATAAAACACATAAGTCTTACTAAGGCTAACAACTCTAAAGAACTCAAACCCTCAAATGTTGCCCCCAAACCCGTACTCAAGTCAAGACCACAGGATAGTCAGTCCTTATTCACTCCCTATCTAATGGTTAACAAAATACAGGTTACTGGATACTCGGCAGCATCTAAACTCTTAAAATTGGCCAAACAGCAAAAGTATCCGGACACTACAGAATTATCCGGACAACACAACTTTTCCGGACAATCAGGACTTTTCCGGACAATCAATACAATCCGGACGTCATCCGGATACCAAAGAAATCCGGATACCATCCGGTATCCAATTCTATCCGGAAAACATAGGAAAAGGAACTTACCCGGATAAAAGACTTGTCCGGACACCGACGAAGAACTACCCGGACACCACCAACAGGGCTATCCGGACACATTCAACTTATCCGGGCACCACTGTCGGTTTACCCAAAATTCACCCAGATTCGACAGAAAACATTACCAGATGTGATTTCGATTATTCTACTCCGATAGATACTTCCTACTAACCATTATAAACATAATTTGTACTAGAAACATACCTTAATCAGCTTCAATAACTCCAATTTGATCCTTTACCCTTCTTTCTTCTTCTTTTTGCTCTCAACACACACACACACACACCTTCAATCTGAGTTTTGCTATAATGAATACATCTGTACTCTTAATTCAGATATTATCCACACTAATTACCCTTTTAGACCCCAATCTATTCCATAATAACCAAAGTACCCTTAACTTAATAAATCATCTCAACTTACCCAAAATAGTAACTTTAAAGTTAAATAAACTTAACGGAAATATATTTTTAACTAACGAACTTACCCGGGGTATTACACGTGCGACGAGGGAAAAAATAAACGAGACAAGGGATTTGATGACGCAGAAAAAACCTCAAACGAGGAAAAACCTGCGGACGACAGTGGGTGTCGTCGCTGCACTATGGTCACCAATCAGGGGCGACGTCCTTGGTACTGGCGTCGATCGTACGATGATTACAATACAAATGAAGAAAATACTTCGAAATGTAAAGTACAAGTGTTTAAATGTAAAAACAGGTGTTTATCGTGTGTGAATACAAAGTGTGAACTTCTGGTCGAGGTCTGTTGTCGTGCGTCGAGAGCGATATTTGAACTTTCCTTCGCTTGTTCTTGAGTTCACTGTAGGGTTCTGGCTTTCGATACTTGATCTCCAGAGTTTTAATGTTCTTTGCTATGAGTTTGGATGATTTTCTCTGCTGTTTGGTGATGTTCGCTGATGTATATCGGATGTTAACTGATGTCCCTTGAAATGAAGCTTTAGCTTGTCTTTTGTAGTCTTCGCGTCATTAATTAGCTCCATTAATGATTTGATCAACGGCTACAACGACTGGAAACGGTCGCCGGAGTGATTGTCCATGATGATCTTCGTCCGTTACGGCTATCGATCGTTGATGGTTGCGTCGGTTATATCCGTTGCTCTTTAATGACTTTGACTTCTGCATTAAACACTTAATAAACGTAACAGTCAAGGTTAACGTTAGCTTTGGTCGAAGGTGCAATTATCTTACTCGACGGTCGTACGGGACGGGCGATACTATGGTCGAGCGTCATGGGGGACGTACGACTTACCTTTTACAGGCGATGACGAATGTTTTCTGGGTTCTCGTCGAGACCTTATCTTAATACAAGATTTGGATTATGACGTGCGTCTTACCTGCTCTGGTCGTGGTCGTACGACGTGGTTTTTTGCCCAAACAGTTAACTAGATAAAATCTACTTATGAGATAATTTACTAGATGTTATTATCTATCCAAACTCTAAAATTTCTTTTATGGAGGGTAAAATAAAAATATCGAGTATATATATATATATATATATATAGAGAGAGAGAGAGAGAGAGATAAAGGTTCAAACGAGAACGCTAATTATTTAAGAAAACACGAAAAATGTCGTTCATGTACAAAATCATATGTAATTCACAACAAAATCATATGTGATTCACGTACAAAATCATATCTGATTAAAAATCTGGACGCGCGCGGTCTGGGACACGACTTGCAAGTCGCGTAATCACATATGATGATCATATGTGCGTGCATCACATATGATTTTGTAATGAACGACATTTTTCGTGTTTTCTTAAATAGTTAGCGTTCTCGTTTGAACCAACCTCTCTCTCTCTCTCTCTATATATATATATAAACATTAACCATGTATGAAAAGGAAAAACAAGCGTACAAGAAAAAGGAGACCGATGTGTGCGGGTAAAATGAAGAAGCAGTATAAGGAATGCTTTTAGAGATGGCAACGGGGTCGGGGATACCGGGGATCGCAATTCCCATCCCCGCTCCCCACTCCCCATCCCCATCCCCATCCCCGTCGGGGAACAAAATTCATTCCCCATCCCCATCCCCATCGGGGAACGGGGATCCCCACCGGGGAATCGGGGATTTTTTTCCGTTTTGAAAACTTAATTTTTGTATATAATATCCTTATAAACGTCAATTTCACGATTAAATGACGTATTTTTATAAACTTTAGTTAACCAACTTTTAATTTTTGTGTTTTTAAAGAATTTTTCGGAAATAAATATATTAATTACAATACATAATACTATATATTTTATACATCAACGTTATATAACTAAAAGTTTTTCCGAACAATAATACCAATACTATAATATATTTTGAAAGTTTTATCATAATTGAAGATTGATTATATTGGTGTGTTATATTATATATATATATATATATATATATATATATATATAGAGGTCCCTTCTTTTGTTAACCACTCAATTAGTGTTAACCTTGTTAACTAATCTGGGCCATTAATCATCAAAATCAATGGCTAAGATTAAAAGCATTTTTAATTCATAATTAAACTAAACCCACGGCTGAAGCATATATGCATAGGGGTATTATAGTCATTTAATAAATCTTGATAAGGAAATAATTAAATCGAGAGCTACATTTAAGGACATATAACTTATCTCTAATTGATTCACTCTCTCTCTCTCCAATCTCGATTCAAAAGTAAATCACGCCGGAGAAGGCACTGCAGTAGGAGAAGCAGGGGCGGTCGTCGGACCTGGAGGAGGCAGCCGGACGAAGTGGAGGAAGGATGTCTTAGGTGGTGAAGTAGGGCGGCGGTTGCGTGAGAGAGCTTCGCCGGAGAGAGAGAGAGAGAGAGAGAGAGAGAGAGAGAGAGAGAGAGATCTCCTGAGAGAGAGAGCCGCCAATGGAGCTTCGCCTGAGAGGAGCGCCGACCACACAGGAGCGCCGACCACACGGAGAAGAAGGTGGTGGCTGGCTACTGGAGTATCGGAGAAGGCGAACTAGAGGTGGGATGCAGTTCGCCGGCGAGAAAGGTTGAGACCGGAGGTGGCTGCTGTGGTGGTGCGCCGGCAATCGGCTGCCGGAGTAGGTCACCTGCGATGGTGGCTGTGATGGCGTCTAAGCCCTAACATCGCACAACATCAGAGAGAAAAAAACACTGTTCAACTGGGTTTTTTCATATATGCAATTTTAAGAGGTGCATATATGCAATTATATGATGTGCATATATGCGGTTTTAAATGCATATATGCACTTTTTTGATCTTCATATATACAACTGATGTGCATATATGCACATACACTGTGCATATGATTATTTGTCATGTTGGTTTGATCATTCTTATGGATACACGCTATTTTGTTTATGTGCATATATACAAGTTTACATAGATTTATGGTTGTGCATATATGCAAGTTTACATAGATTTATGGTTGTGCATATATGCAATTTCTCTTATGTGCATGTTGTAGGTGTAAAATATGCATATATGCAATTTTGACATGTGCATATATGCTTCAGATGTTAAGTGTAAATATATGCAACTTTGATATGTGCATATATGCAATTGAGAAATGATGCATACATGTTTAGGGTGTAAAGTATGCATATATGCAATTTTGATATGTGCATATATGCCGCATGTGTAAAATTTAGATAATCCAATTTTAATAAGTGCATATATGCACATATCAAAATTGACACACCACTTTCTTCTTCAGATGAATGCATATTCGATTAGGAAATTACCAGTAAAAACGTGAAAAAAATGAGTGATTTTGATAATATCAAGAGAAAAAAGGATGAAGATAATCATTAATATTAAAAAAAAATATAATAATAACTACCAATATTAGATGGCATGAAATTAGGAATGTAAACTTACTTGAAATAATAAAATGTTAATCTTCCAAAAATGCCCCTGCAGAAATCGGCCCTCCATTAGTAAAACCAATCATTTCTCTTGATTTCTATTGGTTGAGACAAGTTAATAATGTTAATACTAATTGGATGGTTAACAAAAGAAGGGGACCCTATATATATCATCGGATTTATCATTTTACTATGTTATATATACGTGTGTGTGTGCGTGTATATATATATAAACATATTATATATAAAAACTTATATTAAATACTCGGGATCGGGGACGGGGTCGGGTTTGAGAGG
The DNA here is from genome assembly GCA_033807775.1 of Saussurea involucrata. NCBI lineage: Eukaryota > Viridiplantae > Streptophyta > Magnoliopsida > Asterales > Asteraceae > Saussurea > Saussurea involucrata. The sequence continues at coordinate 126,276,523 of CM066324.1, read as the reverse complement.
TATCCCCATCCCCACCCCTAGGGGTGTACAGAAAACCGTCAACTCGTGAAACCCGACCAACCCAACCCGCTAACAACCCAATTAAACCCAACCCGCCGGACCGCCGGACCGCCAACCCGCCAAACCGCTAATTATAAGGGTTGAAATTGGGTTGAGAAAACTCAACCCAACCCAACCCGCCAACCCGCCGCTAATATTATTATTTTAATAAAATTATATTTTTATATATAAGATATATATATATATATATACATACATAATATGTGCAGCAGGGCAAGCCCAAATTATACAAATTAATATATCTAATATAGTTAGTCTAAAAAAGGCCCAAAAAACCAAACTAATTTAAGTTGTTTCAAACTTTAAGCCTTAAGGCCCAAAGTATTTATGTAGTTTTGGTACGTGAACTAGGGCTAGCCTCTCACTCAGTCACTCTAGTCTCCAGTCTCCACTCCACGACTCCAGAATCCAGACGAGTTATCATAGTAAACGAATTGGTACAAGTTCTTTGTGGAATCACTTAAGAAATCAATGTAAGAAGTATTTGGATAGGGTTTCCGATAAGAAACAAAAGTTGCTTAACTTTCCTACTAAAATGACAATGAGGCGTCTTTTAATACTAGCGGTAGCATCCGAATCCGCCTTTAGTACTAGCGGTCGTATTTTAGACTCATTTAGAAGCTCTTTGAGTCCAAAAATGGTGGAGGCCCTTGTATGCACACAAAGTTGGTTGAAAGGAAATAACGAGGGCATTTAAATAGGTGGATTTTTGGATGAAATTGCATCTTATGACTTTCTTGAAGAAGGTAAATTTAACATGCTTATTTTCATTCTTATATAATATCTATTCTTAATAAATTGTTTAATTTTTGTTTTTGAATTGTAGACAAACTCAAGGAGAATGCGACAATGGAGTCGGAGACGGTCGTACTTGATTGAAGAATTGAAATCGATGCTACAATTTAAACTTTTGATGTTTAAGATTTAAGGATTTAATATATTTGGATGATTTTAATAACTAATAACTTCGTTGGCAATTTTTTTAGTTTTATTTGTCGTACTTTAATCGTGAATTTTATATATATTACCAAACAGCTCAACCCGCCAAACCCGCCACAACCCGCAAGGGTTGGGTTGGGTTGGGTTATACTTTTGAATGAGTTGGGTTGGGTTGAAAATTTCCAAACCGCCATAATTGGGTTGGGTTGTAAAATTGTCAAAAACCGTCCAACCCAACCCGCATACACCACTACCCACCCCCATCCCCGGTTAACAAATTCGAGGATTCCCCATCCCCGTCCCCATCCCCGGTCAACTCGGGGATTCCCTGGTCAAACCGGGTTCGGGTGTCGGATCCCCGTTGGGGACGGAGTTTTTTGCCATCCCTAAATGCTTTATCTTTCTTTTGAGATATGTCTGATTTATAGTTGAACAAGTTATCATGCATCTGTTGACTTGTCCACGTTCAACCATCTTATTTCAAATATTTTTTGATAGAAAGACAGAAAAAACTAGCAACACTAATTTACTTGGTTAATCTACCAAATTTTTGTTTCGATTCAGCCAACATTTATGGATAAAAATTTAAATATCACGTGATTTTAAAGAAATTTTAAAAAACGCGGTAAAGCCTAAAAGAATATGGAAAAAATATGAACTACCAAATTTAAAGTATAAGGGCTCCATTTGGCAATATGATAATTTTGATGGACCGGAATGTAAAATGTGTGCTTCAATCAAGGATATGCAACGGAAAGTCGGAAACGGCGTAAATCTTCGTCAATCGATATTTCTAAATCATTGTCTGTAGTCAACTGAACTCAATCGCAGGCCATCTCTCTTGATTCAATGGCATTCCTTGGATCAAATTTGCCCACTGAGGTAATCGAACTCGTTCTTTAGTAGGTTAGGGTTTTTCTTTAGTTCTTAATAGTAAAATTAGCATTTTCTCAATGATTTGAGCTTGAGTCTATAAGTTTAAACTTGAAAATCTACTTTTGGTTTCAATTTTTATCGTTTTCATTTCTCGTATAGCGAAATTATAAGTTTTGAATGTTTAAATGACCTGAGGATGTTGATTGTATGGTTTGATAATCTCTATCGAACCAGTTGTAATTAGTTGATTTTTGTTGAATTTTTTGCGTGTTATGTTCGGTTCTAATCTTGCTGGTGAAAGGCCAAATGGTTTTTGTGGATGTTGTTTGTTCATAGTATTATGATCTTGTGAATCATGAGTCTTCTTCAGCTGTGCATTGGAAAACATTTTTTACATACCGTGACTAATCAATTACTATTTTTTTGGTGTGTATTTAGATAAAACCCATCAAATGGAATTGGATAGAAGAACCAAACCAAACAAACCCAGTTTTAAGTCCCCCTATTAACTGATTAATCACAATATGGAATTGGATAGAAGAACCAAACCAAACAAACCCCGTTTAAACCAAACAAATCGGTAATCGTATATAATTCAGCTAAGTTTACTGGCACAAATACAATCCGTTGTCTTTGTTGGAGGCGTCTTATACATAGAAGTTGCTTCCATGTACTGATACTAATTTTTTTTTCTGCATGCAATGGTCTTTGCTGATTTTGATTTGTTTTACTAATGCAGGTTGGTATGCGATTGCTTCTTGTCCCCTTTAATTCCAACATCGTAGTCCGAACAGCATGGTAAACATTGAAATGAGGCAGTCTGATCATTCTCCTGTAATATATGCATTGATTATCTGTATCAGATGTTCTATCTGATTATTCATCTCAACTGTAAATACTCCATCCGTCCCAAAATAAATGTCCACATTTTTTTAGTTTGTCCCAAAATAAGTGTCCACTTTCAAATGTAAGGTCTTACTTTCCAATTCTACTCTTTATCATGAGATGGAGAAATTCGTTACTCCCTCTATTGTTAAGGGTAAAATTGTCATTTACTTGATTAGAAAGTGTAATAATTACACATATCTAAAACTGTGTACCTTTTACATTGTGGACATTTATTTTGGGACAGAGGGAGTAACAAAGAAAATCTTCTCTGAATCCTTGTGCTTTGTAGTTCTAGATTTATGGTCTTAGATAATCTACCACATACTTTAAATAGTTGTCATGAGAGCCTTATTGATGTTGTTGGCACTTCAAATCTTTTATTATCAAATACCAAGTTCCCTGTAGCGGGTCGATTTACTATTATGTATTGTCCTTGGATGTGAAAGAAAGTAAACGAGCTAGGTTTTTTCTTGTATAACACATCATATTCTTTCTGCAGCTGTTCCATCGGAGTTGTTTTACCCGTTTACTCCACATTTAAAGCAATAGAGACGAAAAATCAAAATGAACAACAAAAGTGGCTTTTATACTGGGCAGGTATGTTACATATACATATACATATACATATACATATACATATACATATACATATACATATACATATACATATACATATACATATACATATACATATACATATACATATACATATACATATACATATACATATACATATACATATACATATACATATACATATACATATACATATACATATACATATACATATACATATACATATACATATACATATACATATACATATACATATACATATACATATACATATACATATGCATATACATATACATATACATATACATATACATATACATATACATATACATACACACACACACATAGACTTGGGATTGTATGAGAATTACAGTTATGGAGAGAATGTTGATAACACTTCTAGCCTTTGGATGAGTTGAATTTTTTATCTAACTTCATCTACCTTCAACTACATTCATCTACTAGTAACTATCTTCAACTACCTTCATCTACCTTTATCTTCACTTTCAGTCACTTTCTCGAACTTCTACATATATTTAATCACTTTCACATGCATGAACTTGTTAAAATTTTGGTCATGATGATGAAAATAGGTACATAAAGGTATATGAAGGTTTTGTTCTCACGTTCTTACTATAACTCTTATACATCGGAATCCAACCCTATATATATGTGTGTGTGTGTATTATTCTTGGTAAACTGATTGTTCCATTACATGCATCTGATGTTTAAGCAATACCTTATATCTGTAGCATTTTCATGAACTTTCAACCGTTTCCCTTCAATTATACTACAATGATAATTGATAATCTTTTGTGAATTTGGTAAGTGAATGAGGGGGTTATGAAATCTTTATATGTTGAATAACGATCTATATATCAATGTAATCATCTAAAGAACACAATAGCATATCATTATGCAGCAGACATTTTTCTTCACAAACTTGTTAAGTAAGTTCATAATCTATTAGATGTGTTTGCTAGTAGCTTCTAGAAATTAGCTAACAGTAGGTTCCATGGAACCATGGTTTCTGGTGCTTGAGATTTTAAGATTTTGTTGTCACATAGAAGCTCGAGAAGTTCACTTACATTGTGTTCTCGAAACCTTATTTAGAAGAAAAGTAAAGGAAAGGAAAAGAAAAGAAAGGGGAGGAAAAAAAAGAACCCGTGTTCTCGATATCTTTTTAGGAGAGAGAGAGGAAAGAAAACGGAAGGAAAATAAATGATAAGTTTCCTCGCAAATGTGGGAGGATAGGGAAGGAAAGAAATAAGAACCCTTGAAATGATTAGTAAAATTACAAAATACCAAACCTTTCATTTAAAGAGTATATTTGTAAAGATGGCATTTTCCCTTTCCTCCTGTTGATGAACATGAAAAATTATGTTCTTTCCTTTCCTTTACTCCATTTCAAGAACACAAATAAAAAATTTCTTTTCCTTTTCTTTCTTTTCTTCCCAAATTCGATAACACAACGTTATAGAAATACCCGTTTACGAGGCATAATCAGGTCAAATTTAAGGTCTGATAACATTTATGACCTTAGGTGTAGGGTGCAAGCCCACCAAAGATGGGGAGTGTGTGCGAGTTTTGCCGTATATACACACACACAATATATATACACTTAAAAAAGCATATGGGACTCTGCATGAAAATCATGTCCTGTTTCTTCCTTTTCTGTTTCCGTCTCTCTCTAACAAATGTTATTAATTGCTAGCAGTTTATGGGTCATTTAGTATTGGAGAGATATTTGCGGACAAACTTATATCCTGGTATAACCTCTCACACAAACAATTTTTTTTCCTAGCTTAAGTTGGCATCCATCTCATCAATCTCAAGGTCACAAAATTCAATTGACTTCTTGTCTACTTTTTCAGGTTTCCACTTTACTATCACATGAAGTTTGCATTTCTTGTTTGGCTTCAACTTCCCACCACAAATGTAAGCAGCCTTTTTTAGTGCTACATTTTAAGAATCCCAACTCAAGGTCCAAAAGTGTCACAATTGAATTGATTGGTCAATTATCGGATGTACTACAAGCAAACGGTGGTTCCACCTATTCCAGCACAAATTGGGTAAGCGCTAACCGAGTAAGAGTGCGGTTTGGGTAAACGGTGACCAGAAATGGTTATTTACCAAGCGTTTGGGTAAGCGCTGACTGAAGCATCGACTCGTCCTTACTGGGTCAGCGTGTGTTGGTAAACGGTATCCCTGCTTAACGGGTAAGCACCTCTTACCCGGTAAGAGGCGGTCGTCAGGTAGTAAAGAGCCCCAAATGACCAATCAAATCACAATCGGGCTCAGTTTGTGGAAACCAACATTTTTACGTTTGCTATTTTTCTTTTTAACCTAAATGCTTTGCTGTTATGTAGGGGGCTAAGCAATTATACATGAATCATTTACGTCCTTTCCTTTTAAGGCATCAAGCTCGGCTTGATCAAATTGTGGGGATGTTTTACAGTGAAGCGGTAAGACCTCTTCCCACTTGTTTACATTGCCTAATTAACCATTTGTTAAAGTTGATCTAATAAATGTTGGAACATGGTACTTGCTAAAACTCACTTCATCTAAAAAAGGGTTACTTTTTAGGGGTATTTCCAAAGTGATCATAATACATAAAGAAAGTGAAAAATGACCAAGTTTTTTCATATTTGCACAAAATAGTCAGCCATACGTCAGAGGTGGGACCCACTTTCTTAAAAAAAGATATGAAAAAATCCATGCAAATCGCCAAATTGTGAAGTTCTTGGCGATATCTTGAAATCGCCAACCAATGACAGAGTGGCACGTGTCATTTCGCCCTGGGCGAATTCGTCATTTTGTGCATATGAAAAGCATGGTCATTTTCTCTATTTATGTATACCGGTCATTTTGGGGATCACCCCTAAATTTTATAAGAACCGAAATGGATGTTTAACTTTATAGTTTTCAAATGTTGTAATTCGTCATCATACGAACCTAGCCTAGTCAGAAGTTAACAAGGGAACACTTTCAGGGTAAATTTATTAGTGCTCACCAAGGTGAATTTCAATTCATGAAGACAATTTTGGTGAAGATCTTTATGTCAGGTATATTTTTCTTTCTAGTTTTATTGCTGTTGTTTACTCTTATCTAGCTTTTCGGTTTTTAACATATTTGTTTTTCTCCCTTTTAGGCAATTTTCACTAACGAACCATCATACTTGCCTTCTGATTGCAAACTAATAACGATTCTTGTGAAAAATGCCAAAAAAGACTAGTTTGCAAAACGAACATTTTTGCAAATACGGTTGTTATTTTGCACACAAGCCCTAGTATTAGAGGACGAGAGTTCATCAGGTAACACACGAGAGAAGAGATATCATTGATACTTGCTCTTTGTTTCTGCCGGTTTTTCATCAGGTAAGCAGTTGGTCAATGGTAGCAGTCAACCCATCGCAACACACGGGAGAAGAGCAATCGCAGGCCCAAGAGAACAGGTAGAGAGCTCTGATTCCGAAGGTCCTGCTGCTGGCGGTGGTGGTGGTGAAGATGATGATGATGATGATGATGATGAATACGTATCTGTCACTGCTGCCTCTTAGGCGGCGGCGGCCGTGGCGGAGGTGGCGGTGGTGGTCCTGACCCAAACTCTTTATGAGCTCCTTTATCAGTTTGTAAATTAGTTTTGTGTATGCAGTTCACTTGATTTAGTATTCGGTGTTCTAAGTTGTCATTTCTTTGGTATATCGTAGTTGATCTCAATTTCTATGCTAACTCCTGTAAATTTCAATAAGGAGATTAATGGATACATATAACCTCTGTTATAGGTGGGCAAACTGGTTAACCGGTTGATAGCGACAAATTAAAATCGATTTTTACTGCAAGCATAGTTGGTTTCACATAGCGTAAGCATGGCCTTGTTGAGTGAAAAAACCACTATCTGAGCCAATTAAGCACATCGAGGAACCCTTGTAGAGCTTACCGAATAAGCTATACATTTTATTCAGCTTATTAAGCCACTTTCGGACAATCCTTAAGCTAGGGACGACATGGAGGCATAACTGCTCAACAGATATACGACACATAATTAAGCCGGAAGTTTTTGTGTGGTTCAATTTCATGTGTGTACGTTTCTCCATTAATATCGGATATAGAATCTCAACAACAATTGGTTTGAGTATAATTCTCTCGAGTATTTGTCTTTTCTTCTTCAAACTTTTATTGCACTTGCGCTCCGTGTTGGGGTGCAAGATGGAATTGAGGATGAAGGGGGTGTTTGGGATTGCTTATTTTTTTGACTTATTTGCTTATTGCTTTTCCTTACCGCAAATAGACTATTTTTAAAGTTTGGATTGGAAAAAAGAAAAGTGCTTATGACTTTTCCTCACCACAAATAAGTTGTTTTTGATAAGTTAATTTATTCTAACTTATTTGAAACTGCTTATAACTTATTTGTCCAAACAATTTTTTTGCCCTCACTCTTTTTTAGCATGACATAAGTTGATAAACATTTTTAAAAATAAGCATAGGTTGTTTTAAATAAGCAATCCCAAACACCCCCAAAATGTTAGGAGCATAACTACTTGGTTAGAGCCACAGTTAAACGTGATATGAATTATAGCGTAGTAGAACATCATTTCCAAATGTACTTATATTCAAGAATTAACTAAATAATATTAAAAAAAACTACTTGAAAGCAAAAACAAAGTTCGAGTTCCGTTGAACTACTATCAAACAACAATCAAACCGATTTTCCTCAATGCAACTCCATGTAGTTCGAAGAGAATACTCCGTTTGTTTTAAAATAAGTATCCACATGTCTATGTTAGTTAGAATTTTGTTAGAGCATGGTCACCGATAATAATTAATAGCCTCTAGAAAAAAAAACAATTTGAATTGGTTAACCTCTTACCAAATAAGTGATAATAGGCTATTAAGGGCCGTTTACTTAACGGTTACTCGGTAAGCGCTTATCGGCTCACCTTACCTTATTGGATGAACATGACAATGATTGAGAATTTTATTCGATAAGAGCGATAACAAGGACCAAAAGTCTTACCTGGTAAGTAAGAGTGACAAGTTTTACTTGATAAACACTTCCGGATAAAAAAATTGCATGCGACGCCGTTTTAATGAACTAAAATCGTATTCAATAAGTTAAATGAACGTATTGACTATTATCAATAAACGTTTACCGGATAAGCGTTGGATAAACGATAAATGTTCATAAGGTTATTTTCCTATAAACAAACAAGACTTAAATATTACTTTTAAAAATAAATGTCTACTTTACCATTTATTTATGAGAGGAAGAAGAAGAAATTCATCAATCTATTATTTAATTGATTTAAAAATAACTAGAAAGGTACTCGCGCAATGCAGCGCGATTTTAATGCTTTGTTTTATTTTTTATCATTGACGATTTTATAAAACGGTCTTGTGTAAGAAAATTATAATTTTTTTTATAAATTTGTATAAAAAATGACGCTTTTTGAGGGTTCATGATTTGAGAATTTGAAAGGGGTTAAGAGATAAGGATTAATTAGGTAACTAATGAGGATTAAAGAATGATGCTTTTTTAGGGGTTTACCATTTGAGAATTTACAGGGAGTTAGAGATAAGAACTAGTTTAGTAATTAACATTAATAGTGGTACATAAAGCTTCGTTAATTGTTTCTAAAAGATTTTAAATAATCAACATTAAATAACAGTACATAAGGCTTTATAAATTGTTTTTAAGAGTTTTTATAAATGCTTTGTAATATAATATAGATATAGATAATAATTATAACAAATTTTAGTACTTATTAATTTCTTTTGCTGGATGTACAAGTAATAAACTTTTTTCCAGTCAGCAGAGTCAAAACGAAAGGGTTTATATCGTACAAGAAACACAACTTGGAGAACAAGTGATGCTGTAGACGCTCCATTTCACCGGAGACGACGATCGAATCCGATTGTTTCATCCTTCCCAAAAAACCCTAAATATTCACTCCATATGGCTATGGATATCGACTTCTCCGAGTATCGATTACGATGTCAGCTTCGAGGTCATGACGACGACGTACGTCTCCTCTCTCTGCTCCCCAATTCTGATTCATGCATACGGGGTTTTTTACTGAGATTAAGTTGCTAATGAGTTCATGTGTTTTACTTGTTGATCGAGTTCTTGCTATGATTTGGAAAATTAGAACTGAAATTAGAACGATTTTGTAGTTAAATGTTAGTTGAACTGTCTTAATTTTTGATTCTTTGTGGAGATCTTGTTATTGCTAAGGACAATGCACCAAGAACGTTCTTTTTATTCCTTGGAAACAAATGACAAAAGTTACGATTTCGTAAAGTGGTTGGTGCTACATTTGAATTTTCTTAAAGTTTAGCATTCATCTGATTAATTTAGATATTGAATATTCACAGAGATTTTAGTTAGTAACTGATGGTATTAGGTACTTGATAATAGGAAGTGTTGCATGTGTCATTATTAATAATTTCTTATCAACTTCAGTTTTCAAGGATTTCACAAATTAACGTCCAAAAGTTTAAATCAGCTATAGTTTGGAAGGGAGGAGAATGTATTCTGTTGCTTTTTAACCCCGTTGTAATATTGCTATAGCAACTATGGTTAAAACAGGCAGATTTGATACACTTTGTTGAATTTATTAGTGGAGGTCTGGTTGTCTGCATGCATTTGTTGCAAGAAGAGCTTATATCAACTTGAATCATAAATAACAAATTGTTGTGTAGTGAGTTTTAATGTTAACTGCTTGTTTAATTGTTAGGTTCGTGGCATATGTGTATGCGACAATGTTGGGATAGCAACTTCATCAAGAGACCGAACCATTAGGTTCTGGTCTTCAGATCAGACTAACAACTCTGCATACACTTCATCAAAGATACTACTTGGGCATACTAGTTTTGTTGGACCACTGACTTGGGTTTCCCCAAATGAACAATTTCCAGAAGGTGCCCTTATATCTGGTGGGATGGACACACTTATTTTGGTTTGGGATTTGACAACCGGAGAGAAAGTTCAGACTCTGAAGGGTCATAAGATGCAGGTCACTGGAATCACTTTGGATGGTTCCGACATTGTATCATCTTCCGTTGATTGGTTAGTTGTTTGTTTTTTAAATGTTCATGTTAATTATTATGAATGTGCTTCAGGCTGTATGGTTGTAAAATGAGAATCCCATCTTCGTAAAATATATGTCTTCAGAGATATATAAAGTACTCTGATGGAAGTCGAATACTTAAAATTGTAATGTTTCTATATTAGGAACGATGGATGTTGAGTTATTGGTTTTTGAGTGCTAGCCTTGGTACAACTTTGATGCAAACTGAGATAAACTACCTTTGAAACTATTGATTCATGGTTATACAAGATAAATATGCTCACTTATTGTCACATGGTTATTGTTTAAGGTGTAAGGACCTTGCCTTAGAATTTTGTGCCTCAGAAGTATTAGTAACCCTTGATTTCTTAAGGGACGTGGATGTAAGAATATGCAAAAGAACTTTCAGAAAAGCTAGTTTGTTTGGAAAGCTTGTTTATAGTACTTGAATGTCTCTTGGATGACAAATGAGAGGACTCACCTATTTATGGGGAGTCATGGAACATCCTATATTACGAGGGCATGCTACATACAAGAGTGACCTAGGAGCTTCTAAGAGTATTCCAATTTTCTACATGTATCATGGGCAATCTAGATATTTCTAGGCAACAATACAAGATACATGTAAAATGCTAGAATACATTTGGAGAACTTGACAAGTTTCTTGTGAATTCTAGAGTTCCTCAAGTGCTTTGCCCTGGCGGAAGCCTTGTTGGAGGCCTAGTAGGCTATTTGTGTCCAAAAGATGTTGGTTTGGAAAAACCTATTGCGAAACAAGTGGTTGTTTGGAAATTTCCATTTTTCTCTACCTAAATAAGTCACAATGCCGACGTCTTGAATTATCCAATTTTCTAGTAAATTCTAGAGTTAATATTTTGCCTTGGTGGAATGGTCTAGTAGGAGCTAAGTGCGTCTACAAGGCGTTGATGTGGGAAAAACTCTTATGGAAACGTGGCTCTTCGCATTCTTCACTCTTGATATACGATGCTCTCGTTGTGATCTTGTAGGATCGTCTATGTTGCTTTGTTTGCTTCAGTTATTCATGTACATGTATCATATATACTTTCTATGTTGTATCTCGTGAAACTCTCTCGAGTAGGACCATGATGCTTCGCTGTCTTGCATGGTGCACAAAGAGTTCTTGGAGGGTAGGAGGCTGAGCCTTGCTCTATCCAAGAATTCCATCTCGAGGATTGGTTGTTACTTGAGTGAAACTACAGAAATGTTAATGCTATCTTTTCAAGGTCCAATTAAGATGGTCCCCTTGGCAATTTCATGAATGTTGCATGCCTAGGACTTCATCATCTTGAATGATTGTCAAATTGCTTATGTATATACGTAAAGTTTATACATAATATTAGTTTCTCTTTCTCTTTTCTTTCGTGGAAGTACGTTAAGACGTTGGAAGGGAGAGCATCAAATTGAGGTGTGGGAAGCTCACAAGGCACCGATCCAAGCAGTAAAGACATTACCTTCAGGAGAGCTTATTACAGGTTAAAGTACATCTTATTTATTATCTCACATTTTAGGATTTGATTTTGTCTTGCTTTCTAAAATCTTCCTTTCTTTTCTATCTCTGTTTCTTTCTTTATCCCCAATCTCCACAGTCAAGCCCTGTTCATTGCTTTTCTACCCTTCTTTTCTTCTCAAAATATGGGCAACTTCTTTAGTACAGTCAGTTCCGAGCTTTCTATTTTTTTTAAGTGGTACCTGAATTTGTTTCACAAGAAAGTTTCATAGACCAAGTTGACCACATAATGAATGAAGAATTTTCTGATATGATGGTAATTCAGGTTCAAGTGACACCACCATAAAGCTTTGGAAGGGGAGCAAATGTGCACAAACCTTTGCTGGGCATACAGGTATGTTTTTCCCTTTTGTATACTCCTAGCATAAACGGCAATTATTAGTGCATATGCTTATAAAAGAGAAGTTCTAACATTAAAGTTCAGTTGCTTTTAGAAATGCAGCTCTAATGTCATTTTGTGTATGTCTTTTTTCTTTCTTTGTGTGTGAACGAAAAGGGAAATTATGTAGTGATTTCATCATACTTTGGGGCTGTTTGTTTACCTCTTAATGGTTCCATTAAGAGGAAACCTCTGAATCGCTAAGAGGTGAATCTTGTTTGGCAAAAAAAATTCTGCCTCTTGATGGTTCTAAAACCCTCTGAATGAATTTGTATCTTGGCTCTCCCTTAACCATTCAGCGCCTTAATTTCATTATGAACAATTACCAAATAATCATATTTCATTTTGCACTATATCATAAGAGCCTTTTAATCATTCTGACCGCTTAATCATCCTTCACCAAACCATTCAGCAACTGCCAAACTGCCCCTTTATCTGTATGTGCATTATCTATGAGATTTGTTTCACTTGAGCAAATATCTGGTATACCAATGCATTTATTACTATGGAAATAACTTATATTGATTGTGCTCATTCTCTCTGGGACTCTGCAGATACAGTGAGAGGTTTAGCGATAATGCCTGGGTTGGGAATACTTTCTGCATCCCATGATGGGTAGGCTTTCCGGTTCTAAATTTCTTCTATGTTTAGGCATGTATTGCTGCATTTACATGTAGACAAGCAAAGTGCTAGCTGTAGTTTATGCGTAAATGTCTTATTGCAGCCTACCCACTTTAATTGGCCTTGTTGTTTCTATTTGTATGCTATGCTGTTACAGCGGTAGAAATACAAAATACGGTCAGGACCGATATTTGAAATAGCGGATATATCGGTGGTATCTCGGTCCAAAAATATCGGTTCATATAATATTTCTTAGAATTATATAATATATATATACATGCATCCATAAACATATCATATGCATCAATTAAAGATATAGTTTCAACATCAAAACATCAACTTAAACAAGTTTCACAAAACAAAATAGGAAAAATGTTCATAAGCGAGCTAATCACAAGCAATAGGTTCAGTGGCTGTGAAGAAGGCGTCTACCGATAGGTAGATCCGTAGAAGAGAACAATGGAAAAATGGAAACCTAACTTAGACTAGTTGACAATCATTAAAAAAAGACCAAGTAAATACATAAAAGCCCAATAATCATTAAAAAGGCTTAAAAACCCATCTCCAAAATATCGGTATATGAGACCTATATTTTTGTCAAAAAATCGCTGCAATATCCGCAAACATCACCGATATTATTGGAGTCGATATTTGACCACCGACATTTCCTCCAGGTCCGATATCCGATATATCAACAGTATATCGTCGATATTAACAGCATAGTTTGTATGTTATTTTATGCTGTCCCAAAAGATGCATTCTTCATCATTAGATGCAGTGCTAGAGGAGAGCAGGGGATGGTTACAGACTTGTTAATCAAATGTGTTGAAACTCTGAACACGGGATTGTATTCATGCTGAAAAGCGTAAAATTAAATAATATATAAAATATTGTGGTACGCCGAGGTCATGTTGGTACTTCAATCTTCTGAATAGATCATGTAGCACATGATGCTTGAATGGATTACTTGAACTTTGACCTTAGACATGAGAGTGATTTATGGGCTGTGATCACTTCTATTACAGTGTTAAGTCACCCTGGCAGACGCTACAGCATAATAAGTAGCATGTGCATTTTCTCTGAAGGAAGAAAACAGAAAATATCATATATGTATAAGACATGGCAATGAACTTGCAATCCAACCCCATTTTCAGAATCATAAATCATCTCAAATTGCAATTCATGCACTATTTTGCGACCTAATAATCATTAAAAATCAACTTTGGCAATAAAATTTAAATTTTAGCACAGGCTCTAGCTGCATTATCTTAGGCTTTACTACACTTGATGACTTAAATTTTAGACATTCAACCACCACTTAATGCAAGAGTCAGTAGCACACCAAGCTATAAATTGCAATTTCGTGCTTTTCAACATTTATTTTGGGATGTTTTTACAGTTAGAACAATCAGATTACAAATTTCATAGAATTTTGTCAATGTTTGGTACTTCAAATTAAATAGTTCTACAATGTTCTGGTAACCCATATTTTACCTTTTCTCCAAATTAAAGAAAGAATATTTTGTGCCACCCCTTTCCCTTTACAACAAATGTACGTTATATGAGAGTTGTGTTATCGTAAATTTTCTCTCCAGCGATGTGCTTTGAGACATAGCATGCACCTTAACTATACATCTAAAATACACTGCCTTCATGTTGTCAGAAATGTTGAATGTTTATTTATGATGTAGTCATTAATTGGCTACTTGACTTATGCATGCCTCTTCATCTCTGTAAAATGTAACCACCTTATATCCATTTCCCTTATTTTTTTATGTACAAATGCAACTAGTTCTCTATCCTTTTTATGCTTTAAATTGACGGTCATCTTGATTTTAAATGACAGTTCAATCAGGTTATGGGCACTTACTGGTCAGGTTTTAATGGAGATGGTTGGTCACACCTCTATTGTTTATTCTGTTGATGCACACACATCAGGGCTTGTTGTTAGTGGCAGTGAAGACGGATCAGCTAAGATATGGAAAGGTGATATATCTTGTCCTTTGCATAAATAGTGTTGTATCTTTTAGTGTATTGTGAGGCAACTATGACAGACGAAGGATTGTGTGAGAAGTTGAGGTTAACGTGAGAAGTGTGAGAAGTGGATCTGAACTGTTGATCACTTTTAATTAAATGCCCTCCCATGAATTGCGGCTTAGAAGGGAATTGATCTGGTGCATCTCGATGCATTTTATCTCGGTGCATCTCATCCTAATGTGCGTCCATTTCTCATCTAACGGTTGATAACCACTTCTCACGTTAACCTTAACTTCTCACCAGAACCCAACCCACTATGACATGTCTACGAAAGATATATCTTAATACTAGTTTAACTTCATTTGAAGTCTGACCATTGTGAGTATGTGTTTGACTTCTAGATGGAGTTTGTGTTCAAAGCATAGAACATCCAGGCTGTGTTTGGGATGTCAAATTCTTGGAAAATGGTGATATTGTGACTGCATGTTCAGATGGTGTGGCACGTGTTTGGACTGTACATCAGGACAAGATAGCTGAGACTTCTGAACTTGAGGCATATACCTCCCTACTTTCACAACACAAGCTCAGCAGGTATCTACCCCTCTATACAGAAGGCATGTTTTACTGTTTTGTCCCTGTGTTAGAAATACACGATGTAACGAACAAAAACAGTAGATAAACGTTAACCTTATGATGGCTGCCTAATATTCAAGCATTACAAATAGGATTTTTAGTATTAATTGTCTTGTTGGTGCTTGTGTGGTGAGAGGTTGATTTTGGTGGGTGTTAATCTAGATTTGATACACTAAGGAGCTGTTTGTTTACCTCTTAATAGTTCCATTAGAAGGAAACCTCTGAATGGCTAAGAGATGAATCTTGATTGGCAAAAAAAAGTATGCCTCTTAATGGTTCTAAAACCCTCTGAATGATTTTGTATCTTGGCCTTCCTTAACCATTCGGCGCCCTAATTTCATTCTAAATAATTACCAAACAACCATATTTCCTTTTGCACTATATCATAAGAGCCTCTTAATCATTATGACCACTTAATCATTCAGCACCAAACCATTCAGCACCTGCCAAACAATTGCTAACCTGTTCATAGAAACTATGTACCTCTTGACCTGTAAGAACTCCAGCAAATACTCTTTGGACAATATGTCTTCTGTTGGCTGGATTTCATATGATATTGTTAGTTGGATTATAGTTTGTGGTGTACAAACATGTTATGGATGCTCCACGTCTACCATCTGATGCCAATTTGTACTTTTCCAGCACATAAATTTCTTATTTTTTACAAATAGTTATTTAATTCAAAAATAAGGTTGAGGCTGGGTTAACTATTTCATTACTAAAAAAATGAAAGATGTGGCTTGAAGTTTTTTTGGTAACCGTGGGTTTCCGGGCCAGCTTACGCGCACCGACTAATTCTCGGGCGACCACGAATGGCTTGGAGTCATCGCATGTGAACCTCCATGGCCACAAGGGTAGATGAGCTTCCACTACATCCCTCAAAGGATTATGCTTTCATCTAACTTGTACCTTTAACTTGGCATTTTCTTTTTCATTGGTGGGCTAAGGCAAGGACAATAGTTTTGGCAGAGTTCCATTCAGAGCCAAAGAGTGTTATGTTGAGCTTTAGGGGCTGTTTGTGTATCTCTCAATAGTTCCATTAAGAGGCAACTCTGAATCGCTAAGAGGTGAATCTTGTTTGGCAAAAAAAAAGTCTGCCTCTTAATGGTTCGAAAACCCTCTGAATGATTTTGTATCTTGGGCCTCCCGTAACCATTCAGCATCCTAATTTCATTATGAACAATTACCAAAAAACCATATTTCATTTTGCACTATATCATAATAGCCTCTTAATCATTCTGATCACTTAATCATTCTGCACCAAACCATTCAGCAACTGCCAAATAGCCCCTTATCTGCACAAATAACGTAAACAGTTGATTATAATCTACATGTGTTAGGAAGAGAGTTGGAGGCGTGAAATTGGAGGAATTAACAAATAGTGTTCTTTGGTTTATGCTTTCATTTAACCTGTACTTGTTTTTACCTATTATGAAGTTTAGGCTTAGATAAACGATTATTAACTTTATAATCAATTGATGAGCTGCATAAAATATCACATTGTGCTAACTGTCTTAGGTATCCTATCTTTCTTAAGTAATCAAATATTTTTGTTTTTCTTAGGAAGAGAGTTGGTGGCTTGAAATTGGAGGAATTACCTGGTCTGGAGGCTTTGCAGGTTCCAGGTACCATTGATTTTTTTTTCTTTTTCTGGCAGATGGTTGACAAGGATCACAAGATTAGGGCCACATGAAATCATATTATATTGCTATTTGAGCATTATATATCGTTCAGTTGGGTAATTATACTTTCTGGTTTTTATCAATAATTTGGGAATTCAGGGTTGTTTTTGTCTATTCGAGTAACTTATTACTATTTTCGTCTCAAGAAATGCAATGAATCGATCTCACATTATACGGTTGGATACTTGGATAAATTATGCTTGAACTGTTAAAGAATACTTGAAATGTTAGGTTTTAGCAGCTGCCTTGCTTTCTACAATTTAGGTTTAAAATAAGCAATCTGTTGACTTAGCCTTCAGAACTTTCCAGAAGTTCGATATCATTGTGAGTGGATGTTGCCAGGAGAATGGAAGGAAATAATTGTTATACCCTGGTAGGCAGGTACGTTGGTAGGAGGAGAACGTGGTAGAGTGATATTAGTAGTAGTTATAATTATGTTTAGTTAAGAAGTGCAGGGCATTATTGGAAGGGTGAGCATTCTGTTGCAAGGGGTAAAATAGGAAGTAGCATTGAGGAGTCTGTTAAATAGGTGTGAAGGGAGTAGGAGAAAGGGGATCTGATTTATGAGTTGTTTGGTGTGAGCGTGGGAGAGATCCAGTACTCCAGAATTGCTGCTTGTTTTCATTTCCGAATCGTAAGCTTACAATCATAGAAAATCATTGGGCAATTAATCCAAATTGTTCAGTGTTGATCAAATAAGTTTTAGCAGCTGCCATGGCTTATAAAGTTTAGGGTTAAAATTAGTAATATGCTGACTTAGCCTTCAGAACTTTCCAGAAGTTCGATGTCATTGTGAG
The DNA here is from genome assembly GCA_033807775.1 of Saussurea involucrata. Classification (NCBI taxonomy): domain Eukaryota; kingdom Viridiplantae; phylum Streptophyta; class Magnoliopsida; order Asterales; family Asteraceae; genus Saussurea; species Saussurea involucrata. The sequence continues at coordinate 126,258,498 of CM066324.1, read as the reverse complement.
TGGATGCTTCCAGGATAAAGATAGGAAAGAAAGTAACTACAACTAGTGTTATGCTTCTTACGTACTCCAATTGTCAAGGATGATAGATGCAAAATACTTATTTTATCTTTAATTAAAAACTCCTTTGATTATGTGATGATCAGGAACCAAAGATGGGCAGACGATGGTTGTACGAGAAGGAGACAATGGTGTTGCATATGCATGGAATATGAAGGAACAAAAGTGGGATAAGGTAGTATTCTTTATATGTTAAGACGGGGTTGTACCATTTATCTTTGTTCTTAGATTAAACCTTATTGTTCTTGATATTTGCAGGTAATTATTTACATATACATTACATGCTTTTGACAAACATGGTATTTAAAGGCTACTTGTTTGTGGAAAATTGTGCTTGCACTGCTGATTTTTACCGGTCTGTGATGAATACCCTTTGGAATAGAGTGTCCATAGCAGCAGCATTAGCAACTTTATCTCTAGATAGTATTGTTTTGCTTTAAAAACCATTTCAGATGGAAAGTTGTACTCAAGATCTTGAAAGAGAAAAATGCTAGCTGAGGCGTTTTCCCTTGGTACCATGAGGCGTAAGCCTTGAGGTGAACTGACGCATATGTCTCGATAAGAAGAATAATAATTTTAATGGTAAAAAAATATCATAGAATTCATGTCTCCAATGATAAGGACAATAAGTTTAATGGTCATAAAATATCATAGAATTCATAACAAACCACATCATTCCGGATCAATTTATGGAAGTCATAAATTGACTGGTTATAAGTCTTATAAACAAAAACAACTAAATTCATTATATCTTTAAAAAGTAATCATTTCATGATCATTATCACTATTGCTGTGACTTTCTGATAAAATGAAATGAAAATGGTTTACCTCTTAAAAACACTAGCCTAAGGGTAAAGGGGATTGAACTCCAGGTAAGCTTGCATTAAACAGAGGCGGTTACAACTTTAAGACGGGCATACCCATCACAAAATGCCTTCCCTTGCATAAACTGGAAAGATACGGAGGAGGGAGGCTGTACTAGAGTAATGGTTGTACTTTGTCTAATCACTAGTGTCGTATTTGATTTATGACGTGTGCTATTTTATCATTTATTTTTCTATTTTATTTGAGGACCGGATTTTACCTTCTTACTAGCTACTGCTGAACTGCTGATAAAATGAAGCCACATACTGCTCTTGAAACTCCTCTGGGCCTGTTGAAAGTGCCTGATTAATTCATAGAATTGAATTTGTAGTTGATATATTCTTGATTCATTTCATTGGGTAGTGTAATAACTGTACAGATTGTAGAGATTCTATTCATATTCCTAGCGTACTCCTAGTATTTCAACATACTGAAACCCTGTTAGTTCGTTATGCTTCCAGTTGAAACCCTAGTACTTAAGTGTGTGTGTGTGTGGATATATTGCATATATTTTCTGTGTATAAGCAGTGGAATGCAGATTGATATAAATATATCTTGTGTAGTATGTATATTTCTGCCTTGGGGCTTATGCCTCGAGGCTTACGCCTCACCTCGTTGAGGGAAAACGCCTCAAGGCCCGATTCCGCCTTTAAAACCTTGATTATAATATAAAATCAACCATCAGAACTCACGTTAATTGGTGGCTAGAGTCTTCTATTATATGTTTGATGCAGTTAAATGGCTTGGTTCTATTGGTAGGTTGATGTCATTAATTAGCATTTTTTGGCCTGTTTCAGATCGGGGAAGTGGTTGATGGGCCTGACAGTGGCATGAAGAGCTCTGTTCTTGATGGAGTACAATATGATTATGGTCAGCCTTTTGAGAATCTTCTCTCTTCACTGGCTATGTTTCTTTTTTTTTCTTTTTCTTTTTCCTTTTCTTTTATCTACTGATACTGTTAAAACTTGTTAATCAGTGTTTGATGTTGATATTGGAGATGGTGAACCTATTCGCAAATTGCCATATAATAGATCAGGTACTTTCTGTTTTATTTCAAGATATGATTTGGTAACATAATGGACCATTATCTATTCTCTATGTGAAAAAACAAGAAACGAGCTGATGGTCATTGTGTGGCATTTACAGATAATGCATATGACACAGCTGATAAATGGCTTCTCAAGGAGAATCTGCCCCTTTCCTACCGTCAACAAGTAGTAGAGTTTATATTACAAAATTCTGGACAAAAGGATTTCATTCTTGATTCATCATTCCGTGATCCTTACACTGGCTGTAAGTACTTAATCAGATCCAATAATCGTCCTTTCCAAGGTTTATACATTTGAAATAACTGGTTTTGTGTCTCACCTTTCAGCAAGCGCTTATGTACCAGGCCAACCCTCGAAGTCTGGTATGTTCATATTGTTAGACAGGGTTTCATTTTGCTCAGTTTTTCATGTATATATATATAGTAAATTATATTTTTAGTCCCTGGGGTTTGTTGAAAATTTCTATTTTCATCCTTATAGTTTTGAAATTACGATTTTCATCCCTATGGTGTATAATTCATCACATTTTTCATCCTTATGATTTAAATTTTATTCCGATTTTCATCCCTATGGTTTACAATTTATTTCTATTTTAGTCCTTCATACTTAAAAGTAGTGTTTTGGGCTCAGGGACGAAAATAGAAATAAATTGCAAACCATAGGGATGAAAACCGAAATTTCAAAACCACAGGGACGAAATCCGTAATTTTTAGCAAACCATAGGGACGAAAAAAGTAATTTACTCGTATATATAATGCTTTTTTTCTTGCACCCTACTTGATCATTTGTTTTCATTTGAAACAGCCACATCAACCAAACCAACATTCAAACATATACCCAAGGTATGTTTATTGTATCTGCATCTACATAGACAACTAGCACTTAATTTGCTTGGTGCTATATTTTTGCTTCTCTTTTAGTTGTAAATCTTTAAGTTAACATTGTTCTGTTTAGCTTGAAATTCGATCTCATATGTTATAAGGTGTGGCTAAACAACTTGTTAGCCTCATCAGATTTGCAGGAGATCTTGAACATAAAATTACTATCTTGATGTATATAACCTTACCATACTTGATAATAATAAACTTCTCTTCCAAAAAACGCAAGATCAAAGTTGTACTTTGTAAATATTCTTTTAAGTTTGAGATTGAATAAACTATTTCGTAAATTTGGCAAGTGATTTGAGCTAATATCAACATTTCAATGGATAAAGTGAAAAACAAACCCGCAAGTTCATGATTCTTTAAATTTCTAGAAGAGCAAACATCTTCAATTACTTATTTATATCTAAATTGAATTGTCCCAATATGAATCACTTGAAATATAACTGGTATGGCTACGCACAAACCAATTTGTGATTTAAGCTTGTCAATCTGGTTCTTTTGTATAATATTGCTCTCTAAAGTTTCTCTTACGTGACCAAAAAGCTTATAGTTTAACTCTTTTTATTGCATATATTGGATAAGTTCTCAATGTTTGATCTTCCGAATGAATTTTATAGTGTCTGTAACTGACAAGAACTCTTTCCAGAAAGGAATGCTCGTTTTTGATGCAGCTCAGTTTGATGGGATCCTAAAAAAGATTTCCGAATTCAATAATGCTTTACGGTCTGACCCAGTAAGTTTTATGATTGTATTATCATTTTATACAGTAATATCATGGTGTTTCTGTGTCTTTATTTTGTGAGTTTCTTACATGTTATGTCTGTGTGTACGTGTTTGCTTTCTTCTGCCATGTTTGGAACTACTTCAAAGGTTCCAAAACTTGGAAATAATTTTATTCGTCCAATAAGAACCATAACATTTTTCTTTAGGATGTCTCATAAGAATTTAAATATTTCCTCTTCTTAAAAGTATTTTACGCATTATCCTGATTCTAAAGATTGTAAAAGTAGTAGGGGGGAAATTAAAAGATATTTTGGACATGCTAAATGACCTTTTCTTATTGTACATTGAGGGTCAGACTGCAATTCTTGTGTGATGGTGGGAGTTATATATTTATATAGTTTCTTCTCATACCTACTAATTTTTGGATTCTGATTTGTTGTTTTAGGACCAGCAGAGCTTGTCTCTCGGTGAGGCTGAGATGTTGAGATTGAGTGCAATAGCTAAAATTTTGAAGGACACATCACATTACCATAGTAGTAGATTTTCAGATGTTGACATCAGCTTATTGTTAAAATTGCTGAAATCATGGCCAGTTTCAATGATGTTTCCAGGTGAGGCCTTTTCTGAATCGAAGGACTATGGTTGTTCTAGGGATGATATATGCATGGTTAATCTAATATATGTAACCTGTATTTCCTCTCTTGTCTGTGCTTGATTAGTCATTGGTATGTTTTCTCACGAAAATATGGTGTTGTACTACTTCCAGGTCCTGCTTCACCTACTTGTACTACTGATGCATTAGCCACTTGTATTCCCCATACCACAACCTTCTATATTGACTAGTTGACTTAGAGGGTATAACAGATTGTTAACGTGAGAAGTGGATCTAAACCGTTGATCACGTTTAATCTCCTGCCCTCCCATGGATTGCGCTTTAGAAGGGAATTGATCTGGTGCATCTCATCCTAATGTGCATCCATTTCTCATCCAACGGTTGATAACCACTTCTCACGTTAACCTCAACTTCTCACCGGAACCCAACCCACCTAAAGTGCCTCCAAATGAGAAGATGTTCATAATAGCCTATTTTTTGTCTAGACAAAATTGATACAAAATATATATTTTTTTATCTGCTTCATGATTTTATGCTCTGATTATAAACGACACTGGCAGTTTTGTTCACATTGTATATGGTACCATGAGAGAGAAAATTTGAACACTTAAATTTTCTTGCCAGCAGTTGCCTTTCTTGGTTTTGTGGTACCAAGAACGAAGTGCTGTTTCAGTTGTTTGTTACTGTCCTAAGTTATTCTTAGTCGTGTGTTCATATGCTATTTCTTTGTAACATAGTCATTTGAACCACCTCTGTAACTTTTATATACTGTAACGATAACAAATTGTTTATCTTTTCAGTTATTGACGTTTTACGGATGGTCATTCTGCATCCAGACGGGTCGGCTGTTCTCAAGCATGCTAATGATGAAAATGGTATTCATACTAATTTCATGTATTTGTACACATATTATATATATCAATTCCTGATCCCAATTGATTGCACATGATGTTTCTTCTGAAGAAGCATAATTTATTTGTTATGTCAAGTGGTTGATTTTTTCTAAAGATCATATAGCTAGCTACTCAGTCGCATATTCTTCATGCAATGTTTCTTGATTTTCATTTTTCTCAACCACTTAGTACACGTGTCATAAGTTTGGACATGCTATTAATTTTGGAATTTCCTTGCTACTCTGGAATTATTATATATCTATCATTGCTTTTTCAGATATATTCATGGAGTTGATTCGGAAGGTTACAAGTAGTCCTCTTGCACCAAATCTTCTTACCAGTATCCGTGCGGTAGTAAACCTTTTTAAGAACTCAGACTACCATCTCTGGTTGCAAAAGCATCGTGTTGAGGTACGTGCATAAATGCTAGACTTTGTATTCATATATGTTAGTTTCCTCAAAATGTCTTGTGAAAAAAGGTGTTTTTTAATGTTTGTCTAAAAGAATTTGAAACTAGTCTTGGACTCAATTTTTGGGTTATTGTTAGTCCCCGAAAGTACTCCTTGATTTTTAAGAATGAAGGGATTGTTCTTTGTGAAGTATTGATCAATAATCCAAAAGGAGAAGTATATAAATTCCATTTCCTGACCTTGTAGATTTTTGATGCATTCGCAAGCTGTTATTCATCTACGAATAAGAATGTCCAAGTATCTTATTCTACAATGGTACTCAAGTAAGTACTTGTACATTTTACAATTATGTGTTTTAAATTTATCTCTTATCTGTATCAATTTTTGATCTTATGTTGCATTGTATAAGTGCGGTAATGGATTTGGAAATGGAATGGAGAATTACAAAGGTATTGGATGAATCGTTCCTCGATGGACGTTGTCATTCATGCAAGTAGCATTTTTCACAAAGGGATAAGTGTTTTTATTCCATCAAAGGAATTGAATGAATAAATTCACCCCTCTTCTCTCTCCCATCTCTTTTCTTCCTTTTTTTTCCTCTGGAATTCTTCAGGACTTGAACTTTATCTCATTTGAGTACCTTTCAATTTTTTTGAAAATAATGAAAAATTATCTTGTCTTCTAAAATGTATCTCATCTGAGTTTTTCATTATTTAATGTTTTAATAATTTTCTCTCGAGAAAGGATGGTTTTAACAATGGAGGAATATTGAATGTGCTGTTGTGCTAAAGCTGTTCATTTATTTCCATTGGCAAGATAACTCTAATTTGGTATTGTAAGGGTTTTGTTAACTCATTACAAGCTTCTTATCAGTTCTATTTGGTAACTGCCATTGCTCTATTCTCTGTAAATACCATTTTGAATTCCGTATGTATTTGAAAGCGTTCTTCACTAATTAGTTGCAGTCATTGGTTATAATCTAACAATTCCATTTATTTGAGCTTTATAGTTATGCTGTGCTGTTGATCGAAAAGAAGGACGAGGAAGGTCAAGCTCATGTTCTTTCAGCAGCTCTAGAGGTACATAAACGTTGTAATACAAAGAGCAATAAGATAGCGACTCCCCTCTCCCCCTAACAAACTCTCTGATCAAGTAACACTTGCATGGAATCTATCCATCTGTCTCTATATGTTTGTATGAATTAGTGCAATTTCATGTCTTTGATTGCTTTCTCCACAGATTGCGGAAGGCGAAAGTTTGGAAGTTGATGCAAAGTTCCGAGCTTTAGTTGCTATTGGCTCACTGGTATGTTTTACTTGTCACTCATTTGCAAAATTCCGAGATTTGGTTTTGAGGTCCTGATTTTTTATTTTTGAAAGCATCTGTAGGGTAAAAGTCAATGCGGATTAATCTTACTCTATAATTGCTATTCAAGTATGATTTTTATTGGGTAATAAAACCCTATATATTGAAGTCAAGACCCATCCGTGCATATCATTGTTTTCTAAACCAGTGTTTGATTTGGCACCTAGTGTAAGAGAAGTGTATGACTATTTGTTACTCCCTCCGTCCCAAATAAATGTCTACAATACTATTTTTGCTTGTCCCAAAATAAGTGTCCACTTTCAAAAGTAAATATCTACTTTCCCATTTTACCCTTAATAATGTGATGGAGAAATTTTCTCTCTATATAATTAAGGGTAAAATTGTACTTTGGTTAATTAAAAAGTATCATAATTAGATACTCCTAAAACTGTGTGTATTTTTCATTGGGGACATTTATTTTGGGACGGAGGGAGTATTACTTATTAATATAAAATACTCTTGTAAATTATAAATTCATCCATGGACCATCTTTCAAATACATGGATGGGTCCTTAGCAATAGATTATAGTAAAATACATCCATAAAACGTATAAATGGCAACAAATGAGTAATATTGAACAAGAAATAATACCAAGTACAATAGTACTTTTCTTTTAACTTGCATTTTTGCAATTGTCTAAATTGCTCATTTTGCTAGGTGTAGTGTTCTTGTTTATTTTTGCAAGAACGATAATTTGTTTGCAACAAAAAATGTTGGGAGTTAATCCATCCTAAAATTGGCCTTCTATAATGTCTAATCTAACCACAGATGCTTGAGGGTCTCGTGAAGAAAATAGCGTTGGACTTTGATGTTGGCAGCATTGCCAAAGTAGCAAAAGCATCTAAAGATTCTAAAGTCGCTGAAATTGGAGCTGACATCGAAACTCTGATACAGCAAACATGATTCTCCCAAAAACCGGTAATCATAGTCCGTCGTTCTATTCAAATCTTACTATAAATTGCTGGCATTAGTTACCATCGTTATGATCTTTTTTCACTAGCATATCTCAAAAATAAAATATCATTAGTCTCTTCCTAAATTTCCAATTGTGGTGGTCTTATAAATCTAAATGTCTTACAAATGATATGATCATTGTTTTTAGTTCACAAGCAAGGTTTTCTTTCTATTTACTCTTTCTGTCCCACAATCAGTAGTGCAGTTTAAAAACCAAGTGTTTACTTTCCGATATTACCTTTAATTATGAGATGGAGAAATTCATTACTTCAATTATTTATAAGGATAAAGTTGTCATTTAGCTAATCAAAAAGTGTAATAATTACACATTTCTAAAAGTGTTTTGACTTTTTCATCGTGGACATTTATTTTTGGGACGGATGGAGTATTAACCAAGTGAACTAAAACCAAACCGAACTCCCACTCATAGTAGGGTCTGGGAATTGAAAGATGTACCCCGTGTGGGATTTGCTGGGTTTTTTTTTGGTTTAGTTTGGTCTTTTTACTTTGGCTTGAAATTGCTTTTTTCAATCTTTTGCAGATGATAGGAATCGTTAGCAGCTGCAAGGGGCTCGATTTTATCAATACGTGTTGTCAAGAAAACTGACAAGAATCAGCCAGGAAAAAAACTGTAAAGGTACTGAAACCTCAAGGAATTAGGGTTTTCTGTGGGATTAAAAGAACGATGTACGGATTTATACTTATTTCAGACCTGCACCATTGCTGTGATTCGTTTGAAATTATTTTAGACTTTAGGAATCACATTGTCTTTTCGGTGCTGATGTTGATTTTGATTCTTACACTTGCATCATGTTCAACTCATTTATTCCTATGTACTGTTTGTCTACAATTTATTGAGTTTAACAGTTTTAGGGGCATGTTCAATTGAAAACCTAACTTCCGTTGTGAACCGGGAACAAATGAGTGTGTGCCAGTTGCCATGTATCCCAGACATTCACATGTTAAACATTCGTCATAAATGTTCACATTTATTTTTTTAATGAATGTGGACAACCGGAGACACATGTTGGACTGTTCTTTGTCCACTATTTTCACTATATGAAGAAAAAGGTTTAGAATTTAACTATTCTATATATATATATATATATACATACATATGTTGGCGAAAGATCGTATGAGAAGTTGAGGTTAACGTGAGAAGTGGAATTGAAGTGTTGATCACTTTCAATCAAATGCTCTCCTATGAATTGCGGTTTAGGGGCTGTTTTTTTAGCTTTTAATGGTGACATTCAGAGGTCATCTCTGAATCGGTGAGAGGCTGAGCCTGTTTGGCAAAAAAAAGAAGCCACTTAACCATGACAAAAACCTCTTGAGCGATTTTGCATACTAGGTCACACTCAACCATTCAGATCTCACATTATTCCACATTTGCCCCTCTCTTCACTCTCATAGCCGCATCATTCTCCCACTCTTCTCCTACGGCTAGACCAGACAAACGTGTCGTGTCGAGTTCGTGTCGGGTTCAAAGTTAAACAGGTTGAGAGTGTCTGACCCTAACCTGACCCGTTTAATAAACGAGTACGAATCTCAACCCTAATCCGACTCGTCTAACCCGTTTAGCATTTATAAAACTAAAAATAAAAAATTCACAAAAAAATTACAAATCTAAAATTCAAATGAAAGCATTAGAAATCTACATTTTATAGTTCATACTTATAAGTTCTAACCAAATCCAAAACATGAAAAATTCAAAGCATTAAAAAGAAAGTTTATAATAAATATATATATATATACATATAAACGGGTTATTCGGGTCATTTTCGAGTTGAAAATTTTGACTATGACCTTACCCGTTTAATTTTCGTGTCGTGTCGTGTCGTGTCGTGTCAACCCGTTTACTTAAACGGGTTGAAATGTATTACCAAAACCCGTTTATTTCGTGTCGGGTTAGCGTGTCGTGTCAGTTTTTGCCAGGTCTACCTACGGCCTTCTCCCTTGTCGCCTCTCCCACACCGGCCACGACAGCCCTCCCTCTCCCACGCTGGCGACGACAGCAGTCCTCCATCTCCGACGCCGACGACCCTCTCTATCTCACGCCGACAGTCCCTCCCTCTCCATCTCGCAGGTATCTCCTTTCTTTCCCATAGTGATTTTTCTTCAAGGAAGACATGGGTTGATTCAAGCTACTGTGATTTTCTTCCCCATTGATTTTGTTTACATCTTCCTCCTCTGTTATGATTTTCCTTCCCCATTTATTTTTCTTCCCTGCTGTTGATTCATGCTACTGTGATTTTTTTGTGATTTTTGATTTTGTTGTTCATAGTATGTTGATTCACGGTACTGTGATTTTTTTGTGATTTTTGATGTTGTTCATAGTATGTTGATTCATGGTACTGTGATTTTTTTTTGTGATTTTTGATGTTCATAGTATATTGCTGTTATTTTTGATGTTGTTCATGGTATGTTGATTCATGCTACTATTGATTCATGCTATTGTTTAAATCATACAGAGGGATAAAATGGTCATTTGTTGTTATTTAGACTGACCATTTAGAACAATTACCAAATAACCAAATTTCATTCTGCACTATACCATACAGAGCCTCTTAAGCATTCTGACCTCTCAACCATTATGCTCTCAACCAACTGCCAAACAACCCATTAGAAGGAAATTGATCCGATACATCTCATATTAGTATGCGTTCATTTCTCATCCAATGATTGATAACTAATTCTCACGTTAACCTCAATTTCTGATCGAAATCAAACTCTACATATGTGTGTGTTTGTTTGTTTACGATTTAATTAATAAGTTGGGTCGTTTGGTTTTTTATGCCAAGTGAGTTATAACTTCCACATTAAGCCAAAAAAGGGACATTTATACCTTTTGGCTTTTTGTGCTAATATTTTAAACAGGGAAATTAATTAAAATACCCTAAGTCCAACTTCGTGTTACCAAAATGCCACAAATCTCTCTCACTTTGCAAAAATACCCTTTTTTCCGCGATAGGAGCCCACGATCGCGGGCCAGGGACCATTTCTGACACTTTTTTAAACTTGCAGGGACCATTTTTGAAAAATGGAATCCCGCGATCGCGGGCTAATCCCGCGGTGGTATGTTTTTTGTGACTTTTCAATTGCAAGGGACCATTTTTGAAAAATTCCAGGGACCATTTTTGAAAATTTGAACCGTTTGACCATTTTTGACCACTATCCACCCACGTTTGGTCCAATTTAATGAATTTAAAATGAAATGTTACACTTTCAACCCCTATACTTATTTACTAAATTTACTTTATACCTTTTAGTTTCATTATTTTAATTTTACATTTAACACATATAATCGTTTATTAACTAAAATACGTTAAAAAAATACGTTTTAATTTTAACAAATTACACCATTATAATCGTCTCTTCGATACGTTCGAAATGAGCCCAATCTTGAATTTTTTTGGATTTATATATTTTAATATATATCATATACAGTTATACACTACATAAAAAAATATTTTTTTTTATTTAAAATTCATACCCTTATAGTTAATTATTTAATTTATGGTACATCTCTTATTTTTTTTCAATTTTGTTTTACACTCCTATCGCATTAACATAATAATCATATATTAACTAATTCATTAAATCGTTTTAAATTATTATTATTTGAATGTGTTTATAGATATCGTGAATGGCAATAAGAGAAGGTTTCACGAGAAGAATATTAAATGGGGTTTTGACAAGTTGGTATCACTGGACTCATTTAAGAATTGTGAAAATGGGTATTTGGCGAATGATGATTCATGTGTGTTTGGAGCTGAAGTATTTGCAGTTACAGAGTATGCACAAAATGATCGATGTATTTCCAACGTAACTTAGATTAAAATTATCTCCTTCAGTTCAGTCCCGTCCCGTCCCATCCAGTCCAGTCCCGTCCAGTTCCGTCCCGTCCCGTCCCATCTAGTATGCGTACCAAACGCTACCTAAGAGTACCGTAAATTAAATAATTAACTATAAAGGTATAAATTGTAAATATTAAAAATATTTTGATGTAGTGTATAACTGTATATGATATATATTAAAATATATAAATCAAAAAAATTCAAGATTGGCCTCATTTCGAACGTATCGAAATGAGCCAAATCTTGAATTTTTTTGATTTATATATTTTAATATATATCATATACAGTTATACACTACATCAAAATATTTTTAATATTTACAATTTATACTTTTATAGTTAATTATTTAATTTACGGTACTCTTAGTTAGCGTTTGGTACGCATACTAGATGGGATGGGACGGGACGGAACTGGACGGGACTGAACTGGATGGGACGGGACGGGACTGAACTGAAGGAGATAATTTTAATCTAAGTTACGTTGGAAATACATCGATTATTTTGTGCATACTCTGTAACTGCAAATACTTCAGCTCCAAACACACATGAATCATCATTCGCCAAATACCCATTTTCACAATTCTTAAATGAGTCCAGTGATACCAACTTGTCAAAACCCCATTTAATATTCTTCTCGTGAAACCTTCTTCTATTGCCATTCACGATATCTATAAACACATTCAAATAATAATAATTTAAAACGATTTAATGAATTAGTTAATATATGATTATTATGTTAATGCGATAGGAGTGTAAAACAAAATTGAAAAAAAAGAGATGTACCATAAATTAAATAATTAACTATAAATGTATGAATTTTAAATATAAAAAATATTTTTTTATATAGTGTATAACTGTATATGATATATATTAAAATATATAATTCCAAAAAAATTCAAGACTGGGCTCATTTCGAACGTATCGAAGAGACGATTATAATTGTGTAATTTGTTGAAATTAAAACGTATTTTTTAACGTATTTTAGTTAATAAACGATTATATGTGTTAAATTTAAAATTAAAATAATGAAACTAAAAGGTATAAAGTAAATTTAGTAAATAAGTATAGGGGTTGAAAGTGTAACATTTCATTTTAAATTGAACAGTGGTCAAAAATGGTCAAACGCCGGTTTAAATTTTCAAAAATGGTTCCTGAAAATTTTCAAAAATGGTCCCTTGCAATTGAAAAGTCACAAAAAACATACCATCGCGGGATTAGCCCGCGATTGCGGGATTCCATTTTTCAAAAATGGTCCCTGCAAGTTTAAAAAAGTGTCAGAAATGGTCCCTGGCCCGCGATCGCGGGCTCCAATCGCGGAAAAAGGGGTATTTTTGCAAAGTGGAAGAGATTTGTGGTATTTTGGTAACACTTGGTCAAACTTAGAGTATTTTAATTAATTTCCCTTTTAAACATATATCAAGTATTAGGCCATCAGTACCCCATGGAGGAATCTTTCAAATATTTCAGCTCCACATCAGCGCCATATCAGCTTTTCTCCCATCCCTCACTCCATCCCTAACAATCCCTAAACACCCGTACCCCATTCCCTCAAACCCTTTTGCCACCTCATTTATTTTAATTCTTTTATTTATACTTTTAATTATTTAACAAAATAAAAATATTTATATATTTTTTAATAAATAAAAATAAGATAAATAATAAAAATAAAAATTCATACCATTCATTAAAAATAAAAATTACAAAATACAAAACACTACCAATGATGAGAGAGGTGTGAAAAATAAGAGGTTGAGAGAATTTGAGAGAGTTTGAGAGGTGTGAGAAATAAGAGGTTGAGAGAATTTGAGAGATGTGAAAAATAAGAGGTTGAGAGAATTTGAGAGGTGTGAGAAATAAGAGGTTGAGAGGTGTGAGAAATAAGAGGTTGAGGGTTAAATATATAGTGGGATTAAATTGAGAATTTTTTTTTTATTTTTGTTTAAAAAGAGCCGTTCAACGGCATTATTTTTAAAAATTAAATAATTTTTTTTTAATAAAGCTTCGGGATGAATCGGGATCCCATCCCCGAAATCCATCCCTTCCCGCCGAACCCGCAAGGGCCGTAGCCCATCCCGCAGCCATCCCTTGCCATCCCGAGCCCCATCCCGAATGGGGTACGGATGGCCTTACATATCACGTCAAAATGGCATCCTGCTTGTGAGGATTAAAATGACAATTTTATATAATTTTGATTGCTTATTTAATATGTAAAATAAAAATATTGATCATTATTTGTCTCTGTTTAGACATGTTTTAATATATTTAAAAAACAAATAAACCCTTATTTTGCTATGATAAATGTTATTAAGAATTTTTAAAAATATATATTTCGTAGACAATTGTGATGGTCAAATGACCAATTGACCTTTTTAATCCAAAAACATTTTACACAAAAATTCAATTTTAGAGCATCTTCAACAAATTATTTAAATAAAAAATTGAAGATTTTAGGAATTTTAGGCATATTCATTTGCTCTAATAAATTTTCTACAATAATTGGAGGGAGAGAGAGAGGTTCTAAATTTGGAGTACTTATTAAAAATGATTATAATAAGAAAGAATTTTTTTTAATATGACCTCACTAATATAAAACGTCGACATTAAATTTTTAAAGAGAAAAATAATATTGCATAGATAAATAAAACATTTTAATATAAATAATTAATATTGTAATCTTTAAAATAAAAAACTACTAAAATTAGATGTATTTTTATTTTATAGATTTAATAGTTTCATTCTCTATTTTAAGGAAATCTTAAATTTATTATAAAACTTATGGTTTTGTTTTGAGTTTTAAGTTTTAACTAATATTAACTCAGGTCTTTTAAATGAAAAACTATTTGAGGCTAAAAGAGTTGAACAACAATTTTTTTAAACATGATTAAAAGATAATAATTTGGTTTTTCCGCTAAAAGAATTTAGAAAGTTAGAGCATCTCCAACATCTTTCAAAATGGGAAAATGGAGAAAATGAGGATTTTGGGCTATTAGAGCATCTCCAACAGCTTCTCCAAAATGGGGGGAAAAGGAAAAAAATGAGGATTTTAGGCTAAAAATGTGCTCCAACAGCTTTTCCAAAACTATCCCTAAAATGGAGAAAGTTGGAGAGGGAAGATTTTTTTATCCAAATATGGAGATTACTCCAAAAATGATTACCAAGTGAGAGGACCAAGGAAATTTTGAAAATAAATATGTAGAGAGAGAAATAATATTTTAATAGATAAATGAAATATTTTAATATTTTAATTAATGTTGGATTCTCCAAAATGGAGAAGCTGTTGGAGATGAATCTATATTTTTTTGGGGGATTTTGACTTTTGGTTCCCCATTTTGGAGAAATTATGGGGAATTTGTTGGAGATGCTCTTATGTTGCTCCAACAGCTTCTCCAAAACTATCCTTAAAATGGAGAAAGTCGGAGAGAGTGTTTTTTTCTTCAAATATGGAGATCACTCCAAAAAATGATTACTAAGTGAGAGAACCAATAGAAAACTTTGAAAACAAATATACGAAGAGAAAAATAATATTTTAATAGATAAATGAAATATTTTAATATTTTAATTAATGTTAGAATTCTATAAAATGAAAAGCTGTTAGAAATAAATATATTTTTTTAAAGATTTTAACTTTTCGTTTTTATTTTGAAATTTTAAAAAATCTGTTGAAGACATCATGAATACAAGTTGAATCACTTTCCTTTGGTTTTTTTCAATAAAACAATCTAGAAAATTATAAGCATTTGACCAAAACACCAACCAGCAACCGCCACCGGCCCACTTCTCGAAACGCCTCCGGACCCAGATACCAACCCTTCAACTTTTATGTTGGTGATTTTTTGTACTTTTTATAATTTTATAAGAAACAATAAAAGTGATTGCTAAAAAGCTTGCATGCCCTTTTAGATAAAATAAAAGGGAAATTAATTAAAATACCCCAAGTTTGACTTTGCTTTATCAAAATAACATAAATCTCGTTCACTTTATCAAAATGACACAATTTTCCGCAGTGGCCCCCGCGATCGCGGGCCTCAACCCACGTGTCATACGATTTTGGCCAAAAAGTCCCGCGGAGGTCCCTCAAGAATGCCCGCGGTACAGGTTTGGCCACTCAAGAATGTCCGCGTCTACACTTTTGGCCCATGTCCCGCGAGGGTACCCCGCGGTGGTCCCGCGATATGCCAAAATTACAGTTTTGGCCCCTGAAGTTTGTGGCAAATTTAAAAATACATTAATGGTCCCTATAGTTTTTAGGTTATCATTTTATGTGGTTTTTAATGTATTGTTTCCTTTCTATTTTAATGTTTTTAATATAGAAATTAACTTAAGAAAATGTTTTCCCCATTTTAAGTTATTTAACAAGGAAATTAATTAACAAGTTTATCTAGAAATTATTGCAAATCATCTTCCCAACCGAAACAGATACAGTGCAGGTAAACAAAGAAATCTATTACTGGAAGGCGTCCTGGAGTCCAGTGATCAAGTTAACCTTTTCTTTGATCACGTCCTCCATTCCTATGTAGTCTGATTCGAGTTCTTCTAGTTCCTCTTCAGCTTCCTTAATCTCTCATTGCAGCTGCCGAACGTGAGCCCTAGTCATGGCCAGTTCTCGTTTCTTCTCCGCTAGATACTCCATTAGTCTTTAAGTAGTCAAACATAGCTAATTAATGAGAATTTAGATCAGATTTATATGGTACTGTCAAATGCAAGTTTCTATAATATAGATATTGTTCTACATTACATAATACCAATTTTTGCATCATATGAATCACTTCCAGACAACAAGAACCAATACACCAATTTTCAGATGAAATTTTTAAGCATTCCAACCAAAGAAAACTCGGCTTCGACAATAAGACTTCCATTTAACAAAAACCCCATTCGTCGGTTCATTGAGTTCACTCAGTAGCATGAAAATTAGTCTTTAAGTAGTCTAAGAATTAATGCACATGTGAATCAAGAAATAAATGATTGTTCATCCAATAATCTATGTATTAGGATTATCGCAAGTTTCATAAACCTACTTACTAGGTGTTGGAAAATTTTAGTCAAAATATGGGTTTTACTAAACTTTGGACACATTTAAATATATATATATATATATATATATATATATATATATATATATGAAACACACCCTTTCCGAGAAAGAAAAGGAGGTCACATTCAAACTTAAAACAAACTGCTAACAGAACCATACAGAGCACTATGAAACCATATTTAAAATAAACATCAGAAAATATAACAATTGTCTCGAACGATATATTTTCTTTCTTACAAAACTTGTTTTACAATGCCAACTAAACCTACAATTTCTTACCAACAAACCTCTTAGATCTGAGAATACTTCGGATCCCCTACTCCTTAGATTCCCTTCGAATACCTGCCGCGAAGAAAGAAATGCGGCTGAGCCAAACGCTCAGTGCACAGATACGATAGATACATACAAATACTCGAACCAAACACCGAATAATAATAATAATCAAGATTTAGGCAACGAACAAATTCTAAAGACGAAACTCGAAGTGTCCATGAAAACTAGATTGAGTATAAAACACGTAACATACAGATTCAACGACAACATATGAGGAACCCACAAGTAGGGAAACAAAAATAAAAGACATTGGATCGTGCAAATTGATTTTAACATGCTTATCAAGCCATAGCAAAATGAATATTTACAGATTCATAATTTCAAACTCAGTAAATCTTTTCGAAGATCAAAACTGTCAAATCACAACAAATATTGTCAGCTAAATATCAAACGAATTTTAGAAACTTAACTCAAAATCATATCATATTGTTGTATACCGAGCTCGAACAAATAATCGCATACACTTGCATATCAACCGACGTGACAAGTGTCAGACATCTGGCCACAAAGGCCCGTACGTTGGGTAGCAAATCCACACGTACTAAATGTGAGATGCGGCGTTGGGCACTACACCGACATCCACCCTACAAACATATCACATAAACTAGGGTCGACCCATACGCCTCCTAAATCAAATAATCACATCATATATCGCTCCACACATGAGCACAAAAGAGGAGACGCCGTGGTCTAATCACACCGCCACGGTTAGTGTCACGTCATTGGTGCCACAATGACATGCCTATGGTACCCCCATAGGTGGTTAGTAGCTCGACTTAACCGAAATAATTGTCACCACACATGTGACGTATAACAAATAATGATTTTACGCAAAAGGTGTCGGAGTCAAATAAAGGGTTATTCACACTTATTCAAAAATGGTCTCAAAGGATTGAGACATCGAAATCAAATCAAACCAATTTCATAAAATGATTGATGGCAAAACGTAAATAAGTCACATTTAAATAACGACGCCATCGACTAATACATTTGGAACAATCGAATTAAATCTCCAAAAGTTGAGAATCAAGTAAAACCTCTTATTAGTATTGACATTACGAAAACGTGTGTTGGACAATTTTATAAAAATATGTGACCTTGAAGAATTACGAGCGAGAGAACAAAACGGTAACGGACAAATCAAATAATCATGAAGCACGTATTACGAATTAAACGATAGCTTGAGGGTTCGTAAACTTACTTAAACGAATCGAATGAACGAAAAGGTTTAACTTCGAAAGTGTGTCACGTCACATGTGAACAAAACATACTAATTACAAAAAGAATCAAAAAGACATTTGTTTATACAAAAATGTCGACCAATTCAATTAAAAGCTTTATATTTCCGAACACACTTTATTGACGACTTACGAATCGAAAAGGATTTTAGATGGCATGAGATTTAGTAAACCATTAACATAAATACTTGAATGGGATCTTACAAAAGACTTGAAAACAAAACATAAGGAAAGCCAAAACCATAAGTAGGTTAGGAATTTCACACTCAAAAGCTTTTCTAAATCGAGTATCACATGTTTTAGCACTTTACACGTTTAGAAATCCCAGATTATATCATACTTCCAGTAGGTTTTTGAAAATTATATCTAAACAAAAGTTTTACATAAAAGTCTTGTGATTCCATAAAATCAAGAATGAACTGAATCGGATTTAAAATGAATTATATACGAATTTTTGAAAACAGTCGTGCAGTTTTGGCCTAAACCGAGATCAGTTTCGGAAAACACGGATTTTAGACGACTTAGAATAAAAATCACAGTTTGCTCGTGTGACAATAAAACGTTGTAGACATCTCCAGGTTTTCAAAAACATATTATATGAATTAATCCGATAAACGAGTGATTTGTTATGATTTTTACAAACAATACGAATTTTCAGAATAAAATTCAGCAGCTCTATAAATAGAAATTGATGTTTTTATCATATTCAAATATCGATTGATCACACGTAAAACCGAAAGAAGACTCACCCAAGAATTTACATGATCAAACGATTGACTAACACATGATCAAACGATCAACTGATCGCACGAGAATGCAAAATATTTTGATGGAAGTAAAAACACATTATTGATACCAAATCGAATAGAATGACTCGAAGGGAAAACAAAGAAACCATACACGTATTCAACGAATCAAACAAACACATTTTGAAGGGAATTCATACACATATATATGTGATCAAATAAACATGAACGAGGGGAATATAAAGAATCCATACACATGTAAAACTTCGCAAAGAAACACAGATTAACGGGAGGGAGAGTAAGGAATCCGTACCTTAGTCAAAATCCGAAATTTGCTAATCAAACGTCCTCAAATTTCTTCGTCGAGTTTTCAAAACCACGATCAAAACTTCAACCCGAACTCAACTTCAAACCCTAATATTACTATTTGGAACTCGAAAGATTTCAAGAAAACTCTTTCATTTATTTTGTTGGCGCACGAGATTGTTGGTTGAAACCCGTAAGATTGATAATTTGAATTTCTAATTGGTTGAGTAACTAGTCCACCGAGATTACATAGAAGAATAGAGGTTATCCCAAAATTCTTTAAAGTTATTATTATTATTTTTTTCTCCATTATTTAACTCTCAAATCCATAGGATAAGTATTAAACTAGGAAGCCTTGTTTGAATAAATTACTGCCGTCAAATGCAAAAAGGTTATCCACTCTTAAAAGTTTCCACTATTGACAACACTAGTCCCTCTAATTTATAAGGTTTTCAACTTAAACAAGTATAATTGCTTATTAGTTTCCTGGAAATTACGGGATATTACAATATATATATATATATATATATATATATGTGTTATATATAACTAACTTTTAGTAGGTTTATGTTCTCCTATATGAGAGCTTCGAAACGATATATAATGCGTCCAAAATGGAGTATGTGTGAAAGAGATATCGATACTCAAAGTTGAGTAATTGGATGAAATTAGCAAAAACCAAATGAAGTAAACACTAAGTCAATCACAATACTTTAACAAAATACGTTAATACTAAAAATAACAATTATTTAATGTTACATAAACAACCTAACATTGCATTATTTGACAATGCTCATAAATGGACTCCGCCATATGATTGCGAAATTTATTGGCCTCGGCCTCGGTGTGGTCAGGGTGTACAAATACCACATCGTTATTTATCAACATGCTGGCATTACGGCATACCCAGACACCGCAATCCGCATTCATCCCGGACTGCTGGGGTGTATTCTTGGCGAACTTATGGCGAAAGAGCTCTGACCTATCGCGACGCCTCGTGTCCTTGACCCAACAAAAGAAGTCAAAGAGCACAGCTTTAAAACTTCTCATCTGGTCTTCCAATTGGTCTCTGAGAAGACTGGCACTGTCGCTGTCATATATGGTCATGGTCATAGCGTCAAGCTCAAACACTCCAAGCAGCCAATGTTTGGGATGAATGCATATAGGGATGTACACCTGAAATATTACAATATTAGACAACTTAGTTAGCAACAAAACAACTTAAATAAAATAAGAGTAAAACGATTTACATACCACATCGAGGAGAGCCCAAGAAACCCCTTCCACGCCATTGCATGAGTTAGCCACGGAGGCGGGACCTTGATGTTCAAGCACCATGTAGTGAAAGAAAATCCATGTGCTATACATAAAAAATAGATGGTTGGACATGTAATATAAACATATTTGATTATATGACTATAGTTAAACTTCATACTAACCACATCCTGTAAGTCAGACTCCAAAGGGTCATCCGCCAGCAATACCTTGAAAAACCAGGGGGTGATTTCCAGGCTCAAGTAAGGGATGAATATCATCGGGGGGAGGTCACCAGTTCGGCACTTCCTCAATATACCGGATGTCGGTAGACGCTCCGGTGAAGCCACCTTTCCCTTTCTCTTTCCCGCCTTCTTTCCTCCCTTGTTTCCCCCCGCTTTCTTTCCCGCTTGCTTTTCAGGGGGCAGTGGTGTCGTAGATTTTTGTTTTGTCCACGGGTAACGAAAAAATTTTGAACGTTTCGGCTCCCGCTTTTCAGGGAGCGGTGTCCCCTGTGGATCTACAACATCCATCGGGTCATCTTCCGGCTCCGAGAAGTGCTCCTTGAGAATAGAAGACCCCTTCGCCTGAAAATTAAGTTATTAGATGTTTTAAGTAGAATTTAGGAAATGTTCACAATTAAACCAAAACTACCAAAATAACTTACAGTATGCATGGAAGGTGGCGGTGTGACGTACGACGACCCCGACATTTCCGACCTGTAATACTCTCCGGCCGAACCACCAAAGATGTCCGTGAATGCTGTGGTGGCGAACGTCGTATTTGGGTCTGAATAACCCCCTGCACTCGACATCCCGGCCTGCGTGACATTGATCATTATAAGATTTACAAAATTAGGAACTAACATATAAGTATAATGGTTACTCAGTGTCACTTACACTCTTCGGGATAGTAGAATAAGATGTGGTGCCAAACGGCACTATTTGGGATGTGTAACCCCCTGCACTCGACATCCCGGCCTGCGTGACATTGATCATTATAAGAGTTACAAAATTAGGAACTAACATATAACTATAATGGTTACTCAATGTGACTTACAGTCTCCGGGATAGTAGAATAGGATGTCGTGCTGTACGGCGGCATCTGCGAGGTGTATGCCCCCGACATTCCGGCCTGCGTGACATTGATCATTAAAAGAGTTACAAACTTAGGAACTAACATATAACTATAACTAACATATTACAATAATGGTTACTCAATGTGACTTATAGTCTCCGAGATAGTAGAATAGGATGTCGTGCTGTACGGCGGCATCTGCGAGGTGTATGCCCCCGACATCCCGGCCTGCGTGACATTGATCATTAAAAGAGTTACAAACTTAGGTTACTCAGTGTGACTTACATTCTCAGGGAATGACGGATAGGATGTGATGTCAAACGTCTGATGTGCCCCCTGTCCGAACGACGCAGGGATCGGCGTCGTACTCGACAGCTAAAACAAATTTAGAACGTAATATTAGTATACAAACAAAAAGATCGTGGCCGACAAATTAAGTTACACACTAACATTTACAGCGCGAAACTGTCTGTTGAATGCCTCCAGATCATCAAGACGCGTGTGTACTTCCCCAAAAACGTGGTCCCACAGCTGGTCTAAAGTGCCACGAGGTGGCTCGGTGGAAGTCGGACCTCGATGGGAGGAGGAAGGGGGCGGCTGATATCCACCGGAAGGGGGCCTCGCGTCGTCTTCCTCATCTTCGTCAGATGTGGAAGGAGAGGGACGTCGAGTCCTTGCCGCCTCTGCGTCAATAAAGTCCACGCTGTTTCTGTACCAATGCGTGTCCCTCTCGTCGGCAGTAGGCACAAGGTGAGCGAAAGGCGCAAGCGGCAGCTAAATATATGATAAAATATAAAAAAATTAATAAGCGGGACTAACGTATGCAACATTGTAAACATAGTAAAAGAACTTACATGTCTAGATTGACTGAAGAACTGAAGCCAAAGCGCCCTATTTAGGGAAAGATTCTTGTCCCAACGGGTTCCCCTAAGTTATCTGTCGTCGCGCTTGACGAAATATTGGGCGGCTATGGGAAACATCTCCAAGATCCATATCTGGAATTACACAAGAAGAGCAAGTACGTAAAAAGTAAAGCCAAACAGTTTGTATGTATTATTATTTATGTTATACTACGTATCTAACCTTGAAGGCGTATGTAAAACCACAAAGATTCATCTTGGCATGTCGATCGGCGCGTCTGGCTATGGCTCGGTGCAGAATAGAGTAGCAATGTGTCCAGATATGGCTACCCCACGGGTACCTGTTAAACACATCAAACTCCTCGACGGCCCTAATGACCGTCTCGGAAGCAGTCTGGCTATACTCACGGCCCATGAAGCCCATATCCACGATCACCACCAAGCATACACGGACAACATCGGCGTCGCTTAGGGCACTAAGGCCCTCTTTCATCATGTCCCGGGCTGCCTTCAGCTTCAAACGAGATGCTGAAATGCCCCAAACCCTAGGAACGAAGGAGCAGTCTGCTAAGGGAGGAAGGGGGGGAGCCTCTCCAAAACGTAGTCCTGTAACTAGACAGAACTCACGACGCCCAAAATGCAATCGATGGCCGAAGAAATCAAAATGCATCTCCTCCGGCTCAGCATTGGAGTCCTCGACCTCCAACTGTAGAAACATGTGCACTAGCGTAGGGTCGCCACCAGAGTAAGACACATCCATCCATGGCCCGAAAGGTGTCCCTCTAAAGATGGCCTCAACGGTATCTGCACGATGACCTAATCCCCTAAAGCGCTCTCTTAACTCCTCCATGTAGCCAACTTTGCACTTTAGCGTCAAGTCAATGTTAAAGAAATCCATCTACATAGTCATTCACAGATGTTATAGTTAGTGTTATATATAGATGCTTTTGCTTGTTTGGTTTATTGTGTTGATAATTATTCGTTTGTTTTAGTTTTAGAAAAAAAACCACTCAATCTATTGGACTTCCAGGTAGCAGGGGAATCACAAGGATTGCTTAAATCCCGACATACCTTAGGGCTATTTACACCCGTTTGACAAAATCCAAATAGATATGTTGCGGTTTATTTTATTTCAACATATAATAGTGTTATATATAGATATGTGTTAGTCCCAGATGGCTATAACAAGTATTGTAGAAGGGGGGGGGGGTTGAATACAATACTCAAAATTTTCACAATTTTAATTCTTTTATTGAAAATCTTTTAACAAGAATTACACATAGAAAACTTAAGACTGTTGCGGAAAAGAACAGATAAACTATTCTAACAATCTTACACAAAGTATACAACAAAATAACTAAGAACACTTAGAACAAAGCTATAAAGTTTTTCAAGCAAACTGGAAATTCTTGCACTTAGAGAATTCTTCCAGTTTGCGTAGAATATCAAGAGCTCACAGTAATCTTCAAGGTCTCTCAAGATGTGTGTGTTTCTGTATGGAGAGCTCTTCCTTTTATAGTGACAAGGAGTGTGCAAGCATTGAATGCTTGGGACACTTGTCATCTTCACACTTGCTGAGGATGTTGACTTCTGGAAAGTTGTGAAGTCCTTGTCACCTTTTACAAGGTACAGTCAGAAGAGCTCATGCATGAGAAAAGAGCTTTGCATGGAAATGGATAATAAGACAGAAGGTCACTTTATCCATGTAGAAAATATCTTCTCAATTTGTCTTCTTATGTCTCTCATTTTTGTCTTCTTTTGCTTCTCAAAATCTCTTTCAACAAATGCACCACCGAAGAAAGGTTGTAAGATTTCTTCCAAGACAAAATGAATTTGCTTCTCATTTTGTCTTATTATGTCTCTCACTTTTGTCTCCTTTTGCTTCTCAGATTTTCTTTCAAGAAAAGCACCACCGATGGAAACTTGGGATATATGACACATCTTTGGAGAAAACATCTTTGAAGCTTCTTTGAGGTCCCACCGAAATGTCATTTGGGATATGTGACACATCTTTGAGATATGTGACATCATCTTTGAGATATATGACATCATCTTTGGGAAAAGCTTCTTTGAGACTTGGCCGAAATAGAGAGAAGTTTCGGTGGAGATACCACCGAAATTGTGAGAACAATTTCGGTGAACAATGACTTGTATGTTTGAGAAAAGATCTTTCACTTCCACAATGAGAGAATCTTTAATCTTGACTTTGGTTGATCTTTGACTTCACCAAACATTTGATATCTTGTACAAGCCATTACAAAGAACCATGCATCCAAAATTTCTCTAAGTATAAAATGTTTTTCAAAGTATAAAAGGAGATCATGAGGTCATCTTCAAATCTTGATGACCCAACAATCTCCCCCTATTTGATGATGACATCCATACTTAGAAAAACATGAGTAAGACAGTGAATAATGCAAGTTGACCCTTCTTTACTCTTTTGGGTTCTTTTTCACACAGTCCATTTTTTTTTTTTTTGTGTGTATGTATATATGATATTTACATATAAGAAAAAATAAAAAGGTATAGCTGTACAAATAATCGAAAGGAAAAGGAAAGAAGTATAAACAGTATAAACAGAATGAATATTACTTGCATCTTTGGAGGGGCGAGTTGAAACTTGTGTCTGGCTTGAGGATTCTTCATTTTGATCAGCAGCCTTAGGATACTTCTGCCCAACTGTTGCATCTTGGCATCTTTTCATGTTTAGCATCAGCATCCTTTGTCTTTGTTTTGCTCCCCCTCAGTTAGATCAGACGGTCTTTGTGTTTCTCCCCCTCAGTTAGATCCGCCCGGACTGAAGTGCTCCCCCTTGACCGGTCCGTCGATTTCCTCATTTTTTCAAGTTGGTCGCTGTATATGAGTACTGAGGGTTTATGTTGCTCCCCCTCAGATGAATTCTCCCCCTCAGCGGCCGACGTAGGAAAAACATCAAGAGAAAATGAAAAGATCGGCCAGAACCAAGACCAATTTTTTTTTTTTTTTTTTTTTTTGCCTTTCCACCGAAAATTGAGAAAAATCCACCGAAAATAGGCTATTTTCGGTAGGATTTTCGGTGGAAAATCGGTAGGATATTTTTTTTTTTTTTTTTTTTTTTTACCTTTCCACCGAAAATTGAGCAAAATCCACCGAAAATTGGCTATTTTCGGTAGGATTTTCGGTGGAAAATCGGTAGGACTTTTTTTTTTTTTTTTTTTTTTTACCTTTCCACCGAAAATTGAGCAAAATCCACCGAAAATTGGCTATTTTCGGTAGGATTTTCGGTGGAAAATCGGTAGGATATTTTTTTTTTTTTTTTTTACCTTTCCACCGAAAATTGAGGAAAATCCACCGAAAATAGGCTATTTTCGGTAGGATTTTCGGTGGAAAATCGGTAGGATTTTTTTTTTTTTTTTTTTTTTTTTGCTTTTCCACCGAAAATGAAGGAGAATCCACCGAAAATTGGCTATTTTCGGTAGGATTTTCGGTGGAAAATCAGTAGTAAAACTTCTAAGACATTATGGAGAAAATCTTCAAAGTGAAGAAAAGATTGGAATTTCATCTTCCAATTTGATGACCCAAAAAGATTGAGTTTGAGGATTTGGGGTGACATCTGTAGAAGAGTTTGTAGTGGGTGGATTGGTGGAGGGATTTGAGGTGGTGGATCGGTGGAGGGATTTGAGGTGGTGGATCGGTGGAGATTCGGTGTGGAATCGGTGTGGGTCGGTGTAGACTCGGTGGTGGATCGGTGTGAGGATTCCACCGAGGAGTTTGAAGGATTGTACCGAATTTAGAAGGGTTTCACCACCGAATTTGAAGGGTTCCACCGAATTTGAGGGGTACCGCCGATCGAGGAGGCAAAACATATGATGGGAAGTAAAGTATGGTGGGATATGGTTTTGGTTTGGTGGTTAAGGAAAATTTCGGTGGTGAGGTTTAGAAAAGAAATGGAATTTTAAGAGATTGGAGATGGTGATGTCATGAGAATAACATCAACATGCTTATGATGTCATGAGAGTAAAGAATTCTAAGGTTTTGTCAACTTTCTCACTTGTTCACATAGATCCATCTGCCCAGCTCAAAATCTGCAATCACAAAGAATTTAATTTCCAGGTACCCATTTTGAAGGTGGGTCCTTTTGGGTTAGAAGAAAAAGAATGAAAAGAATTTATATCACTCAGAATAATTCTTTATTTCACACAGTCTTTGGCAAAATGAGAAATATCACCACAGATATAGCATTTTCTATAAAGAGAGTTCCTTTTAGAAACTTGACATTTTTCCTAACTTTTGCTCAAAGATTTTGAAGAGATAACAAAGAATGGGGGTGCATCACATAGAATTCATATTTCAAAAATTGGGAGTACATAAATCCTTTCTTTTGAATTGGACATTTTGAAACTCACAGATTTAAGAAGAAAATCGGTATGAGAAGTCATAAAGTTATTTTTGGAAAAATTTTGGAGGATTTCCTTTTAAGACAGAAACAACACCCAGAGACTAGCCAAATAAAATTTCCAAAATTTATGTTTTCAGATGTGATGGCAGAAATTATGAACACATAGCAAAAGAGTTTGAAATAAGAGAATTCATAAAAGATAGATAAAACACATAGTATGTACCTGTGAAGAGTAGAAGAAGCACTTAGCTGATACAAGAGCAGTTGAGGAGTCATTCGCTTTCAGATGTGGGTTCATCTGCCAAATCATAAGATTTAGCAGGCAGACCCTTTCCTCTTCTGATAAGTCTTTCATTTCTTTCCTTTTCTCTCTTGTATTTCTCCTTGTATCTTTCAGCCCGGTCAAAATTTGCAGAAGAGGAAGATTGGCTGAAATTTTTGGAAAATCGGTGGGAAGCACTTCTAAGTCTTTCAAGGTTTCTACTTTTACACTCAGAAGCAAAATGACCCTTTTTACCACAGTTAAAACATTCCTCATTAGATTTATCCAAAGGAGAGTGTTTGGAGAGAGAAGAGGATGAATTTCTATCAAACTTAGATTTTCCAGAAGAGAGATGAGATTTGGATTTAGAGTACCCATCCAACATGGCCATTTCATCAGATAATTTATCAACTGAAGTTTCCTCACATTCATCCTTAGCATCACTAAGATATGCTTCTGAATGATCATTGGGATCTTCTTGACTATCATGGTCAGAATCAGATGGGTAGGTGATTTTTGGAAAACACTTAGTCTTTTTGGAAGAGTCACTTAGGAGAGCTAGAGAAGAGTTCTTTAAAAACCTTTGCAGTTTCGTCTGCTCATAGTTGAAAAGAGTACCATAAAGAACAGTAAGAGGCATATGATCAAGATCCTTGGTTGTCTTTATACAAGTACAGATATTTTCCCAAAAATCGGGAAGACAGTCCATAAATTTGCACAGGACTTCCTCATTGTCATACACTCTACCTAACAGCCTTAAGTCATTAAGAAGACTGTTAAAGCGATTATAGTAGTTGGAGAGAGATTCTCCTTTCTCATAAGAAAAGAGTTCATAATTTCTAACAAGAGCAATCTTTCTGCTCTTTTTAACTTCATTTGTACCTTCATACAAAACACACAGAGTGGACCACATCTCTTTGGCAGTAGAGAGATTTACCAGAGAGTGGTACACTTCATTAGGAAGAGAGAGAGCAATGATAGTTCTAACTTTAGAATCAAGAGACACAAGTCGTTTTTCCTCATCAGTATATTTCTTAGGATTTTTAAGAATGTAACGACCAGTAGCAGCAGATTTTTCTTCATCAGACGAATCATCAGAATCACCTTTTTCCATGGTTTCTTTACCCGGCCTCTGCGTTTCATAGCGAGCCCAAACTCTGGGGATAAAGGGTCCCTCTTGGAGAATGGTTGGATATCTAGTATCCACTCCTTCCATGAACAGCATCATGCGGCTTTTCCACAAAGAGAAGTTGTTAGCATTGAACTTAGGAGGTTTTGAAATGGACCCATTTTCAGAAAAGTTATTTTGAAAAGAGTTTTCAATAGTTGAAGAAGAGGAGGCAGCCATCGCAGATCAAGTTTATGGAATTAAACTTTCTGCTCTGATACCACTTGTTAGTCCCAGATGGCTATAACAAGTATTGTAGAAGGGGGGGGGGGGGGGTTGAATACAATACTCAAAATTTTCACAATTTTAATTCTTTTATTGAAAATCTTTTAACAAGAATTACACATAGAAAACTTAAGACTGTTGCGGAAAAGAACAGATAAACTATTCTAACAATCTTACACAAAGTATACAACAAAATAACTAAGAACACTTAGAACAAAGCTATAAAGTTTTTCAAGCAAACTGGAAATTCTTGCACTTAGAGAATTCTTCCAGTTTGCGTAGAATATCAAGAGCTCACAGTAATCTTCAAGGTCTCTCAAGATGTGTGTGTTTCTGTATGGAGAGCTCTTCCTTTTATAGTGACAAGGAGTGTGCAAGCATTGAATGCTTGGGACACTTGTCATCTTCACACTTGCTGAGGATGTTGACTTCTGGAAAGTTGTGAAGTCCTTGTCACCTTTTACAAGGTACAGTCAGAAGAGCTCATGCATGAGAAAAGAGCTTTGCATGGAAATGGATAATAAGACAGAAGGTCACTTTATCCATGTAGAAAATATCTTCTCAATTTGTCTTCTTATGTCTCTCATTTTTGTCTTCTTTTGCTTCTCAAAATCTCTTTCAACAAATGCACCACCGAAGAAAGGTTGTAAGATTTCTTCCAAGACAAAATGAATTTGCTTCTCATTTTGTCTTATTATGTCTCTCACTTTTGTCTCCTTTTGCTTCTCAGATTTTCTTTCAAGAAAAGCACCACCGATGGAAACTTGGGATATATGACACATCTTTGGAGAAAACATCTTTGAAGCTTCTTTGAGGTCCCACCGAAATGTCATTTGGGATATGTGACACATCTTTGAGATATGTGACATCATCTTTGAGATATATGACATCATCTTTGGGAAAAGCTTCTTTGAGACTTGGCCGAAATAGAGAGAAGTTTCGGTGGAGATACCACCGAAATTGTGAGAACAATTTCGGTGAACAATGACTTGTATGTTTGAGAAAAGATCTTTCACTTCCACAATGAGAGAATCTTTAATCTTGACTTTGGTTGATCTTTGACTTCACCAAACATTTGATATCTTGTACAAGCCATTACAAAGAACCATGCATCCAAAATTTCTCTAAGTATAAAATGTTTTTCAAAGTATAAAAGGAGATCATGAGGTCATCTTCAAATCTTGATGACCCAACAATATGTTGCGGTTTATTTTATTTCAATATATAATAGTGTTATATATAGACCTACGTTTAGGGACCTAATTGTCATTCTTAAAAGTTTAGGGACCTAATTGTCATTCTTAAAAGTTTAGGGACCCTAGTTGTCATTCTTAAAAGTTTAGGGACCTAATTGTCATTCTTAAAAGTTTAGGGACCCTAGTTGTCATTCTTAAAAGTTTAGGGACCTAAGTTGTCATTCTTAAAAGTTTAGGGACCTAAATTGTCATTCTTAAAAGTTTAGGGACCTAAGTTGTCTTTCTTAAAACCCTAGGGACCTAAGTTGTCATTCGTAACATTTTTTTATAAAAAACACTTTAACATTTATTTTTATAACAAACACTTTAACATCTTTTTTTTATAAAAAACACTCTTAAAAATTATTTTTATAAAAAAAATTCTAACATTTATTTTTATAAAAAACATTTAACATTTTTTTTATAAAAACACACTCTTAACATTTTTTTATAAAAATACTCTAACATCTATAACAACATACACATTATAACATACAAATATCACATTCAAACATAAAAACATACATATCATATATTTTAAAATTTAAACATAGAACAAATATCATATTCAAACATATAACAAGTTATAAACACTCTAACAACATACATATCATATATCTTAACTTAAAATAACAACATATAAAAAAAGAACAAAAAACTTAAGAAAAACTTACCAACTGAGTAATACGAGCCATCTTCAAAAAACCCGAGCGCGTATTCCACACGACAAAATTGAGAGAGTTTGGGAGAGGATTTGATTAAAAAATTCGTGTGTAGCCGGTTTGGTCCCCCCACCCTCTCTTATATAGTTGCGGCGATGAGA
Organism: Saussurea involucrata; assembly: GCA_033807775.1. Classification (NCBI taxonomy): domain Eukaryota; kingdom Viridiplantae; phylum Streptophyta; class Magnoliopsida; order Asterales; family Asteraceae; genus Saussurea; species Saussurea involucrata. The sequence goes on along the minus strand of CM066324.1, from coordinate 126,227,889 downwards.
ATAAATTAGGGTTTGTGTCCATCAAAAAATTTTAGGGTTAACCCCATACTGACACGTAGCGGCTTAGCCCGCGATCGCGGGCATCCTCCGCGGGCAGGGGCCAAACCTGTTCCGCAGGTATTCTTGAGGGACCTACGCGGGCAATTTGGGCAAAAGCGTATGACACGTGGGCTGGGGCCCGCGATCGCGGGGCCCACCGCAGGAATTTGTGGCATTTCGGTAAAGTGAACGAGATTTGTGGTATTTTGGTAAAGCAAAGTCAAACTTGAGGTATTTTAATTAATTTCCCAAAATAAAATTGTTTTAATTTTTATTTATAAATTTGAAACTATATTTTTCAAAAAGTATTATAAGAGCATCCACAACAAGGATTTCATTTGGATTGTAAAAGTGCCATGTATGATTGCTAAATTAAAAATTGTAGTGGTTGTGAGTATGATTGCTAAATTAGAAATTGATTTTGGTAATTTGTAAATGTCAAATCAGTACTTTTTGTTAATGTGGCAGTGAATAGTATAAGAAATTGTAGAGAATAATTTCTAAATTAGAAATTGTTTTATGTCAAATCATATTTTGTGATGTTTTGTAGAGAGTATTTAATTGTAGTTTTGTATAGAGTATTTAATTATAGTTATTTAATTAATAAAATATTTCATATTAAATTATAGTAAAGAGTATTTAATTGTAGTTTTGTTGTTATTTGATTAAAATATAGTTTTTTATGATGAGGTGTCACTTTAGAAAGTTGATGAAATTTCATTGTTGTGGGGGATAATTTCAAGATAATATGGCGCTGACGTGACCCATTTGCAATTGGAATGAAATTTCATTGTTGTGGATGCTCTAACATCTCCAACAACTATGATAAAATAGAAAATATATGGACTTCTACAATTTTTTGTTTCAATTGCATTGCTATCTTGTATGATAAAATAGAGAGAATAGAGAAATCTTCAATTTTTCAGTTATGATTGATCTACAACTCCAAATCTCTTCTTATATTTCTCACAATCATTTTCCTCTCACCAAAACCCATCTCTACAATGTTTATGTTTCAAAAAAAAGTATATGAGTTTAGAACTTTTTTTTATAAATGAATGTTATAACTAATTTTTGATAATTATCAATTATAATTAAAAAAAATGGTAATAAATCCAATATTTTCTATGAAAAAATAATAATCTATAAAAAAATCAACATTAATTTTGTTGGAGGGGAGTTGGGTTGGGATGTTCGTTAGATTTTTTGGGCGGTAGCAACAGATCCTCCATAATTGCTTTCCCTTTTTCTCTGTTTAAAAATTTTCGGTAGCAGATCCGATGTACTTTAGCTAGATCCTTCATCCATCTGGTAATGATTATCATCTTCATCTTCATCTTCATCTTCATCTCCTTTTCCTTTTCCTTTGATTTTTCCTTTTGTTATGGGAATCTGTATTGTTTTATATTATAGGTAAAAATTGAAGTTTATTATTGCAAATTAGGGTTTAACGGCTATGTTTGGAATCTTCAATTTCATATTAATTTGTAATTGAACCAAATTACAGCTTCATTTCCTATTCGACCTGCGAATCTGATCCTTGTTGATGTTCTTATGTCCTTGATTTTGAATTTTGCGATAATCGTCATCTTAGAATGTCCTATATATTGATCAAGGTTCTAAATGACGTGAGGCGTGGCGTGGCGGCGAGGCCAAGCCTCAAGCCTTCGCCGTGGCATTTTCAAGGCGTGACTTACGGCGTCAAATTTCTAATTCATATATAATATTATATATCAAAAGTTATGTTTTGTAGTGTTACTCATGAGTCAATAGTAATAAGCAAGTTACATTAGGTTATTTATCAAAAACTTGCAAATAAGACATTAAAAACGTAAAGAAAAATTAAACATCTCATTACGATAACTGCACATTAGGCCATGGCGTGCCATGGGCTTAACGTGGCGTGACACACGAGCCTTGGTGCCATGGCGTGCCATGACGGCTGTACGACGAGTTTTTTAGAACAGTGATATTGATCAATCGAATGCAAGATTGTTGTAGGTTTAATGCTACCTTGTTGATGTTCTTATGTCCTTGAAATATATTGTTTGCTTGATTAACATAGAAAAATCCGAAAATTATGGTGTGTTGTTGTCTAATCGTGATTGTGGTTTTGTTGATCTTGTGATTTGCAAATTGTTAGGGATGTTTCTTCAGTGCTTGGTGGAATAATTTGTATTAGATCGGCTTGTTTTAGGCTCTGTTTCGTTCATATAAACATTTCATACCATTGTCCTCGCCATTTCATGTTTTAATCATAGCATTCCTGCAAAATTGCAAAAAGAACACCTTCATTTGAAGAAAATGGTGAAACTGCAAAGGATCTTTGCTGGCTTTGTAAATGGTGAGTAAATAGGCATATTGCTTGTCTAGCTTGACATCCAACTTTGACTATTCGACCTCTCAAACCCTTGTTGAACTCCCTCCAGGGGCGGATTCAGTAATATAGTAAGGGGGTGCCCCATGCCCCTCCTCTATCATCCCGACGCAATGGGGGTCTTAAGGTGCACCCGCTTTAATTATGATGTGTGCTCCCTAAGTTAACAAAAAACGGTCGTAGTTTGCTAGTAGTGTCATTACAGGTTGCAAGTTTGAATCTATTTGGCTGGTAACAGCAAGTAGAAAAGAAGGAAAACCACCTGTAGGTCATTTTTAATTAAATTGTACTTTTTATTATTAATCTTTTGTTTTATTTTATATTATGTTAATTATTTTGGGCCCGCGCTTGGAAGTTTTTCAGTTACTCCCTCCTTAGCGTCCCCCATAGCTAAGTATTCCTTGTTTTTCTCTTCTTTGGCCAAATATCTTCCGCTATGTTATATTGCCAAGTTGAGTTTTATCTTGAATTTTTGCAAAGTATCTTTTGGTGCCCTTAGATAGCAAGCTCACATTTGCCTTTCTAATTGCAAGAATATGTGGAACCCCATTAGATTACTCTGAGATCTGTGTGGAGAGAAGTAAGGTTCCAACATATATGGAGGAGAAATGGTCCAAGTCTAGCCGATGTGGCACTCTAACACCAATTACTGATTCTTTTAGACTATTTCGTAAAACTATCTACAACTGATTATAGGTGACTATTAACTCCCTAGCTGATTATACCGTTGAACCTAAAGCTTTTCTATGGTTGTTATTCAATCTTTCAGGCATTCAAAGATCTAACATATGGATACTGATGGTGCGTTTCAAGTATCAGCGACCCCCTCTTGTTCAGTCGATAGTAACTGCTGTACAGGAGTTTTTGAATGCAATATTTGCTTTGATTTAGCTCAAGACCCCATTGTGACACTCTGTGGCCACCTCTATTGTTGGCCATGCCTCTACAAATGGCTGCAGTTACATTCTCAATCCCACGAATGCCCTGTTTGCAAATCCCTTGTAAAAGATGACAACTTGGTCCCTATTTATGGAAGGGGCACATCAAACTCTGACCTCAGGGCTCACTCTTTATCCAGAGATAAAATTCCTAGCCGCCCGGCTAGCCACAGACCCCAAACGGCTGCACCACCACAATTATCCTATTTCCGACAAGATGGGTTTGGTGCACAAGGGGGTTTGGTGCCAATGGCAACTGCAAGGCTGGGGAACTTAACTAGGACTGCGCTTTTTGGTGCCATTCCATCACTTTTGAACTTTCAGGTTCATGGATTTCATGATGCAACTGCATATGGACCGACTATTGGAGTTCCATATCTGTTTTCGTCTTATGGTCATGGAGGCTACACTCATGGGTTTCATCACTACCCGATTCATGGGCAAGGAGCTAAATCGGTTTTCCTGAAGATATGTTTCTTGTTCCTTGGTCTTCTTGTTGTTGTTATGCTTATTTCATCTTCGCCATTCTAATTCTAAGTCTTGAATCTTGTTTAGATTATTAGTATGCATTTTGTATCAAATTAGTGTCTTGAAACAGTGTACACAAGACACTTTATCTTCTATACAACCATATATATACTTGCAAAAATGAACCAACACTATCAAATCATGTGTAGCCCAGTGGCAAAGTAACATCCCTGGGGGGTTAGTGCTGGAAGGCCTAACTACCAGGGTTCGAACCCCGCGGTGAGCATGAGGCGATATCCAGACTTTGGGCCGGGTCCTTTGGGGCCGGGTCCAGGGCCGATTGGGTGGTCCATAGGGCCCTTATACCTGACCGGTCGGGTCGATCCATTGGGTCGGCCGGGTCGACGGGGATTAGTCGGGTGGCACCCTTAAGTGGGAGCCCGGATACCTCGGGAACGTGTGTGTGTTAACTTGCCGTTCAAAAAAAAAAAAATGAACCAACACTCTAGTTGCCAAAAAAAACCCGAATAAGATATCTCTTTTGGCATGTTTTGAGGGGTTGTTTTGGTAACCGTAGGTATTTGGGCCACTTTAAATGCACAGACTACTTCACCGGGTGACTATGAATGGCTTGGAGTCATCGCAGGTGAACCCCATGGTGTCTGGACTCGAACCCAGGGAAAATGAGATTTCTAGTGCATCCCATGAGCTTTAACCAGTGTGCTACAATCCAAGTGGTTACCTTTTGAGGTGTAGTAGCCACTGAGAAAGATGCCTAGTGCTACTAATGTAATAGGTTGATTGAAAACTAGGGATGTAAATGGGTCGGGTCGGGTCGGGTTGGTTTTGTTTTGGGAGGCTTTCAATCCTAATTCAGTTCCAACACTGATACAAGGTTTGGGATCAGATCATACTACGTCTCTACAGAAACAGTGGAACACTATGAATTATTGATTTACAGTCAAATTAGAGTTGTTTATGGATCGGTGTAGCTCTTAAGGCACGTTACTTTTGTCCAACATATAGGTATATAAAATAATGGACATTAGCTATATATAAAAACAAATTATATGGTATATTTAAGGTAAATAAAAATTATTACAACAAATGTATTAAAAATTTACTTTCAGTAAGGGGCTGTTTACCAATTTTTTTATTAAGTTTTGTATGGATAAATCTTTCTGTCCGGATAAAAGTGTGTTGTTGTTTACTTTTTTTCCTTGAATAAATTATCTGAATGACATAAATGACCGATTTACCCCTCTTTTGAAAATATGCTTGAAATCGATACATGACTATCCACAAACACAACAATATGCATGGAAATCAAAACAAAAGGCTAATGTTGACAAAAAACGAAAATCCAACTTCAAAATCATGAGGACAAAACCAAGAGTTGGGCTTATTTTTCTTTCCGCCACCATAAAATATCAAAAAAATTAAATTGTTTTTGATTCGTATATGCTAAAAAGTTGGATTGTGTAAATATTTAATGCATTTGAGTTCAGGGTTTTATGTTAAAGAGCGTACAAACTGATTTGGATACTCACGGTTAAAAAAAATATCCAAGTTTGATGTACATTTTTTCTTGAATTGTTAAGCCGAAATTCATAGCAACTTTCTCAATTAACTTCGACGTTGGACACACTTTGTATGTAGAAGTTCATCTAATTATTTCGTTTCTAGTAGAACAAAAAGTTTAGGGATTTTATATTTTAAAGGCCGAGTTTGAATGCAGACAAGGACGAACATGGATGTTTAGCTGTTGTGTTTTGCTTTTATTTTATTTGGATTGGTTTCCAGTGGTTGTGATGGATAGTTGGTTAGGAGAGAATTAAAGGTCATGGTCACAAACTGATTTCTGGGTCTTTATATTTGCTGTATGTTTAGTATTTGGGTTAAGCAACAAAAGTTTCCATCTTTCTCTGGAGACCACCCATCTTGAATCGGGTTATAACAGCAGATATAACTGAAATCATGGTTTTTATATGATATTACACATACAATACATTTTAATAACAAGATAAATAGCACATGCAAATATGTTTGAATGCTAAAAAGAACTTAATCATGTCTTATATATATGCTATGTGATCTATGCAACTTGCAAGGCTTCTTCCCGTTTGATCTCAAATACCCTCAGTAGAGCATCTTCCACAACCTGTGCATATATAAATGTTAAATATATAAAAATCAAGCATGCCAACGTTTAGCAAGTGTAGTAAAATTCAGCACTATCACTTGCTTACCAGGTAAGACTCTCGGTCCTGGCCTTAGCTCTTACCGGGTAAGATAATGTGACTTGGTAAGCGCTTACCCGAGTAAGCATTTGGTAAACGGCCCCTTACCGGGTTGGGTTCGTTTGGTTTATATGATGTAGCGATTCCCACACCTACTACTGGGTTCATGTCGATTATTTGATGTAATAGATTTACTTGGTTCGTTTGGTTTATTGTTTATATGATGTAGCAATTCCTAGACCCTACTCAGTATAAGATTTACCGGATTACATGTGGATCATATGATGTAAATATATAGATTTACCATGTTTGTTTGGTTTATATGATGCAGCGATTCCTAGATCCTACTTTGTATAAGAATTACTGGATTTGTGTGATCGAATAAGATTTATTGAGCTCGTTTGATTTATATGTAGAGGTTCATGAAGAAAAAAATGGGGGAACAACAGCTCCTCCAAAATGGAGAAATTTTTTTTTACTTGGTTCGTTTGGTTTATAAATTATTTTAGTTTAATTGAAAGTGTAATATAAATTTTCATTTTATTTATTTTTAATTGATATAAATAAATATATAGATTTTTTTTCATTTCGGTTGTCTCATTATTTACGTTTTATTGTATATATTAATAAATTAAATTAATATTATTATTAAAATAACTCGGTGTAATAAAAATGGGGGATTACTCTTAAATAAACTTAAACTTACTATGTGGAGCCCACACCCTAAACCCTACTGTCACATACTCCGTGTCCACGTAACTCACCACTACCAAACCTTATTTTTCAGCAGCTATTGGTTGAGGAAGAATGGTTGGTAAAAAAATAAGGTTTGGTAGTGGTGAGTTACGTGGACACGGAGTATGTGACAGTAGGGTTTAGGGTGTGGGCTCCACATAGTAAGTTTAAGTTTATTTAAGAGTAATCCCCCATTTTTATTACACCGAGTTATTTTAATAATAATATTAATTTAATTTATTAATATATACAATAAAACGTAAATAATGAGATAACCGAAATGAAAAAAAATCTATATATTTATTTATATCAATTAAAAATAAATAAAATGAAAATTTATATTACACTTTCAATTAAACTAAAATAATTTATATGATTTATTTACTTGGTTCGTTTGGCTTATTGGTTTATATGATGCAGCGATTCCTAGATCCTACCTTGTATAAGGATTACTGGATTTGTGTGATCGAATAAGATTTATTGAGCTCGTTTGATTTATATGTAGAGGTTCAAGAAAAAAAAATGGGGGAACTGGCAATTGGGGTATTGAAACATATAACACCGGCCCAACAGCTCCTCCAAAATGGAGAAAAAAAAATTAGGATTTTTTGGTGTTTTTTTCCTTCCAAGGAAAGTAGGGGAGAGGAAGAATTTCCATAAATTTGGAGAATCCTCTCCAAAATTATGACTTGTTTTTCCCAAGAAAAAAATCCCAAAATTAAATGGAAGAGAGAGAATAACCTTTTTTTATATTCCTGAATATTTATAGTAATATAATTAACGTTAGAATATCCAAAATGGAAAAACCGAATGAACTGAATGCAAAATTCTTTTTTTTGGAGATTTTGACTTTTGCTTACGAGAAACTGTTTGAGATGCTAACCACAAGAGTTGTGGCATGCTGGTTAAGGCCCTGGGGATGTGGTGGAATATCCCATCTACCCAGGGTTCTAATCCAGGCGTACACAACAATTGTGGCCACTGAGGTTTAATCAGGGCTGATGTCTTACAGTCATAATTTGGCAAGAGATTAGTCTAGGCATAGCCTAGGACACCCTTCCCCAAAAAAAAAATTGTTTGAGATGCTCTTATATATTTCCAGTGATGAGAGTTACCTTATCGGGGGTAGATGCACCAGATGTCACACCAATCGTAACAGGGCCCTTTGGTAGCCAGTTTTCTTTCTCAACCAATTCACCGTGCTGTTGAACGAGACACATTTGAACAGTTATTCACAAATAGAGCAAGTAATTATAATGCCAGAAACTAGTTTTAATAAGTGTGAAGAAAGTCTTTACCATCAACTTGTAAGCAATCCGGTTTCCAGGACCTATTCTTTGTTCACTGTCAATCCAATAAGATGGAATCCCGCGCTCCTCTGCAATCTCTTGTAGGTGTGAGGTGTTGCTCGAGTTCCACCCACCCACTACTAACATAAGATCTATCTTCTCATCCACCAACTTATACATAGCATCTTGTCGCTCCTACAAGGATACATTAAATCATTTTATTCTTAGAAAAAGGGTTCAAAAAATAAAAGAAACCAATCAATTGTGACATAAGAAAAAGAAACCAAAAGAAGTTGCCTGAGTAGCATCACATATAGTGTTGAAACTTATGAAGTGATTGTTGATATTTTCTACTCCAAACTTCTGCATCATAGTCCTCTCTACTAATTTCCCTGAAAATAAATAAACCATGTATTAAAAGGGGGGACCGCCAGATAAGTGGTAACACTAGCTGAATCACAACTGACCAATCTCCTCTGTTTCTCCCTTTAGCATAGTAGTTTGGTTTGCAACACCAGCTTTAACAAGATCCTTGTCTGGATCAAAACCCTTGGAAACTGCAAATTTGAATTTCTGCAACCATGTGAAGTTCAAGCTATAATTAGAAGTAGAAAAGCGAATGAAAGGAGAAACAGAAAGAATTGGCCTAATATATGTAAAAAAAGTCAACACTGAAATCGGTCAAAAAAAAAAACAAGACAGCACCTCTAGAAAAGCTTCTTTTGTTGAGCTAGATCCATTAAGTTCACCACCAAGAATGTAATCACACACATATGTTGCCTGTATAAAGTAGGAAACCCTTTAATTCAGCTATATCATTAAGCTTCAGAAGAAGAAGCACATTAAGCTTACCTCATCCATGTTCTTCACAATGATGTACTTTCCTGCAAAAGATGCTGTTGCTACAGTCTCCTCATGGGCATATTTACCATGAATAATTGATGCATAGTCCCCCTTCTTATGCTTTTCGACAGTATTCCACACCTTGAATCCCAACAACATTACATAAGTAAATAAAACTTATCATTTGTTGGATGCAAGACTTGTAAAGATTGAGATTTTCCCGGTTCAAGTGTGTGGGAGCGATGGACTCTGCCTCCATAGACTATGGAGACCAAAGGTGACGATACCAAGGTATCAAAAACAGAGAAAACGAGAGAAAGAATTACCTTGGACACCCAAGGGCATGTCGTATCAACTATTTGTACTTGTTTGTTACTCAAAGTCAACATTTCGTCTACTGCAGCTCCAAAAGCAGGCAGAATCACAACATCACCCTTATCAACGACATCAAACTGTTTAGATCCATCTTCAATGGGGATATCTTTAACTTCCATCTCTTCTAGTCTCTAGCATTACACAAAGCAATCTTTTTACCAACTATGATCTATTAAATAATACATAGATCATAGAAAATGCTAACACAAAAAGAATAAACATATAAAAGAAAGAATAAATACTACCACAGGCATAAGGCGAGGTGGTAGAAATAATAGGCTATTCACAAGTGTATTTTATAACAAGGATAATGCTTTCACACAGGACACTCGAGTAGATTTTGTTAGAAGACAACTCAAAACAAGAAAAAGACTTAACTTTCAGACCAGTCCAATGTCCAAGGGGTTTGACTTAGTGGCAAATCACTTGGACTTGGTGCCACATGAAGTGTCTAAGGTTCAGTTGTCAGTTGTCACTAGGTGCTATCAATTCCTTGGGGCCACACCCATGGGCTAGATGACCTGAAATTTTGTCTAGTCTATGTACAGGAGGTCTTCACATGGACCTCTTTATCATGATTATGAATTAAATAAAAGGTATCCGATGTTAAGTCTCTGATAGTATGCCTAGGGTGTCAAAACAAAAACCGATATAAAAAGTTAATGAGTTATGATGCAGTGATCCAAGAAGCTGGTAACTAAAAAAACAAGTGCATTTACAAGAGACATAGTACTTCATCACACCAAGTATGACGATATTTTCAATTGAAAAGAAATAGAAGTGTATTCAAATGACAAAGATATTCAAGAACTAACGGAACGCATAATCTAATTCAAGCCCTTAAAAAGTCTGTCATGAAGGAAAATCATCAATAGATTGTAAGCCACAGGGAATTACAAAATTTATGTAAAAAATAATTAATACCTTATTAACAGTTGGATTGTGAATAATTTCGTTTGTGATCCATATCTTCTCATCAGGGAACTGTTTCCTGGCCTCGTAAGCAATCTGGACTGCTCGCTCAACACCCCAGCAAAAACCATAAGCTTCTGCCAGCTTTACAGTAACATTTCCCCATGTATATTCGTAGTTATTCTCCTTCAAAGTCTTTATGATGTCACCTGTTTATAATAGCATAAAACATTAGCATACTGAAAAGTCCAATTGATCTCCGCTAAATATATTTAATTTAAACACTACATGTTCAATCATTTAATAAATTCAATTTAAGCAAACTATATATCAATCATTTTAGGATTTATCTTCTACACAACTACACCTTAAAAAATTTACAGGTCATAACACAGCTTACACTGTAATGAAAGGATTATTCAACATAAAAACCTTCTTTTCGTGAACATCGGCACATCACAATCTTAAAGTTCCAGTGTTAAAATCACAGGTGAACAAAAATTGCAAGTCGTGAGAGAATGAATCCATCACATAAGTGAATTTGAACAAACATCAAAAGTCATATCAGACTGAGACAGAAGATTTAATCAACATAAGAAATGAAATTGCTAATTCTTACTAGTATACTCTTGATTCATGAGCTCGAGAGTCTCCTTCTTATGTCCGAAACCTTTCCGGTTGTAGTTGTCGCTTCTGGTCAGATTATGCCGGAAAACCTTAGCGTCAAAATCGGAGCCAGCGGCTATGGATGGAGAGGAAGGTTCTCCAGCGGAGCATCGGAGGGAGAGAGCCTTCCGGCATCGGAAAACTCTGAAATCAGGAAGAGAGCGATCGGAGCGAGTGGAGACACTGGAGAGAGGGGTGAGTTGAAGAGAAGCCATGGAAGGAGTTGTGTGTGTGTGTGAAAATAGTGCGTGTGGGTAATTGAAGGTGAGAAAATACGCATTTGTGTGTGATCTCGTGATCCATGTTTTCTTGTATTTTCGTGTATCTCGTTTTTTATTTATTTTTATTTTTATTTTTGGCGTTTTTTGATGGCGGATTTACGGTTGAATTATGCCATTTGCCTGCTTTTATCCTATTCTAATGCGTATCTAAATTAATTTATCTTTTAGAATAAATTACATGATTGGTCCCTGTGGTTTGGTCCAAATCTGAATTGGGTCTCTTAAAAAAAATAAGTACACCAAACGTCCTTGTGGTTGTCATTTTGTTTCACGTCGGGTCCCTGGCACTAACACCTTTAAAATCCATCCGTTAACTCAAGGGTAAAATGGTCAATTTACCTATTAATTAAAAATATTTGTTAAAACACCAATTGGGTAAGGACAAGTGTCATTTTTCTATTCATCTTTTGACCTTACCCCACCCACTGTCTCCTCCTTCCCCATTTTCGCCTTCTTCCCCCATTTCCAATCCTTTGATCTGCACAGAGCAAAACCACATGGTTTTTTTAACAAATATTATATATATATATAGATAGAGAGAGAGAGAGGCGGGTTCAAACGATGAGCGTACCAAAACGTGAGAACGTGAGGAGCAATTGACAGTTATGAATCACATGTGATTGGCAGTTGTGGATCACATGTGATTCACAACTGATCTGGAGGAGCAATTGACAGTTATGAATCACATATGATTTACAACTAAAATCATTAATGATCCGCGACTTGCACGCCTCGCGAACCACCTCGCGCCACTTTTGCGCGGATTTTCGAGTTAATCCGATCTTTTAGGGTTGTAAATCATATGTGATCAGAAGCATGGGAGTGCTCCTCACGTTCTCTTAAATTGATGCGCTCCTCACGTGAACCTTCCTCTCTCTATATATATATACATACATACATACATGGGAAAAACAACCTACTTGTACACTAGAAAAAACGACCCACCGATCACCTTCTTCGGCCTTCTTCTCCGACCACCCCCTCCCCTTCTTCACTGTTAGATCTCTCGATCCCGACCACCTCCATTTTTGTGACCCTCTTTCTCTCTTTAACACACCTACAATATATATATATATATACACCCCATCTAATATATATATATATATATACTACGTGTAACACCCTAAAATCAGGGCTAATTTGAACCTCAAAAATACAACGAGTTATATTAGGATAACATTCAAACTTTTATATAAGAAGTGAATTAACCATGAGGAGTTATATTTACAAATACTGAATCCTTCAAATAACCTATTAATCTAATTATGTCACTATAATTAGATTAACTAAGTTTGTAACACCTTAGGCATATCCCACATCGGCCGTGGACAGGAGAGATGCTGGGTATATTAGTAAACATTGGCCTTACCAGACACAACGCGTTTTGGGGCCACAAGCATGCGGGTTCCTTGGAAACTCTGTGGTTAAGCGTGTTTGGGTGGGAGTAGTACCAGGATGGGTGACCTCATGGGAAGTCTTTGCCAGGTCGCCAAGAACAAAGCCGTGAGCCAGTGGGGCAAAGCGGACAATATTGTGTCGTGGTAAGCGGGGTGTTACAAATGGTATCAGAGCCACTCATGTGCCGTTCGGGATGGTGGGGCAAACCTCATCGAGGACGATGAGTCCCTGAGGGGGGGTGTGTGTAACACCTTAGGCATATCCCACATCGGCCGTGGACAGGAGAGATGCTGGGTATATTAGTAAACCTTGGCCTTACCAGACACAACGCGTTTTGGGGCCACAAGCATGCGGGTTCCTTGGAAACTCTGTGGTTAAGCGTGCTTGGGTGGGAGTAGTACCAGGATGGGTGACCTCATGGGAAGTCCTTGCCAGGTCGCCAAGAACAAAGCCGTGAGCCAGTGGGGCAAAGCGGACAATATTGTGTCGTGGTAAGCGGGGTGTTACAAAGTTATCTAAGCAATCCATCAAAATCTCCTTTCATTAATTGACTTCTTCGCTATCTCAAAACACTCGTCCCACATCCCTTTACTTTCCCGAGCTAGTACTTGGTAAGAAAATAAAATTTGAAACGATTAGGTCAACGCCTAGTGAGAACATTCGGTTTCAAAATAATATTTATAAAAATCATTGTAAACAAGGCATAACAAACCTGGTTTACCCTTTTTCTTACCACATGCGTAACCATCATTTGATAACGGGTTAAACCCGGTTCCATGACTACGACCTGACACTAAGTCAATCATTTCTCATGATCCAGAGCCCACACTACGAATCTTCACGGATTCTAGATTAATGCTCTTATCCAATAAATCACAATAACACATGCCCATTTATTGGAAAGGAAGTAGAGATTACAATCACTCATGTCAATCCCTTTTTATTCCTTAGAAATCGGGAATTCCGAATAAATCTACGTCTACTCCACGATTTCCCACACACACTGGAATAACGATTAGTACCACACACCTATTCCATGTGATCATAAAACACTAGTGTCTATGCATCCATTACACTTAACTAGCGTATATGCATAACAACATATCATGCCACATCTCGTATCCTATTCCCAACTCTAAGAATACTAGATAACCTATTGTATCTTCATCCTCTAATGCCCCCCCCCCCTTCGGCGACTTAGCACGGGGGTTCCGCTAGATAACACATCCGGAAACTCCATCCGAACATCAGAAGTTTCCGGACACCACAGCTATCCGGACGTCATCACTTACCGGACAACATCCGGAAACCAAGGTAATCCGGATACCATCCGGTATCTAATTCATCCGGAAACTATAGAATAATAAAACTTACCGGATATCTTTGCCTCGTCCGGAAACCTTCATACATAGGTTTCCGGATACTATCTTTTATCTGGAAATTCGACCTGCAGATTAGAAATTCGACCCAAATCTATGTCTGTTCCATTCAGCTTGTTTTAAACACCACCATACAGCCCCAAAACAGTTTATACAAGTGTCTTAACATTTAATTTGACAGAAAACAAAAATTTAAGCAAAAAGTGAATGAATTCACCTTATTGAGATAAAACCCACTTCACTGCACAATCTGATTTCAAATCAAAACAGTACCTAAATGAAATCAGATTAAGATATAGATACCATCTTGCTACTGGAAATCAATCTTACAAAAACCCTTTGTATACTTACCAAGATTTCAGCTCAATCCCTTCTTTTCTCTCTTCCTTTCTTCTTCTTTCTCTCTATTCTTTCTCTCTGTCTCTTGCCGACTCCAACAACTGAAATGAGATAATATCTCATTTCAGCCTAAACCCTCTCCTAAGTATCTCCAACTTTCCAAAATGACAAACCACACCCCCAAGTTTCAACTTTCCAATATAACCATCAAACTTTGGTCACTTAACTTTTAACCCCAATAATTTATTTAATTACAAAATAGTACAAAACTTTAGAACCCAATTACAAATCAACTTCATTCAGATTAAAACATAATATAACGAAAATTCGAGATGTTACACTACGGATGGATATATTCACACATATGTATACAAACCTGCAACCCCCTCTCTCATATATATATATATATATATATATATATATACACAGTTAAAAGTGCCATATGTGGGAGAGAAGACTTGGAGAGAAGACTGTGGTAGACTTGCAGGTGGTGGGGTTTTTTAAAAACTCCAGTTGGTGGGTTTGTTTTTTAAACATGAAAATGGAGATGATTTATGTATATACATGTGAGTTGTTTTAATATGGGTTGCAGGTTATGAGATAAGAGAGTGGGAGAGAAAAAAAATATGAGTTGCAGGTTGTGAGTTCACCGGAGAAGATGACCGGAGATGGAGAAGATGGCCGGAAGTGTGTGTGTGTGAGAGAGAGAGAGGGTTGTGGTTGAAGGAGAAGTGAGGGAGCGACACTTGTCTTATTTTTAGTGGAGGTTAAAGTTTTTTAATTTTTATTATAAAAGGTTTTTATTAAATGGGTAAAAAGACCAAAATGTCCCTGAAGTTAACGAGGTTAACAAACTTATATAAATTCTGTTAGTGCCAGGGACCTGACGTGAAACAAAATGACAACCACAAGAACGCCTGGTGTATTTATTTTGTTTAGGGGATCCAATCCAGATTTGGACCAAACCACGTGGACCAATCATGTAATTTACTCTATCTTTTATTTAACTGATGTATAATTTAATATAAAAAGTTAAAATGTAATAAAAATTGGAGTAAATTATGTTTTTGATTTTCTTTTTTGTGTTTTTGAAATTATGAATTTAATCTCTATAATTTATAATTCATTGTTTTTATTGATATAATTTATTATTTATTATTGTTTTTATTTGTTGTTTTTACCTCTCATACTTTATTGATATTTAATCAAAATAGCAATAAATTGCAAAGCACATAAATGAAAACTTAATACCATGCAGATTTTAACAAACCATAGGGACAAAAAAATAGTTGAAAAATATCAATATACATGTATATTAAATAAAAAAAACTGGAAGTTTGTTACATTATTTGATAAATAAATAAAAAACCATTCCCTATATTCTTGGGTGATCTTTTGAGTAAAATGTTTGCCATGAATTGTCTTATATAAAGCTATTACCTTGATAGCTTGAAGAACATTGAGAGAAAACTTGGAAAATTGACTCAAATAGTCAAAGGGACAAAGGGAATTGCCAAAATCTCTTCGGATCACTGAAATAGCCAATGGGTCAGCACTCAGACCCGACCCGGTGAGTGTGGACCGCAATCAAACACGTGTCAATCTCTTATTACCCCTAGTAAGTCAAATTTTCTTAAAATAAATAATTTTTTTAACCCAGGTCTGCACTATAAATTTTTTTAAAGAAAAACTCTCGGATTAAGCAGGTCATAGGAGTGTGAGTGCGGAGCTAGGAGTGCGAGTGCGGACCTACGAGTGCGGATCTATTGGCTATTTGTGCAAAACCCAGAGAGAAATGGCTAGGAGGTCAATTTCCAATTTACCTTTGGCTATTTAAGTCAATTTCCCGAGAAAACTTACATGCTTTAAGAGTATTTTGAAAAAATGAAGTACAAATACCCTCTAAAAAAGAAAACTGGTTTTTTAAAGAACGTGTATCCGCATACTAGATATGTCTATGACGGGATGTCAAGGACGTCATTGAACATTATTTACTCATATATATTTTTTTCCCGATTTCTTAGTTGTTGCAACATACTTGTTCTATAGCGGGTTAATGAGAGACGTTCACAATAGCTTTTAATAAATTGTTAGACGTTTATTTCATTGAGATTTTGAACTTGGTCATAAAGGCTTCACCGACCTGGTCAACCACCTTCACTTTTATTTTTTAATCAAATTAAATTTTTTGAAATAAATTTGTTTTATAAAAATGTTCATTGAATTTGAATTCCACATTTGAAACCAAGCAAATCTCCACAGTATGCTTCATATGATACTGATATTGAATTCCACATTTGACACTTTTTTAGATATACTCCAACTTCCATAAATCTTCAAATACTTGAATTCCACATTTGACACTTTTTATATCTTTTTTTTAGAGAAATTAATTAAAATGGACGAAGTTAAAAAAATACCCCCTCTCTCTCCTACTTTAGAAAAATACCTAATTTTTCCCGCGATATGACCCTCGATCACGAATCCAGATAAATATATCCTCGATCGCAGACAAAATTTGTAAAATCGCGGATTAGTCCCCTATAGAGGATGGAGATGGATGAGTCTCCTCTATAGAGGATGGATGAGTCTTTTTAATTCAATCCGCGATCGAGGGTAAAATCGCGGGAGAAATGGGTATTTTTGTAAGGTGGGAGAGAGAGGGGGTATTTTTGTAACCAAATTTCCAACTTCCTCCATCTTGATTAATTTCCCCTTTTTTTTAATATATTTTATATTTGAGAATTTAATTAAAATACCCAAAGTTTGAATTTGACTTACCAAAATACCCATTTTTTCGTTTTTACCAAAATACCCATTTTTCCGCGATGGGGTCCACGATCGCGGGCAGGGACTGAAAGTGTAAATAAAAAAAATTCAAAATTGGTCCCCATCGCGGGACACCCTCGCGGGCAGAGACTGAAAGTGTAAATATGAAATAAAAAAATTTCAAAATTGGTCCATGCCCGCAATTGCGGACCCCCATCGCGGAAAAAATGGGTATTTTGGTAAAAACAAAAAAAATGTATTTTGGTAAGTCAAATTCAAAATTTGGGTATTTTAATTAAATTCCCTTTATATTTTCAACCAAATTTGTCTATTTTTTATTGATCAAGGGATGGACAAGGAATAGTCCCAACAAAAAACCGAAAGAGGATATGATTTCCTGTAAAAAAACACCCATTAAAGAAACGTTCCTTGACCGTTAGAAAAATTATAAAAAAAAATCTGAGTGTAAGCATGGGAACGAAAACATGTTAACTAAATAACCCAAAAGTTGGTAGGTTTTTCCTCCTTTTTATATATAAAAGTATCTGTAAACATAAGAAAAAAAAGGTTGCAGATGAATTCACAAAATAGAGTTAGTTAGAGCAGCAGCTATACACGGTTGTTTATAAGACTATCAGTTCCTGTCCGCCACATCTGCCGGCAAATTCAGATCAAACATCCCCTCTCCAAACCCATCTTTTCTAGCCTTTTTCTGCTGTGTCGAAAACCCGCTCTCTTCCGAACATCCCGACCCTGATGCCCCATCAGATTCCGACATGCCCCCTTTAACATAGACAACAAACAAACAAACCACATACATGAGGAATTGTGTTGTCGTTGGAGAGAGTTTTCACATATTTTCAAATGATATCTACCACTATCTGACACTTGGGGGCAATCTGTACACACGTCTAGCCAAATCTATGTCCGCCTGGCCTCCATTTGAGGGGGCGTGTTAAGAGTCCCACATGGGCAACACTTTGACCATTTCTTCTAATACATGTTGGAACATCCCTTATCTCCTAAAGGGCACTTTTGGAAAGTAAATCCACATCTCCAACAGATTCTCCAAAATTTTCTAAAATAGACTCAAATGTCAGAATCTCTAAAGAGAAATACATTTAACTCCAACGGATTCTTTATTTTAGAGATTTCAACATCTATTATATTATTAAAATATTATACAAATTTATCATCCCAGTACATTTTTTAAAAAGAATTTGTATAAAATAATAATAACTCAACCCCATTGGTGGGATGAATAAAAAAATAATTTCTCTCTTCATATATCAAGTTTTAGAGAATTCTTTATATTTGGAGATTTCTCTATTTTAGAATTTAGAGAACAATATAGAGAAGCTGTTGGAGCAATTTGGAGAACAAACATCAAATTTTTCTATTTTAGAGAAACTATTGGAGATACTTTGTGGTTCCACATATTCTCACATCAGAGCCCATGTTTATTTAATAATCAAAACCAAAGGACACATTAGCATTTCACAGCTAAAAGAAAGTTCATGTTACTTTACCATTGGTTGGCTCTGCCAGCTTCTGACGTTTATCGGAGTTGCATGATTTTGCAGCCCAACTGACGGTAAGTTCTGTTGCCTTCTCGATCCCTTTTGAGTGGTACGGAGCTATGTTATGGATGCCAAATTGTAGGGAACCCAACAAATCCGCCTCAATACATTCATACCTACAAATGTGAACCAATCGAATCTGTTACTCCTACTTTATAACAAAGCTTTTTTACTCCGTCCGCAATGACAATTTTAACCTCAACAATAGAGGAAGTTTGAAATTTCTCCATCTCATAACTAAGGGTAAAAGTGAAAAATCGACACTTACATTTTCTTGCATAAGGTGTCAGTGATCACCGAAAGATTGATGACTTGCATCCGTATATCCATGATTCGTTCATCAGGGTACTGATCAAATGGTTCCTCGATAAACTTTGAGAGCTTCTCAACATTCGTTTCGAGCTGCTGTTGCTGATCCTCGAATAAATGCTGTTTTATCTCCAGGTCCTCTTTTGTCATCTCATCATTAAACAGCTCGTCACCAAACATATAAAATGCAAATGGGTATGAATAAGAAAGTGCCCGCCTTGATCTGAATAGCCGATAAAGTCCATTTGTAACCCAGCTGAAATCTCGTAACTGTGAATCTTTGCCTTCCAAAACCGCTACCTTATCTCGTATGGTCTCCTTCAGTCTAGATTCTTGCTTAAATGAATCTGTATGAGCTTTGTAACGATTGTGATAATGCATGTACCGATAGAGGTCCCGCTTTGCACGCTCGGATTTCTTCTCACGGTCTTCCTTGTACCGCCCACAACTATGACCAGTAATATTTGACCACGTATGATCCCGACCAGTTGCGCCGCCACATAGCCAACTAGTTCACACGTAACTTTAGTAAGAAAACTGAGCATTGACAAATAGATGGCAGCAATGCCACACATTTAATTTGGCTAATTAAAGCATGGCATTAAGTAGATTCTCTATAATTTCTCCAAAATAGAGAGGCAGAAGTTAAAAGCTCCAAAATAAATTATATTCAACTCCAACAGGTTCTCCATTTTGGAGATTTTAACATTACGTATATCAAATATCACCAAATTTTCAAATAAATTTATATAGGAAGTATGATACATTAAACCTTATTGGTGGAAACAATGAAAAAACCATTTCTCTCTTTTCAGCGTTTAACTTTGGAGAGTTCTCCAAATTAAGAGATTTTTATATTCTCTTACTTTCTCAATTTTAGAGAATCTGTTGGAGCAAAAATATAGGTTAAGCCTAGGGGTGTTAACGAGTCGAGCTTTTAACGAGCTACTCGAGCTCGAGCTCGTTTATCTCGAGCTCGAGCCTAATAGCTGTCGAGCTCGAGTCGATCTCGAACAAAAAATAAAGCTCGCTTAAGTTAACGAGTCGAGCTCTATAACACCGATGTTCGACTCGACTCGTTCGAAAGCTCGATTAAGCTTTACGAGTCGAGTCGAGTCGAGCCGAGCCATTCGAGCATACACTTTTTCGAGCCTCGCATATTTATATGTTTACAAGTTATATAATCAAAATATAAAAATTATCGATCTTGACTACATAAACGAGTTAATCGATCTCGAATTTGAGCTCATAAACGAGCATCGAACTCGAGCTCGAACATTGAAAAAATAATCGAGCTCGAGCTCGAGCCCGAATTTGAAAAATTAATCGAGCTCGAGTCGAGCTCGAGCCTGATATTATTTTTTCGAGTTCGGCTCGAATAACTTGCTACTCGACTCGGCTCGGCTCGTTAACACCCTACTTAAGCCTCCATTTTCTCCATTTTGGAGGATAAATTGAGGAGCTCATACAAGTGCCTATTATCACATTTAAATGGGAAACCGAACTTTTAATGGTTGATTAGTGCATACCACTAAGCAGATTATGATTGCCTACAATATTTACTACTGAATAATGATCATTTAGGTATGGAAGCACATAAACAAATTGAGCAAAAACAAAATAGCGATCTTACCAAAAGGCTTGTCCACATATGCAGCTGACTAGATTGCAGCCACCATTTTTCTCAACAGGTTTGTGACACTTGGGACAAGGTTTTGTATGAACCGTAATCCAATTAACTGTTTCTGATTCATCTCTGCATTTCTTAATCCAAAGTGCCCACATTGCACAAGAACAAGGGGAATGAGCTTCGCATAAGCAACTGAAACAGAATTGATTACCACACGAACATTCTACTTCACAAAACTCATCATCCTCAACACGGATTGCATTCCCACAATGAGGAGTACTTGGACACCACTTTACCATTTTATTGTCCTCGATATATGACTCCAGAAGAAAACGATCAAATTTCTCAGCCAAATCCGGATGCCTTTTACTAACTAGATTCCTGATTATGGCCTCGTCGCATATTGCAAAACATTTGTGCGCCATGCATCGGATGCGTCTACTCTGTCCCTCATTTATTTTTACAACAAAATGTTCTGTCCAACCTACAAACAAAACTGGTATGATCCCCCTCATTTCTAACAATACAACGAAACCAATTATTGAAACTAAAAATTCCATGATACAAGTTCCAACTGATTAAGAATCTCTTACAGTTGTTACAGTAGCAGTGGCCGCAGTCCATTTTTGTCTTCTCGCTAGATGGCAAGTCCTCCATGCATATATCACACATCGTTGTAGAAGTAGACACAGATGAGTCGGGATCACGAGACTCGAGCATGGGTAAACCAGCCTCCGTAAACAAGCGAATTTTCCCCTTCTCTACAAGTACTGCAAATATCTTCTCAACATCCCAACGATAATGTATAAGTAGGGTCCGTGCATGGTGTTCCCTTAGAGACAGTAATTCCATAACTCTGCGTAAATCCTCCCTCTAAACACATAAATATAATGTAACTGATAACATCAGTACTCAACAAGCAGATAGGGTGCAAAATTGAATATAACGACAGATGATCGGCTAGATAGGAGTAGACTTTTAATTGTATACCTGTGCAGCCAAAAGAGACTCTTTTGTGATGACCTGCCAAAGACACAACACGGATTCAGAAAGCTAGAATAAATAAACAGTCCGTAAGTGCAAAAAAAACCACATAAAAATGTAAATTGCAACGATGCAAGATTGATTCCAAAAAAATGCCACACCATTCGGATGCAATTTCTAGTAGAAATATTGATGGTAGAAAGGATGCAGGTGTCAATATTGTAAATGGATAATCCGCTTTACTGGAAAAGGTGAGCTAGTTTTTTTTTAATTTTGGTAAAGTAGTGAAGGCTGGATTATATGTCTCCAGTATCATCTTAAGGGGTAAGCACTAAATACAGGAGTATATATCTCAAAAAAGGCAAACGATGAAACAATGAGACTTGGTACATCCTATCAAAATTTAAACAGAAATACATTAAGAAATCTAAAATAATATGTTTTAGAAAAAGCAACTAATATAGAACTAGGAATTCTAAGCTTCACACCTAAAATACCCTAGAAACCATTAAGCATTATCCCCAAGACAACATAAGGTATGGCACCTAAGGTTGATAGTTTCAAAGAGAAAGCTCTCGTTCCCTTAAAAAATCCAGATCACTCACCTATTTAGCCATTAATCTTAGGAACATCTATTCATAAGATGTCCCTTAATTACTAAAAAAAGTATGTAACTTTACTTGACAATATTAATCCCAAATGCTACTAACAAAACCCAAAATTCATGTCCAATTGAAAATAATATAGAGCCTAATTAAGACTCCACCCTAGTCCTATGATCATCATCATTACAATTTAAAAACCAACAGAATTAGGTAGCGTTTGGTACGCAGACTGGACAGGACTGGACATGACTATCTGTCTGTTCTACGTTTGGTACGATGTTATGAACCAGATTTGATTGATCACTTAAGATGAAAACAAATGGAACAAACTGTAGTAGAATGCTTGAATTAACAAGGAAATGATAGGAAACTAGCTATTCGAGAGGCTAGACTCTCCCAGAAGACAAACCTAACAATATTTTGCATGCCTATACTCTCCCCCCACACCCCTATTTTATACTAACCAATTATTCTGGAATATACTACTGGGCTTGGGCCGGTGCATAACATACGACTAGAACTGGACTGGACTAACGGACTATTTTGCGTTTGGTAAACTGGACAGGACGGGACAAAACTGTTACAATGACCAAATTACCCCTAACATGAGTTTTAATATTTTTTACTGTATAATAATTATAAAATACTTAGATTAACTATATGTTTAAATGAATTTAACATTTATAATTTTATTAACATAAAATTATTAAACTTATTTACAAACAATTAAAAAACAATAAATCAAATTAAACAATAAATAATCCTATGTTTTTTGTCACTTCTTCTTCCAGTGGAGACATTGAAATCAGAAGTTTTTCTTCCAGTGGAGTTCGAACTCAAGACTTTTCTTCCTCCTCCTTTTTCTTCCAAGTTTTCTTCATCATCCAGATTCTTCCTTCTTCTTCATCCAGGTTCTTCTTCTTCTTCTTCTTCTAGGTTATCCTTCGTTCCATCTTCTTCTTCTTCCAGTGGAGAAATCGAGATCGAAATCAGAAATCTGGAGAAGTTGAGTTCAAAATTACCAGTGCAGATCTCGATGAAATCATAAACAGTATGGAGATTTTGAAGTCTAGATGAATCGATTAGATAGGAAGCATTTGTACATGGAGAAATCAACTGATGATGGAGAAGTCTAGAGGGAGGCGATGAAGTTGGGAAAAACGATTTTGGATTAGGGTTCAACATCAGATGTGTGGAAAGGGGTAAATCTGTAATTTAATGGTTTAGTCCAACCTTGTTCCACCTTTTTTGGTGGAACAAAATTTAGCTGGTTTTGTCCCACGAAATCTAATATTTGTCCCAGGTTGTCCTACTCATTTTAGTCCCATGGCATACCAAACATGGTACTAATTTTTTTTGTCCCGTCCCGTCCCATCCCGTCTGCGTACCAAACCCGTCTGCGTACCAAACACACCCTTAGTGATGTCCAAGACTCCTGGCTTCTAAATTCAAAGTGAAGCTCAAGAAAACACATCAAAAAGCTCATATTAAGCTATATCTTATAAATTTCTGGCCGTATAGACGCAACAAAAAGGTCACTAGCGTTGTAAAAGAAACACATGTTGGTGAGGGGAGGAGCATAAGGGAGTAAGGGACAAACTTAAATTACTTTGTAGAACGAATGTACAACCTTGTCAGTGACCAATAGGTCTACTTTTCTCCCAAAGGTATATTTATATATATATATATATATAGACACAGAAACACATATATATATAATATAGGGGATCAATGGACTAAAAGGAACAAACGTCAAACTGTGTGATCAAACAACCTGTAAGCCAAAAACTGAAAAACTTCTACAGCTAATTTTGCTATTTCAATTTTAGATACTAAGATTAAATTTTGAAAATAACATCGATGAACAAACAAATACAATTTTAGATAGTAATTTCTTCACCCAACGACAAAAAAGAAACACTAAAATAAGCACAGAAAAAAGTGAAAGGAAAACCCCAACCCGGCCACACTTCTAAGTTGAAAGTTAGCATCAGGCTACAGCGCTACACAACAGAACAATCTTAACCATTTACCTCGAGTAATTCGAACAATTCGATTTTGAAAACATCAACGATAAATAGCACCGAAATGATTTAACACAATTTCCACAATAATTCAACCGCTGATTAAATAGTCAATTGGAGCTTAATCAAAACCGTAGACACAACAGAAAACCTAATGTATCTTCATAACAAATAAAACACAAAGAAATAAACTCAAAAAAATAAAAATTCAGGATTACCTTTGATGAGGAACCTTTAGGGGGAGCCCACTGAGAATCAGAGTCTTCATTCTCTAGGGCATCATCGAGCGAATCACGATCTGAGCAATAGTAATCTTCGCCGCCGCTGCTCATGCAATCCTCTACTTCCATCGCAGTTGAACAAACGGCGGGTGTAAGCGTAGGAAATTCGATGGATAAACCCTTGCGATGACGAATTGATGAGTCGATAGATAATTAGGGTTTGATGAGGTGTTAAACGGTACGATCAAGTTTGAAACAGGTGAGCATGCCGGCAAACGAAAGGGAGATAGGCGGAATCGGAAGGAAAAAAAGGGGGTTTATTTGCGATAATGAGGGAAAAGCTTAAGAGGCACGATTGAAATAGTATTACCAAGATTCAAGAGTGGTACAATTCCAACCCATTCTACTCCATTGGAAAACAAAAGTAAGGGGATGTTTGTTTCCCTCTTAACAGAGGCAACCTCAAATAATTCAGAGGTGAATCTTGTTTGCCAAAAAAAAATATGTCTCTTAATGTCTTAATGGTTCTAAACCCTCTTAATGATTTAGCATCTTTCATTCATCATCATGATTTCATTCTAAACAATTACCAAACAACCATATTTCATTTTACAATATATCATAAAAGCCACTTAATCATTCTGCACCAAACCATTCATCAACTGTCAAACAACCCCTAAATTAGGTTTTTTGTTCATTTGATTTGTTAAAAATTAAGATTTTTGTTTATGTGGTTAGAAGATTATAGTTTTCATTTTCTATGATTTACTAAATCATTACTATTTTCGTCTTTCTAATTTGTAATATATTGTTTTTCGATCCCTGTAGTTTTAATGTCTTATTGTTTTGGTTCCTTATACTTAAAAGGTAAGAATTAATGATGAAATAGCAACAAATTACAAATTGTAGGGACTAAAATAACGGTCTTTAAACTACATAGATGAAAATCGAAGTTATTAACAAATTATAAGAACGAAAATCATAGTTTAGTAAAAAAATAATGAATTTTAATGGTCCGTCTTAAAATTTGGATTTGCGTTATAAGATCTCAAGTTTAGAAAAATAAATTAAATTAAGAGAAATCTACATATCTTTTTAAGTTAGGTATCGAAACATAAAGGTAAAACATTAGAAATTAAATACAGGGATGATTATATATATTAAAACTTGTTTGATATGATAAATAATCTTTTTATTATCAAAAGGATAATTCTATTTTAAAAGTTAAATTATCGGGAAAATGTTATTAAATTGAATTATCGAATGATTGTGAATAAGCTAAAACGTGTGTTTGGTACACATACATGATAGGACAGGACAAGGTGGGACATGACAGAACTATCAGGACAGAATAGTTGTTCCACGTTTGGTATGATCAAACTGGACAGAACAGAACATATAACATTAATCAATTTACCCTTATTAAATTTAAAGAATGAATAAAATATGAAATAGAAGATTTATTTGATGTTTTAGAAGAGAATTAGATTTTATTTTAAAGTTATATTGGTAAAACATAAGTCTGTTTCATCTTGTTCTAGCTTGTTCTATGAGGTGGGGGTGGAACAGGTCTGTTCCAGTTTGTTCCATCTTGTTCCAGTCTGTTCCACATAAAAGTCCTGCCAAACATGGAACAATGGACCATGTTCTGTTCTATCATGTCCAGTGTATCAAACGCACCCTAAAGGATTTTGTATAGTTCTTGGAATAAAAAGGAAAAAGAAAGTTAATATATTACAATTTTTTGTACTTATGAATAACATACAAGTTTTTACAATTGCTCCTATAATTATTCATCATTCTTGTATATATATAATAGTTTTTCTTAATTATTTGAATAGTCGATATTTTTCAAATATTATTATAATTGTATATGTCCAAGATATTACGGTTTTTTTAGTTTTTTATTTTGGTATTACTCAAATTAAAAAATTTAATATCAACTGTACTTAACTTTATATTTAGAGTGAATTACATTGGTGGTGCATGTGTTTTGCTCAAATTATGGATTTGGTCCACAAATAAACTATCTACATTAATGGTCCCTTACTTTTTAATTCCATAACATTCAAGATCCCTCGAGTTAATAGTTAGCAACCATTAGAAGTACAACTCATTATTTGAGAAAACTGCAGGGACCAAAAGTGTAATTTATTCTAAATCTAATATGATTTGCATACCTTATTTAAAAAAATATTTATTAAAAATGTTTAAATTCAGTTGATAAAAAAATATTTTGATTATAATATATGAATAACTTTTTGAATAGATATGTAAATGATCTCCTTAAATAAATACATAAATATTTAAATATACATGTGAATAATTTCTGTAAATAAAAATATTTTTTACGTAAATATATCAATAGATAATTTTTAATAAAGAGTTATTGCAGTAGAATTATTTTTTTGTGATTATTATATGTGAATTATTTTTATAATAAATATGTAAATATTGTTTTTAATAAATACATAAATATTTTTTTAAATGTATATGTAAGTATTTTTTAAACAAAATCATTTTTTAAATGAATGTCAATAAATAATATTATTATTATTATTATTTTAGTAACTATATTTTAAACGCAGTTTAAAAAGGTATTTTAGTTATTATATGTGAATGATTTTTAAATAAACATATTTTTTAAATAAATATGTGAATAAATATAATTTTTAAATAAAATATTTGAATCATTTAATTTTAGAATGAATTACATTTTTGGTCTATGTAGTTTAGGGATGAGATCGGGACCGGACCGGTTGGTACCGAATTTTTTTGGGACTAAAAAGTGGTACCGAAAACCGAACCGTATATACCGGTTCGGTACCGGTTCGGTTTCGGTTTCGGGACGGGAAAATCGGTACTAGTACCACTTAGGACCGAAAATATGAAAATGTATCGAATGTGTATCAAAACCAATAGCAAACCAAAACATCTTCGTAATATTTCAAATGTGTTTCAAAGCAATTCCCAAATCCCAAATTTGTCGATTTTTTGATGTGTTTGTAAGGGTACCGATTTTTTGATGTTTATGTATGCGGGGTCGATTTTTTGGGTTTATGGAGAAGGTTTGGTTAGTTTAGAAGATGATATATCTTGATTAGCAAAGATAAGTTTAGTTTATATAGGAGATGATATGCATACTTACGTTTTTTTATAAAAACAATGACTTTTAAAATTCCGGTTCGGTTTCGGTATTTTCGGGAAAATCCCGGTACCGAATACCGAATTTGGAGATTATATGGAACCGAATACCGGACCGAATACCTGGTACCGGTTCGGTACCGGTTCGGTCCCGGTTCGGTTCGGGAAATCGGTCCGATTTGCTCATCCCTAATGTAGTTTGCCCAAATTATGATTGCCTTATTTAACTATTGTTAATTGATGGCGTTAATTCAGGAAACATTAAGTGTTATGAAAGTAAAAGGTTATGGACCATCAATGTAGATGGTTTGTTTTAGGTACCGAATCCAAAATTTAAACAAACCACAGTCGGGTTGGGTACCTGCGGGTACCCGCCCCTAACGGGGCGGGGATTCTCCGACTAATCGAGTAACGGGGTGAGGATGGGTATTGTTTTTCATACCCGAAGCGGGTTCGGGGTCGGGGTCGGGGATGGTATTACCCGCCCCTAATAA
This sequence comes from Saussurea involucrata, assembly GCA_033807775.1. Classification (NCBI taxonomy): domain Eukaryota; kingdom Viridiplantae; phylum Streptophyta; class Magnoliopsida; order Asterales; family Asteraceae; genus Saussurea; species Saussurea involucrata. The sequence continues at coordinate 126,199,850 of CM066324.1, read as the reverse complement.
TACCCGATATATATTTTTATATATAATTTAATTAGTTTCTTTTTTTGTTGCTTAATAATTTTATATTTTAAAATTTGTCATGAAGTACGATTACACGTGATTGATTATATCATTATATATTTTTGAAACTTGAGGTTTATTTGTTTGTTTTAAAATTAAAAAACTCGCATTTTCTTTTCATTAAAAATCATTTAATTAAATTTTTTCCCCTAAATGGGTACCCATGGGTTCCCCGTACCCGTCGAGGATTTTCCCCCCAAAACCCGTCGGGAATTAGACGGGCGGGGTCAGAGACGCGGATATAAAACGGGGCCGGGATCGGGGACGGGAGGTGCATTACCCACCTAATACCCGTCCCGTTTTCCATCACTAAACCACATAGACCACCATTGTAATTCACTCTTATATTTGTTTAAAAACTATTATATTGACAAAAGATGTTATTGACAATTAATATTTTGTTATTATTCAATTATTTGTAGTTTAATTTTATATCTATTTAAAAATATTATTGAATTTAAAATACTTGATTTATGATTGAATGTATACAATATTTTTAGTAAAGGGTAACATCTAGATTTTTCAGTAAGTAAAAGTCATCTCGTGTTCTTTTGTGGTTTCTAAATTTATAGTTTTTTGTGTTAGAAAATCATTGATTTTAGTCCCTAAGAGAACAGAGGGTGTTTCGTGTGAGAAAAGTTGAGTTTTAGGGCTCAATATAGGTCCGGCTATAATGTTCGGCGACTATGACAATTGTCAATGTAGCAGGCAAGGGGCAACTTATGGAGTCACGTTGCGACATTGCCCTGCGACATTGTCATGGCATTGTAGCCTGTCAATGTCGCCCAGAAGGGGCAGATCGGTATTAAGTGCGACATTGCCCTGCGACATTAGCTATCGTGCAGAAAAACAAAGAGAATACAGAAGAAGTAGATATGCAGATCCCTCAGTACCATATGGATGGATTTCCTAAACTACGAGTTACATTAGTCCATGTTTCTCTAGGTTCCTTGTTAATGGCTCATAGATTATCTACAAGACTACAACTTTGCTGAGGCTACCAAAACTTAACATTTAGATAAATCTAGTTGATAATTCATCCCTGCCCCCATGTTCTCGTTCATTTCTAGTCATGTTCTCATTTGTTGCTACCCATGTTCATGCTTTACATGAGTCTAGGTTGGCTATACATTGTTGGAAACCGATGTAAATGGCCAACTTTTACAATCATCTTGAGCTCAAATTCAGTTTGCTATTAAATATAAAAACAAATTACCTGAGAAGTACTACAATTGACACCATCATTCGTACCATTGTCAGGGATGTTAAGAAGTTCAACTGTTTTTCTTATGAACACCTCTACATTAATTTGTTGGGTTTAGTCATCAATTCAAAGTTTATATGTCAAAATTGTTTCAAATACATAACTCATTCTTATTTTCATGGAAATTCACTAAACAAGATGGGTTTTCAAGAAGGTCAATTCTACTCCAATAACGATACTTACTTTTGTATGTGCAACAAGTATGGTCAAAAGTAAACCACAAGGGTTGTCGTGTATTGGTTAAAGCCCTGGGGATGTGGTGGAATATCTCATCTGCCCAGGGTTCGAATCCAGACGTACACAACAATTGTGGCCACTGAGGGTTAATCAGGGATGATGTCTTACCGTCATAGTTTTTCAAGTGATTAGTCTAGGCACAGTCTAGGACACCCTTCAAAAAAAATATGGTCAAGAGTAAAGGAAGCTTGCTGCAAATATAGACGAGATAATGCAAACTCAAGTACTTAAGTGAGTGATGTCTTGTATCTCCATTTCTAACTTTACATATTGATTTTAGAGATGTATTGTTTTGTAGTGTCGGATTTTATTGTGGCCTGGAAATCTGATATAACATTTCAGTAACCGGCTCATGCTAGTTGAGGATTGCTTGCTCAACCGAAGTCCCCCTTACGAGAACCAATGACATTTTTTCAATTCAGAAGCTTTATACACGAGGTATTGCATAAGCTTTATGTTTCGATAAAATCCATAGTTAACACATATCAATTACAATGTTGGAACATTATGTAACACCCTAAAAATAGGGGTAAACAAAAACTTTCATAAAACGAAAGAGCGGTATATAAAAAAATGCCGTAGCACGAGCCATCCCAAGAATGGGTGAAATACATATGCTTGTATAATTACAATTGTGTTTCTAACGGAATAATAAATGACAACCAACTAATCTAATTTCTGACATAGAAACAAGATTACAAAAAGGGTGTCACTTCTAATCCAATACAGTCTTCTAAGGTTAGCATTCCAAAAGGTATTTCCACATGCTCACATGCTCCCGGCTATGCCTTCTTAACGACGAATCCGTTAGGACCTGAGATACATTTCATCACCAAACAAGTGTAAGGCCAAAAGCCTAGTGAGTTTGAACAATTAATATCACATAATAATAACATGCACAAAATAACCACAAGGGTTGTGGTGTGGTGGTAAGGCCTGGGGAGTTCATAGCGCTTGCCCGGGTTCAAATCCTACACTCAACAATTGTGGCCACTGGGGATTATCTCAGGGCTGCATTACTTCGTGGTCAGTGTATTTGCCAGGGATGTACTGGGCCGAAGGCCCAGGAACCCTTTCCAAAAAAAAAACATGTACAAAATAAGAGTCTTTCATCTAAATCCCACAAATAAGTTTGAAGTCGATGGGGAGACCCATAGCATCAAGAAGTTCCACCCAAAGAGTCGAGATACCTTAGTGTCAAGCCCCTCAAAGGCGACACCAAAGGCCCGACACATCCGGGGGTGCAACCAAAGGCATTGCCCCAAATGGAGAGGGTCTAGGCGCATACCAATACGGTGGCACCCAAGACTATGTCCTCCTAGTGAACACTTAACTTGATTCATTCAAAAGCTCGCTCAAGCCATAAGGAACCCAAACATGTGAAGCCAAATCCATTAGTCATCATAGACATCGCATGGCTATAATAAACGATAATGCAAGGGATTCCCCATACTCTTCCATAATACTAAACTACTACTTGCATACATATCAAGTACACCAAAATCCACATAATTTCACCAAGGATCCATATATACCCATTAAGCCAAGTAGATTGACCAGCTTAACCATTAAGACATTTTATTGCTATTCAAGTAAGAACATAACTCTTGGGCATAAAACCCTAAATCCTTCATATCATGTTAACATAACACATAAAACTTTAAACCTATCAAGGACAACCTTCCTTTCCATTAAAATCCATGGTCACTTCTAATAAGCCAATAAATCCATCTTTCTCAAAATTAGGGTTTTTCATAAAAAATAAAGAAATAAGCAAGAAAGCAAGTAAATAACATGTATCAAGTTTGAGAAGAGTTAAAAAAAACTCACAATCTAGGTTTTTATAACCAAAAACCTAGAAAATAGGAGAAACCCTAGAAAATGTTGAAGGAGACAAGTCTTGAGATGAGAAGTGGAGAAAAACACTTGGATCTTCACAATAAATACTCCCAACAAACCCTTTTATGATCACTAGTTGATTTGGACAAGATTTAAGGTTGCATTTATGAGGTATGGAGCATTAATGGAGAGAAATCGCTTTTAGAAGGAAGAAAATCGGATAGGAGAGGAGAAGTAGTGCGCTGAAAACGTCAAGGGGTATTTATACCTAGTCGCACACGCACGGCGATTGTGCCCCGCGATTGTGCACTATGGCACTCTCGCGGGCACTCTCGCGGAGAATGTACCGCAACCACCCCACGCCTTCACGGCGAGTATGACGTGCGATTGTGCCCAAGGGCACTCTCGCGCCAAGTGTACCGAGAGTTGGTACACAACTAGAGATTGTGACATGGGACTGTGCCCGAGGGCACTATCGCCGGTCGCACACCCCTTCCCTTGTCCGATTCTTTTCCGAAAATAAGCCATTTGGGTCACGAATATAAATTTACATAAGTATATGCATATATGGAATAATTAAAAGCATAACGGTGGAATTTGGGGAATAAAGTGAATACTAAAGTGCATAATACGAGGTTGGGACTTTACGGGTGTTACATAGTAGCTAATAGTTTCAAATACCATGTGATCAATTATGCTCATATGTTTGATATCAACATTTAATTGAATTTATTTTTTAGAGCTAAACTTGGTTTAATTATAAATGTTGTCCATCTTTATCTTCTTACTATTAAGTATTGGAACTTAGACCATCCACATCCCTGCAATTCATTTACATTTTCAATTGTGCCACCTCAGCATTTGCAATTACTTTCCACACACGTGCAATCCACATACACTTTAAAAAATGGTCCCCACTATAATTTATTAAATATTAAACATAATAAATGAAAACCATTTAATAAACCATTTAATATATAATTTATAATTTAATCTATTTAAATAAATAAAAAATGAAAACAATTACTTACGTGTGACTTGCAATATGGATTGCAAATGTTGAAAGCCAAATCCAACGTGGCTTTCATTGTCTGACAATTTTTCCAATTGCAATTCAATTTGCAACCCCCATGTGGGTGCCCTTATGTCTACATAGGAGAAACAAAAGTCTGTAACACTTTTTATATACTTTACCAAATGGGCCAAGAACCCCTCATGGGCTTGGGGTTCCCTTGAAAATCCAAAATTTTATTTAATTAATTTTACTTTATTTTGTTAATTTTAAAAAACTGATTTCGAGATTTAACTGCCTATGGCAGTTAAATGTAGTTAAAGGGGAAATGTATAAATACCTAGAAATCTAATGATTTCCGTGATCTTTCCTTGTCTTTACTTTTGTACACAATTCGTCGGATTCAGGTTTCGTGTAAAACTTGAGTTGATAGTTGAATTCTGAAGATAGATGTTTGTAAAGTGCGACACAATTGGGGACTTGTATATGTTTTAGGACACTGAAATCTACATTAAAGGCTTCTATAATCAACCAGGTTAGTGACTCTCTCCTATTTGATCAATTTCTCGTGTTGTGTTGTTGTATACATATTTACTTTTAAACGTTTTGATGTTTTTATATGTTGTATATATATATAGAGGAAGGTTCAAGGGAAAACCTAAAAAAACGGAAAACTGAAGAACACCCTGGTGGCCCTTCATCTGGAAGGCATGTATAATGATAAACTATGTTGTTTTTTAGTTTTTATGCACAAGTGCATGTTACAAATTACTTATATGCATAAGTGCATACCGTCCAGATGAATAGCTATTAGGGCGTTCTTCAGTTTTTCGTTTTTTGAGGTTTTTCTCTGAACCTCACTCGCGGTGTACCCGCTACAATGTAGCGGGATATAAAATTCGAACAAATGTAAGCATGCAAAGTACAAATACGTTTTTGCCAAATAAAATACATAGTTTGGTCCATTGATAAGACGTGACAACAAGTAGAAAGCAAAGCGGTCTTATGGCTGCAAAAAATGTACTTCCTTATGTGCCAATGGTAGTCAGGGCCGGTCCTAGAGTTTTTGATGCCCTGTGCGGAAATGCTAAAAAAATGCCCCCATGCCTATTTTTTAAGCAAATAAAACGACGAAACATGCGATTTTTAAAGGGTTTGAAACATTCATCCTGTAACACCCTCGTCCCGAGCAGCCTGAGACGGAAGTGTACAATCTGGTAATCGGATCAAAAGTAAAAAACATCACGATTTAGATCGGTACTAAACTTCCCAAAAAATAACAGTTAACTTAAAATGAAACTTAAACATAATTACAAACCCAAAACGTTATGATCCCAAAAGATAATATCAGAAGTTGATCTTAATCCCTTTTTACTCTCATTGGTATCTCGATCTTTTATCCCGTCCCTGGAGTGGAACCTAAACCTGTCGAGGAAACAGAAAACACCTCGGCTAAGCAATGTCGCTCAGTGGGCGGATAATGTGCATAACCGTGTGAACATAATATAAGTTCAAATAAAGGTTAACATAAAAACAATTGTAGTGAAACAATTTTGAACATGAATAAAGGATGTAGAAATCATGTTTTCTTAAAAGAAAATCAATAAGTCACCCGTATTGCAATAATACGTTGTCTAATCGGATGATCAGCCCAATCAGACTTGGAATGTCAATGTCGGGCACAACATCACCCATTCCCCGATAACCAGTTTAGTTATGGTATTCGGCTCTATCCGATAATCGGTTCTATCCGGTAACGAGACATTTTCTGGTATTCGGCTCTTGGATGCATCCTACCCCCTGTTTGGCTTGGCCTTAGCCTTTACGAGAATGCCATGGTCATTAATAGCCACCACGGTAGGCATCTCAACACCCGTGACCCAAGTGTTGAGTCTAGTTCAAAATCAAGAAAACTCGTGTTGTTAAATCAACGATTCCATCAATTTTAAAACCAAATCTCAAATTTCACATTAATCAATTCAACCGATAACGGATCATATCATAATATTCAAAACAATGAAAACGATTCAGGGAGTAGTTGTCAAATCAACCGAAAACGAATCGTAACTTCAAAAATCAATTCATTTAGAAATCATGCAAATTACGTTTAACACGAAGTCGTAAAGCACAAAATTAGACTCTTTCGATAACATGCTCAAAAAATGAAGCAAATTCAATGTAATAGCATAAACCAAGATCTTGAAAAGAAAAGAAAGTTTCTTTTAAAGTATTCGAAACCGTTAGGCTCGAAATCACATCTATCAACATGGATGGGATTTCCGGATGCAACCGGTTACCCTCGAGTCAAAGGAATAAGATATCCGTACCTGAGTTGTAGATGATGGAATACTACAATCGGATGCCGAGACGTTGCTACAAGTAACACCAAAACACTTTTACCTAAAACAATAACCGATTACTATCATATAGCAATTAACACATTCGCTTGAATAAACAAGACTTAGACCAAGATTTATATTTCTTATTATTCCTAGAATAGTCCTAGATACATTCACGGCTGATTGATATAAGTTTTATCCTATTACACAACCCGGAAGCGCATAACGTTCAAGCACAACTGCAGTTCAAGTTACTGCACAAAACAGCTTCTGTCCTTCAAAAGTTTGGACGTTTTACTCATACTTAGAGGACAAATTAAGCTTTGATGTCTAAATGAAAAACTTACTACTACCTCTTATGAATCTAATCGCACAGGATTCATCTTATTTGGATCAATGACCAATTTTGTATGAATTTTACAAACACAGTATGCAAATCCCGAGTTTCACTTGACCTGTTTTGGAAAATCAAGTTTTTGAGCCATTTTGACTCAAAATCAGTTCTTAGTGTAAACTACAAAAATGTGCTACACTCTTCAAGCTTTCCAACGATATATTACACATCTCATTTGAACAACCGGTTGATTTTCTTTGAATTTTATAAAAACGGGACAGAAACTTAGATTTACAAATGTCTCTTAAACATTTTATCAAACACTTGTTGTGCAACAAAACTTTTAAGCTCAAATCACTTCATACATAAATCCTTAACCACAATTCTACAAACCATTAATGAACCTAAGTTAACTAAAACATCAAAGTAAGACAATTAATACCAAAAGCTTAACATACCTTGATTCCACTAATGATTTCAACTTCAAACAAACTTGAATATCTTCAATCTCTTCACAATTTCAAGCCTAAAACATATTTCAAACCCAATGATTCAATAATGACCTAAATTTGAAGTTTCAACTTAAAAGAACTAGAAATTTTATACATACCTTTGAAGAATTGAGCTTAATTCTTCAAAACTTCAACTAATTTGATGATTCTTCACTTGAGTAAATATGTATGAAGTTTAGAGAGTTCTCCTAATTTTGGGAGTATTTATATTTTCCCATAATTTCATTTTGGCCCCTAAAGTCTAGTTTCTAATTCTTATGCCCTAAAAGAGATTTAACTTAACTTTTTAAGTTAAGTTACTTTCTTTTTGTACAAGTATGGTCCCTTGTATGGTTTTGCATCACAAATTTAGTCCGTACAAATCGGTTAAGCATAAGGTACAAACATGTTATGCATATTTCTACCCAAAATATATACTTAACAAAATTTGTTCGGGATAGTGGAAATCCGGGTATTATACATCCTCATATTGATTTTTATTAATTATAATTAAATAAAATACAAAGAGGGACACAAAACCAAAACCCAAAATACAAAATATAGAATGATAAAAGGATAAAACTTGAATTAAGATTGTGCTTTCCGGTTTTCCCTTTTCCAAGTTGAAACTAGCACAATAGAACATTACTTCAATGTATGGAACCTAAAACTAAAAAAGGAAATATAATTAGTTTTAATTTAAAATAGTAAATTACATGTAAGTTAATGTCATAGTAAGCAAAAAGTAAAACTCATAAGGTTACAAGTCTAAAGACTAACTTTTTGTGATCATATTCGTTCATTAAGAAAATTTGTTTGTTTGTGTTTGTTTGTTAAGATGCTAAATAGAAATTGGCTTGAGTTGTTGAAATGTTGGCCGTTCACCGATTCACAATTCGCATTCAATATCCATTACTACCATGCCTTAGTATGTTTTTATAGTTAAAACTCACTTATCCCATTCCCAAATTATTAAACCCAAAACTAGTAATAGTCTAATAGATGACAACTTGATGCCCCCTTGGGCCTTGATGCCTTGTGCGGTTGCACGGGCTGCACATGGTCAAGGCCGACCCTGATGATAGTACTTAGGTGAATGACTATTTTTAAGTATTAATATTCTCGTCTCAGTTTGTATAAGATCACCATCACCAAGTTGACATACACAATCAAGAATACCTCAACATTCTTTAACCCAATTTGCCAACCAACTTAAAGTTATATAGACAACTCATAATTCGGTTAGAACAATTCTTATTTCAGGGATATAAGTTCTTAAAAATAAACTATTTTGGTTCCCTTTCATATACAATGACTTCAATTCAATTCAATGTATCCTCCATCTTTTAAAGACCTTCACATGTATATGTTTGAAATCAAAAAAGAAAAAATCATAGCAATTTAAGAGAAATCAAAACATGCAAGTATCCCAACAAATGAGTAGTAGACAAGAGAAAACTTAAACATGAGAAATGAAATCAAAGCGGTTACATGTGAGGAGGTTAAAGACATGTTACTACAGTTGCAATGTTGATGTCGTTTAGAATGTTCCCCTTATCCTCTAAAACCCGTGACATCTAACCAACGATAGAAAATTTAAAAATAATTTATAAGGAATTAATAATCAATACTATCAATTTACGTACAGTACGTAGTGATAATAGGAAAATAGATAATTTGAACTTAATATATTTCTAAAGAAATGAAATTTTCGCATACGAAACATTCTCGAAAGCTATAAGTTTCATGGGACATAAGAAATATTACAATTGAATTGTGTATGTCATAATATATGTGTAGATAAAAATGGGTCACTTGTTCACACTTTAGGGTTCACCTGACTTGAACATTTTATGAGCTGGGCAGAATGCCCATGTTTGAATCAGGCACCAATAAATGATTGGTACGTTTTCTTTCAAAACAATGTTTGGATTCTGTTATTGCAAATCATCATCTTAAATCAAGCCTACATACCCATTTGTAGTTGATAGAATGGTGCAACAACCTAGCACAAAAGGATCGTTCTTGATTAGATACTTCCTAGAAAACACATAACATGATTGACCCTAGAAAAAGTTAATTGATACTATACACAGAACATGTAGCAGTTTTGAAGAACAACAATCTCTTGGTTTTAATATATGTGTGTATATATATATATATATATATACATACATTAATATGTATTTAGACTAATTTCACATATGATGGAATATAATATTATATATTGAGGTTATGTTTTAAATTAAACTTATGGGGTTTATTAGTTATCAACCAAAACTTAGGGGCCGCGACCTAGCTTGTGTCTCTGATATAATATCACATATGGTGGACTACAATACTGAGGTTATGTTTTAAAATTAAACTTCTGGGGTTTATTAATGTAACATCCCAAATTTTCAGTTATATTATTTTGTGAATTACAAATTAACTTGAGGGTTAAGTTGTAATTGTTTACAAGTGTTGATCGAAGAAGATTTCCAATTTGAGGGTTGTATTGTTATTTCTTTAAAGTTGGAGGTTTGGTTGGTAATATGGTTAATGACTCATGTGTTTTTAGTGAGGTGTCATTAAGTTAGCATGTTAGCTAAAAGGTGTGTGTGTTATGTGCATTGTGTGTGTGTGTGTTCGGTTTTGAGAAGAGAAACCGAGAGGGAGATAGAGAAATCGAGAAAGAGAAGGAAGAAAAGAAAGATTTGCTGGGAATTTATCTAATCTGCTGTTGGTTTGAAGAATCATAAGGTAAACATCTCATTGTAAATTCTTCATCTTAGTAGTAAAAGTGTTCTTAGAAGATTTTGATGGGTTTTGGGTAAATTATGATGATAATGAGAATCTGAGTTTTAGGATGTGTTAAGATAAGTGTATTAAACACATCTGCAAATTGGCATAAACAAACATAGATTAAAAGTACAAAAATCTGGGTTTAGAATGAACTTAGTAGACTGAGACTTGGATGAACATCATCGAAGTCGCAACCTTGAGTTGCGACATTCATGATTGTCGCAATGGGTAATTGCGACTTGGAGTTGGAGTCGCAGTAGACCATTGCGACTTGGCTTTGGAATCGCAACAGTTGGTTGCGACTTGGGTCGAAATCGCAATGGGTAGTTGCGACTTGGTACTGTAGTCGCAACAGTTCACTGCGATTTGGATTTGGGATCGCAATAGAGGACTGCGACTTCAGTTGGTTGCGATTTGGAAGTGAAATCGCAATAGGTGATTGCGATTTCAGTTCATTGCGACTTGAGATGTGATTTTAAGAGATTAAGGATTTTCAGTTGTAGAGGGTTCTGTTTTGATGATTAATATCAGTATATGTAAACTGAATAATACAGTAAGCTGTGGTAGTGAAGAAAGGAGCCTTACGAGTTAAAAAGGACTAAAAGGAGTGATAACACATCAGGTGAGTTTATTCAACTCTCTTTAAAATTCAGTAATTAATCTTGAATTAGATGCTTTATATATATGCATGAATATGTTTTATGTGGATTGGATTAAATTAGAGATAAGCCAAGAGGGCGATTAAAAGTTGTGTTATGTGGATTTTCATGCTAAAACTTCTAAGATGAGTTATCTATGAAGTTGATGAACTAGTATTTATTATTAATCTTGCATGCTAAGTTTGATTATCTACTACATGAAATTACTATGTGGTTATGAACTCTAAATATGATTTGAAGCTTTATTGAGATAAACTATAAAGATAAACTATAAAGATCCATCCATGAGTTCAAAGATATAGATTAACAACTGATATATATTAACTCTCGTGTTAAATTACTATGAGGGGATAGTTAAGAAGTTGATGAACAGGAATTATTCATATTCCTTATAATGAGCAGGATTATCTGTTATATGCAATATGTTAGATGATTATGAATTCTAAATGTGATTGAGAAGCCAAATTGAGATATATTATAAAGGGCTATCTATGAGTTCGAAAATATAAATAACTATTGAGATGGTGATCATCATATCAGATTTCAGAGAAGGGGTAATAAAGAGATTGAGATGTGGAGTAATAATATTCTTTATTTTATATATAGAATATGTTCAGAGAAATGATACATTCTATGCTGGACGCATATAGTAGTATCGATTGTATTATATTATGTGATTATGTGCTTTTACTAAAATAGGTATCCGGTCACCGAGGGCACTTGGGTACGGTATAATGGGAACCGATTACTCGCCATAGACCAAAGGGGTGTAATTTTAGTAATTGGGTGAACCTCGAACCATCGTGAGTCCCGATTGAGTATCGCGATATTATAATCCCATTGGGACCATTGATGCAGAGGTGGAATGTGGAATAGGCAGATTTTGATTTGAAATTCCCATTTCGATTTATGGAAGATCAGAGATTTCCATTGTTTTCGGGAAGATCGGAGATTTCCCTGTGATGAGAGGAAGATTAGAGATAGGCATAAAGTAATTTGTAATCTCTACTTCCTGATTAAGAAATAGGCAGGTTTTGACTTGTAATTTCTTGTGCGTGATTATTGATTGTGAATCTGGAATGATTCAGAGTTAACTCTTATGTTGTTGTTGCGATTAAATGAGTTAGTCGTAGGAAATTGGGAGTGGGGTAGATTCCCCGATTTGGAAAGGAGTTGTCGTGCGGTAAGATGGGTGAGAACAGGTTTGAGTTATCTGTTCATGTTTTAATTATTAAATCTTATTTTGATTTGAGTATTCTCACTAGGCGAAAGCCTAATGTTTCAAGTTGAATCTTCTTACCAGGTACAAGCTCCGGGAAGTAGCGGGAACGAGAGAAGAGAACTTTTGGAGAGATTCAGACTTAGAGATAGCAAAGGATCTAGTTATTCTTTGAAGTCTTTGGGACAGTTGTTTAGATAATTCAATTAATCTGATTGTTATGAGGTGATTAGATTAATAAGTTATTCAAGTAATGTCAGTTGTATATAAAAACCTTACATTTGATCCTCAGGTTATATAAGTTTGAAAGTTTTGATCATAACTGATGGAAATTTCAAGGTTTAAATTGACTCCGTTTTTAGGGTGTTTCAATTAATTACCAACCAAAACTTAGGGTCGTTTACAAACGCTTACAGGTAAGCGTTTACCGGGTCACTTACCATATCGGATGAACATGGTAAGGACCAAGAATATCTTACGCGGTAAGAGTGATGGCAAAAACCAAGAGTTTTACCCGGTAAGTGTGGGTCGCGACTCTTACCTGGTTAGCGCTTACCGAGTAAATTGTTTCATATGTTCCATTTTTATTTATAATCTTATTCATATTTAAATGTTTATAAGAGCATGTGAATGTATTCCCATGAATTTATTTGACCTGGTTTTAAGACTGTTTATGTCATGGATACATCATTTAGATGTGTCTCTTGCATGTTAATACTTTCATGTTTAAGTATTTACAAGTGAACATATATCAAATTTATGTAGATTATGGACCATGTGAGGAGACTTTTCAGAGCTGATCAACGGTTGAGGCTAACGAAGGGGGTTCAAACCTGTCATGAATGATTCGAACTTGTACCTGTTGTATATTTGCGCGAAGTCGCTTTGCCTCTTTGCCGACTAAGCTACATGCTTGATAACGCCATTTTTTGCGTTATTTTAGCACCACTTTCCGTGATTAAATTGCTTGAATTCCAAACAAACGAAGCGTATTTCACGGTTTATTCATGAGTTTTTCAGGAATCCATGTTTCGAGAATAAACGAAGAACTTGGTTAGAAAGAAGCGAATTATAGACGAGAATGAAGTATCCGACAAGTTGATGCTAAATGGAGGATGTACGAGTCAATTTGTGGGTCAAAGCTCGGAGAAATGCGTTAAAGAAACTCAAAAAGGTGCCACCGAGACTTGGCAAGTTGGGCCATCAAGCAAAGGAAAAATCTTAATTTTTGCAAAACAGTGCCTACTGGTACTTGTATCGGTACTTTAAGTCTCGCTGTAACTCCCGGTAGCCTGAATTTTTCAAAACAGTGGCCACCGGGACTTCTGTCGGTACTTTAACTCTCGGTGTAAGTACCGACGACGGGCTGATGCGTTTTTAAAGCCTTTTTCGCCTAGGTTTGGGATATACTTGACCAATCGACTAGAGAGAGTCAAGGGACGATTTTGGGGCAACTTGTGGCGATTTTCCATAGATTTTAACGCCGATTAACGCTACGAAATCACCGGGGAACGCCATATTAACGAAGATCAATTCCTTGTTCGTAGGTATTGCGATTCAACAAAAGGGAGTTTGTTCATACATTGATTTCTTGTTCAAGAGACCATGTATACTCTACTTTTCTTCCTTTTTACTTTGTGTTTTAACACCCCCAACATGAACTAATCTTAGATTGTTGGGGGTTGGATGAACTTTGGTTTGTAAGCATATGAACACGAAACCTTGTGATTCTTATCAGTTTTTCTAATCAATGAAGCCTATGAATTTGGTTTTAATGCTTTTGTGGGTTTGATCACCTTGCAAATTGATTTAGTTGTTAGGAATCCGATTCGAGAGAACGATTCCATAACTTGACTTGAATTTGTATGCCTAGGGTGAGAAATTGGATAGAGATATACCAAGTAAACCTTAATACTTGCTTTTACAATCTTGTTCTTAATGAAATTCTGAATTCCTAGGTTGAGATTGAGAGATAAAACCTGCGTTTTCTAGAAATAACTTTGCTGTTGCTCGAGAGAGAATAACAATTATTTACGTGACTGTGTATTCACTTGATTGGATTAGTCTGATAGTTATCATAAGTGGAGTGTTCTGTGTGAAACCATTGGGATTCCAATCCTCAACTACTTTTCTCCCGAAAAATCCAAATTGTTCTTTGCTTTTACTCTAAAGTTTATTTATTTAATTTAGTTATTAATCGTTTATCAACAATTCACCAATCGAATCGTCCAGTTAATAGTGATTATAGTCATTGTGATACACAGTTCCTAGTTCCTTTGGTTCGATACTCGTACTTCCAAGTACATATTACTTGATTCGACCCGTACACTTGCGGTTAGATTAGGAGGGTGTAAACCCGCCTATCAAGTTTTTGGCGCCATTGTCAGGGAACTAGTTTGCACTGATAGCACTACTAGCTATAGGTGCTATTATATTGAACATTTTTCTTTTAATTGTTTTTATTCAGTTTCTGGGTTACTAATTTTTATACTTTCATTTTCAGGTACTAATTGGTTTATGCCAAGAGGAACCCGAGGGAAAAGTGTAGAACCTATCGATCCAGAAATTGAACTCACTACCCGTCAGTTACGGAAAGCGTCTAAGGCCAAAAAGCGACTGAGAATGGGTGACGAGATTCCAAGGAACAACCCACCTGGTAACAACCCACCACCTCCTCCTCCGACGAGAGTTCCTATGCGGTCTTTTGCCAACCCCAATGTGGCAACCGCACGCATAGGTGTGCAACCTCCCACAACAGTAGAAAATTATTTTGAGATAAAGTCGAGCATGATTGTTATGGTACAACAAAATCAGTTTGGAGGAGCACCGCCAGAAGACCCTCATGGACATCCTTGTACATTCGAGAGGATTTGCAATGCATTCAAGATCAATGGAGTATCCGAGGATGCAATCAAAATGAGGTTATTCAACTTCTCACTGAAGGGAAGAGCAGAAATCTGGGAAGAACGTCTACCAACAGATCAGATCAGAACTTGGCCAGACTTGAAAGCTGCTTTTCTTCAGAAGTTCTTTCCACTACGCAGGACAACCCAACTTATGGCTGACATCACTCATGTTGCTTAGTGGGATCAGGAGACACTGTACGAGGCATGTGATAGATACAAGGATATGCTGAAAAAATGTCCTCATCATGGGTTACACGACTGGGTCATCATCCAGACGTTCTTTAGTGGCCTTCACCCGCATTTTAAGAATGATATCACGGCTGCAGCGGGTGGCGCTCTCATGGATAAAACATACGAGGAAGCAGTTGGGCTGATTGAAAATCTGGCCGAACATAGTTATGCCACTCCGAGATCGGCGGTTAGGAGAGTAGCGAGTATACAAGAAACTGATGAGCTAAAGGCAATCAAAGCACAGTTGGCCGCCATCACTAACCAACTGAAAGGGGCATCCATCCAATCTCCAACCATCAATGGGATAAGATTACCATGGATTTTGTGACGAAGTTACCAAGAACGTCAAAGGGTAACGATACAATATGGGTAATCGTGGATCGGTTGACCAAGAGTGCTCACTTCTTGGCAATGAAAGAAGCATCACCGATAGATAAATTGGCGAAGCTTTATATTGACGAAGTGGTCTCAAGACATGGTATACCCGTGTCTATAGTTTCTTATCGTGATAGCCGGTTTACTTCAAGATTTTGGCAATCACTCTAAGAAGAGTTGGGCACAAGAGTGAATTTGAGCACTGCTTACCATCCATAAACGGACGGGCAAAGTGAAAGAACCATTCAAACTTTGGAAGATATGCTCAGGTCGCGTGTGTTAGACTTTGGAGGTAACTGGGATACACATTTACCTTTGGTAGAATTTGCGTATAACAATAGTTATCATTCCAGTATTGGAAGAGCACCTTTAGAAGCTTTGTATGGACGGAAATGTAGAACTCCAGTATGTTGGTTAGAAGCTGGAGAAAAGCAATTTGCTGGTCCTGAACTCGTGCAACAAACGACTGATAAAGTGAAAGAAATTCAGAAGCACATGAAAGCGTTCCAAGTTGGGGAGCGTGTGATGCTTAAGGTATCCTCGTGGAAAGGTGTGATAAGGTTTGGTAAACGTGGAAAGTTGAGTCCTCGTTTTCTAGGACCTTTCACTATAACTAAGAGAGTTGGGCTTCAAGCTTATCAGTTGGATCTTCCACCTGAATCGGAAGGGATCCACAATACCTTTCATGTCTATTATCTTCGGAAATGTTTAATCAAAGAGAATGATGTGATTCCACTTACTGAAGTAAGAGTGGATGAGAAGAGTCGTTGTGTGGAGGAACCGGAAGCAATTTTAGAAAGATCGGTTAAGAAGTTACGACATAAGGATGTGGTTATGTTGAAAGTACAATGGAAACATCACCGAGGTGCTAACGTGACGTTAGAATCGGAAGAAGATATGAAGAGTAGATATCCTCGCCTATTTACCTAGCTTTGATTTCTGGGACGAAATCATTTTCAAGTTGGGGAGAATTGTAACACCTCGAATTTCCATTATATTATATTTAATATGAATGGAGTCTATTGGTATTTTAGTCTAAGGAATGGCCCTTTTTCGAACACTTACAATGAAGGTTGGAAAAGATACCCAAATTTCTCGTGGGCTCAACAGCAAGTTCAACCTAAGGAAACTATGGGACAACAACAACATCAATACGGTAATAACTCTGACTTTTCATCATCTTCACAATCTAATAATGTTTATCGTCCTCCAGGTTATCGGCAGAGAAAGTTTGAAGAAGGACAACCTGGAGAAAAGAAACCGGGACTGGAAGATATGATGATGAAGTTCATGTCAAAGATAGACAGTACGGTTGAGGGACTAGCGAACACGGTGGGCACAGTAAAGGCGGCAACTGATCAGAACACCGCTTCAATTAAACTTCTTGAAAGGCAAGTGGGACAGATAGCCGAAGCCCTACAATCCCGGAATCAAGGTCAATTCCCTAGTCAGACTGAAAGGAAATCAAAAGAGGATTGCAATTCCATTCACCTGAGGAGTGGCACGGAATTGATAAAAGATTTGACTTGTGAGCCAGTTATCGATATATCCGATAATAAGCATGTAGAGACGACAAGAATCAAGGCTACAGACGTTGGGCTGAAAGAGAGTACTTCTAGTGATATTGTTGATCATAAAGAGTCGAAGGAGAAATATGTGACATCTCCATCAAAGCCGGTAGTCAACCCGTATGTTCCACCCTACCTTTTCTAAATCGACTGAAGGCACACAAGGATGACGAACAGTTCCGAAAATTTCTTTACATCTTCAAGAAATTGCATATCAACATTCCTTTTGCATAAGCACTTGCCCAGATGCCGACATATCTTAAGTTCATGAAAGACATCGTATCCAAGAAGAGGAAGATTGAACATTATGCCACAATTGCACTTACTGAGGAGTGCAATGCAATCATTCAGAATAAGCTTCCCCCGAAGCTTCAAGATCCAGGGAGTTTTTCTATACCTATACAAATTGGAAATTTTTGTTTTGATAAGGTGTTATGTGATTTAGGAGCTAGTATAAATTTAATTCCGTTATAAATTTTTAGGAAGTTGGGTATAGGAGACTTGAAGCCGACATCAATGACGCTTCAGTTGGCCGATCGATTAGTGAAGCAACCACATGGCATAATTGAAGATGTGCTAATTAGAGTCAGTAAGTTTTACTTTTCGGTTGATTTTGTGGTTCTAGATATGGATGAAGACAAGGAGATCCCGTTAATATTGGAAGACCATTTCTCGCCACGAGCAAGGCGCTTATTGACATGGAGGAATGCGAGATGGCATTAAGAGTTGGCGGTGAAAAATTGACTTTCAAGGTGTTCGAGAGTGTAAAGGGTCAGACTGAAGAAGAAACTGGTGATCACGGAAAACCAGGTGTGGGAAAACCCACCAAAAATCGTATGTGTGGACGGTTCAATTCCGCAGATACCGAGCCAAATTGAGAGCCAAACAATTGTGCCACGACTATAAATAAGGCTCTAGGTGGGAGGCAACCCACCAGGTTTGTTTCGTTTAATTTTCGTAATTTCTCGTTGCTTGTTTTCGTTTTTGTTTTAGAATTGTTTGTTAAGGCCTCTTGTCGAGAAATCAAGTTGGAACAGCTCCCTGAGACGAACGCGTGAGCCTTGGTAAGTTTGCTTTGGACTTTAAACCAAATTTTGAAAATTTGGTCTTCGAGAGTTCCACCGGTAGTTCAACTCTCGGTACAAGTACCGAGGGGCTCTGGAATGTTTGAGGATTTTTCCTCTTAGAGATAGGGGTGTACAGAAAACCATCAACCCGCGAAACCCGACCAACCCAACCCGCTAACAACCCAATTAAACTCAGCCCGCCGGACCGCCGGACCGCCAAACCGCCAGACCGCTAATTATAAGGGTTGAAATTAGGTTAGGAAAACTCAACCCAACCCAACCCACCAACCCGCCGCTAATATTATTATTCTAATAAAATTATGTTTATATATATAATATTAATTATATATGATATGTGCAGCCCAAAATACAAATTAATATAACTAAATAACTAATACTAATAATCTAATACTAAGAAAGGCACAAAAAACTTTATATAAATCATAGCCCAAACTACTTGACTTAACTAGTTATAAGTTCTAACATCTAAGGCTCAAACGACTTGACATTACCTGAGGCCGACCACGCTGCTGCTGTCGAGTGCCGATTGTTTAATGATTGTTCTTTTTAGCAACTAGTTCTTTTTATTGTTTTAGTGCTTACCGTTTTAGTATTTTAGTGTTTTAGTGCTTATTGTTTTAGTTTGTATAAGTTTGATTACTGCTTACTGGTTTTGTATTTTTTAACAATATTTTTGCAGCTATGATTAGGGATGAGATCGGGACCGGACCGGTTGATACCGAAAATTTTTGGGACTAAAAAATGGTACCGAAAACCGAACCGTATGTATCGGTACAGTACCGGTTCGGTTTCGGGATGGGAAAATCGGTACTAGGACCACTTAGGACCGAAAATTTTAAAATGTATCAAATGCGTTTCAAAACCAATCGCAAACCTAAATACCTTTATAGTGATTCAAATGTTTTTCAAAACCAATCACAAACAATCAAAAAGTTCAAAACAAATCAAAAGTTGAACAAACTTCGATATTCTTTTACGATTTTCGTTTTTCCATTTTGTTCGTTTATCAACTCTTCAATCTCTATATATACATCAAGAAACAATAATAATTAATGTTAACAACAATCAAGATAAACTTTATTTAGGGGATGATAAGCATGTTTTTTTTTAAACTTTGCTTTTAAAAATTTCGGTTCGGTTTCAGTTTTTTTCGGGAAAATCCCTGTACCGAAGAATACCGATTTTGAGAAATGTTTGGAACCGAATACCGAACCGAATACATGGTATCGGTTTGGGTTCGGTACGGTACCGGTTCGGTCCCGGAAAACGGTGTTCAACGCTCATCCCTAGTTATGATTACTGTTTTAGTCATAGTCAATATTTTTATATGTTTTTCCTATGTATAATTTTGATTACTGTTTACGGTCGTACTTGATTGAGGATTTGAATTCGATGCTATACATTACACTTTTGATGTTAAGACTTAAGGATTTAATATATTTGGATGATTGTATAATATTTTTGTTGGGAATATTTTAGTTTTATTTGTCGTTTTTTAATCGTGAATTTTATGTATACAACTAAACCGCTCAACCCGCCACAACCCGCAAGGGTTGTGTTGTGTTGGGTTACACTTTTGAATGAGTTGGGTTGGATTCAAAATTTCCAAACCGCCATAATTGGTCTGAGTTGTAAAATTGTAAAATTTCCAAACGAGGACGCTAACTATTTACGAGAAGCACGAGAACGGCCGCCCATGTACAAAATCACATGTGATTCACAGTACAAAATCACATGTGATCCGCGCGGCAAACCGCACGACTTGCAAACCGCGGGCCAAACTGTGCGGGTCCAGAATTTTAATCACATATGATTTTGTATGTGAATCACATGTGATTTTGTACATTGACGGCCGTCCTCATGCTTCTCGTAAATAGTTATCGTTGTCGTTTGAACCTTTCTCTCTCTATATATATATATATGTATAGAGTATAATAATCAAAATAAATAAATAAATAACTGTTTGGTTTTTATAAATAAGTTTTTAGTTTTCATGTATAATGTAAAATAAGTTTTTTTTTAAATAAAAATACAAAGAGTTTTTAAGGATGTGAATCGGGAGTTACATCGAGACTTTTGTCCCGACGCAAGTCCCGATAGGGGATGTTTGGCATGACTAAGTTTCACAAAAAAAAACTCACGGTAGTATGCTTTCTCTCTACCACAACTCTCGCTAAACACCTTTCCCCCACCACACCCACATCGCGTCCAGTTTAAAGCAGCAAGAAACCACCGCCATCTTCTCCGATTCCGGCAGCAAGAAGCCCAAACATTAATATGTATTTAGACAAAATCTCTTAAAATACAGGGTTTTAAGCATATGATACAACTTGTTGTTAAAGCACAAAATACAAAAAGTCTTTAATCACAAGTATTTATTTTTTTGGAAGGCATAGCGGCATCGACCATTTCGATCAACTACCACGAACACAACGCACACACGCACGCACGCCTCCCCGGCGGTATCGGACAACATCCGAGGGCAGTCCACTAATCCACCGCTGTCCCGGCCCAGCTTACGCTGGACCTAAGGCCCAACCATAGGCTGGGGGGGGTAAGCCCATTATTTATGCATGGTGTATAAGGTGTTAATGCTTACGTGGCTTTCCAAGATTCTCTTGTAAGACGTTTGCTCCCACCCGTTGCTTTTCAAATAACCCTGTACTTTCACTTTCTGCCGAGATTAAAAAAAATCAAAAATTTTAGTATCAAAAGTGATCCCCTCTCCCTTTCCAACTTGTTACGAGTAAGAAAATGAGGTAAGGTTGTCCTTGTATGATAATCAAGACGACGTTGTTCCTTACGTTGTTTCTCCAACGCAAATTCAAAACCCAACATAAATTGGAAAAGATTATTATCAATCTTTGAAAAGGAATTAAAAAATGAGTTAGCACTTTCTGACCTAGACGTCGTCTTCAGACAACACATTGGAAGCTCCTTGAAATATGTCGGGATCCACTGTGATCTTAGAGCAAACATATCTTTTAACCATGTATGTTTTTAAGGGAGAACTCCTCAATAAGACGTCTCCATTTACTCTCGAATTCATCGGTGGATATGTGAACATTCTACACCAACTTGAAAATTTGTTTCTTAAACGTCGTGGTATTAAGAAGATCGTAACTAAACTGCAACCAAAATACAATATGTAAACATGTAACACCTATAGAAAAATATTAACAAAAGTGCATACTAACCTTATTTGGTACTTTAGTCATAATGTGTCACATACACAACCTATGTCTTGCATTGGGAAACACAGCTGCAATAGCTTGATTTATCGCAACACATTGGTCAGTAAGTACCATCACATGGGGGTTTCGAATGAGCCTTTAGAAACACCCGCAACAACCACTTGTAATTCGAAATATCTTCCGCCCCAACCAATGCTGATCCAACAAGGACGTTGCAGTTATGGTTGTCAACAGTAGTAAATGGAACGAAAACCATGTAGTGTCTGAAAAACATGTATATAAATCACTAAATATATACAGAAAACAATGCATAATAATATGAAAGAAACATACAAGCATCTGTTTGTACGAAATGTAGAATCAAACGATATCACATCTCCAAATTCATCATAATTGAAACGTGCTACCTCGTCAGCCCAGAATATAGTATGCTACTCACCACCGATACAATTGTACACGAAAAAAAGTTTGGATCCGACTCCCGTTTCTTGCTCATCAAATCAACCAACACCTTGGCATCACCACGACCCACAATTGTCACAATCCCGCTTATAGTTCTGATAATCAACACGGTTGGACCACCATATTCATACCCCCCCCCCCACCCAATGATGTATGGAACTTATGTGCCCCGTGTGGCACCCATATTAGAAGTACCAATATCATGAAAAAACTGTAGATCTGAAAAATTCATTTGGCATGATTTTATGGAGAAATTAATATCGTGACTCATAAAAAGAGAATGATTGTGTTGCTCTTTAAATCCATAACACTCATATGTTGTGGTTCTTTTCAGCAACCGAAATTTAATACAGGTTGTACACCCCGTCCTCTTCACATTCGAGTTACATACCTCTCTTTGACGTTTATTACGATTCAAGGAATCGAACGTCTTCTTCATTGGTAACCCAAACTTGCTACATACAAAATACTTATTTTGTATTAACCCATCATTATTAATCTTTTGCGATGAGCGTCTGATCTCAAATCCCGCCATCTCAGCATACTTTTGGTATACAGATTCCGCTTCATCCAACGAAGAACGAAGAACATATAACACTGTTGGTGCAAGTGTACCCAGCTTTAAATATTGTGATATATTTTTGGTACACATAAAATCACATCTCTATATTTATTTTGATGATTACAAAACACACCGCATTATTTGTTATCTAATATTTTATCTGAGTGTGCAGATATTTAAATGATCTCGAATCATTTTATCTGAAGAATCCAAGACTGAAGAGTTTCGTCATTTTATTTTAAAATGATAAACACCCTAAAATAAAATACCACTTGGATTTTCCTAAACTGTTTTTAAATCAAAGATATTTAAAGTTTATTTAATATATATATATAATATATATATAAACGTATAAGATATATATATATATATATATATATATATATATTATATTATTAAAGTTTGTCATCATTACCTTTTTATTTTAAAACTAAAGTTTTATTAAAGTTTATTAAAATAATTCTTTTAAGTTTTTGTCAAACTCAAAAATCTGATTTCCTTCCTTTTTACTATTCATCATTTATTGCAAAGTGTTTTCAGCCGTATGACCTCCAATGCTGCCATGCTCTCTTTGGCGAGGTGTCAGGCGGTACTTCATGTGTCAGTTGCAGTAGGAAGTTAACGTTGGAAGCTTCTCTATATATACCAGCTTCTCCTCAGCTTTCAATACACCAACTTCAGCATTTAATTTCTTCCTCAGCATTTGATCACTACTCTGCTGTTTCTTCTCTCAACTGTTATAATTTATAAAAATATTTTTGAGCAAGAATTCTTGAGTTGATAGCAGATTAAAATCTCTCGATTAGTTGAATCAGCAAAACAACTCAAGTGATCAAACTCTCTCTAAAAATCCAAGTGATTAATATTTTACAAGAGTGATTGTCATATTAAAATTATACCCTCTTGTAAGTGTTTGAATAGAGTGAGTGATCCATATAAATCTCTCATCTGAGTAGAGATATTCGTGACAATATTATTTGTATTAAGGTTTGTGTTTCTACCATAAAGAACACGTTCGTATTGGATCTCCGAGAAGTGTTATTTTCTCGAGGTGGACTAGCCAACTTTGTGTTTGGTGAACCACTTTAAAAATTCCGTTGTCAAGTATTCTCTTTCCCTTATCTATTTACATTTCCGCTGTGCATTTAAATTATATCTGTTTATATAATTGTTGTTTATTTATTATTTCTATACTCTGATTTATTTATACTGTTTCTGTACTGTATTTATTTATAAAAGAATTTTTTGAAAGTAAAAGATTTAAAATACAACCTTACCCCCCCTAGGTTGTCTAACATTTGGTATCAGAGCTGGTCTTTCAAAAAAATTTCTGCATAAATTTCTTTTATTCCTTTAAATGGCTCAACAAACTAATATTGTGTTTTCAAAACCTCCCTTGATAGATACTGAAAAGTTTGGCATTTGGGCCGAGCTATTTGAATGTCACGTGCGTGGCAAAAATCAAAAGATTTGGAATATTATAGAAAAAGGGAATTTTAAACCCACCATTGTGAAAGATGATGTTTATATTGATAAACCTATAGATGAATGGACTACTTCTGATGAAACTCATTTTTGTTTAAACTTTGAAGCTAAGAATATATTATATGCTGCTTTAACAACTGATGAAATTGAAAGAGTATATACATATAAAACTGCAAATCAAATATGGGAAAGTTTAAATAATACTCATTGTGGAAACACGGAGGTTAAATCTAGTAAAGTGAATATTTTAGTTCACGATTATGAACTGTTCGAAATGAAACAAGATGAGTCAATTGACTCAATGTTTAAAAGATTTAACCTTATTGTGACTACTTTGAAAGGTTTGGATCGCACTTATCCTAACGAGGACTATATAAGGAAAATCCTACGAGCCCTTCCTTCGGAGTGGATGCAAAAGATAACATCTTTAGAAGACTCCCGTGACCTTTCCATAATGAAGATAGATGACTTGATCGGTAATCTTAAAGTGCATGAAATTGCACTCAAAAGAAACAAAGATCGGGAGCAAGTCAAAAAGAAGTCGATCGCTCTTAATGCCTCAACTCCGAATGTCAAGAAGAAGAAGGAGGAAGCTAGCACCTCAAAAGATCCATCCGAAACTCTCAATGAAGTTGCCATGTTGGTAAGAAACTTTTCCAAGTTTTTTAATAATAATAAATTTTCTAACAATGGCAGATTTCAAAGAAACGGTAACTACCGTCGTGGTGGTGAAAACCGAAGTCGTAAGTTCCATAAACGAGACGAAAAAGTAAAGAAAAATGACGACTCAAGTGGTGACGATAAAGCTAAGCCAAAGAGAGGTTTTTGTTACTCATGTGGCGACAAAGATCATTACGCCAATGAATGTCCTAAAAAGAACAAATTTCAAAATAAGAAGGAGAAAGCCTTCATTGGAGGCGCGTGGAGTGAAAGCGAAGAAGAAGACGAATATCAAGCTATTTGTCTTATGGCCGAAAGCGACGATGAGGTAAAATCTTCTTACTCAGATTATGATAGTGATAATGAAAATAATCTTGAAGAATTATATGAATCATTTCACAAAATGGCTGCTCTTGCAAATCGTTACCAAGACGAAAATTCTAGATTAAAAGAAACGATATCTGCATGTAATAAGAAAATTAATGATGGCAAACAAAAATCTGAAAATGATATGAATATAATTGCTAAATTAGAAACTAAATTAGGAGAAAAAGATTTTTGTAAATCTTGTGATGCTCTAAACAAAGAAATTGCATGCTTAAATAAAAAGTCACATGAAAATATTATTTGTACAAAATGTGATATTCTTGAGAATGAGATTGCATGTTTAAAAGGAAAATGTGATTCATATGAAAAAGATAACATGTTAGCTAAAGCCTTTGAAAGTAGTAATAAAAAAGTTCTTAACATGCTTAATATGCCTAACCGTATAAAATGTAGAAAAGGTATTGGTTCCGATACGTGCAAAGATAAATGTTCTTGTAAACCCATCAAAAGATTTTATGAATCACCTAAAGTTAATACAAGAAATCAATATGTGCAAAAACATCCGTATGTGCGTAAAATAAATAATGTAAATTATAATACGAGAAAACCGTATGCTCGCATGTACCATGATAAATATTCTAAACCTAATAATAATGCGAATATAAATACTTGTTTTTATGTGTATGATAAATATAATCGCAAAATTAAAATGGTAAATAAATGGATTCCAAAAGGAATGTTTAGTAATGATAATCCCGGTGGTATGCGTTTATGGTTTTAAATGTGTTATGTATATATGTTATATATATATATATATAGTTTAAATATAATTTGTTGTATATATTATATATATAAGTAATATATATTGCTATGTACTGTTTGTTTATATATATATACGTATTACATATATATATATATGGTGTTTGTTTAATATATTATATATATATTTGTGTTTGATGTATTATATATTAAAGTTGTTTAATATATTATATATATTTTGTCTTACTTGATATGTGTTATATATATATTAATATATATTAATATGGTTTGATGTATTATATATATATATTAATGTTGTGTAATGTATTATATATATTCTGTTTGACTTTATATATATGCATGTTGGTTGACATTGAAACTAATTGTCAAGGACCCACGAGAAATGGGGACCATAAAAGTTACATCTTCATTATTGTAGATTGACCTTGATATGGACTGGATACTCGATAGTGGTTGCACACGTCACATGACCGGAAACAATAATCTCTTTTCATCATATAAGTCATGTGATGGTGGACAGGTAATTTTTGGAGGAAACTCCAAAGGAAATATAATTGGTAGAGGTACAGTTTCTTGCAATAATGTTCAATTTCTTAATGTTAACCATGTTGATAATTTACATTTTAATTTGTTAAGTGTTCGCCAATTGTGTAAAAATAATACAACTGTTGTCTTCGAAGAAGATTCTTGTAAAATCATAAAAAATGGCAAAGTTCTTTTAAATGGTTTTGTAAAAGGAAATTTATATATTTGTAAAACTGTTGTATCTGAAAATGTATGCTTATCTTCTATTAATGATATTTCTACTTTATGGCATAGGCGTTTAGGTCACGCTAATCTAAGATTAATGCAAAACTTAAAAAATAAGGAGCTTGTGAGTGACCTGCCAAAATTAAAGTTTGATAATCATTTTTGTGATGCTTGTCGTGTCGGCAAACAACATCACGTTTCTCATAAATCAAAAAATGTTATTTCTACTCAAAGAGTTTTAGAACTTTTACATATGGATCTTTTTGGCCCGATGGCTATTCAAAGTTTTGGAGGAAATTTTTATACTTTGGTTATTGTGGATGATTATTCCCGTTATACTTGGACTTTATTTTTGAGACATAAAAATGAGGCTTTCGAAAAGTTTAAAATTTTAGGAAAAAGAATTCAAAACCAACAAGGTTGTACGATTGTTTCCATACGTACGGACCATGGACGAGAATTCGATAATGAAGTACAATTTGGTGCCTTTTGTGATAAACATGGTATAACTCATAACTTTTCGGCTCCTCGAACTCCTCAGTCAAACGGGGTTGTTGAAAGGAAAAATCGAACGTTGCAAGAAATGAGTAGAACTATGCTAAACGAACATCAAGTTCCCCAAAAGTTTTGGTGTGATGCCGTTGCTACCGCGACCTATGTGCTTAACCGTGTCCTAATTAGAAGTATCCTATATAAGACACCCTATGAACTTTACCGTGGTAGAAAACCTTCCTTAGCTCACCTGAAAGTTTTTGGTTGTAAATGCTTCATTTTAAACACCAAATCCTACTTAACCAAATTCGATGCCAAAGCCTATGAGGGAGTGTTCCTAGGTTATTCTTGGAATAGCAAAGCCTATAGAATCCTAAATAAGGAGACCATGGTAGTAGAAGAATCCTTAAATGTTAGCTTTGACGAGAGTCCTCCCAAACCGAGTGCACCCTTAGCAAATGACAATGTTTGTGAAGGAGATGTCTTAGCCCAACAACTTAGTACCTTGGATTTAGGTACCCAACCTTCCACAAATAATATTGAAACTAGTGATGCCCCTCCTTGTTTTATTCCACAAGGTGTAGATGATCCTAATCTTAGAACCGCTCGAGGCCATCCCGTAGATCAAATTATAGGTGACCTAAACCAAAGGACAACTAGATCACAAATCCATACCCATTGTGCTTTCCATGCCTTTATCTCAACCATAGAACCTAAAACCATAGATGAAGCTTTAGGTGATGAGGATTGGATAATGGCCATGCAAGAAGAGTTGAACCAATTTACTAGGAATGATGTGTGGGACTTAGTGCCTAGCCCTAGTAGTCAAACCATTATTGGCACAAGATGGGTCTTCCGAAATAAGGTAGACGAGAACGGTGGAGTCACACGAAACAAGGCACGTTTAGTTGCCAAGGGGTACAGTCAACAAGAAGGTATAGATTATGACGAAACCTTTGCACCAGTTGCAAGGTTGGAGTCTATTCGAATGCTTCTCGCTTTTGCAAATGCTAAAGATTTTAAATTATTTCAAATGGATGTTAAAAGTGCTTTCTTAAATGGTATTATAAATGAGGAGGTATACGTTTCTCAACCTCCCGGTTTTGAAAATTTTGAAAATCCGACACATGTTTATAATTTAAAAAAGGCGCTTTATGGTTTAAAGCAGGCTCCGCGTGCTTGGTATGATAGATTAAAAACCTTTTTAATTTCTAGTGGTTATATTATGGGTAAAATTGATAATACTTTATTTGTGAAATATGTTCAAAATGATATTGTGGTTGTGCAAGTATATGTTGATGATATTATTTTTGGTTCCACTAATGAAAAATTGTGTAATGAATTTTCTGCGAAAATGACTAGCGAATTTGAAATGAGCATGATGGGAGAATTAAAATTCTTCTTAGGATTGCAAATAAAACAATGTGAAACTGGTATTTTTATTAGTCAATCTAAATATTGTAAAGATATGTTGAAAAAGTTTAACTTTGAAAATGTCAAACCCGTTGAAACTCCAATGACCACAAATTTGCAATTATCTCGTGACGAGGAGGGAAACGATTTTAATGAAAAGATTTATCGTGGTATGATTGGTAGCTTGTTATATTTAACTGCTAGTAGACCTGATATTATGTTTAGTGTATGTTTATGTGCTCGCTTTCAATCTTCACCTAAACAAACTCACTATGAAGCTGTCAAGCGTATTTTTCGATATTTACGAGGTACTACTAATCTTGGCTTATGGTACGCAAAGAAACCCGAGTTAGAAGTAACGTGTTTCGCCGATTCCGATCTTGGTGGATCTATTGTTGACCGAAAAAGTACTAGTGGGGTATGTGCCTTTATAGGCCTCTCACTTGTATCTTGGTTCTCTAAGAAACAACAATCCGTAGCGTTGTCTACTACCGAAGCGGAATATGTAGCCGCCGCAAGAGCATGTGCTCAAGTTCTTTGGATGAAACACACACTTACCGATTTTGAAGTACACCTAACCAAAATTCCAATTATGTGTGATAACTCAAGTGCTATAAACTTAAGCAAAAATCCCGTGCTACATTCTCGTACCAAACATATTGAATTGAGACATCACTTTTTACGAGATAATGTTCAAAAAGGCCAAATCGTGCTTGAAAAGGTTGATTCGGAAGATAATTTGGCCGATATTTTCACAAAAGCCCTTAACAAAAAGGCGTTCTTTAAATTAAGGCTTGGTTTAGGCATGCTTGAGTATAACCCTTGATAAATACTAACTCTCAAATATTTCATCTTTTGAGGGGGAGCATCTTTCGAGGGGGAGCATAAGCGATTTTCTTAAACCCTTTTTGCTTCGACAAAAGGGGGAGAGAAACCGAGTATGCTCTCGTGTTTAGCGTTGTGTTTGTCATCATAAAAAAGGGGGAGATTGTTGGTGCAAGTGTACCCAGCTTTAAATATTGTGATATATTTTTGGTACACATAAAATCACATCTCTATATTTATTTTGATGATTACAAAACACACCGCATTATTTGTTATCTAATATTTTATCTGAGTGTGCAGATATTTAAATGATCTCGAATCATTTTATCTGAAGAATCCAAGACTGAAGAGTTTCGTCATTTTATTTTAAAATGATAAACACCCTAAAATAAAATACCACTTGGATTTTCCTAAACTGTTTTTAAATCAAAGATATTTAAAGTTTATTTAATATATATATATAATATATATATAAACGTATAAGATATATATATATATATATATATATATATATATATTATATTATTAAAGTTTGTCATCATTACCTTTTTATTTTAAAACTAAAGTTTTATTAAAGTTTATTAAAATAATTCTTTTAAGTTTTTGTCAAACTCAAAAATCTGATTTCCTTCCTTTTTACTATTCATCATTTATTGCAAAGTGTTTTCAGCCGTATGACCTCCAATGCTGCCATGCTCTCTTTGGCGAGGTGTCAGGCGGTACTTCATGTGTCAGTTGCAGTAGGAAGTTAACGTTGGAAGCTTCTCTATATATACCAGCTTCTCCTCAGCTTTCAATACACCAACTTCAGCATTTAATTTCTTCCTCAGCATTTGATCACTACTCTGCTGTTTCTTCTCTCAACTGTTATAATTTATAAAAATATTTTTGAGCAAGAATTCTTGAGTTGATAGCAGATTAAAATCTCTCGATTAGTTGAATCAGCAAAACAACTCAAGTGATCAAACTCTCTCTAAAAATCCAAGTGATTAATATTTTACAAGAGTGATTGTCATATTAAAATTATACCCTCTTGTAAGTGTTTGAATAGAGTGAGTGATCCATATAAATCTCTCATCTGAGTAGAGATATTCGTGACAATATTATTTGTATTAAGGTTTGTGTTTCTACCATAAAGAACACGTTCGTATTGGATCTCCGAGAAGTGTTATTTTCTCGAGGTGGACTAGCCAACTTTGTGTTTGGTGAACCACTTTAAAAATTCCGTTGTCAAGTATTCTCTTTCCCTTATCTATTTACATTTCCGCTGTGCATTTAAATTATATCTGTTTATATAATTGTTGTTTATTTATTATTTCTATACTCTGATTTATTTATACTGTTTCTGTACTGTATTTATTTATAAAAGAATTTTTTGAAAGTAAAAGATTTAAAATACAACCTTACCCCCCCCTAGGTTGTCTAACAAACACCAATAATGGGTTTCACCGATTCATTGACATTGAGTGTCTACCACCTAGTTCCACCGGGGGAAAAAGTGAACGAATGACTTCCTGATTGAACACTACCTGCAACTATTTGTTACACATATGGTGAGACTTGAATAAACTACTGTACCACATAATACCACAGAATATCACAATGTTGCACAAATCTTCAAACATATGCTTAAATAAACATCACCTACCGGCATACAACTTTATGAAAATTCTTATTTACTTAATCAGTGTACCACAAATTACCAAAAGAATTTCATATTAAATGGTGCATCAACATGCATTTGTATTGTTTTATTTGTAACATAACAGTATGTATCACACCGTTACACTACAACTTGTAATATGTTACATCATTTATTCTTCACTAAAATTTACAACAGTCATGATAAATATATTTCATCGTTCTACATATTAGAGTATCAAACATACCTGGATCAGTATCCACACCATGTGATACACTTTCATCCATCAAGTCAATGCCTTCATCCGATTCTTGATTACAAAAAACTTCGTCTGGTTTGTAGGGTGAAATACCAATATCAAAGTCATATGGATTATGCGATAAACTAATATCCATATCAGATCCTAACACTTCATCATATTCGACAGACAAAGAATTATCCGAAGCTACACTCTTTCCTCGATCCATCTAATCGCAAAGAGAACAAAGAAAAAACAGGAATAGTGTAAAACAATACATGTTCGTCCTCCAGGAAGCCAGAAGAAATTTGAAAGAATACTTCATACGAGATCTTATTCAATTGTAGGATATGCTTCAATATCAATTTGTTGAGATAATTTAGGAAATCAGATAAGTCTGATTTACACGCCATAATAAACTCTGTTATAAAAAATATCATATTCAATTTAATTTAGCAAATTACTAAAATATCATTCGAGATGCATGGAGTATATATAACCCATTAACATGATTTGGCCCACCAATCCATTTGCATGTAAACTGATAGTTTTATGTGTAAAGGTATTCACAATTTATGCAAGAAATTAAAAATATATATATATATATATATATATATATATGTGTGTGTGTGTGTGAGTGTTTGGATGGGGAATCAATTATTTTTCATACAAGTAGTATAAATTAAGCCTCATCTCTTTTGCTAGCTTGTTGGCTCACTTAGGGAATGGTGATAATGGAACTTGTCCATGTAAAATTAACAACTTAACTTTTTTTTGGATATAATGGAAGACGTCTTCGCAACTTACATATGATATAGTGGAAGACTTTTTCGTTGGGACTGAGATAATTGATCCGGTGCATCTCATTTTAATGTGTATTCATTTCTCATCTACCAAAGTTGAGATCCACTGATGGCATGAGCTACATATCTTCAAACACTTAGGGGATGTTTGCCGGTTGGTGAATGGTTTGGTGCAGAATGATTAAGAGGCTTTTATGATATAGTGCAAAATGAAATATGATTGTTTGGTAATTGATTAGAATGAAATCAAAGAGCTAATTGGTTAAGGGAGACTCATGATGCTAAATCATTCAGAGGGTTTTAGAACCATTAAGAGACAGATTTTTTTTTGCCAAACAGGATTTACCTCTTAACGATCCAGAGGTTGCCTCTTAATGGAACTATTAAGAGGTGTAATAACCCAACAAAAAAACAAAAGAGAGAAGGATTTTATATGTTTAGGGACCTAGTATGTCAAGTGCAAGAAGTTAGGGAGTTATGGTTGCAATTGTAAAGACTTTGCATGTAAATGAAAAGCCTTAACGGCCACCCACGTCTTTTGGCCCTCCATATGATCAAAAAACCGACGAAACCACCATGTATATAAAGGGGTTGAGCATGCAAGTATAGAGGCAAACATCATGTGTATGTATAGGGCATGATACCTGCAAGTGTAAGGCAAGTAAAGCGATCGAGAGAGGGAGTGCGCATAAGAAGGAAAAGACGGTGACGGTTCGGTGAATCGCAACGATTTCGGTGCTTCCCGGTAAGTGTTTTCTTTACTCGATCGGTGTGTTCATTTCATATAGATATCTCAGACCCGAACGAGATGTTTGGGGTCTCGATAGAGTGGTCTTGACCACCTATCGTGGTCAACCGGTACCACCGATGTCGGCGATGTGTGTTCTCGGTAAGCTTTTGTTCAAGCCTTGAGAAATTTAACGAAATAGTTTGGTTCGTCAAGCTACTGTAAGAAAATGGTACCTACTGGAGTTTAGTGTTAGTTAATTCATCCGGAGAAAAAAAAAAACGAAGCTTTTCGGAGTATTGATTGTAAGGTTTGCAAAGATGCAATATATATATATATATATATATATATGGTTCCCTTCTTTTGCTAACCAACCCATTGGTACTAACCGTGCTAACCAATTTGGATCAATAGGAATCAATAGATTTTCTTGGTTTTAGCAGTAATAATCTGATTTCATTAGGGGTAGTTTAGGGTTTTTATATTTTAATTATTTAATATATATTTACTTTCCTTTTATCACGTTAGGATAATTATGGTAGTTTCTTATTATCATGGTAGGATAATTATGGTAGTTTTCTATTATCTTGGTAGGATAATTATTATAGTTAGTGTTTTTTTAAAGATTAACCTTAATCGTTTTCTCGTTCCTAAATCCTAGGATTGTTTATGTGCACATATAAAAGAGATAAGGATTAGGGTTTGCTTCATAATTCATACGAGGCTCTCTCTCTCTCTCTCAGTTTTCTTTCGTTCCAAAATTTCCTCTAAAACAAATTAGGGTTTTCTCTATTGTTCTATCTTCAAATCTCTTGAAGATAAATCTGTGTGATGCGTTATGCTAGAAGAGTTCTTATGTCAGTATGAGAGATTGAGTGTTATTGTAGTGAGTTTTCTGTTGTAATGTCTGTTTTCATTTAATACAAGTTTGGTTTAAGAATTTCTACAGCTTTCTTCTTCCTCGTCAGGTTGCCATTCCATCAAACATTTTCCTCAACTTGCCTCACTTCTCGTTTCCCTCTCTCTCCCATATGTACCTTTGGCTTTAGCAGGTGGCCATAACTATGGCGAAGCTCTAAGCAAAAGCATTATGTTCTTCGAAGCTCAGAGATCTGGTTATCTTCCTGGAAATCAAAGAGTGAAATGGAGAGGAAATTCTGGACTCTTCGATGGCAAGGCCAATGGGGTACGTAATTTTACTAATTATGATTCTGATTTTCGCAATTATTTCAAGAAATTAAACTGGAAATCTGGAAACTCCTCAATGGGGTTACGTAAATTCACTAACTCTGCTTCTGATCTCGCAATTCTTTATTGAAATTAAACTAACTTCACTAATTTTGCTTCTGATTTCGCAACTATTTGATGAAATTAAACTGGAAATCCCTCAATGGGGTTATGTAAATCCAGTAATTCCGCTTCTGATTTCACAATTATTTACTGAAATTAAACTGGGAATCTGGAAAATTACTCAATCAGGTATTATCGTGTTCTAATTGATTTGAATTTATTTGTAAAATTTTTGAAGGTGGATCTGGTGGGAGGGTATTATGATGCACAGGGGATGATGTGAAATTTGGGCCTCCGATCGCTAGTTTCGTTGAATAGCTTCAATTCGGTTTTCTTTTCGTGTAGCTTCGTTATTCAGTATAACTGTTTAGGTGTTTGTGTGTTTTTTTTCTTATTTTGGCCATCTCTTTCGTTATTCAGTATATCGTTTTGGTTTACGAAACACAAACATATCTGTTTTTTTAAAAAATCGATATACACACACAGATTTCATACCAACAGATCTGTTGTTTTTAAATGGGTACACAGATCCGTTTTTAAATCAATATACACACTCATGGTATCAATCTGCTGGTTTTGGTTTACGAAAAACACACAGATCTGTTTTTAAAGCAATACACAGATCTGTTTTCTTTTTTAAAATCGATATACACACACATCCACAGATCTGTTTTTTTAAAATCGATATACACACATCCACAGATCTGTTTTTTTTTAATCGATATACATTAGTATTCTTTAGGAGGCTAGACTCAGTCGAAGGAGTTTCTTGGGTTTCTTCTCAGATCTGTGCGTATAAGAGCATCTCCAACGGACAGGCAAATCCCCATTTTTGCCGGTCTCATGCCTCCAACCGACAGTCAAAGTTAAAAAAAATGCCGGCCTGAAGTTTTGAACTGCAAATATGCCGTGTGGTTTTTTTTTGCCGGCCTCACACCATTTGTTGGGCCCACCAATTTGTAATATTTAATTAATAAAAAATGTAATATTTGGTGTTTTTAAAAATTATAAAAGTAAATAGTAAATAAAATATGTTATTTTAAGGTGGAGTCCACAAATTGGTGTTTTTGGTGTGTTTTTTTTGTGTCAAGGTTGGAGATGCTCTAACAAACAGATCTGATTGTTTCTGATCATTTCTTTTTGTTCTAGTAATAATAGAGACTAGTGATCAATCGATGATCTCCTAGTTTCGATTTGAGTTTTGATACTTAGATCTGTTTGTTCAAAGTTCTGTTTGCAAAATTGACACAAAACGTTCATCTCGGCTGTTTTTTCGATCTAAGTGATACATAGGTCGTGGTTTGTTGATGCAAGTTCTCTTAAATCATTACCGATCTGTGGTTTCTTTTACAAATCTGTGATTACAGATCGAGTGAGCTTTGTGATTTCGGTCTTTAAGGTTTTGTTTGACACCCTATTAGACATGGCTCGATTGCCTTGTCCATTTAGACATGTTATCCGGACCTGTTGCCCTTAAGGGGGCTATTTGGCAAGCTCTTATTCCTCTATTGGTTTATTTTGTTTGTTTCTCCAAATCTGGTCCTTAATCTCAGATTTTGTCCGTTTATTTTACGCTCTCTAGACCTAGTCCGTTTCTCAGATCTGGTCCGGTTTCTTTTTCTTTGTTTGTATTGTCCAGACCTAGTCCATTTTCTCAGGTCTGGCCCTCTCTTTTTCTTTTGTATTACAGATCTTCTGGTCCGGGTTCTCTTAGATCCTACTGTTTAATATACCTGTTCTATTTTACTTGTACTCTTTTGGAGAACAATTCCTTTATTCTATTTAGTTATCTTGGCTAAACACTACTTGTGCTTATGTCCAAGATGGTTTGTGGACCCTGAATTGCTAGAAGCACCGTAAGTCTTCTTTTTACCTTAGCTCTATTTTTCCGCTGTGCTTTCTCTATTTTGCTCTATTGTGCTGGCAAGAAGTGCTCTGTAAGTTCTCTCTTTCTTTTGTTAATGTTCTGGTCCTCTCTTATCTGCCCTATCTGTTCTCTTGTGTGGTTTGAGTTTCTTGACTTGTTGTATATTGTTGTGTGTAGAGCCAAATATGTTAAAGATGAATAAGAGCATCTCCAATAGCTATGCTAAAATAAAAAAAAGGGATTTTAGCAATTTTTGCTCCAACAGCTATGCTATCATGTATGCTGAAATAGAGAAAAGATGAGAAAGAAGGTAAAAATCTCTAAATTTGGAGAAATTTTCTTGTATGCCAAAATTAGAGAAAAAGAGGAAAGACAAATTATATTTTATACTTTCTACCAATAAAAGACGTTGAATTAAAAAGTTAAGAAGAGAGAAATAATATTTTATTAATGTAATAATTATTTTAATATTTTAATTAATACTAAAATTTTTAAAACAGAATAGTTGTTTGAGATGGAAACGATCTTTTTTTAAAATTTTTGACTTCTGATGTTCTATTTTTGAAAAAATATACCAAGGGGTGAATCCTATACAAGGACTAGCGGAACGGGTTGGATCATAGGACGATGGGTAGGATTAGGAGAACTGGGGATAATACTATGGTGGTGACTGGCGGTGATTGCAAGGGGTGATTCCTATGCAAGGACTAGCGGAACGGGTTGGATCATAGGACGATGGGTAGGATTAGGAGAACCGGGGATAATACTATGGTGGTTGACTGGTGGTGACAGGCGGCAGACTGGTGGTTGACCATCTAGGACTGGTGGTTTACCATTGGTGTTCCTAAAAACAATGAGGGAAATATAAAGAACAAAGAGAGAGACTAGAGAGAATTATAGAAAGATGTTTTTATTTCTGGTACTCTTTGAAACCCACACTATTGCCATCACCTTCAATGCTTGCAAACTGTTCACTTACCTGTTGCAATGCCAGTTTGAGCATGTTCCTAAGGAGTCTAAACACCTCTTTACCCTCTTCCAATAGTTCCTCCCAGCACATCAATGGGTCCAAAGATTACACATAAGCCAAAAAACTTATGTGGTGATCTTCTTCAAAAGGCCCTGCTCTTTCTTGCTTGCCGCAGCTGTTGGTGGTGAACAATCAATCTATGGTTTATCACTTCCCCACGTCGTTTATCCACACCTGGCATGATATGATATCAACCCCTCCAACAGAATGTTTGAAATACGCCTACGCCATACTCAACAGTTACTGGATTTACGACATGCACTGATAAACGCAAATCGTGTTGTCCTCGAATCTGTCCCAGTTGCAGTCATAGAAGGAAAAGAAAAATGGCCAGAAGGACATCTTGATATAGTCTTATGGGATGAGACACTCTGTCAATGGTTCCGTACTCATCTTGCGAAAAATATTGACTCCTCTGATGACGATTTCGATCTGGATGATGACCCAGATAGCTACTATTATCTCGGAGATGATAATGATTACGATCCATATGAAGACGACCCGTCTCACCCAGACTCACGTTGGAAATAGTATCCCGAGATCCAAGAATCAGCTCAGACGTCATCTTAATAATTATTTAAGCGTTGTCTTAATAATTATTATTTCCTATCCAATATTTATTTTTCAGTATTTCGTTTTAAATAAATGTTTGTATAAAGGAAGTAACTTATCACTTTCAAGTGATGTAAGTGCTTACCTCACTTTGCATTATTAGTAGTGATGTAAGACTTATGTCATGCTTATGTAAGTATGTCTTTTTCTTGCCTATAAAAGGAAGGCTTCCCATCACTTGTAAATCATCCCTTGAAAGAAATAAAAACATTTTTTTATAATTTTCTCTAGTCTCTCTCTTTGTTCTTTATATTTCCCCCATTGCTCTTAGGAACACCAATGGTAAACCACCATAGTATTATCCCCAGTTCTCCTAATCCTACCCATCGTCCTATGATCCAACCCGTTTCGCTAGTCCTTGCATAGGTTATTATATATTTAAAAAACTTAAATGAAAATTAATTAGAAAAGGGTGATTATAAATATATACCTAATCTACTTGTTAGAATATCTACAACAAATTTCTCAAAAAAAAATTAAAATCAAAATCAAAATCAAAATAAATTATATTTATTTTGGTTCTCCATTTTATTATAATTATTGCCTAACTCACTCGAATTATCAACTAAAAGTATTACAATGGATGGATTTTTGTTTAAGTTTTGTGTTTCCTGTTGGAACTTAGTTGAGATGTGAGAAAACTAGTACCGCATAGGAGTCAAAACAAAGTATAGACCACTTAATAAACTCCAACAATTGAGCATTAAATGGATCATTTAATTGCTTGGGCCTTGGAATGTGGTGTTCCTGGTGGGCTTCTTTGAAATTTTTTATATATATATATATATATATATATATATATATATATAGGGTCAGGTTAAGGGGAAAACCTCAAATAAACGGAAAACTGAGGAACACCCTGGTGGCCTTCCATCTGGACGGTATGCACTTGTGCATGTAACATGCATTTGTGCATATATGCACAAATGCATAATGCACTTGTGCATAAAACCAAAAATCAACATAATTTATCTGTATGCACAAGTGCATACCGTCCAGATGGAGGGCCACTAGGGTGTTCTTCAGTTTTCCGTTTTTTTTGAGGTTTTTCCTTGAACCTCCCTCTCTCTTTCTCTCCCTCTCTCTCTCTCTCTATATATATATATATATAAACGGGTTGGGTTAGGGTTAGGCATTCTCAAACCCGTTTAACTTTGAACCCGACACGACACGTTTGTCAGGTCTAATTTCAACCCATTTAAGTAAACGGGTTGACACGACACGACACGAAAATTAAACGGGTAAGGTCAGGGTCAAAAATTTCAACTCGAAAATATATATATATAATAAGTTTTGATGCTTTGGATTTTTAATGTTTTGAATTTGGTTATAACTTATAAGTATGAACTATAAAATTTAGATTTCTAATGCTTTTATTTGAATTTTGGATTTGTAATTTTCTTGTGATATTTTTATATTTAACTTTTAGTTTTATAAATGTTAAACGGGTTAGGTAGGTCGGGTTAGGGTTAGGGTTAGGCATTCTCAACCCGTTTAACTTTGAACCCGACACGACATGAAAGTTATGTTGAGAAGAGTAAGAAACACGTTAAGAGGAGATGCATCGAGATAATATGCATCGGATCAATCCCTGTAGGGTGCGTTTGGTACGGTGGACAGCGTAGGACAGGACAGGATAGAACACACTTGTACCATGTTTGGAGTGACCATATATGGAACAGAGTGGAACTAAGTTGGACAACCATGGGACACGTGTGTCCCCTCCCTCCCCCTGGAACTAACGCTGTGTTCTTGAAACTCATTTTAGGAAGGAAAGGAAGGGAAATGGGTGGAAAGAAAAAAAACTCGTGTTCTCGAAATTTTTTTAGGAGAGAAAGGAAAGGAAACGGAAGAAAAATAATGATGAGTTTTCTTCCAAAACTTTCCTCCCAAATGTGGGAGGAAAGGGAAGGAAAGGAAAGGAAAGAAATTAAAAGAACTTTAAAAAAAATACTGAAATTATTAAAATTACAAAACTACCCAATATTTCCTTATAAAAGATATATATTTTTAAGGGTATATTAGTAAAATTGATATATTTCCTTTCCTTTCTCTCTTGTTCAAGAACACGCAAATTTTTTTACTTTCCTTTCCTTTCCTTTCCTTCATTTTCCTTTCATTTAACAACACAAATGAAAATATTACTTTATTTTCCTTTCTTTTCTCTCCCTTTCTCTTCCATCCATTTCCTTTCTTTTTCTTTTTCTCCAGATTAGAGAACACAGCGTAAGTGGAACACACTCTCATTTGACCAATCTACCCTCACCCTTCTCTCCTCCTAAAAAATCAGCTTCTCTTCTCCTCAAAATCTGCTTCTCTTCACCCACGACCCTCCTGAAATCCAAAATCAGAATCTGCATCTGCTTCTCTTCTCCTCAAAATCTGCTTCTCTTCACCCACGTAATACCATAGCCAATTCCAATTTCCAATTTCCTTCCAACCCATCATCATCTATCAGATCATCTCTCTCTCTCTCTCTCTCTCTCCACCCCCTCAAGCCTGTCAACTTGTGAACAATGACGGGTGGCTCTGTGGCGGTTATTGGCGGAACTCCACCGCCTCTTCAACCATTAACCCCTAACATATGTTCTCCATTCCTACCCTAAAAAGATCACCTTTTAACACCCTCAAACTGGGTAACCCTTCTTCTTCTGTTAATCCCACTTTTCTACTGAAAAAAAGATCAAGAATCAGACCAAATCCTGCTCTAGATTCCGACATTCCCAACCCTCTTCACCAAGAAGACAATGGCCAAGAACAGGTACACGATTAAAGATTCTTGTTTGATCAAGTTGTTGTCTTTTTGGTGTGTGTTTTGTAACTAATTCAAACTTGTTTGTTTTCTGGGGTTTAAAAGATAAGCAAAAAGAACTTACAGCAATGTGATTCTTTGATTAAAGATTCTTGTTTGATCAATTTGTTGTCTTTTTGGTGTCTTGTAACTAATTCAAACTTGTTTGTTTCTGGGGTTTCAAAGATAATTTAAAGAATCTATAGCAATGGGATTCTTTGGTTAAAGATTATTGTTTGATCAATTTGTTGTCTTTTTGGTATTTTGTAAGTTGTAACTAATTCTAACTTGTTTGTTTTCTGGGGTTTAAAAGATAAACAAAAAGAACTTACAGCAATGTGATTCTTTGATTAAAGATTCTTGAATGATCAATTTGTTGTCTTTTGTTGTTTTGTAACTAATTCAAACTTGTTTGTTTCTGGGGTTTCAAAGATAAGTAAAAAGAATTTACAGCAATGGGATTATTTGGTGTTAAAACACTAAACATCTTACTAGGGGTAAACTGGTCATTTAACATGTCTTGTTCTGTTCTGTCCAGTTCTATCATCTGCGTACCAAACGCACCCGTAGCGAACCTGATTAATAGGTAAGTTTGAGATTAAAAGTGGCTACAAGTCCATATCTCTTCTTATCTTCTCATCTTAACTCTTCTTCTCACACGATCCTTCGTCTATACATATACACACATAAATTAAAGAAAGACAAATTGAAGATGAAGGACCGAAGAAGAGACCTCCATAATTTTGCGTTTGCTCTTTCTTGTTATTCAATAATTCATTCTCTCAAATAAAGAGGCTAAAGAAACAAGAAAGGGATCTTAGCATTTTGTTTCCAAGTTGCATTAGCTAAAGTAGATCTATAATCTTTGAAATATGATTCAAATAACCCATATTCAATTCTTCCTTTTTAACTATTCAATAAAGCCTTGGCTTTAGTTTACAATATTATCTACAACTTTGTTTGCGTGTCTTTGTTCCTGGGAAGTAGAAGGATTTAATAGCAGGGACAAAAGAAGGAGAAGCTATGGATCGTTATTTGTAGCAAAGAAAGAAGATAATAATATTCATTACTCAATTCTTGTATATTCTAGACTGACGTTTGTATCATTTTTTGTTTCAATCCAGGGATCAAATCACAAAAGGATGATTAGACGGTTTAGACTGATGTTTTGGATTAACTGAGTGTTGATCTTTACCCCATTGCTTCAAAGCTTGTGTCAAGGTCTGTTTGGAATCTACTCTTTTACTTCAACTGACAAGTGATGAATATGAATGAAATGTTTGTTAATGGATGCATACTAATTAGGAAAAAATGAATAAATTTAAAATGTATGTAATATTTAAAAAATAATTCATATATAGAGCGGTAGTAGGGTTTTACATCTTTCGAAACTCAACTTTAACACTCCTATCATCAATACTGCTAACCGAGAACTCTGCATTGTCCCCATCCACCAACCTTGCCCCGTCTATTAAGTTACGACAACTTGTGAACATAAATTTGTTGTTTCTACATTTTAACACACCCGTGGCAATGAATCTTGTGGCTGCCACGTCGTTAAAAAACGCCTCCAGTTTTAGTCTTCCTTCATAAACTTCATTTGTTTGATGCGCACCAATATATAGTAGTTGTTAAATGTTCTATGGTACTTCTCTTCGGCAAAATTATATGTCCTTTATTGCTTGTGTCGGTCTCTGTGAGCTTTTTGACTATTGAATGTAAAAATACCTACATGCATAATATAGTCATGTGAGGCTTAGGTGCCTTTTGTTTTTTAAGAGGTTTGAAGTCTGAAGTCTTGTTTCACTTCTGATTTATAAGAGGTGGTGCTGAAGTCTGAAATCTGAATAATAAGATTGTTTGTTTTTGTAACATCTGAAGTCTGAATCTGAAATTAATTATATTATCATATATTTTTATTATTAATAAAATTAAAAGAAAAAAGGCTTCTAGAAGCCCAAATAGAAAGGGCCCAAAACGCCATAAGTGTTATTCTAAAGCCTATGAAAACCCTAGAAACCTAAACTCATCAAACATCGTCTTCTTCATCTTCACAACAAAACCCTACAAAACCTCATCAGATCCAAAAATGTTGATTCCTCCAAAATCATCTCCCATTCTGCTTCTCATAATTCTAACCCTCACCCCCAATTTCATCTCCACCACCGCCTCCGGCATAATCTCCGACCTCCACTCCCTCCAATCCCACTTCCCGTCCGGCGTCATCCACCTCAACGAGACTCTCCTTCGCCGGATCTTCACTTCCGGCGACAGATCCTTTCACTTGATCATCTTCTTCGACGCCATCCAACTCCATAATAAACCAGAACCCAATCTCAAAACCATCAAAAAAGAATTCAAACTCATCGCCACATCTTTCTTAATCAACAACCGAAACTCCTCATCTTTCTCCAAAATCTATAACCCTAGATGTTTTTCTAGGGTTATAGATTTGCTTGTTGATTTGGGTTTCATTTGATACACCACCAGTTTAATCGTTCCTTTGAATTAGGTTTTTCAGAGTTTGGATTGTCACTTGTTGTTTAAGAGGATTTTCAGCTCTTATTTGTAAAAAAAATCAAACAGTCTGAAATGGCAAATGTTTGACCGAATCAGACTTCAGACACATTCAGAGCTAATTTTTAAAAAACAAACAGCCCCTTAATCATTTGAGTATCGAATGTAAATAGCTTTCATTTTCAAATGTCATGCCATTCCTACGGTTCAAGATCATGCGGAAATCTGCATGCAAACTCCAACACGTACTAATGAAGGAAAAAAGGTATGAATCTGTCGATCGAGTGACAGCCATGATCCGAAAACAAACAGCGATTAGGATGAAAATAAATTAAACATATATACCTTGGATTCGCCATACTTAATTTCAGCATCGGTGATAAGTTTCCACTAGCTTGGTTGTTTTGATCTGTGTTCCTGGATTGCTTGGTGTGATTGTGGCTTTGGTTCATTATATAAATAATGTTTTAGAGGCAACTGGCAAGTGATGAATGAATGAATTGTTTGTTAATGGATGCCTACTAATTTGGAAAGAAAAAAAAACGAATAAATTTGTAATGTATCTAATATTTAAAAAAAGAAAAATAAAAATGTTTCTTACTCTTCTCACCATAACTTTCATTCTCACCAAAAACCTAACAATACACACATAATTGTACAACATACAATTGAATGCAAACTTCCATACTGTTAAAAGGTAAGTGTTATTTGACCAATCTTGTCACCATTCTAATTATTGTTTTGTTTGTGTGTTAGTTTCAGAAGTTTAGGGACCAGTTTGAGCTATTACTTATAGATGGAGGATTCACGGGCTGCGCTTCACTTGTTGATATCATTGGAGGGTAGCGAAGCAATTTAGGAAGTCTTCAGGGGTCAAACTGCAATTAGAAGATTTATATATAAATGAATGTGTTTATTGAATAATCAGATTAGAATTCATTTTTTCAATTCTCAGTTTAGTTTTCTCTCACTTTCTCTCTCTCTGAGATTTAGGGTTTCATTTGTTAGTGTTCATCTACAAATCTTTTGAAGATGCTAGTTTAGACTACTGATTTGTACACGTTTTGTTGTAATCTTTTGGTGTTGTAAATTTGAAGACATACTACTAAAACCACATCACGATTCAAATCATGTGAACACCAAGCAATCAAAATTAATAATTAGGAAAAATTTAGATTTCAAAAATAGAACAATTGTACTAATTATGCATGTTGAACAAATAAGATTTTGGTTGAACGAAGAAAAATGAATAAACCAAAATTTAACTCATGTCAAGCAACATAACAACAAAA
This sequence comes from Saussurea involucrata, assembly GCA_033807775.1. NCBI lineage: Eukaryota > Viridiplantae > Streptophyta > Magnoliopsida > Asterales > Asteraceae > Saussurea > Saussurea involucrata. Next base: position 126,155,685 of record CM066324.1, on the reverse strand, counting down.
CACAAATCCCAGATCAAGAAACTTTGAATGCATCAAAATGATTGTTCTGCTCGTATTTAACAACAATGAGTAATATACATTTAACTAGCGCAATCCACACAAAACCTTAAACGAACTTACAATCTATCAACAAATAATTGAATAAATTGAAAGGAAACCATGGCAAAACATACAACAAAACACAAAAACCTAGATCGGGAAACTTCAAATCCATGGTAACATATATACAAATACGAATCCATCATACAAAACAGTAAATGAGTGACTAACCAAGGATTGCAGTATGGACCAACAAAGCATAGATGAAGACTGCATCTTCATCACTATAACAGTAATCAGATGCATTTGATTTTAATTGGCTTCCTAGATAGATTTAACAAACTGGATTTTCGACAATCCTTCCATCCCTAGTTGTTAGTCTAGGCGATGAACTATATGAGTAAGTTGGATACACACAATTGTAGGTAACAATATCAAGTGAATGAAGAACTAGACCGGTAGAACATTATCAATGAGCGATTTTGAAATTTTTATTAAGAATGAGTATGAAATCGTACCTGAAATTGTTACCTTGATGTGAACTTAGGCCGAGAGTAATGGTGGTGGTCTTCGGTCGATGTCAACGAGAAACAGAGGGGGATCTGTCGATTTCACAGAGAAAAGGGGGAGGGGAATTTTATCATATGTTTGGCAAACAAATTAATATATTTAAAAACAAAAACCTGGAAAGATGTTAAAACGAAAGATAAAATGATGATACAATTGAATGAAAATGATGAAAGAAAACTTTCGAAGACAAAATGAAGGTCGCACGTTCATCAGGCGGGCGCTGCAAGCCTGCAATGAGACGACGACGATACCTCCTGCACTGGAGATGACACTGAAGCACTGATGATGTTCCAATTGGATCTGCAATTGCGATCTAGACGATGATTCCAAGGCATTGCCGTCTAGGGTTTAGTGGTCCTAACTTTTGACTTGTAAATCGAGAACTCAGTGTTAACAAATGAAAAGGAAACTACTGGGAAAAGAGAGGAAGCCATTCCTAGTTCAGGAACAGATTATGAAGAAGATGAACAACAATGGCGAATTGACGACGGATGTAGGTGATTTCACAGAGAAACGAGAAAGGGGTTTAGTCGATTTTACAGATAAAGGCGAGATGATGCTTATTTTTTCAATGAACATTTTTAATTTTGGAAAAAATTTAGGAGGGAAAAAAGGAAATAAAAAAGAGAGGGAAAATAAATTTATAAATATTAATTGTTTTAACTTACATTGGTTTTTAAATGATAAATTAATAATTAACTTAATCTCATTTTTATTTAATTTTTCACTTTTAAATAATAATTGGTCTAGCATTATTTTACTTTTTAATCTTAACAATAACTTTTAAATACTAATAATTTACGAAAAATCTTAGTAAATAATATTTTTGATTTTCTTTTTGAATTTCATATCGTTTTTAGTTTTCAACTTTTGGATAATTTCAATTTATTTTATATTTTTCTACAATTTTAAAGGTTAAGTGAAATATGTATGTAGTAATATATGTAGATATAGGAGATAGATCAAATGCAAACCACTTTAACTTTGTAAACCATGCAAACCATCGACACAATTGGGGCCGTATATATGTTTTAGGACACTAAAATCTACATCAAAGGCTTATGTAATCAATCAATTTAGTGACTTCTCCTATTCCCTCCTGTCTAATCAATTTCTCGTGTTGTGTTGTATATGTATTTATTTTAAGACGATTTGTTGTTTTTATGTGTGTGTATATATACACACACACACATGAATCGTGTGGACTTATCTTTGGTTCTAACATTATGAACTATAATATCGTGGCAATATTCATAGATTTAAAAATTGTTGAAACCACATAATAATATCCTATCAATGGTAAATGCTTCATTCAAGGTCTTCGATTCGTGCAATTACTATCGTGTTGTATGCGATTATTGAACCGATCCCGAGCTATCGCGTTTCACAACTCATCGGGACCAACCAAATCCGAATTCCCACATGTTAATTAGCCTCTATTTCCACAAATGAATGTGTTTTAAGTATTGTTGAACTCAATATTTTGGTCATATGTATGGATGCATGAAATATGGGACCTATACAGCTCCCAATAAGGTTTGATGCTACTACTGTGGGAGTGTGTGTTTTATTTCTAATTAATTATGAAATAAATAATTAAATAAGAAAGTAGATAAAATAAACCATCTTATTTTTTTGTGTCATTTCAGCTTAGAAAGTGGGAAAATGCAGGTGGAGAAGAAGAAGAAGAAAGAAAAAGAAGAGAATCAGCATGGATGGGGGAAAAGGGTTGTGTTTCCAAGATTTACAAAGATTCCAAGATTTCATTAATGGATATGAGTTCTGTTTTTTCCATTGGTTCTTCCAATGTCTTCAAGATTCAGTTTAAGCTTTGTCTTCTTATTCATAAATAATTAATAAAAGTACATGGTTGGTTTAATTTGCCATGTTTTTTAATAAAACAACGGGAATCAGGGACAGACCAAGAAATTTTTTCATACAGTGACACCATATTTTTTATACTGTTTTTATTGACGTGTGTATCTTTTTACCAACGTTCAATATCGATCGATGTGTTTTTAGCCAAATTTCGGCGTTTTGAGTGATTTTTAAAGTTTTTGGCTTGATTTTAGGGATTTTTAAGTTTTTTTTATCTATTTTGAGAGACTTTTTCGGTATTCTTGATTGATTTCGGGAGATTTTTTTTGGTATTTTTGGTTGATTTCAAGAGGTTTTTTCGGTTTTTTGGTTGATTTCAAGAGTTTTTATGGTTTTTGGGTTGATTACGAGGTACGATTGCACTTCCAAATGAATACGATAGCACCTTCTAAAAGGATACAGTTGCACCTTCACAAAACCAAAAAAAATACACTTCGCCAAAGAAATAATACGGTGGCACGTGCCAATGTGTGCCCTTAGTCAGGTCCGTCCATGACCGCAATTGTATTTAGGGGATCGGTCGCATTTATGTATATCTCATCTCAAAAACTTTACTTTTAAGTGGGATGTACTAAGTCCGTTTGATCCGATTGGGTTTATGTGGTTGGTTCAATAATAATAATTTATAGTCTCCTAAAATAAGAGGTTTCAGGTTTTGTTCGGTTAAAATAATCTGGGTCATTCTTTATCAAGTTAAATGTGTGATTTTAGATAGGGCCCTCAAAATTTTAGGCCCAAGTTTACATTGTTTAGGCCTTCCATCTATAAATGCAAACCTATAACTTATCTTGGTATCTCTTTAATTTCTATCAAAAGATAAAATTAATAGGTCTTATATCACCTCTATAATTTGTACATATATAGATATTTTTGTTATCTCATTTTGCAATGAAATCAAATGTTCTAGAAATAACAGGGTCTTCAAAAAGATTAAAACGTCCCTAAACTTGATACTATCAATTTTAGTCATGAATTGCACCAATCTTTTACAAGGGGAAACTTTTACCAAGTTCAAGTATGTAGTCATGAACAAGAGGTATGGGTTCTATTTTAGTAGTTGGTCAAATGTCAATATAATGTATGATCATCACAATCTTTCCTTGACAAACTATATTTTGAGTCGCACCGATTTTTTTTTAGAAAATACAATATTATGTTCAGGTATATATATTAATTGAACGAGATGTATGGATTTTCTTTTGGAAAGGAGACGACACTTCTGACCGTAGAGAACTAGAGATAATGGGTTTTGTTTTGTTAATCAGCCATCATTTATACATAAGCAATTACTATTGAATTTGTATTTTTAGTTAAGATTTAACTAGGCTTGTTCATTTGATTGAGACTTTTTATTATAAAGAAAATGTAAGTTTGAAAATTATCTTTATTTATGTATTTTAATGAAATAAATAGACACAATTTTAAACAAAAAAAGATTTAAAAGTTTGACCTTCCAATAGCTAGCAGAGGACAAATAGGTCAAGAAAATAATGAGGACCAAATTTAGCAACATATACTAATTGACAAATTATATAATTTATATTTTCAAGAAAAAACCTTAATTTATTATTAAAAATAATTAAATATACACATGTATATTTTAATGATAGTGGTACTTTTTTTAATGGAGAAAAACAAGAGAAGTTTGACTTTCCAAGAGAAAAACAATGGACAAAAAGGTCAAAGGAAAAATGGAATCTTCTTCTAATCCAACACAACACACAACTCAAAGATTTAATTAATTTTGTCTCTAAGTATGTCTGTCATCTTACTCACTAATCAATATTAATTCACTCCCCTGTACAAAAACCATATTCACATATTATATATGTAAACATAGTAATTTTCCTTTTTTTACCGTGGGTTTCCGGATCAGCCTACGTGCACCGACTAATCCTTGGGCGACCACAAATGGTCTGGAGTCATCGCAGGTGAACCTCCATGGCCACAAGGGCTTTGGCCTGGATTTGAACCCTGAATAGATGAGTTTCCATTACATCCCCAAGAGTTTTACCGGTACACCACAACCCAAGTGGTTTACTATTTTTCCTTTGGTTTCTTGTATAATTAAATTACTTGAAGGTGGTGATTGTAATTTATAAGTTATTTTATCTTATATTCATTAAACATTTTCTTATCACTAATCTATTAAGGCTGCGTTTGGTTGTAGGACAGGACAGGACATGACATGACAGAATAGGACAGAACAGAACAGAACAGAACAGCTGTCCAGCGTTTGGTAGAACATAACTAAACTGGACAGAACAGAACAGGACTGACAAAATGACCAATTTACCCCCAGTGAGTTATTTAGTGGTGGTGGTGGCGGTGGACCGGTGGTGGTGGTGGTGGCGACGGTGGTGGTGGTGGTGGCGACGGTGGTGGTGGTGGTGGTGGCGGTGGTGGTGGTGGTGGCGGTGGTGGTGGTGGTGGCGGTGGTGGTGGCGGCGGCGACGGTGGTGGTGGCGGCGACGGTGGTGGTGGTGGTGGCGACGGTGGCGGTGGTGGCGGTGGTGGCGGCGGTGGTGGCGGCGGCGGTGGCGATGGCGGCGGTGGTGGTGGTGGTGGCGGTGGTGGTGGCGACGGTGGTGGTGGCGGCGGTGGTGGCGATGGCGGCGGTGGTGGTGGCGGTGGTGGCGGCGACGGTGGTGGTGGTGGCGGCGACGGTGGTGGTGGTGGCGGTGGCGGTGGCGGTGGTGGTGGTGGTGATGGCGGTGGGAAACAAAGAAGAAGAAGAAGAAGAAGAAGGGGGTATTTTTGTCAAAAAACTCCTTGTTCCACTTAGTTCCATGGTTTTTGGTGGAACACATGTGTTCCATGTTTGTTCTACTTAGTTCTGTTCTGTTCCATCTTAAGTCACGCCAAACATGGGACAAGAGTCTTTGTTCTGTTCTGTTCCTGTCTTGTCCCATAACCAAACGCAGCCTAAAAGAACACTAAACATATACCAAATCAACACATGAAAGTGAAGTATAAGAAATAAAATATTTCACTATATAAAGTATGCAGTATTTAACCTTTTGATTAGTATTTTTATTAGGTTTTATATCAAATTAAACACAATATATAAAAACAAAGGCAAATTTACATTTTTAAAATATAAACCATCAAAATATAGTTTTTTTAAAGGGAAATTAATTAAAATCCCACAAGTTTGACCTCATGTTACCAAAATGCCACAAATCTCTCTAGGTTTACCAAAATGCCACAAAAGCCCGCAATGGACCCCGCGATCGCGGGCTTAGGCCCACGTGGCAAACTGTTTCGGCCAAAAGCCCCGCAGAGCCCCCCAACTTTGCCCGTGTTGGCAAGTTTGGTCCTTCGCGGCCCGCGGTGGTCCCCCACGGTAGGGCAGAAATTACATTTTTGGTCCTTTTTGTTTTTTTAGTCGCAAACTGCAGTTGGGTAAAAAAAAACTGGTGGTCAAAAGAAATTTTAGCAAAACCGAGCTACGTGAGCTGCATTCGTGTCCGCACACACGTTCGACGATTTTAGCTTACGAAATCGTAAATCGGCACCCGCCCTGCGCGCGGGTAGGTGTTGGAGTAAAACCATGCAAGGAGTTTGTCAACTCCTCACACTTCTTTCCTTATAAACCAAAGAAAGTTCACTCCTCCTTTCTATGTGGGACACCTTCCCACACCCAAATTGGTTTTTGCTAATTTCATGGTTTTTACTCAACTTTGAGCATCGATATCTCATTCACACATACTCCGTTTTCGACGCATTATATATCGTTTCGAAGCTCTCATATAGGAGAACATAAACCCACTAAGAGTTAATTATATATACTATATATATATATATATATTTAAATGTGTCCAAAGTTTAGTAATTAACTCTTCTTTTATATATAAAAACCATACTTTTACTAAATATATATATATATATATATATGTAAACCCTCTTCTTTTATATATAAAAACCATACTTTTACTAAATTTTGGACATATTTAAATATATATATATATATATATATATATATATATATATATATATATATATGTGGTGTATATAATTAACTCTTAGTGGGTTTATGTTCTCCTATATGAGAGCTTCAAAACGATATATAATGCGTCCAAAACGGAGTATGTGTGAATGAGATATCGATGCTCAAAGTTGAGTAAAAACCATGAAATTAGCAAAAACCAATTTGGGTTTGGGAAGGTGTCGCACATAGGAAGAAGGAGTGAACTTTCTTTGGTTTATAAGGAAAGAAGTGTGAGGAGTTGACAAGCTCCTTGCATGGTTTTACTCCAACACCTACCCGCGCGCAGGGGGTGCCGATTGACGATTTCGTAAGCTAAAATCGTCGAACTTGTGTGTGAGCGCGACCTGCGGACACGAATGCAGCTCCAAAATCTCGTGCTCACGCAGCTCGGTTTTGCTAAAATTTCTTTTGACCACCAGTTTTTTTTTTACCCAGCTGCAGTTTGCGACCAAAAAAACAAAAAGAACCAAAAATGTAATTTCTGCCCTACCGCGGGCCCATCGCGGATTCGCGGGGGACCACCGCGGGCCGTGAAGGACCAAACTTGCCAACAAGGGCAAAGTTGGGGGGCTCCGCGGGGCTTTTGGCCGAAACAGTTTGCCACGTGGGCTTGGGCCCGCGAACGCAGGGCCCATCGCGGGCTTTTGTGGCATTTTGGTAAACCTGGAGAGATTTGTGGCATTTTCGTAACATGAGGTCAAACTTGTGGCATTTTAATTAATTTCCCTTTTTTAAATATAGTTTTTTAATAATATATGAATTAATGTACCTTTTTAAATTCAATTTACTAAAATGCCATGCATACGCATAATACAACTTGGAAATGTCTTTATCATGCATGGTGACATGCATTTGACTTGTTGATTTCATAATTAAATATTTAAATATGAAGATAAAGTAAGGTGGGTCTACTGCAACATTCAGGAATCCTAAGGGGTTTTTGGCAATTAAAGTCAAAACCTAAAGGCAAAAGAGATGCTCCTACAAAGCTACCTTTCACTTATTTACACCTTTGGTCCTTAATATTAGGCCATCAGTACCCATCCCTCTATCTTTCAAAGATTTCATCTCCACATCAGCGCCACATCAGCTTTTCTCAATCCCCCACTCAATCCCTAAACACCCTTACCCCATTCTCTCAAACCCTTTTGTCACCTCATTTATTTTAATTCTTTTATTTATACATTTAATTATTTAACAAAATAAAAATATTTATATATTTTTAATAAATAAAAATAAGATAAATAATAAAAATAAAAATTCATACCATTCATTAAAAATAAAAATTACAAAATACAAAACACTACCAATTATGAAATTTTTGAATTTGCTCTTTTCTCGCTAAAGTAACCCTCAAAGCTTTTCCCGTAAGGTGATCATGCGGGGTCATGAAAAACTCGAAGTCTTTCTCAAATCGGTTTGAGCGTTCGATTTCGAGTTCTTGTTCCAACCTATGTCGTTCGAGTTTTGAGCGTTCGATTTCGAGATCGAGTTTTTTCATTTTGTATTCCATTGTATCATCAATCTTGTCGTTGAACGTCGTCAACAACTGAGTAACACTTTCGTCCGTATTCGCCCCGGACGTATTACTCGTTGATGTTTTTTTTGCCTTGTTTCTCCCGATGGGTCGTTGAATTTGCTCGTCATCGTCATCATCGGAAGGTTGGGTACGTTTTGAACCCCGCGATGAAGTTGTCGTCATCGTTGGAACGGCTCCCCATTTTGGACATTTTTTAGGACGTCCCAAGCTTGTTCGTGAGTGAAAGCAACTTTATGGCGTGCTAGATACCGTTCGTGTGCCGTTCGGGATATATCGGCCTCACTCATCCCGCTTGATCTATTATTGAGCAAGTTGTTGTAGATGCCGCCAAACCAATTAATTCTTTTATTGAGGTCGTTGAACTTGCTATTGAGTTGATGGGTTGATCTATAACCTGGTTCACGACCCATGCGAGTAAAGAACACATGCCCGATTCGGCCCAAAAAACTTCCTACATTTATGTAAAATTAAGTATAAGAATAATAATAATAATAATAATAATAAAAATAATAATAATAATAATAATAATAATAACAATAAAAATAATTACCACCGCTTTGTGCGTTACCGATAACGGGGTCCTCCGAAACGTCAACCCACGCCGACACTAACGCGAGTTCCTCGGCTTTACTCCACGTTTGTTTGGCGGCTTTCGTTGGTCTCGGATTTGATGGTTCCGGGTTAGATTGTTGTGTCGGGATAGATTGTGGTGTGTTCGGGGTAGAAGGTTGGGTTTCCGGAACAATGTCGTCGTCGAGATTGATTGCGGGTGAAAGAAGATTGTAGTTGGCCGGAGTAAAACCTTGTTCAATCAAACCAGGACGTGTAAATTGGTAAGGAAATTGTTGGTGAAATTGTTGGGGAAATTGTTGCGGATATTGTGGAGGATTTTGTTGCGACCATTGTGGCGGAATTTGTTGAGACCATTGCGGATGATAACCTTGTTGTGTAAGCGCTTGGAAACCACGCTCTTGATCTTCTTGCGATTGTGGTGTATTCGGTCGGTTACGACGGGATGTAGGTGTTCTGTTTGGATTCATGATGAGAGAGGTGTGAAAAATAAGAGGTTGAGAGAATTTGAGAGAGTTTGAGAGGTGTGAAAAATAAGAGGTTGAGAGAATTTGAGAGAGTTTGAGAGGTGTGAAAAATAAGAGGTTGAGAGAATTTGAGAGAGTTTGAGAGGTGTGAAAAATAAGAGGTTGAGAGAGTTTGAGAGGTGTGAAAAATAAGAGGTTGAGAGAATTTTAGAGAGTTTGAGAGGTGTGAGAAATAAGAGGTTGAAGGTTAAATATATAGTGGGATTAAATTGAGAATTTTTTTTTACAAAGAGCCGTTCAACGGCATGATTTTTAAAAATTAAATAATTTTTTTTTAATAAAGCTTCGGGATGAATCGGGATCCCATCCCCGGAATCCATCCCTTCCCGCCGAACCCGCAAGGGCCGTAGCCCATCCTGCATTGAACCCGAGCCCCATCCCGAATGGGGTACGGATGGCCTTACACAATCTTTCATATCACTCTCTAACTTTAAGAAGGGGTGCTCACAAAACCGACCAACGAGATTAACTCGGCCATCCCAATCTAAAAGAAACCCAAGAAATTTAACACGAGGTAACCCAGGGCATAGTTGATACAAAAATCTAGCTAAACCACATCTATTGGGTTGGAATTGGTTTGGGTCATTTGAACCCAACCCAATCTGATGAACATGATATCTTTCTATACTATAAATTTAATATGATTGTTAAGTTTTTAACTAACATATGGACATTAGATATTAGACTAACTTGTAATCAACTATATTCAATATTATATTACAATTGCAGCCGCAATTTTACTTTTTTATTTGCATTAACCTTCAACTTTCTTTTTTAAGTTTGTTAGCTTTTTCTTTATGCTTCTTTTGATTTTACTTTGTTCAAACAAAAACACTTTAGTTAGATTGTTAAAAAATGTACTAAAGTTTCAACCTAGTCAACCTGACCAACTCAACCTAACCAACTCAACCTAACCTGCACGATTTAGGTTAGGTTGAGATGAGATTTTTCAAACCGCGAACATTGGGTTGGGTTAGGTTGTTTAAATGTCTTCAATTTCGACCAACTCAACCCATTGCAACCCTAACTTTAATGACACCCCTCTTCAAGTGGTCCACCTGTTCTAATGCCGAATCTGTTTTTAGTTTTGGAAAAAATATTCAAAGATTTCCAACCTTGTAGTTATATTTGTTCTCAACGTTTTAAATGATGTAAGACATTGCATCGTAGTTAGGCCGAACTTCGAGTTTTAGGAGGCATGGTGATGCCATAACGTTTTAAAAAAACGTGACTTGTTCTTTGTAAAAGTGCCAAGTGTGTATTATATATAATAATACTATTACTCTTATGTAGAGCCACATACAAATAAATTACATAGTAAAAACCAAAAAGTAAAACACTAAGAGTATATAGTAAAAGAATCAAATAACATCTTACAAAAATATACATTGGACAATAATGTGTCATAAGAGTATCATGTCATCGGAGACGAGGCTTGCACCAAGTACGACGACCGAAATAACATGCTTTTTATAACACTAGTTGTTCTACATGTTAGGCCATCCACAGCGCCCACGGCTCGGGCTCGTGCGGGCAGCGGTGGGGGCTGTTCGGGCTTCGAGCTCGGGCTCGGGGTGCGGGTTTGAAAACCCGAGGAACCCGAAATGTTTTGTTTATTTAATTTTTTTTAAATTTTTTATTCAAACGGCTACTTTTTATTTAATTTTTTTTTTAATTTTTTTTTTCAATTTAATCACACTATATATATTAACCCTCAACCACTTATTTTTTCACACCAACAATCTCTCACTCTCTCAAATTCTCTAAAACTCTCTCAAATTTCATCATGAATCCAAACAAAACACCTACATCCCGTCGTAACCGACCACATACACCGCAACCGCAAGAAGACCCGGAGCTTGGTTTCCAAGCGTTTACACAACCAGGTTATCGTCCGCAATTTTCGCAACAAATTCCGCAACAAATTCCGCCACAAATTTCGCAACAATATCCGCCACAATGGTCGCAACAATTTCCCCAACAATTTCACCAACAATTTCTTTACCAATTTACACGTCCCGGTTTGATTGAACAAGGTTTTACTCCGGCCAACTACAATATTCCTTCACCCGCAATCAATCTCGCCGACGACATTGTTCCGGAAACCCAACATACTAGCCCGCACACACCACAATCCATCTACACACAACCATCAAACCCGGAACCATCAAACCCGAGACCATCGAGAAAAGGAAAAAATTAAAAAATTTCATAATTGGTAGTGTTTTGTATTTTGTAATTTTTATTTTTAATGAATGATATGAATTTTTATTTTTATTATTTATCTTATTTTTATTTATTCAAAAATATATAAATATTTTTATTTTGTTAAATAATTAAATGTATAAATAAAAGAATTAAAAAAAATGATGTGGCGCTGATGTGGCATTGAGGGCTTTTAGTTATGCGCTGGAGGTGTTTAGGGCCTGAGGGCTTAGCTGATGTGGCACTGATGTGGCGTTGAGGGTTTTTATCTATGCGTTGTGGATGGCCTTATAAAAGAGCAGTTTGTGCTTTCAGATTAATTATTTACATAAAATATAAATTTTTTTCTTCACTTATATATAGTAGTCATGCTTGAGTTATGCGAGATTGAAGATACAACGATTGCCGTGAACTTGGTAATATGCTAATGGAACCATAAAATGTACATAGAATAACATGAAATTCACAAATTATTAATACTTCTTTATGGTGAGAAATTTATTTTAATTTGTTAATTAATTAAAAGAAAGAAAGATTGCATTTGCTAGCCCCTCAAGCCCTCACTATCTTCATTGACTGAAAAAAAAAAAACATTATAGATTTAATTAAATATTAAAGTCAGTGGTATTTCTTTGAACAAAAAGTCAAGGAGATAAAATATATTGATATGTTTATATATATATATAAGGATAGTTTCATTTACAAACCACTTTTATAATATATATATATATATAAAATATAGAGAGAGAGAGACTTAACGTAAAAAAATGGAAAAAACAGTTATCAATCATTGGATGCATATTGAAATGAAATGCATCGAGATAAGATGCAACAAGTTATACATGATCAATCTCCGTATCAAACATGATTCATGGATGAACTTGAGATTAAAAAGAATCAAGGGTTGAGATCCACTTCTCATGTTTCTCATGTTAACTCAACTTATCACATAATCATTCACCCGTGTATATATATATATATATATACACATATTATATAGAGGTGGATCCAAAATGTTATTATTGTCATCACACTTAACTTACAACAAAACAAAACGATAATATCTTTAAGGACCATAAAAAAAAATACCTTATGTTTAGTAGTTGCATGAACTCCCACCAGCACCCTCTATAACTTGAATTCTGTGTATTCATTAATATATATTTATTTTATAATGTGTTTGTTTCACATATAATTATTGCATAATGCAAATATATATAGGGTCGGGAAAATCGCAAAAAAAACGAAAAATTGAGGAAGCATCATGGCACCATTCGTCTGAACGGTATGCACATATGCATGCAAGTAAATTATAACATACATATGTGTATATGCACTTATGCATAAAAAAAACAAAAAAACAGTTTCAACTACTTGTATGCATATATACATACTATACAAATAAACGATTACCAAAATAATTTTTACTTTTCGTTTTTTAAGACTTTCTCCTAAACTTTGCTATATATATAATATAGGTGCACACATCTATATATACATATTTATTGTGAGAGAATGTCATTCACATGAAAAGGTTGAGAAAAGGCTTTCTTATCTCACACACTTGTTGGTGACTTTGTGTTTTCCACTACACCAAATGACCAAAATGCAACCTTTTCTGAAAAGCGCCCTTTTTATTAATGAGAAAAATGCAAAAATGATACAAAAATTTGTAATTTATGCATTAAAATTTATATATTAATCCTATTACTTATAGGCTAATTAATGGTTATTTATAGATTAATATCGAATCAAATTTTGAAATTTATAAATTGCTTGATAAAGTACAACAAATTAAATAAAAATCTTGTCTAAAATAGATTATTCATCTATTAAAATAGTATTTATCTCTCTACATATTTATTTTTAAAGTTTTTTTTGTTGGTTCTCACTTGATAATCATTTTTAGAGTGATCTTCATATTTAGAGAAAAAAACTTTCTCTCTCAAACTTTCTCTATTTTAAAGATAGTTTTTAGGAAGATATTGAAGCAAAATATTTGCCTAAAATCCTCATTTTCTCCGTTTAAAAAAAAATAAATAAGCTATTGGAGATGCTTTTACCAGCCCAATCAAATAAAATATTTAAAAAGTTAAAAATAAAAGTCAAATACAAATATTTGTTTTTATAATAAAATAATACCCAATTATGTATAAAACCAAAAGAAAGGGTTTTGTCCTCTGTGTAATAGTAGTAATATATATAATACAAACTTACAAAGCATTGAATGCCATACACTACATGTTGAATTTCTTCATCTGAGTTCCATTTGTACAATGTGCTTCTTTTGATGCAAAAGACAAAAAGGCGAACAAAAGCCATTGACACGCAAAGGTAGTTTCACTTTTTCTCACGGTATAAGTCATTGGTCAAAAGAATTTCATAAGCTCCCCATCTTTTCCATTCAATCACCAACTGTAGTTGATTCAATACATAATTTGTTGCGTTTGAATGATCAGTGCCATTTGATTTGTGCTTTAAATCATCGGATTTCGGTGAGAATTTGTGTAGGGTATACGGAGTGAGACGTCTTTTTCTGTTTAACTGCATGTAGTACTGTGTTTCTGACCGGCAGAGCTATACAGAATCTTACAGATTTTGTTCTTCGTGTCGTAATTCTCAGAAATCTAATGTTTGTTGGATGATTCATTGTCTGATTATGTGTTATTCTCCCCGTTGGTGTTACTGATGTTTCATTAGAGGATTTCCGAAAACTGGGTCTCGTCAACTCGTTTGTAAGAGTGATCGATCTATGATCTTCATTCTCCTGTTACTTTTGAAGTTGTTGAAGTGAAAAATGGAGTTTACATCTTCAAAGCACAAGCGGGCCAAAAGGTATTCTCTTCCTCTCTTGCTTTTTATATTTGTTATTTGGAATACCCCTTAACTGTTTGATGATTTTACTGTGAGAAAGTATAATGTAAGATTAATAGCTTTTGATTGCTCTGTTTTTGATGGATCCTGCAAAAGGGTGAGTATTGAATCTGTGATCTTATAAACTTGTGGTTATTTGGATACATTACTAGGTTTTACTTTAGAGATGTTTATCATATAGGTTATGTTATTAGAGGGAGGTTTAGGGGAAATAGAAAAACCCAAAAATGAGAAACTGAGGAACACCCTCACATGTGCATACAAGTAATTGAAGTTGTTTTTTGGGTTTTATGCACATGTGCATATGTGTACATGTTACAAACTACTTGTATGCACATGTGCAACCAGGGTGTTCCCATTTCATTTTTTTTACGGTTTTCCCTAAACCTGACCCTATGTGAATAATAAGGTGAACTTTATTGAAACTAATCCTTTGAAGCTTAAAATGAGTGTTGAGTTCCACATGGACTTGTAAAATTTCTCCACCATTGGGCTCTTTTGGAGGATAATCTAACGGTTTTAACATATTCTCACATTGCCATTTTAGGCACTCGACACTGTTGGAACTTTTGTTCTTTCCTCGAGGGATTTTTTTAAAAAGTAATCTAATGAGGTTCCACATATTCTTGAGGGGTTATTTGTTGTTGTTGTTATGATAGAAATATCGATTGACAATTAGTGTTCATGTTCTTCATTGACATATAGATGCTATTATATCAAATTCTCACATCCTGTTTCCTCCATTTCAGTGATCTTGCCAAAAAAAGAATCCATATTCTCAATGCTCCTCAACCTCCAAAAACAGTGAGAAATTTTCACCACTTCTTAACATTTTGCAATCCATTCAAAACTTAAAGTTTATCGATAGCAATTGACTTGTTTCAATAGGTTATGGAGCAGGTGAAGAGTTGTGAAGAGCCTCATCAAAGGCGGTTCCAAAACATTGAAGTTAAAATCTCCCTAAAAGAAGAGGTTTGCCTTTTTGCTTCTACATTTTCTTTTATAAAACGAATTTCTACATTTTCTTTTGTAAAATGAATTTCTACGTTGATGTGAACTTGGAGGTCCATCATAAGCTCTTATTAGATTCAATCAATTCGATATTTATGTAGATTGAAACACCAAAGGGTCATTGGCCCAACAGTACCCGAGTTACCAGTAGGGCTCAGCCTCCTAGGAGGTCAAGGGTTCAAGCCTCACCAAAGGTGAGGAGTATGCTTAATATTTGATGTATATTAATATTATATATTTCAAAATTTATGTAGATTGAACAACTCCAGAAGCAACTCGAGGACCAACTTGTAATACGCAGTGAACTAGAGAAGGCAACAACAAGTCGACCTTTCTTACAGGATCCTGTTGATGAAGCCTCGCTTACAAAGGTTTGGTTTAGTTTCTATAAGTGCAAAGAAGTTTTTTTCTTTCTTGGTGGCATTATTCTTCTAATACCAAAAATTTACAAGCTCATATGTTACGTAATTAGGATATAACATTGTTGAACATGATCATCAATTCATCATTTTGACATTTCTCATTTTTTGTGCTTTGAATTCAGTCTTCTAAGGATCTAATCAAGGAAATATCGCTACTGGAATTTGAAGTTAAGCATTTGGAGAAATATCTTCTCTCATTGTATCGTAAAACTTTCCAAAAGAAGGAACCATCTTTATCTGCAACCGATACCAAACCAAGATCGAAGGAACAACAGTCGACAGTTGTCAACTCTAGCAGTTTTATGACTGCTCGAGTTTCAACTGATAATCCACCTAAAGATTTTGGTCCCATTTTGGAATCACAGCCGATGGAAGATTCATATGTGAATCGAAGCCACTCATCGCTTTCTTACAGAACTCCACCAGTTTACATGGCTGTTAATCAAGCTATGGATTCATACCATTCCTTACCTTTAGGAATGTTGGAGGTAAGCAATTAATACATCTATAAGACTTATGATTCAAGAGTGATATAACTTGGTCCATAATTGCAATATTTCTACTTTTGGGAAGTTTTCAGATTCTCTTTCTTATAGTATATGTGGAAGACCTTGTTTTCTCTCTAAAAGAGTTCTTGTAGAGAGAGGGAATATCCATATATATATATAAGGTCAGGTCTAGGGGAAAATCTCAAAAAGATGAAAAGTTGAGGAACACCCTGACAACCATTCATCTGGACGGTATACACATGTGCATACAAGTCAATTGTAAGCAATTTGTCCGGTATGCACATGTGCATAAAAGCCAAAAAATAGCTTCAATTACTTGTATGCACATGTGCATACCGTCCAGATGAACAGTTACCGTCCAGGGTGTTCCTCAGTTTTTCATTTTTATTTTGGGTTTCCCCTTAACCTCCCTCTCTCTCTCTCTATACACACACACACACACAAGTGTGTTGGTTCGTGACCGACTGATGTGGGACTTCAACACTTATATTGTGTTAATCCATCCGTCCGAAAATAAGTGTCCATTTCAAAAAAATTTGTCTACTTTCCATTTCTATCATTGATTATGAGATGGATACATTCATCACTCCCTCTATTACTAAGGGTAAAATCGTCATTTTGTTAATTAAAAAGTGTAGTAATTACATTTCTTAAACTGTCTGCCGTTTTCCTTGTGGACGTTTATTTTGGGATTAGATATTTGACTAGATAGTCAAACACTTACCTAAACCGTCTTCAATCAAAAGTTAACAGCTTTCATAGGATATATATGGTAATTTATTAGCATGAATACTCAAACATGGATAATCTTGATTTACCAGCATGCAAAGGATGATTATTCAAGTGTGAGTCTGGCTGAGCATCTTGGTGGATGTATTCCCGATAATCTTCGAATGTCTGCAAATTGGCTTTCTGAGGAAATGATTAAGTGCATCTCGAGCATTTATGGTCAAATTGCCGATCCACCCTTGTTCAATCACGACTTCCCTTCATCTCCCATATCATTCCCCTCGCCACCTAGTGATTCTTCGCCTCGAGACCAGTTTAGCATGTGGAGTCCGCATTGTGAAGGATCAACGGCGTTCAGTGAATCCTATTTTACCACTGTTGAAGTTCAAGGTATTTGCAAAAGTACTCAGAGGCTAAGTAGTGTTGAACACAAGCATCAGAATTTCAGGTAAATATCAAACATCTAATCAGCTTTTTGATCCAGACCCACATTTCTTTAACGAGTAATTGACTTTTCAAACCAGCTTACATGGTTTTTCGTTTGAAATGCTGAGAACCAACTATTCATGCTTTATTCACGATGAATGACACAATAGATATTTATGATGAAAATTAATAATCCATGATGAAAATGCATGATATTCGTGATTTTGTTGAGCATTATGAATAATACATGAAATACTTGGTTCCGGGGTTCTCAAAATATTTATGGTTCTCGTTTGAACTTTCCACTACAGTTGTATAATTTATTCAAATGTCTAATTTTCACAAAAAAATGATGATTTTGTTGCAATGAGAAGTCCCAAGTATAATGATTCAAAAAATCAGTCACTCCGGATTCTTGTGCTTTAGAAATTCATAAACTCCCTTATTGATGTCGTTTTACAGGTCTCTTGTTTCTCAGTTAGAGCAAGTTGATCCTAGAAACTTGAAACACGAGGAGAAGCTAGCGTTCTGGATCAATATACACAATGCTCTAGTGATGCATGTACAGTTTTCCCTATATTTTACTCCTTTTTATCTTCTACCAAATTTTGTAATTAGTATGAATTTTGTAATCATTTTTTATATTTTGAAGTGACTTAATTTGAATCCCATTCATTCTCATGGTCCCTTACAGGCCTTCTTGGTTCATGGAACTCCTCGTGGTGCTCTTAAGAGGATATCGTTAGTCTTAAAGGTGAAATTAGTCTTTTTACATTTCCACGAATATATCATGATTTTATACCATTGTAACGTAAAATGTATTTCTATATGATACAGGCTGCTTATAATATTGGTGGTCATAACATAAGTGTCGGAGATATACAGAATACAATACTCAGATGCCGACTACCTCATCCGGGACAAGTATGTTTTCATAAGTGATTTTAGTGTTCGTTTTGCTTTCAAGTATCGATGAAAATCCACACAAAAAATGCTACAGTTTGCAAGAACGAATGATTTTGGACAAATAACGACGAGTATTCTGGTCTTTTTACATTTACATTTTCACAAAACGTACAAAATCACTTAAGCCTTGTATGGATTAAGCTGTCTATATGGATTGAGCTAAATTGCTGTTTGTTTGTTGTGCTGAATAAACTGTTTGAATGATAGATTGCGATGAAAAAGTAAAGTATGATAGTTCAAAAATCCTTATCACTCATTTTTTGCTTCTAGTGGTTTCAATCTTTGCTATTCCCGAGTCCGAAGTACAAGTCGAGAGATGTACGAAAAGCATATGCAATGAAGCACTCGCAACCTCTCGTTTACTTTGCGCTCTGTTCAGGAAGCCTTTCGGACCCCATGGTATGCAAGTTTGAGCCTTCAAAAGGTTCAAGAATGCCCGTTTTGCATTTTGTTGTATAATACATGAAGAAACACAAAGAAAAACCAGACACTATAAGAAAACGGGTCTTTTAAGACGCATTTGTGTCCTAAAAAGGTACTTAATGAGTCTTTTAAGTTTATAGGGCCAAAAACCGATGCCTTGTTGAAAGGAGTTACAATAAGTTGTTAGCACGAAGTTTGACAACTTAACAAGTTCTATCTACGAACTTGGACAACCTAATAAAACACAAAAAGTAAACTGTCTTATTAGCCTATTTATATCATTAGGGTCAGGTTTTGGAGAAAACCGCAAAAGAAAAATGAAAAACTGAGGAATACCTTGGTAACCGTTTATCTAGATGGTATGCACATGTGCATACAAGTAATTTGTAACATGCACACGTGCATAAAAACTAAAAAACAGCCTCACTTACTTGTATGCACATGTGCATACCATCCGGATGAAGTTTTTCATTTATTGCGGTTTTCCCCTGAACCTCCTTCTATATCATTATATGACATTTTTTTAAAAGCATCATGATATAGAAAGTTAATAGGACACTTTTCAAAACTATTCTATAAAAAGGTTAATGGGACGATTTACTTTTTGTCCTATTAGGTTTTCCAACTTCGTCGATGAAACTTGTTAGGTCGCCTAATTTCACCCTAACAACTTATTATAACGCCTTTAGATTAAACAAATAGTTTTTGGTCCTGTTTGACGGAAAAACCATCACATGATCAATTTCTTGCAAATAAGATCCATAAAGTTGCGAACCAGCTAACAGCAGCCAGGATTAGGCTCCAAATCTAACATTTTTCTACGACGTCTTAATGATTCAGGTGCGGATATACACACCAAAGAGCATTTTCCAGGAGCTTGAAGTTGCGAAAGAAGAATATATTCATAATAACTTCAAGATACAAAAAGGGCAAAAGATGTTTCTCCCAAAACTTGTTGATCTTTATGCAAAAGATTCAGGGTTGTGCCATACTGGCGTGATGGACATGATCGAACATTCGGTGCCCGATTGTTATCAGAAAAGCTTCAAATCAATCCGGAAAGGGAAATCCACAAAGAAAATCGAGTGGGTGGCTCATGATTTCGGTTTTCGGTATCTACTTTCACCAGATTTAGCCAAGTGAAATCTGAAATCTGGAAGGTGGTTCATACCCAGATGATGTTTATGTGTTTGCAAGCAAACGGTTTTAGAACCGTGTAAAAAAAGATCGAAAACCGTATAAAATATGCATATTTTTTTACAAGATTTTTGAGGGTTTTGAATGGTGGTGTTTGGGATATGATGATGTATTGTAATTGTAGTGTGATATGAGTGCCATTCCTTTTTTGATTATTATTCTCTTGCATTTTTATATGTAAATTTTACAATAGCAGGAGATGAGTTTGATGAAATGCTATGTATATTGTTTCTATAGTTTGCATTTTCCTGTTACTAAAAGCTCCTAAAATTTGTTGAGGTACGTATAAAATGTCTCGAATGCCGTTAAAAATATGGCGAACTGGTTCTTGGTGGGCCTACTTAAAAAGTATTAAGAAAAGGTGTCTCACTCGTCTAAATAATTCTAACCGGGCCGTATACTATTTTGTTGTATATGTTTGATATAAACCGGCCGTTATTCGGCCTTTGACCAAGCTTAAACCTTGTTCAATTCCGGTCTAAACTAGGTCCAATAACTTACACTAGAGCAGATTTAACGCCGCCCAATATCCTTTCCTTTTCCAAATATTTTTACGAATACGCTTTTTTGATATAGAAGTACGTTTTTTTGGAACTGCCATTTAAAAATGAAGAAGTTACTCATTGTTATAGTTGGATGTGAAAGACATCTATTGTTCAAAACGAATTATTATTTCTTATTCATTATCTATTTTTTCTCTAAATAATATTCTCTTCATAAAAAATAAATATAGATATGTGAAAGATCTCTGCATTTTGTATCAAAAATTACTCGAAATAATAAAATTTTGATTCCAGACAATACAATATTAGTAAAACCAAAAATCTTTGGATTGGAACTCTTAGTTCTCGTTCTTTATCTCTCAAATTTATATCTTTAGAATACGCTATGTCATATGTCATTTGTTTTTTATAAACATTGACGAGACGATTACAATGATATAATTTATAAAAGAATATATGTATTTTTTAATACATATCACTTATCAGTTTGATTATTTATGTTAATATAATAAGATCTAAAATGAAATTAAAAAAATAAAGAATTAAAAGTAATTAAATAATTAATTATAAATATATAAAATGTAATTTTAAATTTTGATAATAACCGTTTTAATATTTTAATATATTAAAATAAATTAAATGTCCATCTTTTTAATTTAATTTAGGGCAAAATGCGCGAAATAACAACCTAATTTCACTTATTTCTTTATTATAGTATTGTACTTTCAATTTTTCTTATTACAACAATGTAGTTTCAATTTATTTTTTATTAGGGCATTGTACTTTAAAGTATTTACCCATTATAGCATTATGCTTTAAATTTACCCACTATATTATGTTTTCATGCCACCTCATTGTCCACATAGACTGTCCACATGTACAATAGTGTTGACGTGGCATTTCTCATTACAACAATGTGCTTTCAAAATTAATTTTCTTTAACATAATGAAACATTTTTACCAAAAATAATAATTTCAGAAATTTAACATGTTTACAAAGATCGTTATTACACGAATAAAAATGTTTACAAACGATCATTAGTTCATCGAACGTGGTTAGAGTCGAAATTTAACAGGTTAGAGTCGATCATGCTTGAGGGAGACGAACGTGGGAGACAATGAGGGTTTACAAATTAGAATTAGAACCGTCAAAAGGTTTAAGTTTTTTAAAATCCTTTTTGATTTTTTTTTCATTTTTAATGCCATGTAGGCAGATCCATGTGTCAACCACGTCATTTTCATATGACACGTCAGCAAAAGAAATCGGTTCTAACGGTAATAGGTACCCAATGCTATAATGGGTAAATACTTTAAAGTATAATGCCCTAATAAAAAATAAATTGAAACTACATTGCTGTAATAAAAAAAAGTAAAAGCACAATGCTATAATGAAAAAATAAATGAAAGTAAGTTACTATTTCGTGCATTTTGCTTTTTAAGGTCGATGTATAAAAAGTTATAAGGAAAGGGGGACTATTTGTTTGATATGAAGAAAAAGCGATCAATCATGTGTTCAGAAATCACCAGGATCATATACACCAACAAACCCAATGAAAACCCTAATTTTGTCCCCAACTTCCATAATAAGACGAAGCCTACCCACAGTGTCGCATTTTCAGTCACAGATACATGGATGAAGAAGGTATCAGGTTGGTGTTGGCTCGAGCTTCGGAGCTCCGATCCAAGATCACCAACTGTATCCACAATTCATCATCCACTCAGACCGATGGCATAAAACAAGAGACAGAAACTCAAGATGATGACGATGACGAGAGCCTTTTGAACATCCGCGATGCGCTTCAGTCTCTTGAGGCCCAACTTTCTTCTTTGCAGGTATGTTTGTTTATTGTTTCCTTTGTATCTCAGTATTTTACTCAGAATTATAGTCTCACCATTCCAATCTGAAATGTATCTTGTTGCTTAATTTCATTTCTCAATTAGGCTGAGTAATTGTTGTATCATCTTCATTCCGAGGGGTACGGTATCATGTGTACCAACCAATTATAATTGGTACCAACTTAATTGGTACCAACACTTTTCGGTTGGTACATGTTGGTACAGTTTCGTACCGACATCTCCAAACTTGAAATTACAATTAAATGATTCAATACAAATTGATGATACAAACATGAAACTTTTGCTTCTTATCCATGTTACACATTTGACACCCCTATTCATTCCCCCAGGCTTGGTGTCTCAAAATTTGTTATCATACTCGAAGACTTTTGCCTCTTATTCATGCTTATACTTTTGGTTTCTCTGAGATTTGTTAGTTTCGACTCCCCAATTTTTGCATCATATGAAGAAAGTGTCATTCAAGGCTGTGGAACATATTAACAGCAATCTACACAAGCTATCTGGTATTGCTTCTTTGTTCTTTGATGAAGCCATAAAAGGTCCCAAAATGGAATCACTATGCAGTCCATTAGTGGAACCGCTCCATTCTGTTCCAATATGCTTGTCGCTACACTTGCTATCCTCTGAGTATTGGTAGCCATAGTGGGATCGAGTTGATCATTGTTCGGCTAGCAGTCATGAGTGATTAGTTGATTACGAGGGTGGTTTATAACGCTTTTGGACCATGGTTGATCTCTTTAAAAGGAATAAAGCTTGGAGTGTACAAATTTAGATGGAGGTTTAGGTGGCGTTTGTTTTTTAAGATGTCTGAAGTCTGAAGTTTTCGCTTCTGATTAATAAGAGGTGGTGCTTTAAGAGGTTATAACTTATAAGACATCGGGTTACCTCTTCTAATTTCAGGCGTATTTCAGACTTAAGAGCCTCTGAAATCTCGAAGAAAAAAAAAACAGTCTGAACGTAAAAACGTCTCACCAATTCAGACTTCAGAGGTATTAAGAGGTTTTTCTTAAAAAAAACAAACAGCCCCTAGTCTTTATTATAATCAGAATTCAACAATTTTGTTCATGTATCATCATGTATGTGGTCAAAGTAGGAAATTTATTGCTTCTTATGTGGTTGTAATGCATGAAAGGCCATAACATTATGACAAATATAATGTAAACTTGAATATGCTAAAACTTCAGTGTTAGCGTTAAGCCATCAATTTAGTTAGAATTTTGGGATTGTAGGATTTATGAAGGCCTCTTTACCAACACCCTCACCTTCCCACTTTTTCAGGCATTGCAACAGCAACAATTGTTTGAAAAGGAAGCATTTTTGGCCGAGATTGATTACAGTCGCAAAAGGTTGTTACAGAAGCTGAAAGAGTACAAAGGGGACGACGATTTGGAGGTCATACAAGAAGCTACTGCTTTTGCTAGCTCAACAGTAGAGATTGAAAACAATGATCTTCTTCTTCCTCCTTACCCAAGTCCCCCTTCTAACTCTGAATCACATTTCCCATGTAAACACAAAATCTCCCAAAATGGGGTTGCAACTAGCCACTCAACTAATGAGCTGAAGGGAAGAATCCACCAATCAGAGCCCAGAGGCTCGATAAAAGGATGGAGACAAGTTATTGGTGCAACTGCAAAGACGGTATTTACCCTTGTTGGTTTTATAGCTGTTTTGAGTTTGTCTGGTTTTGAGCCCAGAATTGGTAAAAGCGATTGGGGAATATTGTCACAAGAACATCAAGGGAGTGAAGACGAGAGAGGGGTGATTGTTGGGTGCCCACCTGGGAAGGTTTTGGTTGTCGAAGATGGTGAAACTCGATGCCTCGTGAAAGAGAGAGTAGAAATTCCGTTTGTGTCTATTGCTACGTCACCTGATGTAAATTATGGGTGTGGGTAAACGGTCGTTTTTATTCTGCCATTTTGTATATCCAATTTCTATTTGAAATGGTTTTAGTATGACTACTTGTACTGCTTGTTATATTTTCTGAGTAAGAAATTCCAAATTTCCAACCATTAATTGGTTTATCTGCTGTTTTGGGACTTTTGGACATTGATGTAACACCAAATTATACCACGTATGTTCTTTAGGATAGAGGTCAGATCTGCATACATCTCTGGTTGGGATATAATGAACCCGTTTGGTTTATATGCTGTTTTGCGCCTTTTGGCCATTGATGCAATACCCAGCAAGTATGTATGTATGCTATTTAAAATACATGTCAGGTTTGGAATATATTCTGCCCGGCTGTTTTCGGCTTTTTTGGCCATCGATGTAACCCAAGCAGTTACACGCATAGGAGAAAAGCCTTTAAAGAAGACCAAGATCAGGAGCGAACACGGTGTATAAATTACGGCAGCACAGGCCACCGCTTTGTTTTTCCGTTGTAGGTAAAAAATCATGGTCGTGAAAGTTCCACTGTATTGTAAGGTTGGGTGTTATCATGTATATTTTGAAGCTACAATAATAACACAAGTGTGGGTTGGCAGAGTTGGTTTGGACAACTTTTCTGCCATCCCATTGTTCAATCATTTTTTTATGGTTTAGCTGTTAATTTCAGGTATTCTATGTTTTTGAAAAAAAAAACTGCAATAAGACTCGAATACAAGACCTTGCATACGAAAAACAAAGAACTAACTATCAGACCAATGATGATATTTGAAAACATATTCCTAGTTTCGTTTCTTATAGGCAAATGGTGCTCCCCCACCAAATTTGTTAAAAATTACTTATTTACCAATACCAATTACCGTAGTGAGTTTCCTTTTTCCATTTGGCAATCTTGTTCTTTTATTTATAGAAGAGTAAACTACAAATTTCGTCCTTGGTGTTTACCAAAATCTTTGAAAGTGGTCCCTAAACTTCAAAAACTGCAAGTATCGTCCCTTGTCTTTGAAAACCGCTTTGAAAGTAGTCCCTGCTCACTAACTCCGTTAAAATTATCCGTTAGAGTCAGGGGTATTTTCCTCAAACCATGCTTATTTCTCTCTTTTTGTAGTTTTCCTTTGTTTTATCTTATTCTTGTAAAAACCATAAAATATTAAGGACCAAATTGTAATTTATTTAGTTTAAACTAGTGGGACCAAATTGTAATTTACTCTAATGTAACCCCACACGTAGCCATCTACGGCGATCAGGTCGCCATCTCCGGTGACCAAGTCCATCCTCCTTCCTTTCCCTCACTCCATCTCCCTTCCAGTGGTTTACGAGATATGTGGAGATGCTTGCCTGTGTGTTAACTCTGGTGCTTCGATTTTAGGTGCCTTGTGGCTTAATTTGTTCTTGTGTTTCTTGTTTTTCTTAATTATTTCATTAGCTTTTGTTCATCTTGTTTCCCTTTAGGCTCGATTGTTCTGGAATTAATTAGGGTTTCTCTAGACCTTTATAGATCGAGTTCCCAGTCACAATAATCGATTCCAATGAAAAAAGCAAACGTCGGTCATCTCCACAGACGCAACCTCTGGCCATCTCCACATAATCACCACCGTCCGCCATCGTACCTCCCTCCACCTCTATACTTTGAAGAACAAATCACAGGGATGAAACCCATCTCCAAACCGTTGCAAACACACACACACACTCAATTTGTTTGTAGTAGATGATGTATCGCCGGAGATGGTGATCGGACAATGCCACAACCAATCTCCGTTGCCTGGTGAAGGACGATGCAACATCCAATCTCCGGCGACAGACTGAATTGAGAGAAAATGGGTTTTGGGGATGAGGAAGACGAAGATGGTGTGTACGGTGGGGGCCTCGTGTTGTTCTTATGAGGAATCGGTGATGGTGTTGTCGTCGCAGGAGGGTACTGGTGATGGTGTGGTCGTCGCAGAAGGGTACCGGTGACGGTGTGGTCGCCGGAGGAGGAACCGTGATGGTGTGCCTGTGTGGCTGTGTCGTGATATATATATATATATATATATATTAATATAAATTATACAAATTTACAATGTGGTCCCTATGGTTTTAAAACAATTGTATAACTTCTTCTCATAAAAGAAAAGACAAAAATACCCCTAACTTAACTGAGTTTTTTAACAGAGTTAGTGAACAGGGACCACTTTCAAAGCGATTTTTAATTACAAGGGACGATATTTGCAATTTTTTAAGTTTAGGGACTACTTTCAAAAAAATTGGTAAACACGAGGAACGAAATTTGTAGTTTACTCTTTATAGAAAAAAACATGTTTTGTATTTATAGAAAAATCATGTTTGGGACAAGTCTTTGATGACAGAGTTGGTAAATGCTATTACCTTTGTACAAAAGGCTCAGGTTTAAGTCTCGATTTTGTCAAATTTTAGCTCATATTCAGATGTTCTTTTATGCAAAGACAAAGAACAACCGACAAATTTATATTAATGAAAATTTCCAATAAAAAATGATTTATTTATTTATAGCAAAAAAGATAAAAAGGAATCTAATTCTAATCTACAAGATAATGATAATTCTTTATCTTTCTCAATTCTAATATCCAAGACCGAAGGGGTCTGTTTGTTTACCTCTTAATGGTTCCATTATCTGAATCGCTAAGAGGTAAATCCTGTTTGGCAAAAAAAATGCCTGCCTCTATAGTTCAAAAACCCTCTGAATGAGTTGGCCTCACTTAACCATTCAGCACCCTAATTTCATTCTAAACAATTACCAAACCACCATATTTCATTTTGCACTATATCATAAAAGCTTCTTAATCATTCTGCACTAAACTATTCAGCAACTGCCAAACAGCCCCTAAATTTATATCCTGTCACTGAATTCCTTCATAACCTTTTTAGAAGCAATTCCTTCATAATTAAAAAACCATGTTTAAGCATTTCATTGCTTGTTGAAACAAGAGCAATTCATAAGGTCTAAAAAATTTCTATTAAAGAAAAATTACTGACCTTCAACAGAATTGAAAACTAGGAAACAATTACAGAGGGGTTACCCTCCGTGTTTTGAAACAGTTAAAACGACAACAAAGGACAAAAGAGGAATCAACAAGGTATATGTATTCAAAGGCTGTTTGATAATTAGTGAAATGGCATAACATGAAATATACTTTCCTGGATTCCAACATAACATGATCAATCTCAACTAAAACCATCTCTTCTTCATCCAACAATCCTTTAATGCAACATAACTGCAAAACAAGATCATAATAATCATCACTTGTCTAAATCAGAAAATTCATAGAATTTGATACAACATTTCAAGAATATGGCTTCTTGATTGTGACGAGACATTCACTGACTATCAATCTGTCATCTTCTTTACAGGAAGTTTTATAGGACACTAAACAGAGAGGAGAAATGTGTAAGTAAACATGGATAAATGATAATTGACATCCATTCCAGGAATCAATACTCTAAATTTATTATAATAGAACCACACTTGACTCCCTAAATTTAGTGTACTGTAATAATGCTGCTTTATATAAAACTGCCTAAGCTTTTTGAATCTCCTAACATTGGTCATTTATAAAATTGCACATGAATCCACATATCACCAAATAAAGCAACAACCATGATCACCACCCACAGAAAACGTACTAATGCCATTTTGTGCAATTGTATTGCTGGTACAAGAGGCCACCATCACATCAGTCAATGCAGGTATAGCTACAAAAAAAGAGAAATTGACCAAACTAGCGACCATTTTAGCCAACTTTTCATGTTTGAACCAAAATAACTAAGATTTAGCAAGTGCCCATTTCGTAACTCTTATAAATAATATATGATTCTTGTGGGCCATTTTGCAAGCCAATAATGGGTATTTCGCAAGAATCGTATTTAATTAAGGAAAAGACATATCGCAAGTTGCAAAATGGGCACTGGCGAAAACTTGGCTAATTTGGTCAAAATGATTAAAAAATTGTAGGCTAAAAAGTGAAGAATGTTGGCCAAAATGGGTAGTTTGGTCAGTTTCCTCAAAAAAATCAATTGTACTCCTATAGATCTCGCATGGATGCCATCCAACAGATTTGATTAGCACGCATCTTCTAGAGAAACTTGGGAGTTTGATGCTTAAAACTTGGGCTAGTATAACAGAACCAAATTTATTTCCAAATCTTATACCGTAAATAAAGTTGTTAAAGGCTCAAGGCACACTTAGGCGCAAAAGGGTATTGGGGCCTAGGCGTGTAGACCGAATGTGAGGCGCATCTTACCAATATATATACACACAGAGTGTTATACAGAACTCAAATATGCAGCAAGGACAAGCCCCCAATGCAGCAACTGGCAATGCATCAATAGAGGCAGAAGGGAGAAGGGTTTAAAGCGTGAGCCATGACGAAAAAGTTTTAAGGCCTAGGTACTTATAGAGAAGGAAGCTTGAAGTTCGAATGACTAGATATTGAATATTATGGTTTGACTTATGTCGTCTATTTAATAACTCGTTTTTAAGAAGCTAGAAGATGAGAAAACTTATTTAAAATTAGGGCTTGACTAGGTATTTAATTACTCTTCATGAGGCGCTCCTAGGCCCCACAAGAAGCCTCAACCAAGGTGCAGGGCCTTAGTGAACCTCATGATGATGTATACATAGTAGATATAAACTTTTAATGATCAAAGCATAATACTTGCGGAGACAATGGGGGACAGGCGAATGCCCCCACCCCCCTACCCACTAACTTTCCACCTATTATCATATTGCTATACATAAAAGGTAGTTCATTCCCCTATCCAACTGCACCATCTTAAATCTCTTTTTTTGTTTTATTAATGAGGTTACTTTTTTTCCCTTTTAAGAGTGACAAGTTAAATATTTATCTTTTTAAAACTTTTTCCTAATTAAAAGAAGCCGAATTATTTAAACTATAATTTATTAATTTATTTAAATACTTTATACTTAATGTAATATATGAAATAAGTTATATCTTATGTTAGACGTTGTTGGTTGTGTAAAATTGTAATTTTAACTTTTTTTAGACCTTAGATTGAATAATGAGTAAAAATCAAACCATTAGTTAATTTTTCAAACAAAAATAAGATTTTAATACTCACAATCAGGTCTTGAGACTTTGTTAACTTATTCATACATAATATTTATCGTGTCATTTTACAACAAAGTATAACCTTTTTTACCTTAGACGGCCGGGCCCCTCATCCTAATTTTCTAGCTCCGCCTCTGATACCCGGAAACCAACGGTTAAAAACATATTTTTTTTGTTTGTGTTTGATGTTAGATACCTTTACTTAATCATATGAAAGAAGATTTAATGATATTCAAGTAACTTTGCATTGATTTTAGAGAACATTTAAACGGTGATACAAGTGAGAGTCAAGGAGTACCATGCCAAGAAGAAAAGCTCTTACCCCCTCCCACACACACAATTTTTATCAAAGGAAGGCATATGGGTAACCCCACAATAATTATGAGAACCAATGTTAATTATACAACGACCATAAATCAATATGACATTTTTAATAATAATTAAATGGTTTGTCATTTTCATTCTAATAATAATTAAAAGAGTAATACTTGCGGAGACAATGTGGGACAGGTGAATCCCCCCCTACCCCCCTACCAACTTTCCACCTATACTCATATTGCAATCATATTGCTATATATAAAAGGTAGTTCATTACCCTTTTTTTTCCCTTTCAAGTGCTATACTCCAATTTTATCAAAGGAAGGCATGTATCGCCACAACAATTATGAGAAGCAAACAACGACCATATTTTTAATAATAATTAAATGGTTTGTCATTTTCATTCTAATAATAATTAAAACAGCCATCCCAATTCCCAAGAAGGGGGAAGTACAATTGTGTTTGTTTAGCTACAAATTGCATTTGAATGTGCGTGTAAGGGCATAAGGCCCAACAGAGAAGATTCTTTTTTCCATCAATCAAAACCCTTGCATGGTTTTCCTCCTCTTTCTCTCACTGCCTGTGAATTGGGATTTACAACACAAATACCTTTTCATGACCCTTCTTATTTGGAAAAACTAGATAATAGCTTACTGAATATGTTTTATAATGCAATTTTTCAATAAACTAACTTATAGCTTATCAAACTTACGTTAATAATATAATTAAATAAAAAAATATCCAATATTGGACTCATTTTGAAAGTATCGACGAGACGATTATAATGGTGTAACTTGTTAAAATTAAAAAGTATTTTTTTAACGTATTTTAGTTAATATACGATTATATGTGTTAATATAATGAAAGTGTAAAATGAAAAATAAAAAACTAAAAGGTATAAAGTAAATTAACTAAATAAGTATAAGAGTATGAAATATAACATTTAAATTGAAAAAATAAAAATTGAGGAATGTGATGAAAGGGGTGTGAAAACTTGCATGGGGGTATGGATAGAATATCCCGAACATAAATATAGAGTGCCTCATGAGCCTCAAAGCCTAGCCGTGCTTTTAACAACTATGACCGTATACACTGTGAACTATAAGATATCAACAGTGTATTACCACGGCAGCAATCTATATAATTAGTGAAAGTTTTATCCACAAACTTTAAAGGGCGTCCACTATCAGTGAGTCTAGATAGTGAACAGACTTGTAATGTCTTTACAACATATAACTACTCACACTGTTACCTCATCTGAGATGTATGATAATTAAAAAATTTATAACAGTGGTGATGCAGTATTGTTACAGGATGGCATTCTAAAGTTCACTGCTTAGGGAGTTAGAGGCACTTATTAAGTGATTGCCTAAGCATTAAGCTTTTGCCTACAGATTCAATTGCCACTTCAGCATTTAGCGTCCCAATACTTCAAGCAGAAACAACTTGTCCAATTCGATCAGCTAACGACCAATTGTTGAAGTATGCATTTCAAAAAACTAACCAAAAACTAGTCTATTATTATCAACCCATGTTCATAAATTGCTTTTTCTTAACATGGAAGTAATTTTGAATCCTATCTCCATAATCATATCAATGGAACAACCAGGGGTGCTAACAAGTTGAGCTTCTAACGAGCTACTCGAGCACGGGTTAATAATTTTCGAGCTCTGAGTCGATCTCGAACACACACTAAAACTCGTTTAACTTAACGAGTCAAGCTCCATTATACCAATGTTCGACTCAACTCGTTCGAGAACTCAATTTAATTTGTCGAGTCAAGCCGAGCATGCACTTTTTTGAGCCAAACATGTTCTTATGTTCATAAATATATTTTTCCAATGTTTCGAACTCGAGATCGATTAGCTCGCTTATTGGCTCATAATACCAATGTTCGACTCGACTTGTTCGAGAACTCAATTTAATTTGTCCAGTCAAGCTGAGCGTGCACTTTTTTGAGCCAAACATGTCCTTATGTTCATAAATCATATAATCAAGGTTTAAAAATTATTGAGGTCAAGCCAATAAGCGAGCTAACCGATCTCGAGTTCAAAACATTGAAAAATATATTTTTTCAAGTCGAGCCCGAATAACCTACAACTCGACTCGGCTGGTTAACACCCTAGGAACAACCAAACTAATCCTTTATAGAAGTAATGGTATCAAAATATTATCGTAATTACATTTCATATATAAAGCACTAGCCGTTCAACCGACTAACCCTGCCTTTTCAGAACACCGAAAATATCACAATTCTTACAGCTACAAATCCGTAAATTAGCATAAAATCCAAACAAATTGAATGAGGGATTTTGAGTGATTACCTCTAATAATCAAGCTGTTACTGGATGAACAAAACTAGAAATCAAGAACGAGTTCATCTTTGCTATCAGAGAAGTAATGGAGAACATAAGGAGTGACCCGAATAACAGCAACCCACGCCCCGAAGCAAGCAACATGCACACGAAGCTGCTTCAGAGCAGCTTCTTTGTCTGGTTTTCGCATGAACATTCCTGGAAACATCTTCGATCCGATCTGCTCTCGGTTTTCGTTTTCCGATTGTTGAGATTTTAGATATACAAAAACCCTAGCTCTCTCTCCTCTTTCTCGACTCAGGTATTTATTCACAGATCTTGGAAGTGGATCCGGCAAAAGATTAGCCCACATTAGAATTACTAAACATAGGCCCATACAGGCCCAATTTAATATGTGTTTCGACTTTCAACTTACATAAATAAATTTATTAAATATGACTAGAAGTCTATTCGTGCAATTTAATATGTAATATATCTCGATTTTAATGTTTTAATTTATTTTAATGTGTGGTTTTGAGAAAATGTTCATGTTTTTTTATAAATTTGTTTAAACATGACGTTTTTTAAGGAGTTCATGATTTGAGGATTTGAAAGTGGTTAAAGATAAGGATTACATAATAAGAGTCCACGGTTTAAGGATTTGAATGATGTTAGAGATAAGTATTAATCAAGTAATTAGAATTACAAACGGTACATAATGCTTCATTAGCTGTTTTAGAAGATTTTAAGTAATTAGCTTTAAATAGCGGTGCATGAAGTTTTAGGGGTTGTTTTTAAGAGTTTTTCATAAATACTTTATAATATAGTATAGATTAACCCATAAAAAGAGTTGGGTTCCGGTAAAAAGTGTCAAATTTAGAGAGAAACGTGAGAAGTGATTATAAATCGTTGGATGAGAAATGAACGAATATTATGATGAGATGCATCAGATCAATTCCCTTTTAAGCCGCAATTTATGAGAGGTATTTGATTAAAAGTGATCTACAGTTTAAAAGTACTTCTAATACTTTTCACCCAAAATGACACTTCTTAGGGGTGTTCAAAAAACCGGAAAACCGAGTCGAACCGCTTGATCTGAAACCGAAAAAACCGAGAAAATCGAAAACCGAAAAACCGGGTATTCACGGGTCGATTTCGGTTTTAAATTATAAGTATCTGCGGGTAACCGATCAGAACCGATATATATATATATATATATATATATAATACAAATAATAATATTATATTTAATATTAATTATTTAATTTTTGAGTAGTCATCAATCAAATAGTAGATATTTTTAAACAATAAAACTTATTTTAATTTATTGTTCTAGGATTATTTTTATATATTTGTTATATAATTGGTTAAAATTTTCTATTTTGATATTATTTTTATATTGAAAATAATATTTTTTGATAAATCCGAGTAACCGTGAATCGAACCGTGGGTAACCGACTAACTGCGGTTATGTTCGGTTTGGTTTGGTTCAGCCCGCGGTTCGGGTAACTAGGTATCCGCCTCATGCGGTTCGGTTCATGTTTTTCTTACTAACCGAGCCGAACCAAACCGTGAACACCCTTAACACTTCTCACATGATCTCATGTCTAACCTATAAATATATAGTTTTGTTAACTCACAAACACTTTCTATAATTTTATAAATAATTAATATTATTAAATATATTATGAACATCATAACTTTTGTTGCAAAAAGTTGATAACCATCCCACAAAATAACATCGTGTGAGGGGTTTATTTTTTTTGCTCACCCAGCAACTCAGGCTAACATGAGGGCCACGAGATTGAACATGGAACTTGCCTTATATCTGGACAAAGTTATTCCACTTTTTGCTAACTGAACTACTTGTCAGAGGCTATAAACATGATGTTATCATAATAATAATTAGATAGCTCTTTTTAAAACAAAATACGAGGTTTATGAATTTGAATATACTATGGGTAATTCGATTTACTGGGTTCTTTTTCATTTAGCTATAAAAGGTTTACCTTACCCGTTTAACCCACTAGAGAGAAGTGTAACAACTCACACCAAACTATCAAGCCAGAAGCTACCTCTTTAATTCAAAACGCCATAAACGGATCATCATAGTCACATTATCAAGATTACAGACTGGGTTTGCGGAAATAACCCTAACTACAGCTGAGAACATAACTATAAAACAAAAGAGAAGTCTTCTAATCCTTCTATACGCAACCTCCGCCTCACGCCCTGCCAAACTTCTAAGCAAGTTTTCGACTACCTGCTTACCTGAAAAGGTTTTAGTTTTGAAAAACGAGGGTTAGACCATGAGGTCTAGTGAGTTCCCTTCACACCAGGTCACACCATAAACATCACAATTTATAAAATAGTTATGAAAGAGTTTATACAATCATAACAAGCACACTTAAAATGATATGCACACAATGACACATGCTAATGGCACGCACTATAGTCACACACACCGTGACAGCGCAATAGAGCACACACGCTATAGTCACACTGTAACATCCTGAATTTTCAGTTATAGTATTTTAATGAGAATTGGGATTGTTTGTATTTTTAGTTTTAACTTTGGATTATGTCGTGATTTGTAATTCAAAATGGGGTTAAAATGTTAGTGGTAAAAGTTAAGTGTCATTGTTGGAAGGTTGAAACTTGGGGGTGTGTTTGGTCACAATTGGAAAGTGTGTGTAGATAAGGTAGCTGAAATCAGATTTTATCTGATTTCTTATGCTTAGGGTCGATTTGGAGAATCAAAGAGATAGAGAGAAGGAGAAAAGAGAAAAGAGGAAGAAAACAAGATTTGTTCATCAAATTGGTAAGGAAATCTGATTATGTTTTTTTGATTAGTTTGTTGAGAATGAATGATGATGGACGAATATGTGTATTGGATTGAATTACAGAATCATAAACAACAGATTTGAAGAATCAGAATTGTGCAAAGTGGGTAAAACTTCCTTAAGAGGTGAGTTCATTTGTTTATTGCTTAAATCAGTGTTTTCATGTTAAATTAAACCTTGAAATAGATGTATAAATTAGTTATGAACTGTATGGGATGGTTTGGAATGAGCTGAATCGAACAGACATGAAAATGGATCGAATTTTTTCCGGATGAATCGTCATATCCGGAAAACACCAATGATGAATGTTTCCGGACGCAGGAAGTATCCGGGTAAGTTGTATTTTATTACAAGAATCCGGATGAAATTAGTTACCGGGTAAGTTCGAATTGATTTAGGTATCCGGATGATTTTAGTATCCGTATGGCGTTCGGATTAGAAAAGTATCCGGAAAACCCCTGTTGTCCGGAAACCCCTGTTGTCTGGACACTTTTGTGAAATTGAAAATGTTAGGTTTTGATGTTTGGAAGCAGATTCTAGATGTTTTGTTTGATTTAGTTTTCTAAAAAGTTTCTAGGGGCGCTGCCCCCAGACCCCCGTTGCCCCTTGACCCCATCCGCTAACCGGGTAGCGGAACCCCCATGCTAAGTCGCCGAAGGGGGGACATTTGAGGATGAAGATACGATAGGTTATCTAGTATTCTTAGATTTGAGAATATGTTATGAGCTGTAATATGTTGTTATGCAGATACGTTAGTAAAGTGTAATGGATCCATAAGCACTATGTTTGTTTTAGCTAGAAGTTATCATCAAGTCATCGGGGGCAACTTAGTACGGTCTAATGGGAACCGATTACTAGCCATTGACTATATGATATAATTTCTAGGAATGTGTGTACCTTGAATCACCGGGGGCCCCGGTTGTGTATCGCGATATATTAAATCCCATTGGGGCCATTGATTCTGAGGTGGGGAGGACGTGAAATGTGGAATAGGCAGATTTTGATTTGTAATTCCTATTTCGAATGGAAGATCGGAGATTTCCATTTTTATAGGGAAGATCAGAGATTTCCCAAATTGTGAAATGAAGATTAGAGATAGGCATAAAGTAATTTGTAATCTCTACTTCCGGATTAAGAAATAGGCAGGTTTTGACTTGTAATTTCTTGAATAAGAGTATTAATCCTTGAATATGGGATCATGCGTGGTAAACTCTTGGTAGCAATATTATGGCTAGATGAATTAGACATGATTATGGAAGTGGGGTAGATTCCCAGTAGTGAAAGGAGTTGTTATACGGTAAGAAAATGAGTAATCAGGTTTGTTGTAACTGTTTACATTGATTTTGCAAATGTTATTATTGAAACGAATGTTCTCACTAGGCGAAAGCCTAATGTTTCAAGTTGAATTTTCTTACCAGGTACAAGCTCCGGGAAGTAAGCAGGGATGTGTGATGAGAACTTTTGGAAAGATTCAAACTTAGAGATGACGGAGGATCTAGCTATTCTTTTGATGTTTTTGGGACAAAAGCTAGATAACTTAATTAATCTGATTATGATGTATGATTAGATTAATAGGTTATTTGAGTTAGATGCGTTGTATATAAAATAATTACAATTGATCCTCAGGTTATCAAAGTTTGAAGTTTTATGATCATAACTTGTGTATTATTCAAGGTTTAAATTGGCCCTGTTTTTAGGGCGTTACACACACACACACCGTGACAGCGCAATAGGCCACACACCGTCCATATATGAAACAAATTCATATATAACTATTATGGGACACACCTCCCATTTCACACCAAAGCCATAGCATGTTCACACACATTTAAATCACACATTTTGCCACACACTTACTCTTCGTTTCGAAATAAAAAGCAGTTGAAAAGCACGCAGTTAGATAAATAAACCATCAACCACGCTTGTATAAAATTTAGGTTTAGAAAGACTTACCTGAAGTCCTGATTAGGAAATCCTTACTCACAACTGAATGTATTTACTCGTACCTACATTCAAGCCCAACACACAATACCAGGTAAGACTTGACACACTCGGATTTTACTACTTAAAAAGTCTCAGCTGGAAAAAATACCGAATCCCAAGTCTCAGACTCAAAACCAAATTCTTGATCCTTTGGACTCCGGATTCTCTCGGTCCAAAACTACATTCCGGGTCCATTGGTATTAAAGCCCAATTCCGGTTCTCATTTATTGGTACTACCGGATCTGTTTATTTAAAGCCCAACGCCACACCGGATCCCCTTTAAAAATTCCAGATCCACATACCGATTTTAGGCCCAATCCGGATCCCTTTTAGAATTCTGGATCCACAACTCAATAATCCAATTCCGGAACTTCGGCCTATTCTATCCAAATTCCGGATCACTCCTTGGCCCACACTAACTTCCGGGTCCTTGTAAAAATTCCGGATCCGATTGGTTTTACTCTCGTTCCGGATCCAATTGGATTCCGGATCATTTTGGTCTAGAGCTCATTCCGGATCTGTTAATAACTAAGTCCCAAATTCCGGATTCATTTAAATACCGGATCCGTTAATAACTAAGGCCCAACTCCGGATATTGTTGGGAATTCCGGATCCGATTGGTTCCGGATCCTTAACTCGTTTCGGGTAACATGTTCCGGTTCTTATGGTTCCGGATCTTAACCCCATTCCGGATCCGACACACACGCTCACGGATTCTGGGTTTTTCCTTATCGAGATACGAAAACCCACACACCCTAATCGGCCATTTCGCACAGTCCCAATTTGATGTTAAACTATTAGGACCAAGGGGACACCAATTTACCAGCCGATTAATTGAGCTAAAAATCATCCGATTCTTTACTTTTTATTGATTAGCAAACACACAGACCCCATTCCTACCAGGTGATAGCAAACTCCAACTCCAACACCAACACCAACACTCTAGACTCTTATTACAATCAAAATCAACAAGAAATGGAGGTTACCTTGCATGATGATTCCACACCCCCAAATTTGAAGAACTCTAGACTGATTGATTTCATGCTTCTGCACACACATTCACACCTTAGCCGCACACACAGTTTCTTAGAGAAAAAAATGGAATTTCTAGGGTTTATCACCCATTTTATACTCTCCCACAAACACACCAAACTTCCTCCTTTTCACACTTTTCACACTAAAACTAACATTTATCCTTAAAAAGAACACGGTTATTACAAGAAGTATCGTAACACCCGGAATTTTATTAAAGTGATGGTTTAATGTTGGGAAGAGGTGTGTGAAAGAAGCTCAGCAAATCGGGATCATTCGAGACAAAAAGTCGAGCTCGGTACCTGTTGGGCGATAGTGCCCGGCGATAGTGACCATGTCACTATCGCACCTGTCATAATCGCGAGAAGTGTACCGAGAGTCCAGGGGTAGCGGGTGATAGTGCCCCGGCGATAGTGACCATGTCACTATCGCGATGTCACAATCGCCGACGGTCTCCAGGGTGTTTTAAACCCCTTTTCTTCTTTCTTCTTTCCATTTCACTCATCTATCTCGACTCTCTCAACTCTCTCTCTAAAAATCGATTTCTCTCACTAGAAACCCTACAACCCCTCCCCTCTCCTTCCTCATTTCTTCACCAAATCAAACCCTTTTCCTCCATTGATGATCATATTTGGAAGCTTGGAGTTTTGTGGAGATTAGGAGGTCGTTTTTGGAAGATTCAAATGGTTAAGGTAATCTCTCCCTACCCTACAGTTGTTATTGTTATTGATTTCATATTCCTTCCATCTTGTGATGTTGTGGACCGATTTTGGTGATGATTGGGTAAGGGAATCTTGTTTTCTTCATCTACAAAACTATGGTTTAGTATAAAATGGGTATTTTAGTATGTTATGGATGGATGATGATTCCTTATGGTTGGATTGTATTATTGATGGTTGAGAATTCATAAATCTAGGTTTTGGAAGTTTTGGTTTGAGGATGCAAACTTCATCAAAGGAGCATACATTTGGAGAACTCTAGATTTAGCTTAAATCTAGCAAAGGTGAGTTCAAGTTACTTTGCGAAAACGTTGTACATACCAAAATGAGTATTTTACAAATATGTGTGGGTTATACTTGGAAATGTATATGGTTGAGTTATTTGGTAGATTTAACTCTTTTGAAGTGTTATCTTCATAAATGTGTAAAACACCCATATTTGGGGCTTTTGGATGTTTGGATGGTTAGAAACCATAAATTGTCTTTAAAAGAATAATTGCTTAAAATGAGGTTTAAATTGATGGTGTAATCATATATGTGTAAATGGTTTTGTAAACCAATTGGGAAATACACTTTTAAGTGTTATGTGTCATTTTGAGAATTATAAGGGTGTGAGTCCTTTGGGAAACCCTTTTTGTTTAACCGTGATGAGTTTTGGGGTTAATGATGATTTTGAAGTATAGCTTGCCTAAACAAAGTTTAAATGTGTTTTCGACCGACATTATGGGTCTAGCAAGCTTGGAGCACTTGGCTCGGTTTTGACTTTGAGATAGTCTTGGGACATTTGTCCGGTTTAAATGGCTCGATGTGGAGTCTTATTTACGGGTCGCTTTTATTGCACCGTGTTGCATATTATTGCACGTTGTTGATATTTTACATGCTCAGGGTGGAGTCTATGATGCGTTATATGCTTAATTGCATTTTTATTTGCATGATTTGACGTCAATAAATGATCATTAGATCTTTGAGCAGAGGGCTCGGTTATGGGCTCAATTGAGTCTTGAGGGCATTCGCCCGGTTTTAATAAGCTCGACGTGGGCTTGGGGTTTGCATTGCGTGAGTTGCATCATATTTGAGGTTTACATGATTTGAACGCATTAGTTATTCTTTTGGGGTCATGTATTTATATTTAAGTCGAGTAAGCTTGTTTTGGATGGTGGGTTTCCAAGGTAAATACCTAGTATGGTTGAACTTGGTGGTTTTAAATGGACTAAAGACCTAGCATGGTTGATGTCTAAGAGGGGCTAAAGACCTAGTATGGTTGATGCCGAATACGGACTAAAGACCTAGTATGGTTGATGTCTGAGATGGACTAAAGACCTAGTATGGTTGATGTCTAAGATGGGCTAAAGATCTAATATGATTGATGCCGAGGATTGACTAAAGACCTAGTATGGTTGATGTCATCCGTTTTCCACATCCAATAAGCTTACTTGCATTTATTTGATCGTGGTTTAATTTATGTGTTTGCCACATTCAATGAGATCGGGTCTCCCCCGTCATCGAAGGGTGTTAATTTCGGGTATTTTATTCATTCGCATTGTTGAGGCTATAGTACATGCATATGGATTGCTTTCCATGATTGATGGACGGATTTACGTTACATTCTTATTGGATGTTTTAACTGATGGAGTTCTATTTTATGGTATTTGATCTTTATTACATTTTACGATTGCGTGAGTTTTGCTTCGTATTATGTTTTAATAAAGAGTTATGTTTAATTGGATGGTTTCCATGTTTTATGGGTTGAGTATGTATTGTCAACCGTATTTGAAGGTTTTGCCTAAACTAGACTTATTCACGTATTTGGGTGAATTGGGATTCTAACTCATTTTTGGGAAAACGCTTTACACTTTTGGGAAGGATTCCCATGGATTTTGAGTGCGTTGAAAAAGGAGGCATTTGTGCCGTTTGTGAAATCTTTTTGGAAATGATAGTATTTGTCGCAACTTTCATTTAAAAGATTTACTTAGATCATGACTATAACTACTACCTTTTGATTTATGAATTTATATAGTCATGATGAAATGCTTGAACTCACTAGGCGTAAGCCTAACCCTTTTTATTTGTCGGCATGTGCAACAGGCTCAGGTTGGGGTAGCTCTAGCTACATTGTGAAGTGGCGAGTGCTAGAAATGTGCACGAGAGGTGAATAGCTTAAGTTATGTTTTCCGCATTTACCCTTGGGAAGTAGCACTTGTATTTGGATTAAGTGATGTCCGAAGTGGGTTTAGTCTTGGTAATGAGACTTGTGTAGTTTGTATTACTTGGAGATAACCATTGTTTGTAATTGGAGGTATTTTACCTATTGTTTCAGATGTAATATCGAAAATTTTAAATTAGTTGCTCTTTCCAAATTTGAGGGTGTTACAAGTATCTAGATATTAATTATCTTTAAATAGCACCGAAAACTGACATATCTAGATCCTAATTATTACAGGCTTTTTCAATAAACCCAACAAATTAAACTAGTTTATAATTGTCAAATATGACCTTAATCGTTAAATCATTAAAGATGAAGGAGCAAGTCAAATAATTATAATTATTTTTACACTCTCATGTATATTTAAGAACATGATCGTTCCTTAGCATGTTAAATGTGCAATTTAGAACAGAGTCTCCAAAATTTTGGGGCCCAATTTTGCATGTTTGTAGGATCTTTCATCGACCTGTGTAAAGTTATATACCAATTTATTTAGGTTCAAATTGTTTGAATTTAAAATTTTAGTTGTTTAGGTTTAGATTGTTTGGATTTAGATTCAGATTGTTACTTGTTTATGTTGAACCCTCTTTTATGTTTAACTTATATGTATCTATGTTATCTCATTTGTATAATGTAATCAAAAGCTATACATGTAGCAGGGCCTCCAAAAAGATTGGAACGTCCCTGTTTAAGAACTTACTTTTAATAATAAGAAAACTTAAATCATAATATATTTAAAAATAAGTTATAGGTCCACATTTGATTTGTTGTGCAAGACGTTCACATTGTCATTGTCGAGCCTGATAATACCCATGAAGAATACCAACCACCACATTCACATATACAAGGTTGAAATTTGTATATGTTGCATCAACTTAGCGGCCGTTTATCTAATCACTAACCCGGGTAAGTGTTTACCGGTAAAATTCAACACTATCACTTACTTCCCGGGTAAGATTTTAGTCCATCAAAATGGCATCGTATGCAACAATTTAGCCGGTAAGCACTAACCGTGGTAAGAGCCATCGCACTCACTTACCGGGTAAGACTCTCGGTCCTTGCTTTCAACT
The DNA here is from genome assembly GCA_033807775.1 of Saussurea involucrata. NCBI lineage: Eukaryota > Viridiplantae > Streptophyta > Magnoliopsida > Asterales > Asteraceae > Saussurea > Saussurea involucrata. The sequence goes on along the minus strand of CM066324.1, from coordinate 126,114,018 downwards.
CTCGGTCTTTGCTTCCGCTCTTACCGGATAAGATTCTTAGTCCTTGCCATATTCATCCGGTAACCTAATGTGACTTGGTAAGCACTTACCTGGGTAAGCGTTTTATAAACGGTCCCTTAGCCACTCAAATAATAAATAAGAATAACCCAAGTAAAGTTACACCAATGACTTATGAGATCGTTTTTTATGAGAGAACGGATTTGTTAAACTACATATGTTGATATTTAAATGCTCCATGGACGGCAAATGAAAACAGAATCCTTTGATACATGTATCAAATGCCTAACATGCTACATATCGTTTACTTAAAACTTTAATTGTTTTTAGGCAGACATGATGGTATTGCTCGTGTAATAATTGTAGCATTTTTTAAAAACATGAATGAAACTGGGTTTTCTTCGAACTTAAAATAGTACATTTTTAGGTTTTCATTTTTTTTTTTCAGATTAAAAACTCTTTATTCAATTTGGGATCCTACCGGTATTAAAACAAAGTTAGTATTAAACCAAGTCAGATCAATCTAGTTTTTGGTTTTGTTTTTCAAATTATCAGCTCAACACACACAACATAACATAACGCACACCTCAAAAACTCAAAACAACCCTAAATTCAAACCTCAAAATAAAAGTTAAACCCAAACATCAAAATCAAAACCAAATACAAAACTCATATAACGTGATATGGGATTTCTCATATGGGCAATAAAGAGGTATCATTTTCCTTTTTTTTCAACCATGATATTATTAATATACCTAAATATAATACACTCTCTTAATTTTAAAATAAAATTAAAGAAATAGTGAAAATGACTAAAATACTCTATATTTAACTGAACTTAACGGAACAAATTAACGATATTAAGACAAATGGACCAAAACTATTAGGATTGATAAACATGATAGACCAAATCTGACTTTTTAAAGTTTAATCCCTTAAAAATTGCAAACATTAGGGACCCAAATTGAATTTTACTCAAAAATCTATCAACCCTTTAAAAGTAGGATATAAGAGCATCTCCAACAGCTTTGCTAAAAAAATTTCTAAAATAGAGAATGAAAAATCAAAATCTCTAAAATCATTTTCTTCCAACTCCAATAGTTTTTTTATTTTAGAGAATCGATCATTACTTTATATTAATATAATTTTCTTTAATTTATCTTTCCAATATATATTTTTTAAAAACTTAATATAAAATAATAAACTTTCAATCTAATTGGTGGGATAGAATAAAATAATAATTTCTCTCTTACTATCACATTTTAGGGAATTCTCTAAACTTGGAAGTTTTTCAAACTTTTTCTATTATAGCAAACAATATAGCAAAGCCGTTGGAGAGATTTAGAGGAAAAAAACTGATTTTTTCCTATTTTAGCAAAGCTGTTGGAGATGCTCTAACTAATCATGGTCGTCAAAAAAACTTACCAAACCGTTAATATGTCTAATTCAACGCGTAAGGAATTCAATTAAACCCAACTCGCTAACTAAAAGGTTTGAAATTGTGTTAGAGATAGTTCATCCAACCTATTGATGACATATAATTATACATATTCCAGTTCTCCCCATAAGTCCCTAAGAGCATCTTCAACATCATTCCTAAAATTTTTCTAATATAGAGATAGAAAAGTCAAAATTGCTAAAAAAAAATTCCAACCAACTCCAACAACATTGCTAATTTTTTTTTTCTAAAGTAGAGAGTTCTCTATATTTAGCAAACCATAGAAAATTTCTATTTTAGCAAAACTTATAGCAAAGCTGTTGGAGATCAAAATTGCTAAAAAAGTGGGGTTTTCCTAGTTTAGCAATGTTGTTGAAGATACTCTAATATAGCTAAAATTTATGTGGCTATTACTTGTAACTTGATGAATTTACTTTTTATAAGTTATTATTCCTCGAAGGTTGGAACTTGGAATTGCCTCTTGCTAAACTATGTTTGGTGCTTATACAAATCCGAAAACATTTGAACTAAATTTAGAGAACTATAGTAAAATTGAAGTTTTGAACTAAAGTTTGGTGCTTGGTTCGAAACTACCAAGCATCCATATCTCAGTATTTTGTCTTAGGGGCTGTTTGGTGGGTTTTCTATTAAGTCCTGTATGAATAAAGTTGTCTGTGTGAATTAATCTGTCTGTATAGATTGAAAATGTTTTTGTTTGGGAGGGTGTTTTCATAGATGGAATAACCATGTTTTTTAATTGGGAGAGACTGAGTTGGACAAAACTTGGCTTTCTGCATAAAGCTCCCTCCTAAAAGCTTAATAAACAAGTCACTTTCTATATCATTAAGCCACTACCAAACAGTCATGTATAGCTGACTGAATAAGCTATGTGTCCCATTAAGCTCATTAAGATGCTAACAAACAGACCCTTAGTCATCCTAAATTCCTAATCATCCAACATAGAAAAGTCATAAGTAAACATTCAAATAAATTCAACTATGAAATGCCGAAGTATTTAGTATCATTATTATAGTAATATGAAACAAGGGTTAAGTTGGGTTATATTATACTTTGTATCGGGCTGTGTTGAGAATTTTATTAACCATGATGAAACATAAATTCAACTAAATTTTAAGATTAAAGATAATCAAAGAGTTGTAAAAAAAAAGAACCTTGAATCTACGAACAAACTCTGAACGCTAAAAAGAACTTTAAGAACGTATAAAGTATTTTGACGAAATATACGTCAATTAACTAAAGAAGGAAAAGAATAGTTACAAGTCAAGAAGAAACAAAGTATTTCAGGAATGTGGCGGAATATCCTATCTGCTCAGGGGTCGAATCCAGACGTACACAACTTGTGGCAACTGAGGTTTAATCAGGACTGATGTATTACGGTCATAATTTGTCAAGGGTTATGAAAAATGAAACTTAAGGGACTACTTTTGTAAATTAAGATACTTCAGGGGCTTGAATATTCCAACGTAATTAACAAGCAACAATGACGAAGACCAAATGGTGGAAGTCTCTACGTCAAAGTTCATCACTCATCCTCTTTGAAGTTTGAACGCGGTTAGATCAAAATCAAACCCTTTGAAATGGTCGTTGCATCTCCGATGGAGACATCTCAAAGTTCTTCGTCTCTCTTGAAGTCAAGTCTTCGTTCTTCAATCTGGTACGTGTACGTCATTGTCGTTTATTTTAATCTAGGGCATGCTAACTACCATGCAGATGGCGTTTTAAAAACGCTTTAAAGGTGATTCATGATTTCACATTTGATTTCGCACGAAATTTCGAATTTAGTTGCTAACTGTTGTGATTGATTGGTTTTTCGGAAAATCGAAATGTTTGAAATGGTCGTTGAATCTCAGATGGAGACTTCTTAAAGTCAAGTCTTCGTTCTTCAATCTAGTACCTTACTGTCGTTTATTTTAATCTAACATGCCATACACCATGAGAACTTGACAAACGCTTAAATTCTGTTTCCCTGGTTGATTTTCAATGAAATTGTGAAGATTAAACACTGTGTTCTGTTTTAGGGTTAGCTTCAATTTAGAATTGGTATATAGGGTTTACATTCGAGCTGTTCGTGGTTACATTAGCGAGATGGGTAGGATTTTGAGAAGTATATTACCGATTCGTTCTTCGAAAGAGGATGATGATGAGTACAATGTGGAGTACTCGTTTGCCACGGAGTACACTGGTCCTGCGGTTTCTTATGGTATTCCTAGGGCAGTTCCTGTTGATGTTGCCTCTATTCCGATAGCCTCTGTTGTTTCCGTATCTAGTTCTGGTAATCTATCATTACCAATTATTCATCCTGTTGTTAAGAGAGATCCTAAGTTGGTTTTGTCTGAAATTAATAAGAGTCGTTTTGGATCGGATCAGATAAGTGCTGATGCACACTCACCTAGTTCACCAGAGGGGGATAGAAGTTCTGTTTCATTAGGGTTTTCTGATAGTCATGAGAATTCTAAGGAGTTTTCCTTGAGTTCAGATGGTGATGGTGTAGATAACTATTGCCATGAGATTGAAGAGTTGCATGATGTTAGTGAAGAGAATCGAACCCACGAGGTGATTTCAGGTTATGATAACAGAACCCAGATTGTTACTTTTCGTGAACCCGAGTCCAATGCTATGGTTCAAGAGGAAAGTAGCTTTGTTGACCCAGGAATGGTGATTCAAGAAAGGCCGCATGCTAGTTCTCATGTCAAGAAAGGGCTATGCCACCGCTGCCTCAAGGGAAATAGGTTCACCTTTAAGGAGACTTGCATTGTATGTGATGCAAAATACTGTAGTAATTGTGTGCTGAGAGTAATGGGGTCGATGCCAGAAGGTAGGAAATGCATTACTTGTATTGGGTATCCGATTGATGAGTCAAAACGTGGGCATTTGGGGAAATGCTCAAAGGTTCTTAAGCAATTGCTCTCAGATTTTCAAGTGAAACAGATAATGAAATTTGAAGAATCCTGTGATATAAACCAGCTACCGTATTGGCTTGTTATGGTGAATGGAAAACAACTTTCTCTAGAAGAAGCGGTTCAATTGCGTACTTGTGCCTACCCACCAAAAAGACTTAGACCAGGAAGCTATTGGTATGATAAGTTGTCTGGTTTTTGGGGAAAGGTGAGACTTCAGACTTTATTTTGGTGTTTACAAAAAGCTTCGTCTATAATCATGCATATATCTGTTTGCTTTTGTGTATTAACAAGATGGATGTGTTGATAATACTGAAATATCAGTAACCAAACGAAACCAAGCCAACCCAGTATAAGATGTGCGCATACCTAGCCTCTAATATAAAATATCAGTGTTGGTGATATTTAATTTTAAATACCCATTTTTGTGCCATATAGAATCACGATATATTCCACATTTTATCCCATCTTGTCAGAAATATTACTTGCTGAATATATTTTGGATGTTCATTTTGTATAACAAAGAATTTGGTAAAATATGAACAGGAAGGGCAAAAGCCTTGCCAGGTTATTAGTCCCCAGCTGTCTGTTGGTGCTCATATCAAGGAAAATGCTAGCAATGGGACTACAAAAGTAAAGATAAACAATCGTGTGATCACCAAAGTGGAGCTCTTGATGTTAAAGGTTAGTGTGCTCAAATAATCATTCAGGATTACAGAATCTTAGGTCAAATGGTCAATGTCTAACTTTCTTGCATGCATGCAGTTTGCCGGAATCAATTGTGAAGGTTCCCCTCATTTTTGGGTAAGCCATGATGGATCCTATCAGGAAGAGGGACAGAATCAAATGAAGGCAAAAATATGGGAAAAGGTCTGTAATTTATTGATGTTTGATCTCTTTATCCTACTTTTAATGCAAGTTTTTTTTAAAACCTTTTGCAAAAAAAAACTTAGCTTGTCTTGATAACTTTGGTTTCAGCCTGGAATCAAGGCAATCTGTTCTCTCTTGTCTTTGCCAATGCCATCCAAATCCTTTATCTCGTATGCGGAAGAAATGGTCAAGAATGATGGAAAACTTGGGCAGGAAAACATTGATACAAAATCGCTAACAAAACTACTTTTAGTTGGTCAAGATCAATCTGGGACAAGTGCCATCTATAAGCAGGTACAGCATAGTAAAAAGAGCAAAACTTTATGCGCTCTGCAAGTCATTTGAGATGAAAATCTGATAAGAACAGTCTCATGCTAGAAAGATTCCAATATGCAAAATAATCTTAAAGTTTCCTGCCGAAGTAACATTTGGCTTATGTATAGTTGTATACGTCTCTAGAAGCTTGTTGCAAGCTATTAATGATGGTGTTTCTTGCTGTTGAGATGCATCTTTCATGTAATTTTGCATACCATATTCATGATAATTGCATTGTTGAACATGGCTGCTCTCGTTTCAGGCCAAGATTCTTTACAATGTTCCATTCTCGGAAGATGAGCGTCAAAAAGCTAAGTCGTTGATCCAAAGCAACTTGTATCTTTATATCAGCATTCTGCTCGAGGGTCTGAAACAATTCGAGGAAGAATACTCAATTCAGATTAGGAGAAAGCTCATGGATCAACCTGGTACTTCAGGTATGTAGATTTGCCCTATGTTTGGCAAACTAACCGATAATGATAAGCTAGTTGTTGGCTGAAAAGTTGATAAATTTCACATCTGCTGTAAATTTATTTCAATCTGAAGCCTTTTATTTTCAGCTGCAGGGGGTTTGGCTGAAAACATTGAAACAAACATTTATTCGTTAAGTGCAAAACTGAAATACTTCTCCGATTGGCTTATTCAAATTGTGAAATCGGGCAACCTGGAACTTGTTTTTCCTGCTGCAACTCGTGAGTATTCACCGGTAGTTGAGGAACTGTGGAATGATAAAGCTTTTCAAGCAACTTATGCTAGACGAACTGAACTTCATGCACTCCCAATAGTTGCCGATTATTTCTTACCTCAGGTATGAGCTCACAAGTCATATATACTCCTAAGTAACTAAATGACAGTTTTGCCCTTGATAATAGAGGGAGTAATGAGTTTATCCATCTCATAATTAAGGGTATAATTGGAAACTACGACACTTCATCTTACTAATTGGGACAAAGTTATTAGGACAGAGGGAGTAATTGATATAACAAGATCTTGCTTGTTTGGAACAAAATTTCTAAATCTCTTTTTGCGGTTCTTGTGTAGGCTGTTGAAATCTCGAGGACAACTTACGAGCCTTCTGATGTGGACATTCTGTATGCTGATGGTATTTCATCTTCTAATGGGCTTACTTCAATGGAGTTCTCGGTTCCCTCTTTGCTTCCAGATATCTTCATGGAGGCCACCGAGCATACCAATCTGCTCCAAAGGTTAGTATTTTGTCACACTTGGGGGCTGTTTGTTTTTGAAAAAATACCTCTTAAAACCTCTGAAGTCTGAAAATTAAGAGGTTTTCAGATTTAAGACTGTTTGTTTTATTTTTAGAAAAAAGTCTGAAAACCTCTTAATGTCCTCTGAAATTTTAGAGGTGCACCATCCACTTAATTCCTCTTAATTTTTTTTAGGATTCAGTTCCTTCTATCTCCTCCTCAATTGCACGCATGGTTGATGGGTATGAATGTGTGTGTTATCAAATAGTTATCAAATAGTGGTCTCTTTCAAGATGGAAATTTAAAACACAATATTTTTAGTCAATTAAGATGTTTATCATTTTATAAAAACAAACAGTCTTAATATTTCAGATTTCAGACTTCAGCACCACCTCTTACTTTTTAGATGTAAAATCAGATTTCAGACTTCAGACCTCTTAAAAACAAACAGCACCTTAGCGTAATTTTGTAACACCGAAACCCTATTTTTGGTAGTAAAAAGTGCCAATATATATTTGCAGGTATCAACTGATTCGAGTGAATTCAAACAACCTAGGAGACAACTGTAAATGGCTAAGCATGTTTGAAGACATCGATCTCATCCTCTATTGCGTCGACCTAACTTCCTACAACGAGTTCTACACTGATAACAACTTAGTCCTCAAGAATAAGATGTTAGAAAGCAAGAACATCTTCGAAAACATCATCACCAATCCGAGATTCAAAGATAAAGCATTTCTTCTAATTCTCAACAAGTTTGATCTGCTGGAAAAGAAGATTAAAAACGAACCTCTTACGCAATGTGACTGGTTTCACGACTTCAATCCATTCATCACCAACCAAGAGTTTAGTAGGGATGAAGGGCCGAGAAATAAAGCGGCATCGGTGGCGCAATATGGTTTCCAGTATATCGCTGCAAAGTTTAAGAGGATGTTTAGTGAGTTGACCGGGCGGAAACTGTATGTTTCGCCGGTGACGGGATTAGAGGTGGATAGTGTTGGTGCAGCTCTTAGGTATGGGAAGGAGGTTTTGAGATGGGTGGATGAAGAAAATAAACCAAAGTCTAGTAACAATGAGTGGTCTTCTGAAAGTATTGAGACCAATTCATAAGGCGGGCTGAGGTTATTGGAGATTTTTCTGACTGTTATATTTAGGGCCATCGGGTCTATTTGAGGTGTGCGAAAGCTGACTTGAATAGTTATAGAAAAAAGACACCCAAAGAACAGTAATCTGATGTGATGAAAATAAAGTGACGATAAGCAGTAACATATACAGATTAAACACGAGAATGTAGAAATTTATGTGATTCAATTAACTAATATTTGTTCATAACTTTGTATCACGATCAAGACCAATTTCATTAGATCAAAGGTCGATAGAGCAATCTCATTTTTCATGTTTGGTTCAAAAATATTGGGTCATATTCATTTTACGAGTCAATTTCTGGAGAATTGGTTAGGGTTGTGTAGAAAGTCAACCGATCCAATCTGAACCGTCTGATCCAATTAGAATCGACCGACCTTGATTAAATATCCAATTGTAATTGGATCGGATTGGATCAAAATTTTCAACATCCAATTTGGATCGGTCGGTTCTTGGATGACAGTCCATAACCGACTGAAACCGAACCGATTCACCATCCATCCGATTATCATCCAACTATCCATCCGGTTATTATCCAAGTACCATCCAATACATTATAATTCAAATTTTCAAAAGTAAAAAAGTTTTAATTTTTAAAACATTTGTAAAAAAACTAACTTTTTTAGAAAGAAACATAAAAACATTGGATGAATCCGATCCGATCCGATCATTTATTAGATGTTAGATGGATTTGATCCGATCCAGTGAATATCCAATGGATGGAACCGAACTGATCCAATCATCCATTGGATTGAAAAAATCCAACATCTAATGGATGATTGGATCGGTTCGGTTGGAAAAATCGGACATCCAATGGATGATTGGATTGGTTCGGTTCCCCTCACATCCATTGGATGTCAACCGATGAACACCCCTAGAATTGGTGTTTGTTTTGAACCGTTCAACGGTTCAAGAAGCTCATTTAATATTTACTAGTATTATAAAATAATATAAATATTTGGCAAAAAAAATTATAACGACTTGTTAATCCAACATACCGTTTATAGCAAGTATCATAAAATTTAATGCTATAAGTTATAACAGTTGACGTACAATTTTATAAAAGTAATTCATGATTAAATGACAAATTTTATAGATTATCTTATTTTCTAAAAATATAATTATCTTAAATATAATAAAAGTTTTAGTTAAAAATTATATAAATAAACAATTTTATTCTTTTTAATTGAAGACCCTTTCAATTGAGTTTCAAGACCATGAAATAAAATCTCGAGATGCAGAAAGTATAATAAAACATGGATTAGAATTAACGATCCGTTCTCGAGTTTTAGAAGGAAAGAAAAGAAGAGAAAGAGAAGAGAAAGAAAAGAAAGGAAATGAAAGTGGAGGAAATAAATATTTGTATTTGTGTTCTTGAGATTGAAGAAAAGAAAGGAAGGAGAGGGAAAGAAAATAAAATTTCATATTCTTGAGTAGGAGAGAAAGGAAAGGAAAGATGTTACTTTTACTAATATACCCTCATTTATTTCATGATGAAATGTAATTAATGGGTATATGTGTAATTTTATAAATATTTTTAATTCTTTTTATTTCATTTCTTTCTTTTCCTTCCGTTTCCTCCCACATTTGGGCGGAAAGTTTTAGGAGGAAAATCAACACTATTTTCCTTCTCTTTCCTTTCCCTCTTTAAAAAAACTCGAGAACACAACATTTTTTATTTTTCTTCTACTTTCCTCTCTTTTCCCTTCATTTCCTTCGTAAAAAAACTCGAGAACACAGCGTAAGAGTTCAAGTTCTATACACCACGTTACGTGGTTATATTTTTAATTAAGTCAAACGAGTTTAAGCAAAAAAATTTATTTAAAAACTAGATACCTGCGGTGGTGCGTACCATTTTAAATCTAAAGCCAAGAACTCGAAAGGAATAATCTTGTTTCATGTTCAGTTTTATTGTCTATCACACGATGCCAATATTATTGTTTTTTTAAGTAGCTTTGAAATATGTACATTAAGCTTAATGATGTGTGCCTTTTAAAAAATTTAAGGTAATTGTAATACATTTTTTATTAAGGCATTGTTTGGCAAAAAAAAAGCTAGCTTATAAGCTAGCTTTTTTTGGTGTACATGTTTGGATGACCATAAGCTAGTTTATAAGCTAGCTTTTTGAAACGCTATTTGAAGTAGTGTTTTAGTAGCTTTTTGTGAATATTCCAATTATACCCTCATTAATATTAATTATTATTTATTAACTATTTTTTTAATATGTTCTTTTTGGTCATTTAAATGCTTATAAGTTACTTTTTTGCCAAACATGACTTTTTCATCAGCTAGCTTATCAGTCAACAGCTAGCTTATCAGCTACTAGCTAGCTTATAAGTCATAAGCTAGCTTATCAACTTGTAACATCCCGATTTTTGGAACTTTTAAGATAAATATGAAAATTAGGATTTTGATTTAAATCCTACATTTTATATTCTTGTTGGATGAAGAATTCAAATACGAGTCCAACGGTTCTTTCCGGAGCAAAAACGGAGCTAAAACGAAGAAGTTATGGCCAAAACAAATTTCGGTACGCTTTGTGCTATAGTGCCCGGCGATTGTGACACTGTCACAATCGCATGTCACAATCGCCGGATGCCAAAAACTCTAGGTACAACCCGTGCGATTGTGCCAACGATTGTGACACTGTCACCATCGCATGTCACTATTTCAGCATTTTTCTCATTCTAACTTCACCCATTTCGTTTTTCTCTCTTAAGAACCGAAACCCTTCACCCCCAATGTCGATTTTGAGTCTTTTAGACCCCAAGAATCAAGTTTTCAAGTGTCCCTTCTTCATGTATCATGGTTTTGGAAGCTAAAGCAAGAATCCTTTCATTCCATCATCTTCATCAAAGTTTTCTAGGGTTTCATCCAACCCTTTTTCTCCATTTTGAGGATTTGTAGTTTGTGCTTCGTTTTGGTAACTCTAGAGGTGTTTGGTTGGTGAATCCAAGTTGTGGTTAAGGTAATATTCTCTTCTCTTCATTTTGGAAATTAGGGTTTCGATGTATTGGTGATTTTGGGTGTAATATGTTGGGAGAAATAATTCTAAGTGTTTGGGGATAAATATTTATGGTTGGAAATTGTGGATTTAGTTTTTTGGAAGATTTGGAGCTTGAGGATTCGTGTTTCTTCAAAGGAGCTTACGTTTGGGAAAATATAGATTTAGTCAAAATCTAGCAAAGTGAGTTCAAGTTGATTTGTGAAAACTTTGTACATGCCAAAAATGTTATTTTCCAAATGTTTGTGTGTTTTACTTGAAAATATCAATTGTTGAGTTATTTGACGAGTCTAACTCTTTTGAAGTGTTTATCTTCACAAATATTGTAAAACACCAATATTTGGGATTTTTGGATATTTGATGTGTAGAAATCATAAATATATCCTTAAAGGATTAATTGCTCAAAATGATGTCTATTTGGTGGTTTAAGCATATTAGTGTAATTGATTTCATAAACCATTTGGGAAATACACGATTTAGTGTCAAGAGTTATTTTGAGAATTATAAAGGTATTAGTCCTTTGGGAAAACCCTTTTGTGTATCCGTGTCGAGTTTTTGTAACATCTCGATTTTTATAAAAGATGGTGTTTAAGTTTATTTAATAAATTGAGATCGGTTATTTGATAAATTAAATTTAGAGTTTAACCCCGAGTGTAACAACCCAATTTCCATAAATTATAAATTGACAACATTACAACCAAAGACGGTCCCAAAGTTTACAATTTACACTACTCTCTACTCTAAGTACACAGCGGATAAACACCTTCACAACTGAGATGCTACAGGAGGCCCAATGGTAATCTACAAGTCTTCACTGGACTCTAGCTCTTCTACAGCGCCACGACCTTTCATCATCACCAGATGAAAGCCCAACACGACTATTACCTGAAAATGGTTTTAGTTTTGAAAAGCGAGGGTTAGACCATGAGGTCTAGTGAATTCCCTTGTAACGACCCGGTATCCCATAACATACATAATATACATCATTTAACATGTCATACATAACGTCGTTACTTTCATAACAAAATACATAATAATTCACATTCGGTCCCAATGTCTCGAAACTATACAATACAAAAACGTAAACATATCCTAGTCTTCGTCAGCTATCAACCGCCTCCTATGCTTTATTCTTCCCTTTGCTAACAAAAGATCCTTGACCTGGAATACATATTTTTGAAAGGAAAATGAGGGTTAGACCAAACAGTCTAGTGAGATAATCCCTGTCAGTTTAGAAATCCTTTTTATAAAACACACATATACCACAAAGATTAACTACCAAGCAAGACTCGTGCATTGTGTTCATCTCTCCTCATTCCCATGGCCAAATTAGTTGGTTGCGAGCCAACTAATCAATTTACACCACTGTACTAAATACAGCCAACATCATTGTCCCTCTGTACATCCAACTTCCACCGGTCCAAAAACCCGGCCGACGTGCTCTCGTGTAGTGTAATACTTATATAAATACAATATATATCTCAATATATCAATATATCATTTTGTCATTTATAAACACTTAATCACACCATTTATCACATTGCCAAACCACACATATATGTATTCCAGTTATAAAACATTTTAAGTAAAAACTCACTGGTTTGCTTAACCAAAATGCTTCCAAACCTTTCTCAAATGGCACAGATTTCACCCCAAATCCAACGAATCTGAAATAAATAGACACACGCATCTCCTTACCAAATGAACACAAAAGATATACTTAACAGGCTATGAACTCTGGATAAATCTACCTAATTCTCATCCTCAAAATAGCCAAACAGCTATAGTTCCCGGACAACACAAAACAACCCGGACAACTCGACTTTCCGGATACATACCCAATCCGGACAACCTGAACTATCCGGACAGCATATACAATCCGGACAACAAGCAATCCGGATACCATCCGGTATCTTATATCATCCGGAAACTTACAACAAAAGGGACTTACCCGGATACCTGACTCGTCCGGACACCTTCAGAACCTTTTCCGGACACTACCAACAAAAGTATCCGGACTCATTCAACTTATCCGGAAACCACTGACAGTTCATCCAATTTTTACCCAGAATTCGACTGAATTATAACCAGTTATGTGCATGATGTTTCTACTCCGATAGGAACCTTCTAATACCAATTACAAACATAAAATACAAAGGAACTTACCTCAATTTCACCTCCAAATACTCCAAATTGAATCCTTAGCCTTCTTTTCTTCTTTTGCTTCTTTTCTCCCCAAAACTCACACACACACCATAAATCTGGATATTTTGCTGTTATGACATATCTGAATATCCTAAAGGATAATATCTATTCCTATTTACCATTTAGACCTTAAGCTATCCATTAATGACCAAATCACCCCTAAACTTATAAATTAACCCAAACTTACCCTAAAGTCCAACTTTAAAGTTAACTTTATTTAACGGAAAGGGATTTTAACTAACGAACTTACCCGGGGTATTACATTATCTCCCCCTTAAAAGAATTCTATCCCGGAATTCGGTTAAGCGAAAAAGGTATGAATACTTATCACTACTACTTCGAACTCAATCAAAACCATAGAAACTAACTGAATAGACACCCCACACCCACTTATATCTCTAACACAGATAAGCAACAAAAGCACGAAAATACCAATAACCATTTTGCACCGAAGTCAGATAACACCTTTGCACGTATAGAGTTTATTAGAAATTTACCTGTAACTTCATCCGGAATTTCCTCCTCTTCTTGTGTTGTCATTTGGAAGACACGACCTGTTGCTTTCGGTACCTCAGACCCTTGTACCTCTCCCGAACTAACACCCGTTGGTCTCACCATCATACTACCCTGCTGTGCTTTCCATTGTGGACAGTCCGACTGAAGATGATCAGGGGAATTGCAAACGAAACAGAATCGAGTTACCCGACAATCTCTCGCGATATGACCAGCCTTTCCACATTTGTAGCACTTTCGGGAATCACCATGGCAGTTTCCTTGATGCATACGGTCACATGTTGAACATGGTCTTCTTTCAGCTGGCCTGAAAGGTGAATAACTATCAAACCTCGGGAATTCATACTCTTCCGAATCGTACGTCGTTTCTTCCAGTTTTCTTTTTCCAGTACTTTTATCACTAGCACTTATCCCTTTATCTTGCTCCACGGTTTCCGCTGCGTCTACTGCGGCAGAGAAAGTTTCTGGTCCTTTAGCAATCACAAAACTTCTGACTTCTGCATTCAGTCCAAAGATAAACCTCTCAATCTTCATTGCCTCCGTGGCAACATAATACTCTGCAAAACGAGATTTTTCCAGAAAACGGGCAGTGTAGTCCCGAACAGATAAATTTCCTTGCTGCAAGTTCATAAACTCTCCTTCCAATTGTTTAACTGCGGCTTGAGGACAAAACTGTTTCCTGAAAGCTATCACGAATTCTTCCCAAGAGTAGGTAGAATATATATCAGATCCTCCCGAGGACATATGTGCTTCCCACCAGTATAGGGCATCGCCTTTCAACATTGCAGTTCCATAGAGTACTCTATCCTCTTCAGCGCATTTACTAGTCTTGAAGATGGCTTCTATATCCTTCAGCCACTTCATAGCTTTTACTGGATCCCGATCTCCCGAGTAAGTTGGAGGCTTACAACTTAAGAACATTTTATAGTCACACTTCCTTAGTACTGGTGTGATTGTAGGTGTAATAGGCATCTCGTCTTCATGACTAGGATCTGGTGTATCAGCTTCATTATGACGAGTTCGATCAAACATGACTTGTATACTGGCCTGTAGTCTTCCCATTTCGGCTGTTAAATCGTCCCTAGTAACAAACTCATTACCTCGCGGCGGAGCTCCACTCCCAGTTCTACCCCCAATTCTGCCTCCAACTCTGCCTCCACCTCTTTCTCCCCCTCTTCCCCTTCCTCCGGCTGTTGGGTTTGTTCTATTCGGATTTCCTCCTCCTTCCCGATTCGTTTGTCTAGTACCACTTGCCATTCTGTTGATTCAAACAAGGTTAATATACACATAAGCACATACCCCATATAACAAGGTTTTCCAGTTCAAACATGTACCTGTAAGATCACAATTACACTGGACAGGTGTAATCTGAAATTACCTTACATGATGTTCCTTCTACCTTTTTATATTTAACATCCCAAGGTTCTAAAATTATTATGGACATCCTACTTCACATGCAGTTTAAGTCTAGGTATAAATCCAAATACCTAAATCCCTTAAACTAGGGCTCTGATACCATCTGTAACGACCCGGTATCCCATAACATACATAATATACATCATTTAACATGTCATACATAACGTCGTTACTTTCATAACAAAATACATAATAATTCACATTCGGTCCCAATGTCTTGAAACTATACAATACAAAAACGTAAACATATCCTAGTCTTCGTCAGCTATCAACCGCCTCCTATGCTTTATTCTTCCATTTGCTAACAAAAGATCCTTGACCTGGAATACATATTTTTGAAAGGAAAATGAGGGTTAGACCAAACGGTCTAGTGAGATAATCCCTGTCAGTTTAGAAATCCTTTTTATAAAACACACATATACCACAAAGATTAACTACCAAGCAAGACTCGTGCATTGTGTTCATCTCTCCTCATTCCCATGGCCAAATTAGCTGGTTGCGAGCCAACTAATCAATTTACACCACTGTACTAAATACAACCAACATCACTGTCCCTCTGTACAACCAACTTCCACCGGTCCAAAAACCCGGCCGACGTGCTCTCGTGTAGTGTAATACTTATATAAATACAATATATATATCAATATATCATATTGTCATTTATAAAAACTTAATCACACCATTTATCACATTGCCAAACCACACATATATGTATTCCAGTTATAAAACATTTTAAGTAAAAACTCACCGGTTTGCTTAACCAAAATGCTTCCAAACCTTTCTCAAATGGCACAACTTTCACCCCAAATCCAACGAATCTGAAATAAATAGACACAAGCATCTCCTTACCAAATGAACACAAAAGATATACTTAACAGGCTATGAACTCTGGATAAATCTACCTAATTCTCATCCTCAAAATAACCAAACAACTATAGTTCCCGGACAGCACAAAACAACCCGGACAACTCGACTTTCCGGATACATACCCAATCCGGACAACCTGAACTATCCGGACAACATATACAATCCGGACAACAAGCAATCCGGATACCATCCGGTATCTTATATCATCCGGAAACTTACAACAAAAGGGACTTACCCGGATACCTGACTCGTCCGGACACCTTTAGAACCTTTTCCGGACACTACCAACAAAAGTATCCGGACTCATTCAACTTATCCGGAAACCACTGACAGTTCATCCCATTTTTACCCAGAATTCGACTGAATTATAACCAGTTATGTACATGATGTTTCTACTCCGATAGGAACCTTCTAATACCAATTACAAACATAAAATACAAAGGAACTTACCTCAATTTCACTTCCAAATACTCCAAATTGAATCCTTAGCCTTCTTTTCTTCTTTTGCTTCTTTTCTCCCCAAAACTCACACACACACCTTAAATCTGGATATTTTGCTGTTATGACATATCTGAATATCCTAAGGGATAATATCTATTCCTATTTACCATTTAGACCTTAAGCTATCCATTAATGACCAAATCACCCCTAAACTTATAAATTAACCCAAACTTACCCTAAAGTCCAACTTTAAAGTTAACTTTATTTAACGAAAAGGGATTTTAACTAACGAACTTACCCGGGGTATTACATCCCTCTTTTAAAACAGTTCCACATAAACAGTAGTTTAAAACATTCAACCATTAACATTAGACGGTAATTCCAGTTTAAAAGCTCGACTCCACATAAGGGTATTGCACAGTGGTCTCAACTACCATCACTTTATTAAGCCAGGTACGACATTCACCTTACAAAGCCAGGCACGTCATTCATCACCTTACAAAGCCAGGCACGACATTCGGGCATCAATAATAGTTCTCCACTATGCAACCCGACTCCACACATAGCAACAACATCCCAACAACATGCAATCAACAAATACGTAGAAACGAACGTATAAACAACACACATGCTTTAATAAACGTTTTCACATCACGTAATATAAAACCTTTCAAATAGTTTAATCAGGTCAACATGCTCGTAACCATAATCAGTTATGAAAACCTTTCGTAAATCATTTCATTCACACAAAGAAGGTAAGGGAACTCACCTTAGCCTTAGCACCTCGACACACGCTCCGGGACACACTTTAGCTCAAACCGAACACCTGAATTTAACATCATAAGGGTGGTGTTAAACCATCTAATTACATCCCAAACATCCTTATCAAACCCCCAAAACAACCCTCCAATCGACGCCCCGACCCTAGGCCCAGACGAGCAACGAAACGGAAAAGTGCTTCGGGGGCCAGAGCTTGGCGCCCCTGGTGGCGCGCCTCCACACGCGCAGAGCACTGGTCTGCCCCTGCACGAGATTTCTTCCCAAAACCAAGGGTTTCTCAACTCCAAACTTCCCCAAACCAGTTCTAAGTAGGCATGGGAATGAGACCCGCCCCAATGGGGAACCCGGTGTACCCGCCCCGACGGGGATGGGGATTCCCCGCAAAATCGGGGAACGGGGATGGGGACGGGGATCCCCGAAAGTTAAAAACCGGGGATGGGGACGGGGCCGGGTAACGTGGTCCCCGCCTCGCCCCGTCCTCGAATATTAAATATATTCTATATGTTTATTATTAATTATATTATTTATACATAATTGGATTCATTATCTTTTAGATTTAGAAATATTATTTTGACATTTCCTTTTGTATACATTTTTTTATTTGTTTTACCTTTTTAGATAAAAGAACGTTGAAAGCCATATGTATAACGTTGATTAAACGGTTACGTATAATGTTGTTACTTTGTCCACATATGATTATTTGATACTCTATAAAAGCAATTTTTTAAAAATACGTGAAATTTAAACATGAACCATTTATCGATCGAGTGTGGTATTTAACATATTTGATTTAAAACATCTTATATTAACGGGGAAAAAATCCCCGATTCCCCGTTGGGGATCCCCGTTCCCCGTCGGGGATGGGGATGAGGATGTGATCATTTTCCCCGGTGGGGATGGGGACGGGGATGGGGATGGAGATTAGAATCGGGGACGGGGATGGGGATTGAGGTCCCCGCCCCATCCCCGCCCCATTCCCATGCCTAGTTCTAAGTCTCCCAAATCGATATTTTAGATACAAAAAGCAACAAGAATCAATAACCAACATTCAAAACACATGGAACCCATCAAATCCCTCTAATGATTCATGATTTCAAACCCCAAAACTCAAAAACCCAACATTGACATTCAAAGAGATTACTAAGAAAAATGATGAGGTTTCTTACTGATTGATCAAAACTCACAAGGAATAAATCCCAAAATCAGTTACCTTCTTTCTTAAGGATAAAAAAACTCAATTAACCAATGGATTAACAAATCCCCAAGCCATATGCTACTCCATCCCAAACATAGAGAAGAGGAAGAAGATGAAATCATACCTGAAAGATAATACCATCAATCCTTGAAGCTATTCTTCTTCCACACATCCAAATCAGGGTTTTGGCCCTCTAACTCTCCTCTCCCTTTGCTCCAGTCGACCAATACCTTGAATGAGAGGAAATTAGGGATTTTGCCCCCTTTTCATACATATAAACTTTTCAGCTTTTAGCCACCAAGTCCCCAAAGTTGCACACTTCACACTTTGGTCACCAAAATCTCAAATTTGTTCAAAAAGTGAAAGAATAAAAAAATATGGGGTGTTACATCACCTTCCCCTTATTAGAATTCCGTCCCCGGAATTCCATTGCAGAACGCAAGCTTGTACCTGGAATTAACTTCCGCTTCCAACTCTTACATTGCCCAGAAACTCTTAAGGAGTTGCAATTTCGTCTCTATAAGACCACTTCTTCGCTTTTTCGGAATCTCGACCATCCAGTCCCAAAGATTGTCTCTAACGTTGTGACAAAATCTGACTCCTCAATAATTCACATTGTTTACGAAGATACACCATACTGCTTTCCAACCAACACTCTCTAAACAAGGATTACAACACACCAAAAATGTTACAAATTTTCACCGAGTGCCAAAAACTCATCCATTATCTCTCCAATTCTTTTTATAACCGCTAATAATTCATTACAATGTGGCCCAACTCACATTCTTTTGAAGCACACTACTCCAATTCCCTGGGGATGTTTTCCATCCAATTGCTTCCTCCGACTTGAGATTGAACATGCTCAAACCTTCCAA
This sequence comes from Saussurea involucrata, assembly GCA_033807775.1. Classification (NCBI taxonomy): domain Eukaryota; kingdom Viridiplantae; phylum Streptophyta; class Magnoliopsida; order Asterales; family Asteraceae; genus Saussurea; species Saussurea involucrata. The sequence goes on along the minus strand of CM066324.1, from coordinate 126,094,836 downwards.
TCCGGTCATCTTAGTTCCATTCACTTATCCATCCATTCCTGATCAGAATCGACAACGTACAACATTCTTTGACATCGCTCCTCGGCCAACTACCACCTTCTCAGGTCGGTAGCATGCCCAGCTATACACACTTGCAATCTCTTCGCTCAAACATACTGCTCACGCCAAAATACTCTTTCCAAGAGCAAACGACTCTACTCGAGTCAACACCGCGACAACCCGAGTCACTAAACGGACCCTGGCCATTCCCTTCGTCGACATTACACGAGATCGCCCTCATATCGTTACCGCATTCTCACCACCATATAATCATTCATATCAAAAGGGAGAATGCCATCCCACCAATATAGCGTTCGCCTGGCAGAATTTGTGTTTCCTCAAAATCACACCGATCACACGTGCCACAATAGTTACCAATCAACGGTCCGAACTCACAACAATCATTAAGCCATAACTCGTTTCTATACACAATTATATTCCTCACCAAATCCATCGAATGGTTCCACTAAATAGGAACTACCACCAAAATTCACTTGTCCTCCCACAAAGAGGAATGACCTAGCTCACTCAAACTATCTCAATATTAATCAAACACTGAACAACACGCTCACGAGAAACATTCTCCCCGACAATGCCGAATCTAAACCAAAGGTTTCTCAACTAGGGCACCACATTCGACCACATGTTTCCATTCTAACTTGACAACATTAAGATGCTTTAAAAGAAATGTTCGCTAACACGAGCCAGTATTTAGACCAGTCACACGAACTCAGCTTTCCCAATTCTTTAACCATAACATACACAACACTCTCTTATCTTATGCCCTTCAAATAACGGTTCTTTAATTACAGTCCGCCTTTCCAGTGTCTCCTGACGTCTTTTCTCCGCAAGCCTGTCTAAACTTGATCTACCATATCGTCAATTTTTTTTTTCTCTCGTGCCTACACGGAACGCCCATCACACACCGCTACAGTCCAAAAGAACGATTTCTCCAAAATTGTCAGTCAAGACCTTTAGCCAAGTTCTCGTGAAGTACTTAGCACCGAGGACTACCACAAGCTCCTAACTTCCAACACGGCCATCCCACTCATTGCATTTCTTTACATCCACATAATACTCCAACGCTCCTGACTAAACTTCATAACGAGGCACCACAGCTTAACGGTTACAGTATCCTCTTCGACAAACAAGTGAAGTATGAAAACTCACCCAACATCTAATGGGATCGAGAAGAACAAGGGTTCTCCTCTCATCCCGACACCAATCGCAACTCAATCTCCTGATCTCAATCTATCTTTAACGTATACCGCCCGCCAAACCACACACTTCAATCGAGCATCCTTACTACCTTTGACTATTACAATATTACGGCAACCATCATTACATCTATGTCTCACACGTTCCATCGGTACCAAGTGCTACCACTTCCTCACGCTACCACTTCCTCACGCCACTATCGCACCCCGCGACCACCTTGAAACAAACTAACACGATGCCTCTACACACACAGAGGATATTACTTCCTTCATGCCACCCATAACACAATTTCAGATGAAGCAAAAACGTTTCCCGACTTTGCCTTTCCCGGGTCTAGACGAGCCACATGTCAAGGTCAACTATTCAAAGCACACCCGCTTCGATTACCCTAACATTTCGTTCTTATATGGATCATCATACCCCATAAGAAATCACTTATGCAACCACGATCTTTCACCTTTGTAACACCCACACAAGGTGGTCCAGCGTCATGCCGGATACACACCTTTCTCCAAACAACTTCTTACATCTTTGCAAGAAAACTCAACAAGATGACCACACTATAGTTACTTCTCCGATACCAACCTCCTGACAACTATCCAATAGAACGGTCACTGATTTCAACATCGACAATCGACATGCGATTGTCTAGTCGCCTTACGACAGACAAGGATTCCCGAAGGAATCTACTTCTCCTAACTCCTCGAACAAGTTCTCGTTCCTCGTCAACTTCTCGTGATCTATCTTCGCCATGCCAAACACCTTACACATAAGCAATTCATCAAAACCTCAAAGGGAATCACATCCACATTGGTGAGTCTCCTTTCTTCCAATGCCCCCCCACTAGGTCTTCCTACACCATATCGTTTACACAAAGTCGGACGACCTCTTTCGATCACACCCAACGGTTCATTTTTCACGTAACAATTTCCTGACAAAACCTCCAACTCGAGACATGCTAAACAGTCGTAAACCTCCATATCAATGGACTACATGATGATGATTCCATTCCTTCCTGACAATCTAGGATTCCTAACAGAACCCACTTCATCCAATGCATCATACCCAACTTATACCCCACCGTTCTCACTTGAGAGAAAAACAAACACAAGATCTTTCTTAGTGCAAAATCTAATTACCAACCTATCTCAGTACTCAGACTCATAGCCGATAACATCACATCAAGTAACGTAACGCTGCATATTACCATTCCCCCAACAGAATCACTCTAATCATTTCCAATTTCACTGCAATTAAAGCTATTCTCACATAACTAAGCAATAGTTCAAACTACAATCATACCGACATTCCCAATTCACTACCCGAGACTCCCGGTATTCACCCACCTCCTCTAACGGAAACCCTACGGTCATAACTCGACCACATCTTACTCAACTGGTAGTTCCACTCCTAACGCCTTTCCTCAACCTCAATCGTAATACCCTTCCCGACCTAGCGAGTTCATAGCCTTCATGCACAATGACACAACGATTGAAATCATTTAGCACACTTTTAAAAATGCAACATACACAAAATCATAAAACAAGCTTGAGTATGCATGATACAAAACCACTCAAGATGAATGGTAAAACACAACGACGGTAAGGATCGCTCACAGTCAACCTTACGATAATTCGTAACCTTGCCCATCCAAATCGATGCCGACACAACGGTTGCCTCCAATGAAACCCTTTCACATACGACTGGAAAATTTCTGAACGAAATCACTTACCCAAAGTGGGTCTGTCAACTCCAACACTCGTTCATATAATAACGAGTCAATACTCATTTTGTTTATAAAACAAAACCTCGCAATAAAACGTTTTCAATATTTTCGTAACGAAGATTCCCTCCACAAATAAAAGCGTGAAATAATTCGTAGATCTCTAAGTTCCAAGCTTCATCGTATAGTGAAAACAAATTTGTCTTTTACTTTTAAAAATTACACACTTGCGAGTGTCAACTCATTTCTCAAAACAAGGAAAGTTTGTTATGCACGAACATGCTTTTAACATGAAAGAACTTGTGTAATACATTTAATGACATAATGCATGAACTCAATCTGCAATCGAAGGCTACTCGCTCTAACCAGGTCAACCGTTGTACTCACTTCAACTCTTCACTGACACCATACTATGACCAACAACCGCTTTCTTACTTTTACTATAACTTGTAGCACAAGTGCTTCACAGCCCACCTGATCGACCACTTGACATGGTTTAACAATTAACCACTTATCTCACCTTCTACTCTTATACATACCTCAAAACAACACTGATCTCTTGCAATCATAAACCTTGCCACTAAACCATTGACTAAGGAACCCAAGACTAGATTCCCTCACTCGATCTTGAACTGAAGCTTTCAAGATGCCAACATAATTCTCACTTCCTATCCCAACCAACCAACACATCCATTCCAAGTATCAAACGCCTAGCCGGCTCACTGACATACCGAAAATCACTTCACCTAGACGGTAAAAGCATTGCATCACCAACGTCCTCCCATGACACATCAGCCTTTTGCTATCAAATACAAGGTTAGAACCTTCTCCATACTGCCACACTCACCACTCATCCCGACAATAGCGATTGATTACACCCATGCACCTGTAAATTCATAATAGCATTGGCCAGATGCTACTTGAATTTACCTTACATGAGGGTTCTCACTACCATTGTCAAGATACCCTATGATTACGGTCATTCCTAATGGCTTCCTATATCTCAGTTGTGTTTCACTCTACACCCCAGTTTAAGTTTAGGCCCATCCGGTCACCTAAATCCCTTAAACAATGGCTCTGATACCATTTGTAACAACCCAATTTCCATAAATTATAAATTGACAACATTACAACCAAAGACGGTCCCAAAGTTTACAATTTACACTACTTTCTACTCTAAGTACGTAGCGAATAAACACCTTCACAACTGAGATACTACAGGAGGCCCGGTGGTAATCTACAAGTCTTCACTGGACTCTAGCTCTTCTACAGCGCCACGACCTTTCATCATCACCAGATGAAAGCCCAACACGACTATTACCTGAAAATGGTTTTAGTTTTTGAAAAGCGAGGGTTAGACCATGAGGTCTAGTGAATTCCCTCTTTTAAAACAGTTCCACATAAACAGTAGTTTAAAACATTCAACCATTAACATTAGACGGTAATTCCAGTTTAAAAGCTCGACTCCACATAAGGGTATTGCACAGTGGTCTCAACTACCATCACTTTATTAAGCCAGGTACGACATTCACCTTACAAAGATAGGCACGACATTCATCACCTTACAAAGCCAGGCACGACATTCATCACCTTACAAAGCCAGGCACGGCATTCGGGCATCAATAATAGTTCTCCACTGTGCAACCCGACTCCACACATAGCAACAACATCCCAACAGCATGCAATCAACAAATACGTAGAAACGAACGTATAAACAACACGCATGCTTTAATAAACGTTTTCACATCACGTAATTTAAAACCTTTCAAATAGTTTAATCAGGTCAACATGCTCGTAACCATAATTAGTTATGAAAACCTTTCGTAAACCATTTCATTCACACAAAGAAGGTAAGGGAACTCACCTTAGCCTTAACACCTCGACACACGCTCCGGGACACACTTTAGCTCAAACCGAACACCTGAATTTAACATCATAAGGGTGGTGTTAAACCATCTGATTACATCCCAAACATCCTTAACAAACCCCCAAAACAACCCTCCAATCGACGCCCCGACCCTAGGCCCAGACGAGCAACGAAACGGAAAAGTGCTTCGGGGGCCAGAGCTTGGCGCCCCTGGTGGCGCGCCTCCACACGCGCAGCCAGGCGCGCAGAGCACTGGTCTGCCCCTGCACGAGATTTCTTCCCAAAACCAAGGGTTTCTCAACTCCAAACTTCCCCAAACCAGTTCTAAGTCTCCCAAATCGATATTTTAGATACAAAAAGCAACAAGAATCAATAACCAACATTCAAAACACATGGAACCCATCAAATCCCTCTAATGATTCATGATTTCAAACCCCAAAACTCAAAAACCCAACCATTGACATTCAAAGAGATTACTAAGAAAAATGATGAGGTTTCTTACTGATTGATCAAAACTCACAAGGAATAAATCCCAAAATCAGTTACCTTCTTTCTTAAGGATAAAAAAAAACTCAATTAACCAATGGATTAACAAATCCCCAAGCCATATGCTAGTCCATCCCAAACATAGAGAAGAGGAAGAAGATGAAATCATACCTGAAAGATAATACCATCAATCCTTGAAGCTATTCTTCTTCCACACATCCAAATCAGGGTTTTGGCCCTCTAACTCTCCTCTCCCTTTGCTCCAGACGACCAATACCTTGAATGAGAGGAAATTAGGGATTTTGCCCCCTTTTCATACATATAAACTTTTCAACTTTTAGCCACCAAGTCCCCAAAGTTGCACACTTCACACTTTGGTCACCAAAATCTCAAATTTGTTCAAAAAGTGCAAGAATGAAAAAATATGGGGTGTTACACCGAGTAAGTGACGTTATTTTTTTACGAAGTTATAAGTTAAGGGGTAAGCTTTAATTTTAATTGAGAAGTTTAAGGGTAAATCTTGCTATGTGTGGATAGTTGGAGGGTTGTTGGTTAAATGATGTGTGAGGTGTCAACATCTCAGTTACTTGAAGAAGAAAAAGACATAAAGTGAGACACATCCTCACTTTATCCATTTTTGTGTCTAAAGAAGTGTATGTGTGTGTTGTGTACGAAAGACAAGGAGAGAAAGAGATTTAGAGAGAGATCGATAAGGAAAGAAGGACAAGGAAAGAAGGACAAGAAAAAGGAAACTGATTTCTGGTGCTGAATTCTTAAAGGAAACTGCATAATTTAAAGGTATGTTTAATCATAACCTTGTTATGTTGATGATTTTTCTTAGAAATGAGTTTAGTGGGTTAAAATTTGAGTTATGATATTTATGAATGTTTTGAGAATTTTGGACTTATGTTTATGTTTCATTAGTAGTAATAAACATTTCTGGAAGTTTATAGCTACATGCATAACTTAAATCTGTTAATTTCTGGGTTCTATACGTTTTAGTAGGCTGCGAGAGTTATGATGTTTTGAAGATTCATAAGTGTCGCAACCTTGAGTTGCGACAAGTTCATAAGTATCGCAATGGTCAGTTTCGATAAGTAGTATATCGCAACAGTTAGTTGCGATAAAGGCATGTATCGCAGTAGTTGGTTGCGATAGGAAGAATTGTCGCAACCATGGGTTGCGATAGGTACTGTTGGTTGCGATAAAAGGTTGTGTCGCAGTTGTAGATTGCGACAAGTACTGTGTATTGCGATAGGAGGTTGTCGCAACTAGTGGGTTGCGATAAGAGACATGAATTTGAGGATTTTAGTCTTTAAGGGTCCTAAACAGTAGATTAATACCAGTACATTATGTAATTGGATATTTCAGTTATTTGAGAAGTTGGAGACAGAAGTTCTTACAACTTTGAGAAGCAAAGAAATACGGATATTTCAGCTACCAGGTGAGTTCATTCTTACCTTACCTTTTCATAAATATTTCCAAATTGCGGTAAGGTGTATTTTAATAATGAACCATTTTAAATATAATATGATGGGTGATTTTATGAATTAAACCATTGAATTTGAGGAATCTATGTGGTATAAATATGGGTTGCTCATACAAATTGTTATGAGGAATTTATATTTAGTAAATACCTGTACGATTGTAAATAGGTGGTATGAATCTATAAGTACTAATGTGTGGGAAATCACTTGAAATACAGTGTGTGGGAAATCACTAGAAATATAGTGTGTGGGAAATCACTTGAAATATAGTGTGTGGAGAACCACATAAAATAACTATGTGATATTTCGATTATTAGCTAAGAGCATTAATCTAGAATCCGTGAGGATTTGTAGTATGGCTATGGGATATGATATAATGACTTAGGGTCAGTTATAGTCATGCAATCGGGTTCAATCCCAACATCGAAAATGGTTACGCATATGGTAAGAAAAAGAGTAAACCATGTTTGTTATGCCTCGTTTATATTGATTTTATAAATATTATTTTGAAACCGAATGTTCTCACTAGGCGTTAGCCTAATCGTTTCAAATAATGTTTTCTTACCAGGTATTAGCTCGGGAAAGTAAAGGGATGTGGGACGAGCGCTTTTGGATTAGTGGAGAAGTGAAATTTATGCTGAGGTTTTAATAGACTGCTTAGATAATCTAGTTAATCTAATTATAGCGACATGATTAGATTAATAGATTATTTGAAGAATTATATATTGTAAATATGACCTTATGGTTTATTCTCCATTTATGTATAAAGTTTAGAAAGTTTATGTTTAAGTCTTGTTATAATTTGAGGCTTAAATTAGCCCTGGTTTTTAGGGTGTTACAATATGGTATCAGAGCATTAGTTTAAGTGAACTAAGTATGTTGAGGAGATACTTAGACTTAAGTTGTGATGAATTAAGTTATGATTTGTGAGATATGGGTAGAAGTACTAAGATGGGATAGTCTTAGAGTCGACGGAAATACGTGAAATTAGTACTGTAATAATGGTAACGAGAATTCTCCTGTATGATATGTTCACAATTTCAATTAGCTACTGTTATTATGAATATATCGTTACCTAAGCATACTTGTTTCTAAATTGTTACAGTGACTAGTGATCGGTAAAGTATGTTTTGTATGTATATATATGTGTAACCATTTCTTATGGTTATTTCTTCATGTTATACCAGAACGATGGTGAATACGCCTCCATGGTCCCCTATTTCTTAAATGGATAGGACTGGGATTGATGGGATAGGGGAAAGGCGACCTGGATTAGGCGAAATTCATGAGACTCCGCCGGGGTTTCTTTCTATTAGAGGAGCGCACAGTTAGGTACATAGAGTGGGTACCAGTACCGCTGACCAAGAAACACCGGAAGCAACTATGGAAGCCCGAATGATGGAAAACATGACGAGAATGATGACTAACGCAATGGCTCAACAAACCGAAATGTTTATGAAGGCATTGAACGATTGAAGTTCAGAGTTGCGGAGAACAGGAACTGATACTGGGGTAATAAATCCAGTTAATAACCCGGGATTAGAGGCGAAGAGAAGAGTTGAAAGAATTTGCTCATACAAAACGTTTTTAAGCTATAAGCCACCAGAGTTTAAAGGAACAGATAATCCAGTGGCCTGTATGAAGTGGATTAGAGAAATAGAGCAAGTCTTCCGAGCTTGCGAATGTGATGAAAAGTCGAAAGTCAGATTTGCATCCCAAATGCTAAAAGGTAACGCGATGACTTGGTGGAACGTTGTGACGGTTACAATCTCTGCTCCAATATTGACTGCTATGACTTGGGATTCATTCAAGAAGAAAGTTTTGGAGGAGTACTGTAATGAAAATGAGATGGATCGGATCGAAGAAGAATTTCAGACTCTTAAGAAGGGTGATATGTCTGTTAGAAAGTATACTGAAGCTTTCACGGAGAAGCTGAATTTGGTGGGGCATGTGGCCCCAAATGAAAAAGAAAAGATCAAGGCGTATTTAAAAGGTTTGCCAGCGGACATGATTGATAACGCCACTTTTTGGCGTTATTTTCGGTTCTCAAACCAATGAGATTGGCTTGTATTTAAGCAAATAAGCGGAATTTTATGGTTTATCGAGTGGAATGTGCAGGTTTTCTAACAGGCAGTAATCTTAGAGAAAAGAAGCTAAAAATAGCCCAAAAAGAACCAAAACGAAGCCCAACGGAATCCAAGCCCAAGACCCGCGCCCGAACCAGGACCCGAACCGCGAACCAGAAACCGACCCGCGCAGCTCAAGAAAGCGGGCGACTTGCCACGCGACTTGCAAGTCGCGTAACCCTCTGTTGTGCGACTTTCAGCTATGTTATTCCGGGTTTAGGTCATTATTCGATATGCAGTTTTCGAGACACGACGGCAGCAGCTTAGGGGGCGATTTTGGGAGACATTCCACGCCTTTTGGAGCCACGATAGAGGAGAGATCGAGGAGGAAGTCACGACGTGAAGCGGATTAGAGCCGAGAGAAGGGAGTTCACTATTACGTTTATTTCGTTCATAATCATTATGTTTACATTCATCGTTTCCATACTTTCTCTTGCGTTTGTATCCACCACCGACATGAACTAATCTTTTCATGTTGGAGGTTGGAATGAATTTGGTTTTTAGCGTATAAACATGTGACTCGAGACTTTTATCAGTTTTTCCTTGTTTAATGAAGCATGTGATTTTGTTCTTAATGCTTGTGTGAATCTGGCCAATTTACATTTGATTTGTTGTTAGCAATTAAGTTTGAGAGAATTAATTGTTACTTAGAACTAGGAATTGCATGCCTAAGGTGAGAAATTGGTGATAGAGATATACCAAGTAAGCCTTAGTCCTAATTGAACCATTTAGGCTGAGATCGAGAGATAAAACCTATACGTTCGAAATAAATCTTGCGTTTAATGTGTTCTGAAATCCATAGGTCGAGATCGAGAGATAAAACCTGTCATTTTCAAAATAAAACCCGTTGTTGCTCGAGAGAGAACAACGGTGATTTTAGAGATTGGGTATTCATTAAGGGGATTAACTGGTAATCGTTAGAAGTCGAGTGTTCGTACGTGAAAACCTTAGGATTTCCAACCCTCAACTGTTTTCTCTATCTGAAGTTTCCTAAGTTATTTGCTGTTCCGGTTGTGATTTACTTTAGTTGCAATTAATTAGATAATATAAACCATCATCCAATTTCAACAGTTCAGTTAATAGCAATTGTAGTCATTGTGATACTTAGTTCCTAGTTCCCGTGGATTCGATACTCGTACTTACCGTACGTTATTACTTGATTTCGACACCGTACACTTGCGGTTAGATTTAGGGGGTGAAACCCGCCTATCAAGTTTTTGGCGCCGTTGCCGGGGAACTAGTTGCAACTGATAGCACTACCAGCTACAAGCGCTATTAGATTGAACATTTTTTTTATTCTGTTATTTCATTTTGTCACCTTCATTTTCTGGACTACTGATTTTGTTACTTTCTTTTCAGGTACTAATTGGTTTATGCCAAGGAAGACCCGAGGGAAGGAAATCGAGCCACTTGATCCAGAGATCGAAAGAACCACCCGCCGTCTGCGAAAAGCATCTAAAGCGCAAAGACAGTTAAAGATGGGTAACGAAATACCCGTCAATAGACCACCTGGCAACAATCCTCCGCCTCCTCCGGCGAGAGTTCCGATGCGGTCATTTGCCAATCCAAACATGGCAACCGCACGGGTAGGCATCCAACCGCCCGCTACTGCAGCAAACTACTTTGAGATTAAGCCGAGTACCATTGTCATGGTACAGCAGAACCATTTCGGGGGAGCACCTACTGAAGATCCCCATGCCCACCTTCGCGCGTTTGAACGAATTTGTAATACGTTCAAAATTAATGGGATGGAGGAGAACGCGATCAAACTGAGGTTATTCAGTTTCTCCCTAAAGGGTAGAGCTGAAATTTGGATAGAGGGTTTGCCAGTCGATCAGATCACTACATGGGCAGACCTGAAAGCTGCATTTCTACAGAAATTCTTCCCACCGGGAAGAACTGCTCAATTGATGGCCGATATCACCCACTTCGCTCAGTGGGAACAAGAGACCTTATATGAGGCATGGGAGCGATACAAGGACATGTTGAAGAAATGTCCTCACCACGGGTTGCACGGATGGGTCATAATCCAGACATTCTATAGTGGACTTCACCCGCAATTCAAAAACGATATCACTGCCGCATCGGGTGGAGCATTGATGGATAAAACTTATGAAGAAGCATGCGAGCTGATCGAGAACTTGGCCGAACATAGCTTCTCTACCCCGCGATCAACTGTAAGAAGAGTCGCGAGCGTTCAAGAATCGGATGAGCTGAAAGAACTGAAAGCTCAACTAGCTTTTATAACGAACCACTTGAAGGGAGGTAATCCGGAAGCACCTGAACAAGTGCAATTTTTGCAAAACCGGAACAATCAACCGAGGAACGACCCGTTCTCCAATACATATAACGAAGGGTGGAAGAAACACCCCAATTTTTCGTGGAGTCAACCCGGTCAACAACAAGGTAATTTTTCTAACTCTTCGAATTCTTCTCATACTAATAACGTGTACCGTCCTCCAGGTTTCAACCAAAGGAACGAAGGACCATCCGTAGAGAAGAAACCGGGGCTGGAAGATATGACGATGAAGTTTATGGCAAAGATGGACAACACGGTTGGAGAGTTGGCGAGCACGGTGAACACGGTAAAGGCGACCACTGATCAGAACACCGCATCCATCAAGATCTTGGAGAGGCAGGTGGGGCAAATTTCTGAAGCCCTACAAAACCGACCTCCCGGCGCATTCCCAAGTATGACTGAAAAGAAACCAAGAGAGGAGTGTAATGCCATTTACCTGAGAGGTGGCAAGGAGCTGATTGGAAACCCAACACGAGAATCGTCATCAAAAGAGATCGAGCAAGATGTGGAGATCATTGACATGGAAGAGTTGGAGGCTGATAAAGAGTTCGTGATGAAGGAGAACACGGAGGATGAAGAGAACAAGAAGAGTGAAGAGACCACGCCAAAGCAACCACCGGTCAAGCCGGTGGTCCCGAAAGTGCCATATCCAAATAGGCTTAAGGCCCAAAGGGAGGATTTAAATTTTTCTAAATTTCTTGAAGTTTTTAAGAAATTACATATTAACATCCATTTTGCAGATGCGTTGGCACAAATGCCCTCATACATGAAGTTCATGAAAGAGATCTTATCCAAGAAGAGGGCAATCGATCACCAGTCTACCGTTGCACTTACTGAGGAGTGCAACGCAATTATTCAGAACAAGCTTCCCCCGAAGCTCAAAGATCCAGGGAGTTTTTCGATCCCTATTCAAATTGGGGAACTTAATTTCGATAAGGTATTATGTGATTTAGGAGCTAGTATTAATCTCATGCCTTTATCTGTTTTCAGTAAACTTGGACTGGGAGAAGTGAAGCCGACATACATGACGCTTAAGCTTGCGGGCAGATCAATAATATATCCGTATGGAGTGGTAGAGGACGTCTTGATCAAGGTTGGCAAGTTCTACTTCCCGGTGGATTTCGTGGTGATCGACATAGATGAAGATGAAGAAGTCCCGTTGATATTGGGAAGATCCTTCCTAGCCACGAGTAGAGCTCTGATAGACATGGAGGAAGGAGAGATGACACTGAGAGTCGGCAGCGAGAAGGTCGTGTTCAAGATGTTCGAGAGGGAAAGAGGTAAAGGAGAAGAGAAACCGGATGAGCAAGGAAGGTCAGATGTGAAAGAATCCACGGGGAATCACAGGTGTGGGCGATTTGAGTCCGCGGATACCAAACCAAGTTGAGAGCCACACAGTCGTGCCACGACTTTAACTACGGCGCTGGGTGGGAGGCAACCCACCGAGGTTAGTCTTTATTTTATTTCCAGTTTTTGAATGATTTTATTTACAAAAAAAAGGTTTCTGAAACAGAGACTTACGCGACTTGTGCCGCAGTTTACAAGCCGCGTGCCAAGTCACGGGAGTCCCTGTTTGGTTTTTAGAGTTTTTCGTTTTCTTCGCTTTCTTTCGCTGTTTGCTTTGTTTCTTTTGTTTGTGCATTCCCCTTCTCCGTCTTCTCCGATGTCTTCCAACTGGGCGCTCCAATCTTTCAAGAGAATCTCTCCGGGAAAACAGGTACGTTCGAACTCTGTAGTTAACGAGTGGTGTATGATGTCGTTCTTAGTAGTTAACGAGATGCAACAAACCTAAGTTTCACTTAGGTTTGGGGTGCCTCACTTTTTAAACATCTACACACTCACTTTTATTCCTGTGCAAACCTCGGTTTCACCGAGGTTTGGGGTTGGCTTTGTTTGACAAACCTAGGCCACGACCTAGGTTTGGGGTGGCCATGTTTTTTTGAAAATGCTAGAATAGCTCTTTGATGCTCGTGCTTTAATGTTATGTCTTACCTGTCTAAAACCGGTAATAACCGCACAACGATACTTGTTCTTAGTATCGTCTACGCCGACACCTGCACATTGGGGACAATGTGTGGGTAAGGTTTGGGGTTGCCCAATCGGGCCCACGTTATGCACGTAGATTTCCTGCACTTCTGAGTACCTAGATCACTTTAGCTAAAATTTTTGTCTTGAATGATTGAGACCAACCATTGTAGGAAGAATCTTGTGATAGTTACGTGACCGCTAGGGAAGGACCGGGAAAGGACATGACTAGGGACATTAGTGGAGACCACCCAACAGCGAGTTTTGAGCCTAAAAGGCGTCTTTTCATTTCGAGGGATTCATACACGAAAATAGTATACACTTTTTCGAGTTCCTTGTCGTGAATATAGAATGATCTCGCTATATTATTGCATTGAGTAGCAAAGACGACCATCGGGATATTGGGAAAGGGTGTAGTAAACCATATCGTGTGGACCTTAAGAGATGATTCCAGGCATTGTGTGTTTGTTTAACCCTGTTTTTAGCTATCGTACCCTTTTCACCCATTTGTGTGTAACCATAGCCCCCTTTGTAGCCAAACACTCACCTTGTTCATTTCAAACCCACCATTAAACCCGAGCCGAAAGCCTTAGCCAACCCTTATCCGAAAGTGTGTCAACTAGAAGCGGTAATGAATAACCGAAGATAGAGCGAAAAAGAAAGAATATCGGCCAGTCACGAAAATAAATAGAAAAGAGGGCCAATGCAGCCCCAATTTGAATAAAGAGGATCAATGAAGTCCCCAAAAAAAATTTACAGTTTTTAGACAGCTTCACAGCAGCTGAATAAGAGAGTCAAAGCGACTCCATTAGTGACAAAGAGGGCCAAATGATAGAGCATAAAGCTAGGAAGTTCAGATTTGCTAAAGCTTGACACACCAAGGATCTTGGAACCGTTTTTCCCCTTCACTTCTTAGCCATAACCTTAGCCCCGTTACAACCCGTGTAAAGACCTGGATGATCTTTTGGAAAATGCGATTAGAGTTTACGACTACCTTTACTGATATTCCCGGTCTTGCTACTTGATTCCTTTCTGAGATCAACTGTTGAACATTTGTGCGTCTTTCATTAGAGTTGTCATGTGATTCTTGAGTATCCTTGTACATAACCTCCTCATACATGGCAACATGTGCGATAACCTAGGTTCGAGTGAAACGAGAGTATCCCGTGAGGTAGGGTCGAGGCGAAACGTTTTCCCTAGTATGTCTGGACCTAAAGCAACCTTAGTGTAATCGGAGCAGTCACGAGTTCAACTTACAATGGAAAGTCATAGATCAAACAGAATGAGAATGAGGCGAGAGTGAGACAGGCATTCACGGGTATGGGAAATCACCAGTGCATTACATGGTACCGATTGGGAGTTGTGTAGTTATTACATTTCTCTGATATATGCTTTTATTATGTTTTTATCGCTAATTTGCTTGGGGACAAGCAACACTCGGTTTGGGGTTGTTGATAACGCCACTTTTTGGCGTTATTTTTGGTTCTCAAACTGTTAGTCCCAGATGGCTTACAAGAACAAGAACAGGTATTGTAGAAGCGGGGGGGGGGGTTGAATACAATACAAATTTTTTCACTTTAATTAATTCTTTTATTGAAAATATTCAAATCAAGAATTACACATAGAACACATAGAACAATTTGATTGTTGCGGAAAGAACAGATAAAATCTATTCTAACAATCTTCACACAGTAATACTGAAAACAAAATAACTTGAACACTTAGACTCAAAGTTATAAAGTTCCTAAGAGATGAAGGATGCTAGCACATAGAAAGACTTCTGAAAAGCATGGTTTGCATGGGAGCTTCCTCCTCCTTTTATAGTGAGGATGAGTGTACTGAGCATTAAATGCTTAGTACGAATATGCTCTAGTTACTTGCTACGTACCAATGGACTTCTGAAAAGTTGAAAAGTCACAATCACCTTTTCCTTGAAACAAGGAGGAATACCCATGCTGAACTTCATTGGAAATAGGAATAATACCTTGCTTGTCTCCTTGGTGTGTTTTCCAAGACAATATTACTTGAGACTTGATATTTTCTTCAAAGAAAATCTTTTGACAAAGGATCCCACCGATTTAAGCATCATCATCGGTGGGATGATTCTTGGCAAATTTGATTTTGTCTCATAATAATTTTGCTTCTCATTTTGTCTTGTCTCATAATAATTTTGCTTCTCATTTTGTCTTCAAGGAGTACACTACCGATGAATGCTTTGAGATATGTGACACATCTTTGAAGAAAAGCATCTTTGAGATATGTGACACATCTTTGAAGAAAAGCATCTTTGACTTCGGTGACACATCTTTGAAGAAAAGCATCTTTGAGATATGTGACACATCTTTGAAGAAAAGCATCTTTGAGACTTCTTGAGATCCCACCTATTTGAGAGTCTTCATAGGTGGAATATGTTGGCCGACCCAGAGATAGGCCGGTGGAGAAATGTCCACCGATGTGTGAGACAACCATCGGTGGACAATGACTTGCATGTGTTGATAAAGAGTCTCTTACTTCCATAATGAGAGATTCTTCAATCTTGACTTTGGTTGATCTTTGACTTCACCAAACATTTGCTATCTTGTACAAGTCATTATAAAGAACCATGCTAAAATATTCTAAGTAAGATTTAGAGGAAACATCAGTGAGTCAATTTCAAATCTTCGGTGACCCAACACAAACCAATGAGATTGGCTTGTATTTAAGCAAAGAAGCGGAACTTTATGGTTTATCGAGTGGAATGTGCAGGTTTTCTAACAGGCAGTAATCTTAGAGAAAAGAAGCTAAAAAGAGCCCAAAAAGAACCAAAACGAAGCCCAACGGAAGCCCGAGATCCAAGCCCAAGACCCGCGCCCGAACCAGGACCCGAACCGCGAACCAGAAACCGACCCGCGCAGCTCAAGAAAGCGGGCGACTTGCCACGCGACTTGCAAGTCGCGTGACAGGTCGCGTAACCCTCTGTTGTGCGACTTTCAGCTATGTTATTCCGGGTTTAGGTCATTATTCGATATGCAGTTTTCGAGACACGACGGCAGCAGCTTAGGGGGCGATTTTGGGAGACATTCCACGCCTTTTGGAGCCACGATAGAGGAGAGATCGAGGAGGAAGTCACGACGTGAAGCGGATTAGAGCCGAGAGAAGGGAGTTCACTATTACGTTTATTTCGTTCATAATCATTATGTTAATTTCTGTTGCAAAAGCTCGTAAGTGTTTAAGGAAAGGATGTTCATCCTATTTAGCTTATGTTTTGGATGTAAAGTCAGAAAAGAAACAAGTGGAAGATATTAAGGTGGTACGTGAATTCCCGGACATATTCCCCGATGATCTTCCCGGTCTACCGACTGAAAGGCAGGTAGAGTTTCGTATTAACCTTATCCCTGGATCGGCACCAATCGCGCGAGCACCGTACCGTCTAGCGCCTGCCGAAATGAAAGAGATGATGACCCAACTTCAGGAGTTATTGGATAAGTTTATTAGACCGAGTTCTTCACCGTGGGGAGCTCCGGTTATGTTTGTTAAGAAGAAGGATGGCACCATGCGGATGTGTATTGATTATCGAGAGCTGAATAAGGTGACAATTAAGAACAAGTATCCGCTTCCTAGGATTGACAATCTGTTCGATCAACTCCAAGGTGCGGGATGTTTTTCCAAGATTGATTTGAGGTCGGGGTACCATCAGGTTCGAGTACGAGATGAAGATATCCCGAAGACAGCCTTCAGAACAAGGTATGGGCATTATGAATTTCTTGTGATGCCATTTGGGTTGACAAATGCTCCTGCTGTGTTCATGGATTTGATGAATCGAGTATGTCGACCATTTTTGGACAAGTTTGTCATTGTATTTATTGATGATATACTTGTCTATTCGAAGACTGAAGAAGATCATGAACATCATCTTCGTAAAGTCTTAGAAGTGTTGAGAAGAGAGAAATTGTACGCGAAATTCTCAAAATATGAATTCTGGTTAAAAGAAGTACAATTTCTAGGTCATGTAATCACTTCGGAAGGAGTCAAAGTAGACCCAGCAAAGATAGAAGCAATGACGAATTGGGAGACACCAAGAAGTGCGTCAGAAATAAGAAGTTTCCTAGGTCTCACGGGTTACTACTGGAGATTTATTAAAGACTTCTCAAAGATTGCTTTTGCTTTGACTATTTTAACTCGAAAGAATGTGAAGTTTAGGTGGACTGAGAAACAAGAATCAGCTTTCAGGACTTTACGTCAAAAGTTATGTAAAGCTCCTATTCTTGCTTTACCAGAAGGAACAAAGGATTTTATTGTATATAGCGATGCTTCAAAGATGGGTTTGGGATGTGTATTGATGCAACGAGGCAAAGTGATCGCCTACGCATCAAGACAACTTAACGAGCACGAGAAGAATTATCCTACGCATGATTTGGAATTAGCAGCGGTTGTTTTTGCATTGAAGTTGTGGCGACATTATTTGTATGGCACCAAGTGTACTCTATATACTGATCACAAAAGCTTACAACATGTATTTGATCAAAAGGAGTTGAACATGAGACAACGGCGCTGGTTAGAGTTACTTAAAGATTACGATTGTGAATTGCATTACCACCCTGGTAAAGCAAATGTCGTAGCTGATGCTTTAAGTGGAAAAGAATATAGTGGGTATTTGAAATCGATCAACGCTAGAATCGATGTAACATCAACTCTGATTGAAAGGATAAAAGAAGCACAAACGGAGGCCTTACTGGAAAAGAACCTGAAAGATGAAGTTATGAGCAAGCTACACCTTCAACTAACTGAAGATGGTCGTGGAATTAAATTATTCCAAGGTCGTGTTTGGGTGCCAAAGGTTGGAGGAAATCGAGAGTTGATTCTCGAAGATGCTCATAAATCTAAGTATTCTATACATCCTGGGAGTACTAAGATGTATAAAGATTTGAAATTGCATTATTGGTGGCCAACTATGAAAGTAGATGTGGCCTGAATAGTAGAGACGTGTAGAACATGTTTGTTAGTAAAAGCGGAACATCAGAAGCCTTACGGAAGTTTCCAATCTTTGGAGATTCCGGAATGGAGGTGGGAAAAGATTACCATGGACTTTGTGACGAAGTTACCAAAAACGCAAAAAGGTAACGACACAATATGGGTAATCGTGGATAGATTAACTAAAAGTGCTCATTTTCTGGCTATGAAAGAAGCATCACCAATAGATAAATTGGCGAAGCTATATATTGATGAAGTGGTGTCAAGGCATGGTATACTGGTGTCTATAGTGTTGGATCATGACAGTCGGTTTACCTCGAGATTTTGGCAGTCATTACAAGAGGAGTTGGGTACGAAGGTTAATTTGAGCACTGCTTATCATCCACAAACTGACGGGCAAAGCGAGAGGACCATTCAAACTTTGGAAGATATGCTCAGGTCGTGTGTATTAGATTTTGGAGGTAACTGGGATACGCATCTACCGTTAGTAGAATTTGCGTATAACAATAGTTATCATTCTAGTATTGGAAGATCACCTTTCGAACCGTTGTATGGTCGGAAATGTAGAACTCCGGTATGTTGGTTAGAAGCTGGAGAGAAACAGTTTGCTGGTCCGGAACTTGTGCAACAAACGGAGGATAAAGTGAAAGAGATTCGGAAGCATATGAAAGCAGCTCAAGATAGACAAAAGAGCTATGCTGACCCGAAAAGAAGACCAAAAGAATTCCAAGTTGGGGAGCGCGTGATGCTTAAAGTATCCCCATGGAAAGGTGTGATAAGGTTTGGTAAACGTGGAAAGTTGAGTCCTCGTTTCCTAGGACCTTTCACCATTACTAAGAGAATTGGATTGCAAGCATATCAGTTGGACCTTCCACCTGAATTGGAAGGAATCCATAATACTTTTCATGTTTGTTACCTTCGGAAATGTTTAGCCGAAGAGGATGATATGATTCCCCTTACTGATGTAAGAGTAGATGAAAAGAGCCGCTGTGTAGAAGAACCAGAGGCAATTTTGGAAAGATCGGTTAGAAAGTTACGTAATGGTAAGGAAGTAGTTATGTTAAAAGTTCAATGGAAACATCATCGAGGTGCTAATGTAACTTTAGAGTCGGAAGAGGATATGAAGGTTAGATATCCTCATTTGTTTACCTAGCTTTGATTTCGAGGACGAAATCATTCTCAAGTTGGGGAGTATTGTAACATCTCGATTTTTATAAAAGATGGTGTTTAAGTTTATTTAATAAATTGAGATCGGTTATTTGATAAATTAAATTTAGAGTTTAACCCCGAGTAAGTGACGTTATTTTTTTTACGAAGTTATAAGTTAAGGGGTAAGCTTTAATTTTAATTGAGAAGTTTAAGGGTAAATCTTGCTAAGTGTGGATAGTTGGAGGGTTGTTGGTTAAATGATGCGTGAGGTGTCAACATCTCAGTTACTTGAAGAAGAAAAAGACATAAAGTGAGACACATCCTAACTTTATCCATTTTTGTGTCTAAAGAAGTGTATGTGTGTGTTGTGTACGAAAGACAAGGAGAGAAAGAGATTTAGAGAGAGATCAATAAGGAAAGAAGGACAAGGAAAGAAGGACAAGGAAAAAGGAAACTGATTTCTGGTGCTGAATTCTTAAAGGAAACTGCAGAATTTAAAGGTATGTTTAATCATAACCTTGTTATGTTGATGATTTTTCTTAGAAATGAGTTTAGTGGGTTAAAATTTGAGTTATGATATTTATGAATGTTTTGAGAAATTTGGATTTATGTTTATGTTTCATTAGTAGTAATAAACATTTCTGGAAGTTTATAGCTACATGCATAACTTAAATCTGTTAATTTCTGGGTTCTATACGTTTTAGTAGGCTGCGAGAGTTATGATGTTTTGAAGATTCATAAGTGTCGCAACCTTGAGTTGCGACAAGTTCATAAGTATCGCAATGGTCAGTTTCGATAAGTAGTATATCGCAACAGTTAGTTGCGATAAAGGCATGTATCGCAGTAGTTGGTTGCGATAGGAAGAATTGTCGCAACCATGGGTTGCGATAGGTACTGTTGATTGCGATAAAATACTGTGCCGCAGTAGTAGATTGCGACAAGTACTGTGTATTGCGATAGGAGGTTGTCGCAACTAGTGGGTTGCGATAAGAGACATGAATTTGAGGATTTTAGTCTTTAAGGGTCCTAAACAGTAGATTAATACCAATACATTATGTAATTGGATATTTCAGTTATTTGAGAAGTTGGAGACAGAAGTTCTTACAACTTTGAGAAGCAAAGAAATACGGATATTTCAGCTACCAGGTGAGTTCATTCTTACCTTACCTTTTCATAAATATTTCCAAATTGCGGTAATGTGTATTTTAATAATGAACTGTTTTAAATATAATATGATGGGTGATTTTATGAATTAAACCATTGAATTTGAGGAATCTGTGGTATAAATATGGTTTGCTCATACAAATTGTTATGAGGAATTTATATTTAGTAAATACCTGTACGATTGAAAATAGGTGGTATGAATCTATAAGTACTAATGTGTGGGAAATCACTTGAAATACAGTGTGTGGGAAATCACTTGAAATATAGTGTGTGGAGAACCACATAAAATAAGTATGTGATATTTCGATTATTAGCTAAGAGCATTAATCTAGAATCCGTGAGGATTTGTAGTATGGCTATGGGATATGATATAATGACTTAGGGTCAGTTATAGTCATGCAATCAGGTTCAATCCCAACATCGAAAATGGTTACGCATATGGTTAGAAAAAGAGTAAACCATGTTTGTTATGCCTCGTTTATATTGATTTTATAAATATTATTTTGAAACCGAATGTTCTCACTAGGCGTTAGCCTAATCGTTTCAAATAATGTTTTCTTACCAGGTATTAGCTCGGGAAAGTAAAGGGATATGGGACGAGCGCTTTTGGATTAGTGGAGAAGTGAAATTTATGCTGAGGTTTTGATAGACTGCTTAAATAATCTAGTTAATCTAATTATAGCGACATGATTAGATTAATAGATTATTTGAAGAATTCTATATTGTAAATATGACCTTATGTTTTATTCTCCACTTATGTATAAAGTTTAGAAAGTTTATGTTTAAGTCTTGTTATAATTTGAGGCTTAAATTAGCCCTGGTTTTTAGGGTGTTACAGTTTTGGGGTTAATGATGATTTGGTGGTACTTGTTTACCTAAACAATGTTTAAATGCATTTATGCGATGATGACCGTTATTAATGGGTCTAGCGAGTTTTGAGCTTTTGCGCGATTTTGACTTTGAGAGAGTCTTGGGGGACAATTGTCCAGTTTTAAATGGCTCGGTGTGGAGTCTTACTTATGGGTTGCTTTTATTGCACCGTATTGCATTTTAATGCACATTATTGATATTTACATGCTTGGGTGTTTTAATCATTCCGGGTTGAGCATGTTTGGTAGACTGTGTTGCATTGGATCCATAGGCATGTAAGTCAGTCTTTATTTGGATGGTGTATCTCCTTGTGCACGGAGAGTAGACTATTGGAACGCATGGTTATATGCGTTAGGCCGTGGTGCCACTAGCGAGTAGGCAATGGGGGGCACTGGAGTCCTTGAGGCGTAACTCGTCTAGACTGGATATGCAATGTGGTCCCTGTAAGTCCTTGAGGTGTAACTCTGTGGAGTAGGCAATAAAGGCAATTTTTTTATGGTTTGAGGTTGTGATGTGTTTATGGCATGGGAACTAGGACCGGGACTTGAGGTGTAATCCAGTAACATCATAAGTGACCTAACTTTGTGTGCCCGTCACTTTCGATGGAATCGGGTCTCCCCCGTCACCGAAAGGTGTGGTTTTTTGGTATAAAGTTTTATCCATATTTTCGGTGACACACTTTATTTATATGAAATGTCTTCACGGTTCACTGGTAGAGTTCTATGCCTCATCCTATTTGGATGTTTTAAATATTGGAGTTTTGTCCATGTTTATATTTCTTGGGATATTTACGTTCCAATCACGTTTTGAGTGAGTTGGAATTGGAATTCACTTTGGAAAACGTTTTATATAATTTGGGAGCTTTTCTCATAGATTTTGTGTGAGTTGGAAAATGGGTGATTTGCATTTAAAGTAAACTCTTTTGAAATCATGACTAAAACTACACCCCTATCGATTTATGAATTTATATAGTCATGATAAAATGCTTGAACTCACTAGGCGTTAGCCTAACCCTTTTTATTTATCGGCATGTGCAACATGCTCAGGTTGGGAGTAGCTTTAGCTACACTGTGAAGTGGCGAGTGCTAGTAGAGTGCACGAGAGGTGATTTGTTTTAGTAAAGTCTTCCGCATTTATTTTGGGATTAGCAACTTATACTTGGATTAAGTAACACCCGATGTGGTTTTAGTCTTTGTAATAAATTTGGGGTCATCATTTGTTGAGGTCAATCGTAGACTTTAAATTGAGGTGTTTCCCTTGTTAGTTTATTGGGATAAATTCTGTTATTGTGGATGTATTATCAAAATTTTTAATTAGTTGCTCTTTCCAAATTCGAGGGTGTTACACAGCTAGTTTGCCAAACATAGCCTAAGTAGTATAGATATATAAAATATAAACTAAAATATTGTGAGTTTTAAACATAAGCAATGTGCTAGACTTAGGCTATGTTTGGCTAACTAGCTGATAAGCTAGCTGATGAAAAAATCACGTTTGACAAAAGTAGCTTATAAGCATGTAAAATGACCAAAAATGACATCTTCAAATAATTATCAATTACAAATTTAATCATGTAATTAAAACAAATTTATAATAAAACAATATGTTAATTAATACAACCAATGTAGTAATAAATAAAAATTAAATAATATAATATGTTAATTAAAAGAAATTTAAAATTTATTATTAATATATACTATAAATTTTGAATTTGTTAAAACAAGTTTTAGAAAAAAAAATGTATTAACTTATGATTTTAAATAATCGTTACATACAATATGAAAAAATAATCAAATAATAATTAAAAAATAATACTAATTGATAATTAAAATATATTCATTAATATTAAAAAAATTATATTATTAACAATAATTCTAAATAATTAAAATTTAATATCAATGTATAATTAAAATTTAATTTAATAATTTTCAGTTAATATTTATTAATTAATTGTAATTAAATTTAAAAAATTAATATTTATTAATAATAATAGTTAGTAAATAATAATAAAGAGCAATATTTGAATATTTACAAAAAGCTACTAAAACGCTACTCCAAGTAGCGTTTCAAAAAACTAACTTATATAATCATCCAAACATGTACAAAAAAAAAACTAACTTATAAGCTAGCTTTTTTTACCAAACAATGCCCTTAAATGTATTCTTAGCTCATAATTTAACTATCAACATTAATATTTATTTCTTACATTTTCAATGTATTTTCAATTTTTATTTTAAGGTAATTGTGATACAATTTTAAGGTAATTGTAATACAACACTACCATGATTAATATTCGGAAGTTTTACCATCAATTTACCAGTTTGTTTATTTCAATAATAACATACAAATCGGAAAATATAAAGCGTAGAGCATCTCCAATGCAAGGTTCTTAGTTCTTACAAGCATGACTTGTAGGAACTATCATTGTGGAAAGTTCTTATAAGAACCCAAACTTCTTTAGGTTCTTAAACAAGAACCTTGGTTCTTACCATGAAGTTGGTGTAAAATAACAAGTTCTTTCATTTCTATTGATATTTAAATTAAATAATTAATATTTGTTTGTAAATAGGGAATTTAATTAAAATACCCCAAGTTTGACCCATCCTTACCAAAATACCCTAAATCTCGATCACTTTATCAAAATACCCCAAAATTCCGCGATGGGCCCCGCGATCGCGGGCTAGGGCCTACGTGTCACTCATGTTTGGCCAAAGTGTCCTGCGGAGCCCCTCAACTATGGTTGCGGTGACACTTTTGGTCCCTCCCCGCGGAGGTAGTCCGCGATAGGCCCGCGGTGGGCAAAAAAATTACAGCTTTGGCCCCTGTATTTGAACGAATCTTGCATGCTTTTACTGTTTTTCCACAATTATTGTACTTTGAAGACCAATTTGTGGTTGAAATTCACTGGCTTGTTTCATCAATGTTGAATCAGTGTATTTGGAATACCAATTTGTGGTTGCAATTTATATTGGTTGTTTCATCAATGTTGGTTATTTCATCCATAAATAGATGTAAAATGCAATCCATAATTCACACCGATTCCATACTTCTTTCTTGCTTTCTTCTTGAGTATTTTGTTTTTGAGATACTACTGAAAAAATGATTTCGTCTGTTGCAAAAGCTAAGTTATTTTTCTGTTACGACGGTGAATGGGTGCAAGACAACAATGAGTGGAATTTTCTTTATAAATCTAAGCATGGTGTAAAGTTGCCTGTAAACTTGGCTTATCAGAAGTTTGTTGCATACGCCATGCAAAAATGTGAAATCGACCCTTCGGCTGTTTGCAAGTTAGTGTTCAAGAATGGTGATGGGTCATTTGTGGAGTTATGCAACGATGGAGATATCTCTAGTTTTATGCACTTTGCAGCCGAATCAGAAAGACCTCCGTTACTTTATGCGTATGCCGAATCCTCGGTGTGCAACGAAGATGATGACGAAGGTGACGACGACGGTGACGACGACGAAGATGATGACGACGCTGATGATGAAGACCTCCAAATGAAGCAACCTGATTCTCAATTTCAGCCTTCCTACGGCCCAACAGTTCATTTGGATCATGCATATGGTCTTAACGACTGTATTCCTGATTATGTTCCGGAGACGCAACAACAACAACCACAAGAAAGCCGTTGTGCTGGAGTTGCTGATGACGAAACCTATGTTTTCAAAACGGGTAATGCTGATATAGACAGATGAGATACCGATGGTGATGATCACGAATAATATACCCCTAGTAATAAATCATTTAGTCAGTTAAATGACTATTTTGATATGCCCCCTATTCTTCCAGACTATAATACCCAGACACAAACCTACGAACCTACACCTTATAATCGTAGTTTAAGGTTAAAAGTAGGTCAGATATTTGATTCGAATGATCACTTGGCAAGTCAGGTCGGACTTAAGTTCTTGGAAGAGGGTTTCGAAAGTCACACGCCGAAATCCGACAAAAGCAGATACATAGTTAAATGTGCGAGAGAAAACTGTAAGTGGAGGATGTACGCGATTCCCGCGGGAGAGAAAGGAGGGGCGTTACTTATTAGAAAGTTGCACGACGTACACACTTGTACGAGGACGAAACTGAATCCCCACCACAAACAAGTTGTTGCGTCATCAAAGATTTGAAATTGACTCACCGATGTTTTCCCTATAATCCTACTTAGAATATTTTGACAAGGTTCTTTAAATGACTTGTACAAGATAACAATTGTTCGGTGAAGTCGAAGATCAACCGAAACCAAGCTTGAAGAGATTTTCTGTGCGGAATCAAGAAGACTCTTCGAAGATACATACAAGTCATCACCACCAATTGTGTTCTCACACATCGGTGGACTTCCTCACCACCGATGGTGTCTTCAAGAATCGGTGGATATAATCCCACCGATGTTGTCTTCAGGAATCGGTGGACATAATCCCACCAATGAAGATACTCAAATCGGTAGACTTCTTCCCACCGATGAGGATACTCAAATCAGTGGGATCTTCGTGTAAATGGATTTTCTTGCAGATGATTTTAAAGACCAATGACAGTTATATCGGTGGAACATCATCGATAAAATTGTCTTGGAAAACACATCAAGAAGATCTTTCAGTTTTGGCTATAATCCAGTGGTTGGTAAAAGTGTCCACTTTTAGATAACGTCTAAATCAGCATGGGCATTCTTCCTGGTTCCAAGGAAAAGGGTGATTTGGAAACATCAACTTTTCAGAGTACTACACCTTCTATCCAATTTCCTTATGACAAGTGTCCTGAGCATTTAATGCACAATACTCGTATCTTCACTATAAAAGGAAGTAGAAGGCTCCATGCAAACCACGCTTTTGGAAATCTCTCTCAGTGCAAGAAATCTCCATATTGCTTAAAAAAACTTTATAGCTTTGTTCTAAGTGTTCTTAGTTTTTTTGTTAGTATACTTTGTGTAAGATTGTTAGAATAGTTTATTTATTCTTTTCCGCAACAGTCTTAAGTTTTCTATGTGTAATTGTTGTTGAAAGTTTTTCAATAATAGAATTAAAATTGTGAAAATTTTGAGTATTGTATTCAACCCCCCCCCCCCCCCCCCTTCTACAATACTTGTTATAGCCATCTGGGACTAACAAGTGGTATCAGAGCAGAAAAGTTTAACTCATAAACTTGAGGAAAAACGTTTGGTTACTCTGGATTCAAAGCTTAGAGCAATCATTGCTCTTTCACTTCCTGATGAAGTCTATCATTTTCTAGTTAACTTTGAAACTGCTAAAGAGATGTGGACCACACTATGTGTTTTGTACGAAGGTACAGAGGAAGTGAAGAAATGAAAAAAGATTTCCCTCATAAGAAAGTATGAACTTTTCACTCATGAAAAAAGGTGAATCTCTTCCTAGCTATTATAATCGTTTTAACTCTCTTTTGAATGATCTGAAGTTACTAGGTAGAGTCTATGATAATGAGGAAGTTTTAAACAAGTTCATGGATTGTCTTCCTGATTATTGGGAAAACATGTGCACTTGTATCAAAACTTCCAAGGACTTTGAGTACATGCCTTTAACTGTTTTATATGGAACTATCTTCAACTTTGAGCAAACCAAGTTACAAAGGAAATCTTTCATCAAAGAAATAAAGGGCACTTCTATTGCCCTTTTCAGTGAAAATTCCAAGAAATCTCAAAGTGTTCCACGTATCACCTATCCTTCATCAGATTCTGACAATGAAACCCAAAGCAACTTTTCTCACCAATCGGAGGCATATCTAAGTGATGCCGATGATGAAGGTGAAGAAATCAAGGTTAAGCAGTTGTCTGATGAAATTGCCATGTTAGCTGGTTTCAAAAACAGATCTCGCTTTTCGAACAAATCCAAATCTTTCAGAAAACCCTTCTCCTCTACAAAAGCTTCCTCAACTGATAAGACAAACGGGGAATGTTTTAACTGTGGAAAGAAAGGACACTTTGCAGCTGAGTGCAGAAGTAAGCGTGTGATGAACTCTAGAAATTCATCTTCTGACAAGTTTTCCTCCAAGTTTGAAAAACCCAAAAATAACACTTTCAAATCAAACCTTGCCAAGAAAGATACTCAATCCTCAACCAAAGATAATCAAGAAAGGGCTGAGAAGTACAAAGCCAAATACAAGAAAGAAAAGGAGAGAAATGAGGGTCTCCTAAGAAAATGTATTGGCCTCATGGCCGAAATTCATGATTGGGAAGAAGAGACCTCTGACAGTGACAACAACTCTCCCAACAAGTGCTTTATGGCCATCTCAGAAGATGTGGAAGATTCTGAAAAAGCTACCTCTCTAATGGCTTTGGTGTCAACTGGGTGCTCGACATCATACTCTCAGGTACATCCTTTTAATGATATGACTGATAGTGAAAAGATTGATGCCTATGAATCTTTAACCAAAGACTTTTATTTTGTTAAGGATGGTAAGAAAAGAAAATCTATTCAAGTTAAAGAACTCACATCTAAACTTGAAATTTGCATGTCTAAACTTGAAAAGTTTGAGGAAATCAAAGCTGAGCTTGAGGATCTAAAAATCATAAATCATGTGATCTCAAAAGAGAAAAACAAACTTTTTAAGAAATTAAAAAGAGAACAAGAGACTGTTAAGAAATGGACAAGTTCTTCAAAGAATCTTGAGCAAATCTTTAAAGATCAAATTTCTGTTAACAATAAATTTGGTTTAGGCTATGGAAAGACCATCTCTAACGCCTCTTCTCAAACTCTTGAGCCTACCTCTAGTGTATGGGATGATGCTTCAGACTCAAGTTCTTACGACTCTATTTCTTTAAACTCTTTAGATCTAGGTGAAGCTTTAAAGTTTGGAATGTTCATAAAAGCTAAAGAATCTTCGTCTGTTCAAAACATGGAAAAAGAGGACTCCAATGATTTTTCAAAACCCATCCATGATCTTTTAAAAGATTTAGCGATAGATGAATATGTCCCTCCTTCTGATCTTTCAAAATCAACGTCTGTCAAAAGAGTTAAATCTAATTCCACCGAAGTGAATTCTCCACCGATATGTAACTCTCCCACCGATTTTCTTCCCAGATCTGTGAGACTTACAAACTCAAAAGAGAAATCGGTGGAGCTTGGGAAAAATCATTTCAAAAATTCTTCAAGAGATCTTTCCAAATTTGCCTCCACCTCAAGTGATGGGACTTTAAACTTTCCTTCTCACTCCTCATCCTTTGGTCCTAAAAACGTTCAAGTTAATGTCATGAGAAAAGGAAAAGAAGAATTGCAAAAACCCAAAAAGATTTTTGTTTACAGAAAGTGTTATAACTGTGGTAACACTTTTCATCTTGCAAAGGATTGTCTAAAGGAAAGAATTGAAAGAATCAAACCTAAGGACTCTTCCTCTTCTAACCCAAAAGGACCCACCACCAAATGGGTACCTAAGAACTAATCTGTGTGTGCATGCAGGCTTTTGAGCACCATCAAATATGGTATCTGGATAGTGGGTGCTCACGCCACATGATGGGGAATAAATCTCTTCTCATCAACTATGTGTCTGGAAAAGGTCCATCTGTAACTTTTGGTGACAACTCTAAAGGTTACACCAAAGGATATGGAACTCTCACTAATGGATCTGTCACTTTCAACAAAGTGGCATTTGTTGAAGGTTTCATGCATAATCTTCTCAGCATTAGCCAACTGTGTGATCTTGGATATAAAGTTATCTTTGAACTTTGTATCTGTACTGTTGTGGAGAAGAACTTCAATGTGGTGTTATCTGAAAAAAGGATGGAAAATGTCTATATCATTGATATGGGACTAAGTAACAATTCATCCAATGCCTGCTTTGTGTAAGATGACACAGCCAAAAGGAACTGGCTGTGGCATAAACGTCTATCTCATCTGAACTTCAAAACACTCCATAAAATCTCAAACAAAGAACTGGTGACTGGCATGCCAAAGTTGAACTTTGTCAAAGAAAAGCTGTGTGATGCATGTGAAAAAGGGAAGCTCACCAAAACATCCTTCAAGACCAAGCAATGCTCCTCCATCACTCTTCCTCTCCAGATGCTACACATGGATCTAAGTGGACCAGTCAGCACTCCTAGTCTTGGTGGCAAAAGGTACATTCTTGTTATTGTTGATGAATTTACTAGATATACTTGGGTATCTTTTCTCAGGTATAAAAGTGATGCAACTGAAGATATCATCAACTTTGTCAAGAAAAATGAAGTTCTAAATGGGCAGCTTGTAAGATCGGTGAGAAGTGACAATGGTACTGAATTCAGAAACAGTGCTCTTGAATACTTCTTTAATGAGAAAGGAATTTCTCAAAATTTCTCTGCTATCAGAACTCCTCAGCAAAATGGTGTGGTGGAAAGGAAAAACAGAACTCTATGTGAGGCTGCTAGATCTATGCTAAGTGAATCAAATCTTCCCACCTATTTTTGGGCTGAAGCTGTTAATACTGCTTGCTTTACCCAAAATAGGTCTGTGATTTCCAAAAGACATGATAAGACCCCATATGAAGTTTTCCATGGCAGAAAACCAAATATTGGCTTTCTTCATGTTTTTGGCTGTGTGTGCTTTATTCTAAATGTAACACCCTAAAATCCGAGCCAATTTAAACCTCAAGTTATAACAGGTTATGAAAATAAATACTTCAACTTATAAAAACAGACAGTGGATTAACCATCAAGAGTATATTCACATTACAAGATCCTTCAAATAACCTATCAATCTAATTATGTCACTATAACCAGATTAATCAAGTTATCTATCAATCCATCAAAATCTCCTCTTTGTTAAATTCATCCACCTCTGCTATATCAAACGCTCGTCCCACAACCCTTTACTTCCCCGAGCTGGTACGTGGTAAGAAAACATCATTTGAAACGATTAGGCCAATGCCTAGTGAAAACATTCGTTTCCAAGATAACATTTGTAAAATCAATGTAAACAAGTTATAACAAACCTGATTCCCCTTTTCTTACCAACGCATAACTCTATTCTGTTAACACGATTTTTACCCAGTTCCATGAATATGACTGACACACATTCCATCATCATATCATGTCTCAGAGCCACAATACGAATCTTTACTAATTCTAGAGTAATGCTCTTATTCCGGAAATCGCAATATACACATGCCCATTTCCGTACACATCTATTCCAGAAATTGCAATGTACACTTGCCCATTTCCACATTCCAGAAATTGCAATGCACACTTGCCCATTTCCACATTTCATGAATATGATTGACAATAATTCCATCAGCATATCATACCCCAGAGCCACACTACGAATCTTCACAGATTCTAGATCAATGCTTTCCACCAATAAATCGCGATTACACACGCCCATTTATCGGTAAGGAAGCAGAGATCACAAGCACTTATGTCAATCTCACTCTCTTCCTTAGAAATCAAGAATAACGATTAAACGAGTAATACCACACGCCTATTCCATGATTTCCCCCACACACTGGAATAACAATTAAACGAGTAATACCACACGCCTATTCCATGTGATTACCAAACTTTAGTGCCTATGGATCCATATCACCTAATTGTACTCATACAGGTATTTACTTAATATAGATTCCTCATAGCAACCGTATAAGCGAATTATATTTATACCTCGTAGATTCCTCATATCATTCAGTATGAGCAAATCACACACACACACACACACACACATATATATATATATATATATATATATATATATATATATCGTACAGATTCCTCATATCATTCAGTATGAGCAAATCACAATTAACACATTCCTGCCTAGTATCACACTAGTGCAGTCTATAAACCTAACATACTACTCTTCAAGGGTATGTATGTTCAAGCTATATAATTCCCATCACAATTCCTAAATCGCATATTCCCACGATTTACATAAATGCACATTTCATTACATCCGGAAAGATACATAAAATACAAGGCCTCTAGATACTTAACTTATCAGATCCTTGAGCCATATCTAATTTTGATACTATTTAGATATACTGGTTTCTTTACTCAACTCCCGATATGCTGTACCGGGACTCACCTGTACCGGGACTTACCTCTACCGGGACTTGCCACTACCGGGACTTCCACTACCGGGACATCCACTACCGGGACTTGCCACTATTGGGACATCCACTACCGGGACTTTCCATTACCGAGACTTTCCACTACCGGGACTTGCCACTACCGGGACATCCACTACCGGGACTTTCAAGGTTTTGCGTACTGTCCGTTCAATAAGTCCTCAAATCGATTTAAAACATGAAATCAGTTCAATCTATGTATTCCATTCAGTCCTCAATCAATTTATACAGCTATATTAAGGTTAGTATAACTTACAAACACTGATTTGTACAACGAATCGAATGAACTCACCTTATGCTGTGAAACCGACTTCTGCACAAACAAGAACTTCAATCTTTTGAATATGATTCTGCAATTCAAACCCAAGGTACATATTCATTCATAAACTGATATCTAAATCGAATTTCTCCAATATTACAATCGATTCTTACCGAATAAAATCAATTTCTCAATTTTCTTCTGTTCTCCTTCTTTCTCTCTGTCTTTTCTCTTTGTTGCCGACTCAAACAGACACGAATGAGATAATTTCTCATTCTCAGCCTTTACCCACACACACATTTAGGAAAAGACCAAACATACCTCTAAGTTTAATTCTTTCCAAAAGTTACACTAAACTTTCATCTTTTTCATTTCAACCTTAAATTGGATTATAAACTTCCATAAAATCCCAAGGTTACAACAAATACGAAAACATCCCAATTCTTATTAAAATACTAATAACGAAAATTTAGGATGTTACACTAAATGATCGTGACAATCTTGGGAAGTTTGATCCCAAAGCTGATGAAGGTATTTTTGTTGGATACTCTTTATCCTCCAAAGCATATCGTGTGTACAATCTCAGGAGAAAATGCATTGATGAGTCTATCCATGTCAAATTTGATGACCTAAGATCATCATCTCTTTCAAATGATGATGATGAATTGCACAGGTGGATTTCCTCATGCATAGGTGATGCTCCCATAGTTAACTCCACCGAAGCATCTTTCATTCCTTTGAACCCATCAAATAACCAAGTTGGGTCATCTTCCATAGTGCATCCCTCCACCGATATTCATTCTCCCACCGACATAAATCTTACTGCCAATATGCACCTTTCCACCGATCCCATACCCTCCACCGATCCTATGCCCTCCACCGATAATACTGCTTTTCACCGATCCTCTGATCCCACTCCACCGATTTCTTCCATACAAAATGTTCCACTACCTCTACCTCCTGCCACAAAATGGACCAAAGATCACCCCATAGATCAAATCATTGGTGATCGACAAGTAGGTGTCCAAACTCGCAGAGGAGTTGGAAATATTTGTCTCTATGTGAACTTTCTTTCTCTTATTGAACCCAAGAAGATTGATGAAGCTTCTGTAGATCCTTGTTGGATCACTGCCATGCAAGAAGAGCTTTCTCAATTTGAGAGAAACAAAGTTTGGAGATTGGTTCCTAGACCCCGAAAGAAGACAATCATTGGAACCAAATGGATCTTCAGGAACAAGGTGGATGAAGATGGTACAGTTATCAGAAATAAGGCCAGATTGGTTGCCCAAGGATACCGACAGGAAGAAGGCATTGATTATGATTAAACTTTTGCCCCCGTTGCAAGACTTGAAGCCATAAGAATTTTCTTGGCTCATGCTGCCCACCGAAATTTTAGGGTCTTTCAGATGGATGTCAAAAGTGCTTTCCTCAATGGGGAACTTGCAAAGGAAGTCTATGTGAAACAGCCACCTGGTTTTGAAGACCCGGCTCATCCAGACTATGTGTACAGACTTGATAAGGCTCTATATGGTCTCAAACAAGCTCCTCGTGCCTGGTATGACACTCTTGCTGTCTTTCTTCTGAAAAATGGATACTCTAGAGGTCAAATTGACAACACACTCTTTATCAAGAAGACCTCAGGTAATCTCTTTCTTGTCCAAATTTATGTTGATGACATCATCTTTGGTGCCACTGATGAATCACTATGTGATGAGTTTGCTTCTCTCATGATGAGTGAATATGAGATGAGCATGATGGGAGAGCTTACATTCTTTTTGGGCCTTCAGGTCAAACAATCTTCAGAAGGAATTTTTATAAATCAAAGTAAATATATTCGTGACCTTCTGAAGAAATTCAACTTTTTAGACAGTTCTCCTATGAAAACTCCCATGGCACCACCTTTGAAACTTGATGCTGATTTAAATGGTGAATCTGTGGATGTTACCCATTATCGGGGTATGATTGGTTCTCTTCTTTACTTAACTGCTAGCAGACCGGATATTATGTTTGCTACCTGTCTTAGTGCCCGTTATCAAGCCAATCCAAAGAAATCTCATTTGGATGCTGTTAAACGGATTTTCAGGTATCTAAAAGGTACCATGCACCTGGGTCTTTGGTATCCCAAAGACTCAGGCTTTGAACTAATTGGGTATTCAGATTCAGATTATGCAGGTTCCAAGATTGATAGAAAAAGTACCACAGGTAGCTGCCAACTCCTTGGTGGCAAATTAGTAAGTTGGTCCAACAAGAAACAAAACTCTGTGTCAACCTCTACTGCTGAGGTTGAATATGTAGCTGCTGGAAGCTGCTGTGCTCAGATCCTGTGGATGAAAAATCAATTAAAGGACTACAATCAAAACTACTCCAAAGTTCCCATCTTATGTGATAACTCTAGTGCAATTGCCATTGCAAATAATCTTGTCTTGCACTCAAGATCAAAGCACATAGACATCAGATATCATTTCATCAGGGATCACATTTCCAAAGGTGACATTGAGCTGCACTTCATTCCTACAGATCTTCAGCTTGCAGACTTGTTCACCAAACCCTTGGATGAAGCCAGGTTCAATTTTTTGATAAGTGAACTTGGAATGTGCAACCTTTAGTAGGTGAAACCACCACCTATAAAAAAAATGGGATTTGCCTTTTCGGTGGTAATGACCTTCGGTGTTAATTGCTTTCGGTGATCAAACTCTTCACCGACAACGACCTTCTAGGTCAATCCTCATCGGTGGCCTTGCTCTTTACCGAAATTCACCTGAATCTTTTCCACCGATGTCACCGATCTCCGTTGCAATTCTCTCTCATCGGCGAGGTTTCTACCACCGACACCTCTTGGATTTTCCCATCGGTGGCTATGTGTTACACCGATTCTCGAGATCACACCAACACACAAAATCAATTCGGTGGTAACACTTTCGGTGATCTTCGTATCTCCACAATGGAAGTTACCATTCGGTGGTGATTGGTTTCGGTGATCATTCTCTACACCGAAATCAACCTTCTAGGTATATCCTCATCGGTGGCTTTGCTTCTCTTCAATCTTCCTCCACCGATTTTGTGAAGTTTATCAGGTACGATTCCCTATGCCTGTTACACGCCTAAATCCTATGTGTCAGATTTTGTGACCCTTCTCATCCCATGTAACGGCGTTTTGGCCACAACTTCCAATGCCCTCATCATTACTTTTTTTGATGATTTTTATTTTCTTTTAACCCTTCTTTCTCATCCACATAACCGTTCCCTCTTCTTTTTGAAATCATAACCCTTAACCCTCCTCATATATATATATATATATATATATATATTCAACCCATTCTTTTCTTTCACCTTCTCCATTCATCTTCCTCATTTCAAACCTGCAACTTCACTTCCTTTCTATTCATCTACCATGGCATCCTCCAAGAATGCGATCCCTTCATGCTTCGCAGACCTCAAGTTTAACGCCTGTAACCACGTTGCTAGATTCGAACCTGATTCATCTCACCCTGAGTTTTCTACAGGGGCAAAATTTCTCACTCGATCACCTCTCCTTCATGCTTTTACTTGTAATCCCAAGATGAACAAAATGCTCATTGGGAAATTTTGGTTAACCTGTGTGTACGACCCCTCGAACGAAGCTATCCACGCCTCTATCCTCACTGAAGACGAAGGTGATCACGATCTTACCTTTGGGGTCGATGACGTTCGTCAAGCCCTCAAGATTGACGCCTTCTCCAACTACGATGATATGTATGTGGAAACCATACATGAAGATGTTCTTCAAGCCACTGGCTACGTGATCGACGACTCCTCCAAGAGCTCCAAAGGACCCGGTACTCTTCTCCGTGGCAAAATGGGAGGAGTATGGAACTTCTTCTTTGCCCATGTTATTCACTGTCTCTCTCGCAAAACCAGTGGGCACGATCAATCCCCGTCCTACATCACAAATCTAGGTCATGCCCTAATTTTCCAAAGACATGTGGACTTTGCGCAATACTTCTTCACTGAACTCACTGAAGTGATTAAGCACCCCAAGAAGTGTTACGTTGCCTACCCGCGCTTCATCTCGATGATTATTTAGCACAAGCTTGGGAAGGCTTTGGAGGTCGACCGAAAATCTCCTTCTCCCCGATTTACCTATGATTGGACTTCTCCAATAGTCGGCGTCAAAACTCTCAATGTTGGACCTCTCGCCACCGATCGCCCTTTGAGACGAGGTATGATCACTTTTGCTCTCTCTCCCGATCTACATTGGGGTGATGCGAAAATTCCCGGATTTCAACACCCGGAAATTCCCAAAATCACTCCAACTGTAGTGGTCCCTTCTCCCCGTTCCCGAGTTAAGTCGGGGGGCGCGAAAAAGAAATCATCTAGGGCCCCCGACACCTCCGCCACCGTTTATAGGACTACGCCACCGATAAGACCATCGGTGGCTTCCCCGGTCCGCAAACCTTCCAAGCGGAGGCACTCATCTCCCCCCCCCCCGAATTCTTCTCTGAAAAGATCTCGGGCACTTTTGGCTGAACCATCCCATCTTCGGGACTTTATTAAATCCTCTACCGACTCCTCTGATGTCTCTCAAAAGACTTCAGTTGTAGACTTGGAGATCCCTATTTTTACCTCTTCACTCACTTCTTCGGGTGATAGAGATGACTTCGAGGACTCTCCCCTTGAAGAAGTTGATTTGTCACTGCACGGCTATTCACCCGATCAGTTTATGATCGATGACGAGGCACAACCCAATCAGCGTTCCCCCCAATAAATCCCCACCTCCCCAAATGATTTTTTTTGATTTTCTTTTAGCGGACACTGGTTCTCCCCGAACCATCCCGTCCACCGAAGAGATCCCCTCCGAGCCTCCCTCACCAAAATTGCAAACCTCACCCCGAAAGTCTCCCTCACCGAAGAAGCAACCCTCACCCCGACGATCTCCCTCACCGCCGAGGCAACCTCCACCCCGACGTTCTCCCACACCGATACGTGAGGATTCTCCTCGCCGAAGCCTCCCTCCACCGATAATTCTCTATCCCAATGTATTGTCGAGTTATCAACCCACTATCACTCCCGACGAAGATCGACTCCGTCTCCAATTCAGTCTCCCGGAATTCGGTGGTCATGCTTCTACAAGTAATGGGCGGCACTATGCCTTTCATGCTGATATTCAGGAATGTGCTCGCCAATGTCGGCTCGTCGGCACTCAGTTTGAATCCTTCAAGGAATCAACTCTTTCCATGACTACACAGGTAAACTCAAGAATCTCCGTGATCGAGTCTCAGTTGCCGCAGATACTCGCCGATGCACTTGCAGCTGCTCTTCAGCCTGTCCATAATACCATTGTTTCCTTATCTTCAAAGGTGGAATCCTTGACAAATTCTCATGGGGATCTTGCTATATCGTTTGGTGCCTTCAAGGCATCCTCTCTAGTCAAGGATACTGAACTCCAGAAACTCATTCAAGAAGCCAAGTCTCATCAAGATCTTAAACAGCGCATAGTCGATTCTCTCAGCACTCTTCACACCAAAACTGACAACATACAGGAGAAAGCCCAATGGGAAATGGACTTGGGTGATTTTACACTGATCTCCGATGACACCTCTCAGAGTATGGCTCATCTTCACTCCAAGTTTGATAGTGTGTTCACTCAGTTGGGCTTTAAGGTTCCGGCTGCTGCTGAGGGGGAGAAGACTGTTGGTCAACCAAAATTGCCCTATATAAAGAGATCTATCAGCAACAAGCCTCCACCTTCCACCGATAAATCAGCACAGGCCACCGAAAATCCTACTATGTCTTCTCCGAAAACTTCTTCACCGAAACATGCAGGTACCACCGATACACCCTCCACGCCGACCAAGTCTCCATCGGTGGTGGAAAGTAAGGCAAGGTTTGAGGGGGAGCAAGTTTCTAAGACCTCCAAATTCAAAGGCAAGAAAACCCTCACAGCTGAACAGTTGGCCGATAAAGAAAAGAAAAGCAAAGAATTGGCAAAATATGGGACTCGACCTGCCGATGCACAAACCTTGAAGCTAAAACCTCCTTCTTAACAATCTCAGGAATCCAACCTCGGTCTGACTCCTCAGGATATTGAGGAAGCCAGACTTGCACAAAAAGCCATAGATGATTCCAGGGCTCTCTCATTGAAAATGGCAAAAGAAGAGTGTAAAGCCCGTGTCCCGGTGCGTTTATTAATTAATCTTAATTATATAAAATGTTCCCCTTTATTTGTTTTGGTTAGTGGTTGGTGTCAAAAAGGACCTTATTGCTAATTTGGTTGCATTTTGGGTAGTTAAGAAATGTCCTTAGAAGTCGAGGGACCTTTTCCGTCTTTTGGTGAAACTTTAAACATGGATTCGGCCCATGCAAAGGGAGGGCCGAGACCCCTTCTTCCTTTTCTCGTTTCTTTTTTTTTTCTTCCTTGTAAACCAAGCAACCCAAACATTCCCCTAAACCCTACATTCCTACCCATTTGTTCCTTTGTGTCGTGCGGCAACGAGAGAGAGAGAGATAGAGATAGAAACGAAGAGCGAGAGGGAGAGAGTGAAGGAGGAAGAAGACGCCGGAGTTCGGGCATCGCCGGAAGACGTCGCCGCTGTTACCTGCGATCGCCGGAGGTCGAGGAGGCTGGGGTGCGCTTGAGTCGCCGGATTAAGGTAGGTTCTTCTCGTTCCTTTTTCTTTCGTTCTCGTTCTTTCGTTTCCGGTGAAGGGTCAACGGCGCCGCCGCCGCCGCGCGCCGCCACCGTGGTGGCTGGGTGTCGGGGGGTGGTGGCTGTGTGCACCGCGTGTGTGTGTATG
Source organism: Saussurea involucrata (assembly GCA_033807775.1). Classification (NCBI taxonomy): domain Eukaryota; kingdom Viridiplantae; phylum Streptophyta; class Magnoliopsida; order Asterales; family Asteraceae; genus Saussurea; species Saussurea involucrata. Next base: position 126,056,368 of record CM066324.1, on the reverse strand, counting down.
CTCGCGGTCGGCCGATCGAGGCGGGGGTTGTGGTCTCGCGGTGGTTCGCGGTTCGCTCTTTTATTTCGTCGATAAACCGCCGCCGGCCGCCACCGGCGACCACCACTGCCGGAGGGCAGTGGGTGGTGCGCGGCTATGGCCTAGTAACGATCAGCATAGAACCTTTGAAACCGTAACTTAATCGTTTAAGCCGAATAGTTTAAACCGTCGGTTCTAAAATCACTTTTATGCGAAAATATGGTTCAGCCCCTGTTTTGTGACGGCAATAACTTTTCCTTCGTAACTCCGATTGAGCCGAAACTGGCGCCCACGCTTCGAGCTCGGGACCGGGCACGTTTTCTGTGTTTTAGCGGAAAACTGGTTCGGCCTCGAGTTGGGAGAAAAAGTGGTCGCAAGTTCTGCGGTTCGTCATTTCATGTAAAAATTTCTGGAATCTGCCTTGATCTTGCGAAAACCATAACTTTCTGCTCGTAACTCGGTTTGGGGTGAAACCGGTGTCAAAAGTTCCCTTATTGAGTCTAGAAACTTTTCTGTGTTTTGTGCAAAACCCAGTTCGGGACGTAGCATGGGTCGATTTATCGTTTTATACTGAAAGGTGCTGAATTTCGCTGTTCCGGAAACTGTTTTTGTAAAATCCGTAGTAAATTGTAGAAAAATCGTTAGGAGGCGTATAATATGTCCTTGGAACCCTAACTCAGAGTACTTTCTGGTCATGAAATAATATTGGGAATTTTATGGGTTTAAAGGAGTCGAAACAGGTCCCGAACAGACCTGTTTAGTGAGAACGGAAAAATAGTTTTAGTGACGGTTTAAGCGTGTGTCGTGTCATAGGGTCCGGGTCTCGTATTAACACGTTTTAACATGCGTTTAGGTTCTGGGAAGTGACCGTAATTGTGAAGCTTGAATTGTGTTATTAAGCTGGGCGCGCATTCGAGGTGAGTTCTCTCACTGTGTAGTTAGGGGTTGTATGCATGTCTGGTGTGAACTAGTTGTTTGTGGTGTGTAATATTTGATTGGTTTGAATGCTTGGTATAAATGTGTTACATTACAATTCGGTGGGACCGAGGCCTCGATGGTACTGAGGTGTTGGTTACATTACAATTCGGTGGGACCGAGGCCTCGATGGTACTGAGGTGTTGGTTACATTACAATACGGTGAGACCGAGGCCTCGATGGTACTGAGGTGTTGGTTACATTACAATTCGGTGGGACCGAGGCCTCGATGGTACTGATGTGTTGGTTACATTACAATTCGGTGAGACCGAGGCCTCGATGGTACTGAGGTGTTGGTTACGCTACGATTCGGTTGGATACATAATTACCTGTAGATGTTTACTCGTTTAATGTATCTGTGATCTTGTTGCTTATGTGCGGATAGGGGTGATGTGTATATAATTCCTATCTGCGCATGTGTTGGAATTCACTAAGCTTCGTGCTTACCCTTTCCCAATAAACTGTGGTTTCAGGTCCGAGCGGCTCCAAGGCGTGACGAGTACACACTGGCGCGCGAGGAGAGCTGGTTGTTTTATGATTATCATAATTAAACGTTCATTCCGCTGGTTTTAATTTATAAGGATATTAATTACGTGTTTGCAAACGAAACGTTGGTATCAATTAATGAGTTGTTATAAATAAAGTGTTTATTTAAAAATTTAAATTTGCTTGTAATTTTTGGGACGTTACAACTTGGTATCAGAGCACGGCTTGAGTGAATCAAACGCATTTCGGTGTGTTTGATCTCAAGTTTGCGGCTATAAAAATTTTCTTTAAGTTTTTGGGAAATAAAACGAAGGAAAGATCCGTTTGAGAAACGGTGATCGGAGGCGCAGTGTGTACAGTCAGCCGAAGCCAAAGGGGAAAGGTACAGTACTTAGTGTTTTATTGCTTTCTAGATCATAGAGTATGCATGCTAGATTGCCTGTTGTTGACACTATGATGTATGTTGTACTACTTGCTATTAGGAATTTATGCTAATTATGATAGGTTACTAAATGGATGCCCTCTAGGTTGTATGCAGTAAGAGATTTATAGCCTTAGAATATTCGATTTAGTTCTATTGCGCAGCTCTTGTTTGAGTCCAACCGTTCTAGGATAGAGTCTTGTATTCGACTGTCTATTTGTTTCGCACTGCATATAATCGGGTATTCGCGAGGTCACCCGTTATAATTAGTAGGGATTCGGTAGTAGCAAGGGTAGTGGGATAAGAGGAAGTTCCTAGAGAGCTGGGAAGGGTGTTTATGTATAAATACGTGCTAGATTGCTTTCTAGAACATAGGAGTATGTATGCTAAATTGCTTGGTGCTTATTACACTGTATTGCATGTCTGCTGCTTGCTATTAGGGATTTGGCAGTAGCAAGGGTAGTGGTTTGTATGGAATTCCTAGGGAGCTAGGAAGAGTGTGTACATATGCCGGTGCGGGCATATGTGTATAGTTTCGGCGAGAAACTGCTTGGACCCCTTGGGATGGAACTCGGAACGGGCGATGATAGGTGTGGATGGTAGTAGTAGAGCTCCTACTACCGGAAGCACAGGATCAATGCTCGAGTCGGGGAAGTCACGAGGAATCCAAGGAGTTGAGCGTGAGTGTTGTTAGTATGAGTTATTATGTGCTAATAACGCGTTGTATTGTCTACCCAGAATAGCCATCACAAGGAGGAACAACTATAGTAAACCTACTAGTACAGGTGTGTACTCGAAGTGTTTTGAGGTGATGATCGTTGGGGGTAGTGATGAAGGTCCTAAACTAGTAGTCGTTGGAATAGAAAGACGATTCTAATATTAGTCACTTGGAGTGACGATAAGGATGATATTTGTTGTAAGCAGATCATTTCGGGCCAAGATGAAAGATTGTGCTAGGGTCATAGGCTCATAGAGCCGACTTTGATTTGAGGAAAACCCGTAAGATGATTTGATGTGATTTCCCAACTTGCCTTAAGAGGTTTAAATGTCTTGATGACAATAGTAGACCGGAGAGTTTCGGAGTAGTAGGGGTCGAGACGTTGAATGCCGAATGAATCCTGCACGAAGTTATTTTGAAAATAAGATTGCATTAACAAATTCTTGTGTTTCAAATCTTTGTATGGACGGTGTTTTGGAATTTTGGGAACTGCTCAGCACACGCACAAGATTTTGAAACATGGTTTTGAAAGTGTATGAAATCGTTTTATCACGGGAGTGCAAACTTTGTTAGAATTTGTCTCATTTTCGTTATTTTTCCAACGGTTCTTTCGGGTACGATGTTATCCGTGTTTTGGTGGTGGTTAAGATGTTGGGTAAGTGACTACGGATTGAGACTCTAACATTGGAACTCCTCCACATGTGTTAGAGTTGAGACGAAAAGTTACATTCCACGATGTCTGTATGAAGGCTATTTGGGTGATTTGTTTAAAATGAGTTTGGAATCCCAGTGTCGCTTAACTTTTCGTTCGAGAGTTTGTATTACTAAGTGTTTTATTGCCAATAGTTCAGTGTGTGGATTGATTCATGCGTGACATAAGCGAGGCATGGAGGAATTTTGGTAACATTTTATAAGGAGTTGTTTAGTGCGCTTTTTAGTCAGCTAAAGGTTTTATTGACATTTCAATGAAAATGCGATTTATCGACTTAGGGGTATGCATACTGGGGTAACCTTTGTTCTCGACTTTTTGATAAACGAGTCGTGCATGAAAATGTTTTAGTTCCTTTTTGTCGAAATGAAAGACCATTTGATCCAAGGAGTGTTTTAATGTTGTGAACATCATGCATACGATTACAATGTGCTATATTTTGGAAATATAAATGCGTAGATTTTTGACATTCGGTTAATTTAGAATTACCGATCATTTTTTTTTTTGGGAAATTAAAAAACTTTTGCTTTGGAGGAAACGAGTATTTTGAGCATTTTCGATAAATACATTTTTAAACTATAATGTTTTGACGTTATATGTCCCAAGTACGAAACTTGAGGAAGTGTTACAAGCTTGCATGCCTGCCCCCAGTTTGAGATTTTATGAGGTTTTAGTCGATATTTCCAATTAATAGAAGCGGAGTGGTTTCTGTCTTCAAGTTTGAAACTTACACGAGACAGTTGTGTTTTAACAAAAATATATTTGTAAACCATGTCATCGTTTTGTGTGACTAGCTGACGCGCGAAAAATTTGTGGCGAACCCTGTGCCACGTCATTTATGATTAAAAAGAGGAATTTTTGAATCAAACGTCGTGAAACTTATTTTGAATTAAGTGCACACCTTGTCGGACCCTGTTTAAGGTCAAGCGGTTACTTTAAGTGCACGTCATGAGTCAATCCATACTGGAATCGAGGCGGTTCATTTTAAAGAAATTATTTATTACGCTTTGCTTTTGTGTGAGTAAACCGAATTGCAATGGAACGATTTTCAACATGATTTTCCTATGTGGGACGAGCGTGTCCAGTTTTGCGTAACTATCGATCTGGTAATAGTAGTTTTATTACATACGATCTTTTTGAGATGAAAATCCTGATGTTGAAAATATTTTGTAAATGATTTTGTAAACCATTTGGGGAAATGTGCTTTTAAGTGTCATGTGTCATTTCGAGAATTTTAAGGGTGTGAGTCCTTTTGGAAAACTCTTTTGTTTAACCCGTGTTGAGTCTGGGACTAAGGTTGATTTCAGAGTATTGCTTGCTTAAACTTTGTTTAAACGCATTTTCCGACCTATGGGTCTAGTAAACGTGGAGCATTTTGCTCGGTTTTGATTTGGAGTTAGTCATGGGTCTATTGCCCGGGTTTTAATGGCTCGATGTGGAGTCTAGTTGATGAGTTGTTTTTTTTCGCACCGTTTGGCATTCTTTGCACGTCGAGTAGTTACACGTTTGGGTGAAGGAGACAATCCGGGATAGGCACTTGTGGGAAGGCTGTTTTGCTTTGGATCCTTAGGCACGTTAGTCGGTCGCTAGTAGTGGTCGGTTGGGTATCTCGGGGTGAGACCCCGGTGTTCAGGCGTTATAGCCTAGGCTTTCTAGTAGGTGCTAGGAGGATACAATTGTGGGCACTTACCTGAGAGGTAATTCCGATGTGCGGGGCCCTGAGGCGTTACCCGAGAGGTAGGCGTCAGGGCGTATCCTCGGTTCAGATAAATTAGCTTTGTAGAGCGTGTGTGGGGGATACGTCGACGGTGGGAGGCTGGATATTCCACGCGTGTGGGTAATGTAGGCCGGGTAGTATCGGTTAAGGGAATGACCTGCGTGTGTATTAGTGGACTCGATTGTAGGGGATATCTATTTGTGTTGGTGTCTAGGATAATACCACGCTTATGTGATTTATTTATTCGGTTGGACCGATATTCGGCTGGGCCAATGGTTGTATTTATTCGGTTGGACCGATATTCGGCTGGGCCAATGGTTGTATTTATTCGGTTGGACCGATATTCGGCTGGGCCGATGGTTGTATTTATTCGGTTGGACCGATATTCGGCGGGGGGCCGATGTTTGTTAATGTGATTCATCGTGAATTTAGGGAGTCTAGTAGAACTCTTAGAAGTTAATCGGCAGTTAATGGTAGAAAAGATCGGATTCAAGTATCCTGTAGGGTATATTGGTGAGCATTTTTAGAATGGTTAGAGCTTGAAAATTTAATCGGGAGGTATGAACCATCTGAGGTTGGGAGACAACCGAAGTCGTCTAACTAAGAATGATTCCAGTTGTTGGAGTGTTCTTCCGATCATAATCCCTGTGTCTTAGAAAGAGTACGTTAGTAAGAATCGTATTCGAGAAATTTAGAAGGGGTTTCAAGTGGACTTAGGAACCCGAGGTTGAGATGAGGGAAAACTATCCAGAGCTATTCACGGGCATAGACTTCGAGGACGAAGTCTATTTCAAGCGGGGGAGAGTTGTAAAGCCCGTGTCCCGGTGCGTTTATTAATTAATCTTAATTATATAAAATGTTCCCCTTTATTTGTTTTGGTTAGTGGTTGGTGTCAAAAAGGACCTTATTGCTAATTTGGTTGCATTTTGGGTAGTTAAGAAATGTCCTTAGAAGTCGAGGGACCTTTTCCGTCTTTTGGTGAAACTTTAAACATGGATTCGGCCCATGCAAAGGGAGGGCCGAGACCCCTTCTTCCTTTTCTCGTTTCTTTTTTTTTCTTCCTTGTAAACCAAGCAACCCAAACATTCCCCTAAACCCTACATTCCTACCCATTTGTTCCTTTGTGTCGTGCGGCAACGAGAGAGAGAGAGATAGAGATAGAAACGAAGAGCGAGAGGGAGAGAGTGAAGGAGGAAGAAGACGCCGGAGTTCGGGCATCGCCGGAAGACGTCGCCGCTGTTACCTGCGATCGCCGGAGGTCGAGGAGGCTGGGGTGCGCTTGAGTCGCCGGATTAAGGTAGGTTCTTCTCGTTCCTTTTTCTTTCGTTCTCGTTCTTTCGTTTCCGGTGAAGGGTCAACGGCGCCGCCGCCGCCGCGCGCCGCCACCGTGGTGGCTGGGTGTCGGGGGGTGGTGGCTGTGTGCACCGCGTGTGTGTGTATGCTCGCGGTCGGCCGATCGAGGCGGGGGTTGTGGTCTCGCGGTGGTTCGCGGTTCGCTCTTTTATTTCGTCGATAAACCGCCGCCGGCCGCCACCGGCGACCACCACTGCCGGAGGGCAGTGGGTGGTGCGCGGCTATGGCCTAGTAACGATCAGCATAGAACCTTTGAAACCGTAACTTAATCGTTTAAGCCGAATAGTTTAAACCGTCGGTTCTAAAATCACTTTTTATGCGAAAATATGGTTCAGCCCCTGTTTTGTGACGGCAATAACTTTTCCTTCGTAACTCCGATTGAGCCGAAACTGGCGCCCACGCTTCGAGCTCGGGACCGGGCACGTTTTCTGTGTTTTAGCGGAAAACTGGTTCGGCCTCGAGTTGGGAGAAAAAGTGGTCGCAAGTTCTGCGGTTCGTCATTTCATGTAAAAATTTCTGGAATCTGCCTTGATCTTGCGAAAACCATAACTTTCTGCTCGTAACTCGGTTTGGGGTGAAACCGGTGTCAAAAGTTCCCTTTTTGAGTCTAGAAACTTTTCTGTGTTTTGTGCAAAACCCAGTTCGGGACGTAGCATGGGTCGATTTATCGTTTTATACTGAAAGGTGCTGAATTTCGCTGTTCCGGAAACTGTTTTTGTAAAATCCGTAGTTAATTGTAGAAAAATCGTTAGGAGGCGTATAATATGTCCTTGTAACCCTAACTCAGAGTACTTTCTGGTCATGAAATAATATTGGGAATTTTATGGGTTTAAAGGAGTCGAAACAGGTCCCGAACAGACCTGTTTAGTGAGAACGGAAAAATAGTTTTAGTGACGGTTTAAGCGAGTGTCGTGTCATAGGGTCCGGGTCTCGTATTAACACGTTTTAACATGCGTTTAGGTGCTGGGAAGTGACCGTAATTGTGAAGCTTGAATTGTGTTATTAAGCTGGGCGCGCATTCGAGGTGAGTTCTCTCACTGTGTAGTTAGGGGTTGTATGCATGTCATAATAGTTTGTATGTACTACTGTCTTTGTGGTGTGAACTAGTTGTTTGTGGTGTGTAATATTTGATTGGTTTGAATGCTTGGTATAAATGTGTTACATTACAATTCGGTGGGACCGAGGCCTCGATGGTACTGAGGTGTTGGTTACATTACAATTCGGTGGGACCGAGGCCTCGATGGTACTGAGGTGTTGGTTACATTACAATACGGTGAGACCGAGGCCTCGATGGTACTGAGGTGTTGGTTACATTACAATTCGGTGGGACCGAGGCCTCGATGGTACTGAGGTGTTGGTTACATTACAATTCGGTGAGACCGAGGCCTCGATGGTACTGAGGTGTTGGTTACGCTACGATTCGGTTGGATACATAATTACCTGTAGATGTTTACTCGTTTAATGTATCTGTGATGTTGTTGCTTATGTGCGGATAGGGGTGATGTGTATATAATTCCTATCTGCGCATGTGTTGGAATTCACTAAGCTTCGTGCTTACCCTTTCCCAATAAACTGTGGTTTCAGGTCCGAGCGGCTCCAAGGCGTGACGAGTACACACTGGCGCGCGAGGAGAGCTGGTTGTTTTATGATTATCATAATTAAACGTTCATTCCGCTGGTTTTAATTTATAAGGATATTAATTACGTGTTTGCAAACGAAACGTTGGTATCAATTAATGAGTTGTTATAAATAAAGTGTTTATTTAAAAATTTAAATTTGCTTGTAATTTTTGGGACGTTACAAAGAGACCATCAAAGCTAAGTCTGCCGATCCCCTCTTCACCAAAAAATCGGTGCTGAGTGCCATTGAAGAAGAAAAGAATGAAGAAATAAGTTGGTACAAAAAGACCATGTACCACCGAATGAGCAGAACCCCGATCTCAAACGTCAAAATTGCTACCTCCAGAACCAACCCGAAGGATATCAGGCTGATCATCGATAGAGAAGATGGCTCAATGAAAAGTGTGAGAGATGTTCACCTCAAACTTTGCGGTCTCCCCGAATGGTATGAGATCTCTCAACACTTGGTCAGAAGTGCAAACCCAAAGAAAGACATTTTTGTCAAATGCATTGAAGGATTGATGGAAAAGATGAAGGAGATTAAAAGAAAACACAACATCATCCTTTCCACCGATGAAAGGGAAAAACTTCAATCGATGAAAGAAGAAATCCGTCTTCCTAAATTCAAAAATCCTACCGACAAGGTGTTCAAGGAAATGGCAACTAAAGGGAAAATTCCAAACGTGAGCAACCTGAACTTGTCCATCCCTACATCTGTGCCTTATCCTACTACGACTTTAAGCCTCTCACCGATTCCTGGGATGTTCTTCAATGATGGTTTTGGTCATCGGTCCTTTTTCAGATTCGCACAAATTCCCATCGCCGATACTTTGTTTCTTCAAGGCATCTCCAACCTATTTCCAAACATCCCCGAAGCTCAACCATTCTACCGAAATCTGTTGGATGAAATCAAGCGCCGATAAATCTCCAAGAAATAATTTCTTTTCCTCAGTGGTACTTGTAAAAGTTTGTTTCTCTTTTTGACAAATGTACGAAAAAACTTATCTAAATACAAGTACCTCTCTATTTGAATTTTATTTCTGTACATAACTTTATTTTTAGTAACTTGTAAATATTGTGTATAGTATACATACTCATACAAAAGAAAATTAGATCAAAAAGAACAAAAAGAATGGTCTATGTGAAAAGAACCCAAAAAGAGTAAAAAGGGTCAAAATGCATTTTACATTTTATTACTCTTAAATATTCTAAGGATAGAGCTCAAATTCAAATAGGGGGAGATTGTTGGGTCATCAAAGATTTGAAATTGACTCACCGATGTTTTCCCTATAATCCTACTTAGAATATTTTGACAAGGTTCTTTAAATGACTTGTACAAGATAGCAATTGTTCGGTGAAGTCGAAGATCAACCGAAACCAAGCTTGAAGAGATTTTCTGTGTGGAATCAAGAAGACTCTTCAAAGATACATACAAGTCATCACCACCAATTGTGTTCTCACACATCGGTGGACTTCCTCACCACCGATGGTGTCTTCAAGAATCGGTGGATATAATCCCACCGATGTTGTCTTCAGGAATCGGTGGACATAATCCCACCGATGAAGATACTCAAATCGGTGGACTTCTTCCCACCGATGAGGATACTCAAATCAGTGGGATCTTCGTGTAAATGGATTTTCTTGCAGATGATTTTAAAGACCAACGACAGTTATATCGGTGGAACATCATCGATAAAATTGTCTTGGAAAACACATCAAGAAGATCTTTCAGTTTTGGCTATAATCCAGTGGTTGGTAAAAGTGTCCACTTAGTACTCTGTCCACTTTTAGATAACGTCTAAATCAGCATGGGCATTCTTCCTGGTTCCAAGGAAAAAGGTGATTTGGAAACATCAACTTTTCAGAGTACTACACCTTCTATCCAATCTTCTTATGACAAGTGTCCTGAGCATTTAATGCAAGTACTCGTATCTTCACTATAAAAGGAAGTAGAAGGCTCCATGCACACTACGCTTTTGGAAATCTCTCTCAGTGCAAGAAATCTCCATATTGCTTAAAAAAACTTTATAGCTTTGTTCTAAGTGTTCTTAGTTGTTTTGTTAGTATACTTTGTGTAAGATTGTTAGAATAGTTTATCTGTTCTTTTCCGCAACAGTCTTAAGTTTTCTATGTGTAATTCTTGTTGAAAGTTTTTCAATAATAGAATTAAAATTGTGAAAATTTTGAGTATTGTATTCAACCCCCCCCCCCCCCTCCCTTCTACAATACTTGTTATAGCCATCTGGGACTAACACAAGCCACCAAAAGGACTTTAGGTGCGATACTGAAAAAACAAATTTCTTGATGCTAGCAGGTCATTGCGTCCAAAGGACATCGTGGACGATGTACACCAGCAGTTCGGCGTCACGATTGGTTACCACCAAGCTTGGCGTGCGCGATGCAGGGCACTGCTATTGGTTAGAGGCACGTTCGAGGAGTCGTATGAACGACTCCCAGCATATTTATATAATTTGCAACTGCATAATCCAGGTACTGTCACCCAGATAAGGACCGATTCACATGGACGGTTTGAGATGTGCTTCGCTGCCCTTGGATGCACGGTACGTATTTTAACACGTCATATGTCTACACATTATAAACTATAACATTTACAAAGGGAAACCACCTACGTTTTTGCAGATCCGCACATTTCTGGCAAATCTGCGTCGTGTCCTGGTAATAGACGCTACCCATTTAAAGGGCCCTTACTTGGGTATGATGTTCCTGGCGGTTGCCATGGACGGGGATAACTCCATCGTTCCAGTAGCTTTCGGAGTAGGCAAGTCCGAAACCGGGGACGAGTGGACTTGGTTTCTGTCCATGTTGAGACAAGCTATCGGAGACCCGCAAGGGGTTGGTGTTTATGTCCGACAGGGCTCCTTCCATAAGCGCCGCAATCTCTGCCATGTACCCAAACGCCCCTCACGCCTTATGTTGTCGACATTTGGAGATGAACGCCAAAACCCAGGACAAACGTATTACCACCTACAAGGATGTATACTGGGCGGCATGCAGAGCATATACGGATCGGGAGTTTAACCGGTACATGAATCTTCTACGAGTTAGTGCCAAGAATGCAGGCAAAGTCATGGACGATGTTGGACCGGAGAGGTGGTCCGCGGCCCATTTTCCTGCACAACGGTATGACATTCTGACCTCCAATAGTGCAGAGTCGGTGAATGCACTCTCCCGTTTTGCATGTAGATGTCCGATTGTTAATCTTATGGACTACTTTCGGAGCTTTCAACAAGAGTGGTACCAACTTCGACGCCGAAAAGGAGCTGAGCTGCAAAATGCACTCACACCAAAGGCGGAGGAGATAGTTCTCTTCAGGGTGCGTCACGCGGCGACATGGAGGGTAAGAGAAATCGGGTATGGGAGGTACGAGGTTCTGGATAACCAGCTTCACGCGACTGTGAATATGACCGACCATGTTTGTTCGTGTTACGAATGGCAAAAATCTGGGTTACCGTGCGGCCATGCCATCGTTGCGGCAACATATATGGGTCGTAGAGATTGCAGCGACTTAGCTGTTAGTTTCTTCACGACCGAAACTTACCGGAGAACATACGTAGAGGTAATAAATCCAGCTGGACCCCTGAAGCATGGGTGTATCCACCGGACCCGCTTCCGCCATGCTATCCACCTTTAAACGATACGAACAGAGCCGGGAGACCGAGAAAGAACAACCGACGTCCATCACGTGGTGAAGGTTCGATACAGCGAAAATGTACTCGGTGCCAATGCGTAGGACATACTCGTGGAGAGTGTCCAAAATCCCGCCCCTTCAACCTTGCCAAGGAGTAGACGCACAAACAGTCAACTAAGTAACACCGCGGGCCCGTCGGAGCTTAAACCACATGGAACTATATCACATGATACTGTTGATCTGAACGTTGATTTCCCTTTATTGGGACGATAAATATTGTATGTTTAGTGCGTTGTAATTTATCAAACATAACTTATGTGCGTTGATATGAACTAAGTTGTGTTAGAGAAAAGACATGGACCTAAGTTGTGTTAGATCAAAGACAGGGACCTAAGTGCAGTAAAAGCATCCACATTTGCCTATAAATAACCTACGCTAGATTAGTCGTAAAACACATATACTAGAACATATTATTCGTTAACGTATTCTTACATGGCATCCCCAAACCTTCATGTTTGGTGCTTTAGGTATTTATCTGAATCGCTTTCAGACACTGGCAAAGAGTTATATGGTTAGTGTTCATGTTTCGTTGAGTTTTTGCTTGTTACTACGGTTGTTCTACGAACTAACTATATTAATTAATGTTCATCAACAGATAAATATCCACAGTTGTTCACCATGAAAGTTCACCATGGTGGGTACTTCACGGAACCACCCAAAAGGCATTATTTTCGTGGTCTAGAAATTTATGTTGACATGTTAGATGTGGAGGATCTTTCTATGCAACTGCTTGAACAGATCATGAAAGAGCTGGAATATGAAGAACCAAAATATAATAGGTTGTATTTTAAGAGGCCGAATGCAGACTTCTTGACTGGACTGGTAGAATTGAGTACCGACGAAGATGTAGCCAACATACGCCAGTATGTTGACGGCCATACTGTGATTGAAGTGTACATCGAGAAAGTGGAGCTTACTACTTTGAGACTCGTCTCGCCAAAGTATGTAAGAAGTAGACTCGGATTGTCAAAAACCAAACCATCGTCTAGCCGTAGCCTCAAATTTGGATAATTTTGTACTGTATTTATTAGTATGTGTTTGCTATGAAATAATCTTGTATAACATTTATGAGTTTTATTTTTAATATGAACCACTTTTCAGACAAATTTCAGACTACTTAAAACTACTTTTCAGACAAATTAAAAACATTTATTCATGAGCAACAAAGTACAAAACAACAACAAAAAAGTACAAAACAACAACACATAAACAACAAAGTACTAAAACAACCACCACCTAATCAAAAATTGCTTTAGTTTCATCAATCCAAGTTTGCTTGTCGTTTACCTTCGCTTGAAAAATTGCGAAGTCTTGCATAATATGGTGAATTTCTTCTTTTTCTCGACGAATACGAGCCTCCCTAGCTTTTATATCCCCTTTCATCCTGGCGATCTCCTTTTCTTCCTCTTCGATCCTTTTCAAGTGGACTTCCTTCCTGACCATCATTTGTTTCCACTCCTGTGTCAGTTCCTCTATCTCCTTTTTGCTATGGCGACCTCGAGTTTAGGTGGTATTGTTTCACGAGTAGACGATGGGTTTGATGACGATGCAATTTGTGGATGAAATGAGAGAAATCAAGAGAGAAAGCAACTCAAAGAAAGAAAGCAAGAGAGAAATCAAGAAAGAAAGCAAGAGCAAGAAAGAATGGTGAAATGAGTGTGAATTATGATTGCATATTACTGATATTTATGGATGAAAAGATGAAACAAGCCAGTGAATTTCAACCACAAATTGGTCTTCAAAGTACAATAATTGTGGAAAAAAACAGTAAAACATGCAAGATTCGTTCAAATACAGGGGCCAAAACTGTAATTTTTTTGCCCACCGTGGGCCTATCGCGGGGTACCTCCGCGGGGAGGGACCAAAAGTGCCACCGCGGCCATAGTTGAGGGGATCCGCGGGACACTTTGGCCAAACATGAGTGACACGTAGGCCCTAGCCCGCGATCGCGAGGCCCATCGCGGAATTTTGAGGTATTTTGGTAAAGTGATCGAGATTTAGAGTATTTTGGTAAGGATGGGTCAAACTTGGGTATTTTAATTAAATTCCCTTATAAATATACAATAATGATTGATGTTGACAAATAAATGGGACACACAAAAATGAGGTTCTTATAAGAACTAGCATCGTAAACTTTTATATAAATTTTTAATTTGATGAGTTAGAAATGGTGTCATAAAAAAGTGAAAAAATGAGGTTCTTATAAAAAATGCTCTTATAGTTTCCATGTTAATTATTCGAGCTTAAACTTGTAAACAGATAACCGAGTTCCAATAATATTTGCTATGAAACAACCAATCAAGATCAAACCCAATTTTTCTACCACTCAAACTCGAAAAAACCCCTTTTTCAGATTTCAAGCTTCGTTCTATAAATTCGATGAATCATACACCCGAAAAATGAAGATAATACAAATCAAAATTATCGTCTTCAACAGAAAAAAGGTAGATTCACAGAGGAATACTATATATACACACACATATAATTAAGCATCGACATATACAATTATACATGATTAAGTGATCGATCGCTAACAAGGAGCAAATCGATCCATCAGCCAAAACACCGTCTCTTCCGGCAACTGATTCTCCGTCGCCGATGATTTTAACAACACCGAAACCGGCTTCTGCGCCTCCATCATAACCATTCCTGATTCCTCTTGTTCTTCGATCTGATCATCAGCTTCATTTCGAGTTGTTTGAGATCTGATGAAGAAATTACGCTGCGGCTGCTGTTTGTTCTTCAACCAGATCTTGTCGGTAAGCTTCGTCAACTCTCCCATCCATACATTCACCACCGTCGACATTTTTTCTCCGGCAAAAAGCTTGAAAAATATATATATATTGATTAATTCTGAGTTGTAGATTATGATTTGGTGAACAGAAAAAAGGAAAGGAATGTATTTATAGGGAATTGATTGGAGTGTTGGAAGAGAGAAGATATTTATTTGGAGAGATGAGAGCTGGAGAGGGAAAGGGAAAGGGAGAGGAAGCGTGGCCGTGTACGGTGGTGGTCCATGGCGACGGTGCCGTATATTGAAAAAGTATATTCTGAAAACCCTCCGTCGGCACTCGGCACCACTAGTTTTATGCCATATTTTTGTTGAATTTTGTTAAAAGAAAAAAAAAGGAAAAGTCTAAAAAATACTACCAAGGTTTCTATGTTTTTCAATTCTCCCTATGCGCAAACTGTATGAAAAAGTAATTCTTATTTTGGATAATATATTATTTTGGTAATTAAAAGTAAAATCTCAAATATTTAAGTATCTAAGTTACAGTCGCCGCCGCTGCCTCGCCGCCGTTGGTGCTTCGTTCCCTTTGTGCCTCGATTCCCCTTTGTGGCTCTAAATCCCAGTGTGGCTCTAACCCTCTTGTGGCTTTTTAGTCTTTGTTTCCAGGCATGAGCAACATTTAGGAAAACACAACCAAATAGAGTGGATCATACCCACTTTCGTCAAGGAGAAAACCTTCAAAGTGGCATCTTCCCACTTTTTCTCTTAACTTCAGGGTTGCTTATGCAAGAATGTCAAGGAATCAGTTTTGATTGCCTTCAGTTGGAACGGTTGGGGACTTATCCTTGCGGCGGAAAGACGAGCTTACGAAGCGGCTTATCTGAGTCACTTCCGTTTTTATCTTGTCTTTAACTTTATGTTGTTTTTAAGTCCTTTCATTTCTGGTGTATTTCCTTGTTATGTAACGTTCTTTACTTTAATGATAGGATTGTTCCGTTCGGGTGACGGTTAGGCCGCTGCTCGTTTCATGACGCAATCATTTTCCTTCAAAAAAAAAGTTACAGGTTTAACCATCCCGCTCCCAACTATTTTTGAATTTAAAAACCACTGAACTTTCACACTTTAAGATGATTAAGTCATTAAATTTTTTTATTAGAAAAAATCATTAAAAATCAACTATTTTTGAATTTAAAAAGGGAAAATTGCATGAAAATGGAACCAACTTTGAGTTGATTCCTTTTTGGGAAACAAACTTTCAAAATTATCATTTTGGGGTCTAAAACAAAGTTTTCATTTATTTAAGGGTCTCGATTACCTGTTTAGCAGGTAACCGGTTACCTCTCGATGATGTGGCATAATACAATACAAAAACAAATGCTTAGTGGATAAAAAAAAGCCACGTCATTTATTATGTTGAGGAAAATTTTATAGATTTGGTCATTGTGTTATGGATTAATTACAAAGCTGGTTCTAACCATAAATCAAACACGACAACATAAAAAATCTTAAAACCATAATATCCACCTAATATTTTACTGATAGATTTAGGGTTGTTGATGTTCAAAGGTGGATGATGATGATGACGACGACATGGCAACATAATATCCACCTAATATTTTTTAAAATTATTATTTTGCCATGTCATATAAAATTACAAGTTACGAGTTCAATTGGTTAACTAGACCCTTAAATAAATAAAAAGTTTTACTCAGACCCTTAAATGATAATTTTAAAAGTTAGTTCCCTAAAATAGAAAATAGGTGATAGTTGGTTACATTTTGATGCAATTTTCCCATTTAAAAACCATCGAACTTTCACAATTTAAAATGATTAAGTCATTAGATTTTCTTACTAGAAAGTCATTAAACTTTACTTTTTAATTAAATAATTTCTAAAAATTAGTTACTTATATTATTTTAATCTAAAAAGTTATTTGAAATTTGACTAGAAAGATTTTAAAGTAAAAAAAAAACAGTTTACTCTTCTCAAACCCTATGTTCTTTAAATCTTTCGTGACCTCATCGTTGTCCACTCTCTAGTACCGTCCATCACCAATTCACCACTATTGTCTTGTCATCAATCTTCCTGTTTTTTAACTTCTTGATTTTCCTTCTTTTTTATGTCTATATGTACTCCATTAAATTGTTGTAAAAGATGGAGAAATGAAAAACAAAAAACATATAAAGAGATGACAATTGGTGGTACGGAGAACGGACAATGATGGATTGATAAGAAGTGGTGAGGAGGAGCGATGCCATTGTGTGCAAAGCATTTGAACACGGTTGAGTTTGGTAAGATGAAATTGATTTACGTTTTTTTTTAACTTTTAAATGTTTCTAGCCATTTATAGGTATAGGTATAGGTATAGGTAGCTATTTGCATTAAAAGGATAGGTTTTCTGCATCTCTATACTTATTGCTTACCGTAAAAGAGTGAATACTTAATTGAATGTTATATTTATGAATGAATTAGATATAGATTAATTATTTGAATTAAAACGTGTGCAGGGGGTGTAGCTCATATGGTAGAGCGCTCGCTTCGCATGCGAGAGGCACGGGGTTCGATTCCCCGCACCTCCAATTTCCCGATTTTTTTGGTAATTTCGCTTTACTCCCTACCTTTTCTTAAACTAAAAAAATAATTGCATATGGGTCCCTAGATTACTACTGTTTTTAGTTTTATTATAGGTACCTAAATTGCATTGTACATACATTACAAAGCTTTAGCCAAGGATCGATTGGAAGGAGGTGGTTAGATTAGATATCAATCGGAGAAAATGATTTGAAGAGTCGGTTGTTGAGAAGAGGATTTAAATCATTCCTTCTTACAAGACCATTCAAATGGGGTCACTAAATCTTATATTAAATTCGGTATAAATGACAATATTCACATCTCTAAGACCATCTTCAATGGGTCATTAAATCTTACACAAAACACTAAATTTGGTGTAAATCTCATTATTTACATCTCCAATAGGGTGAGTCACTATTTTCCACAAAACACTATATTTGGTGTAACACAATTCATTTACACTATTTTTATACCACTTTTTCAATTACATTTTTGGTCCCTCAATTTTGAGATTTATTATTTTTGTCTTTTAAAGTGTTAAAGTTGAAATAAGTTTATTGTTTGATAAAAAGTTTTGTTTTATGCATTAAAATAATTTAGTTCATAATTAATAAAAATAAAAAATAATAAGTTATGATTTAAATAAAAAATATGGGTATAAATTGTAAAGTTAATAAATATAAGGATATTATTGAAAGTTTAATAAATTAATATAAAAATGATTTGATGTAAAAAATAGTATTATTCATTGGAGAAGATTTACTATTAACACTAAATTTTACATTACTTTTGATGTTTAGTGTAAAATATAGTGTGATCCATTGGAGATGCCCTAAGAGCAACTCCAACCATACTGCAAAAGAGGAGATTTGCAGTATGGTGGAACCCAACCATACTTCAAAACTTCAAATTTTTTGGTGGCCCATCATCTTTGTTTTCAAAACACACCATATTTGGTGTTATACTATTTACCCTGCAAAACGTTTTGAGTGAAAAATCATCAAATTTGATGATTTAGTGTTTTTTTTTAAAGTATGGTTAGAGTTGAAATCTTTTTTAGTGTTAAGGGTCCCATCAGTTTTAGTGTTTTTGGTGTTATGGGTTGGAGTTGGTCTAATAAGGTCTTTATTTTTCACACTAAATTTAGTGTAATGAATAGTATTACACTAAATTTAGTGTAAATGATACTATTCACATCTCTAATAAGATCTATATTTTTCACACTAAATTTAGTATAATGAATAGTATTACACTATATTTGGTGTAACACTATTCATTTACTTTATTTTTCACATCACTTTTAAAAAATAGTGTTACCCATTGGAAAAGATTTATTATTAGCACTAAAATTTATACTACTTTTAAAATTTGATGTTAAATATAGTGTGACCCATTTGAGATACCCTAATGCTTTAGAAAGACCTAAATAACTAAATGTTTTTTTTACTTTTATTTTCGTAAATTGTATTTAATACCTCTTAGTAAACATCCCTAACAAAATTTAAGAATAAATTGAGAATTTTGGAGTTGCTATGTAAAAATTGATTGTTGATAGATATGAAAAAATGTTCAAAAAGTACAAGTGGTAAAGCAGATGGTACAAGCAATACTTTTGTTTTTGACGAAAACGATTAAAAACACATTATTATATATTCTCTCAATTACAACTATTGCATATTTATATTCAGGGCATACCTATTATAGTCTAAGTGGTTTTCGTGCATTCACTCAACTAATTTTCGTAAGTACGATTTTTGAGGTATGAAAAGTGCATCTGCTAAATTTTGAGGAATGTGTTGTGATATTAAAAAAAATACAAAACACATCAACCAAAAAAAGTCTCTCGAAATTACCCAAAAGAAGTTTCAATATCAATCAAAAAACTAAGAAAGACCATTGAAATCAACCGAAAAGATCTAAAAATAATCTCTTGAAATCAACCAAAAACTTATCTCTCGAAATGGTGAATTCAACTTAAAATATGTTAGACAACTTTGTGGACCTTTGATCCACCTTAAAAGTACATCCATTCGACCAAAACCCTGGATCTGTCACTAATTTATATTTTTTTATAATTATATCAATTATAATTATTTTTATTTGATTTTAAGTAAATTTCATAATATAAATTATCCGTACATTTGAAATATAACATTCATTCTACTCTATATTATAAAATTGATCATCTTGTGTTTTTTTAAATATACAGAATACATATATACAATAAATGTAACAAATAAACTTATAATTAAGCCTTCATCCAATGCAAGGTTTTTACAAACAAAAAGTGTAGTGACTTATATGAACTATCATTGTGGAGAGTTCTTATAAGAAACCAAACTCCTTTAGATTCTTAAATAAGAACCTTGGGTTTTACCTTGATTTTGGTGTGAAGTAACATATTACTAGTATTTTTTTTTGACTTTATAACCATTAATAAATATTATACATATATATAAAAAAAATATTTAACTTATATAAATATTACATGAGACCCAAAAAAAAGGTTCTTGTAATAACTACCATTGTGGACTTTTATTTGAGTTTTATTTTGATGAGTTGGAAATTAGGTGGCAACAAAAAGTATAAAAAAAGGTTCTTATTAGGGGTGTACGCGGGTTGGGTTAGGCGGTTTTTAACATTTTTACAACCCAACCCAATTATGACGGTTTGAAAAATCTCAACCCAACCCAACCCATTCAAAAGTATAACCCAACCCAACCCTTGCGGGTTGAGGCGGGTTGGGCGGGTTGAGCGGTTTGATAGTATACATAAAGTTCACGATTGAAATACGACAAATTAAACTAAAAATATACCCAACAAAGTTATTAGTTATTACAAGCATCCAAATAGATATTAAAATTCTTTAGTCTTAAACTTCAAAAGCGTAAATTGTAGCATCCAATTCAAAGCGTAAGTTGTTCGTCCTTAACCAAAAAGCTAGCCACGATTTTTCGGTATCTCTCTTAATTAAACGACACCGAAAGCTAAGCAATTTTTGTTTCTTATCGCACACACTATCCAAATACTTATTACATTGGTTTATTAAGTGATTCCACAAAAACTTGTACCAATTCTTTTACTGTCTAACAATTATGATCCTAAGATGCAACCCTTGTTCAATGGTAAGTATTTTGGATTGTTATTATAAAGTAATTTGGGTCTCATGAATTATACTAGTTAACAATTATTAATTTTTTTATATTTGGGTTGCACCTTCAAGTATCGTGTGTATATATATATATAATATTTTTTATTAAGATATAAAAAATATTAGCGGCGGGTTGGCGGGTTAGGTTGGGTTGAGTTTTCCTAACCCAATTTCAACCCTTATAATTAGCGGTTTGGCGGTTTGGCGGCTCGACGGTTCAGCGGGTTGGGTTTAATTGGGTTGTTAGCGGGTTGGGTTGGTCGGGTTTCGCGGGTTGACGGTTTTTTGTACACCCCTTGTTCTTATAAGCGCATTCACAGCCATGAACCTCTTCAGAGGTTCATGATTCTGCCACATCAGCTCTCTCTCTCTATCACATCGGTTTTCTCTTTCTTACTCATTTTATGAACATTTCACTCCCAATCATGGACCGGTTCATGATTTATATAATAAAAAATATAAAAAATTACTATTATAATTAAAACAAATAATTAAAATATACTTATAATAATTAAAAGACACTAATTAAAAACTACAATAATAAGTCATAATTAAAAGTTACAATAACTAAAAACAATTTTAATAAAACCTTGATTGAACTCATTTAATAATTTACAATAATTAAAAACGAGGACGCTTATTATATATTAAAAATAATTGGAAGCTGATAATTAATAATTTTATTAATTCTTTTAATAAATTGATTATGCACTTAAAAAAGAAAATTAGATAAATTAATTTAGTATGGAAGTTATCTACCAAAAGGATGGAATTTGATTATTTAGTATAAAAATTTAAGTGGGGCCCATGTTTTTTACTTCAAGAACCGATTCATCTGTATGGACCAATTCCATGATGTGGCAATGAACCTCACTACACCCAATGATGAAAGAAAATTATGGATTCATAGACCTCCCATTGGGATGCTCTAAGAACCTCCATCGAAGATGCTCTTATTAGGTGAAAAGCCTTTTGATAATTGACTATCTTGTTTGCAACTTGAAGTTGCTTCATAATAATTAGTTTTTCTTGTTAAGGTTAAGCGGTTTTGATTGTGATTAGCTAAGGGTCAAGTACTTAATTTAGACCAATTGCAACAAATCCGATTTATGAATAAGTAATTAACTATAAATAATATTATAGTCAAAGGAAAGTCAATTGCTGTATTCCAAATATAAATGCTTCAATAATATAGAACATTGTTTGAAATCTTTTAGTTATTCATAATTACAACTCTAAATAATAAAAAAATAATCAAAACACTGTCCTTTGCATTACCGTAGATTATTTGATTTTGGTTATTCAATATCAATTTTGTTTTGAACGGTTATTAAATCTAGCAAGACGCTGGGGAAAGAAATTACATAACAGAAAAGGCGAACAGGGGGTTTTGTAACCATCCCACCCAATTACTCTTAACCTTACTACTTCTACTAGTAACCCAATAGTACGAATGAGTCACAATATTATCCCACAATACCGTCTTCCTGGGCTTAGAGGTTCTAAACAACGTTCCATTCCTGTGAGACCAAATACACCAAAGAGCTGTAAGAATGATCCAAAGACAACCCGAAGAGTCCTGATAAATGATGATTGAGACGAGATTCTGCATTTTTGAACCACGGAACACTTGGTTTCCAGACTCCACTTTACATAACCCTAAGAATGACCGTCTCTAGACAAGCAGACTCCACTTTCTTCAACCTCAACCAGACTGTCCAATCCAAATAATTTTTATGAATTCTGTCATTTCACTGATTCATACTGAATAACGAGATAATGAATCCCCTTCTTTTTGCCATTGGACCCTTCAAAATTAGACAAAGAATAATCAATTGATACAGCTGCTTAATAAAAAATAGAATTGACAATTTCTTTTTTTACAAATATGTAATAAAAAAATAAAAAACGTGCACTTTTTAATATATTATATTCATTATTGAAGCGAAGATATTTTTTAAGGAAATGAAAATAATATCTTGGGAGAAAAAAACAAACTTGGAGCAAACGATTTTCCAATTTAGTCTTCGTCTCCATTAAATGTATTAGTTCTATTATTATAAAAAAACAAATCCTTTTAATTGGGTTTGTCAAAAGATTGGATCGATTTCCATTTTTCTTATATTAGTTAATTATTTCATTCTAAAATAGTGTTTGTAATGGAAAAGAAACACAATTTTAGAAATGTAAAAGTATTTAGTAAAAATGTTGATTACTGGCAACATGTGGTACCTGTCCTCTAGCACCGCATGTGAGGAGACATTTTGTGAGTAGACTCAGCGGCCAAGGCAAGCGAAGGGATTCAAGTCTGCATCACTTAGGATTTGAATTTGAATTTTATCGTGTATATGGACAAGCCATCCCTTCTTTACCAACCGAGCTACATGCCAGAAGAAGTTTACTCTTAATGACAGTTTTACTCTTAATAGTAGAGCTAATTATTACACTTTATAATTACCTAAATGAGAATTTTACTCTTAATAGTGTAGAAAGTAACTTTCCCCGTTTCATAGAAATAATAGACATTTAGGGGCCGTTTACCAAACGCTTACACGAATAAGCACTTATCAAGTCACACTACTTTACCGGGTGAATGTGACAAGGGTCTATCTTACCCGGTAAGAGCGAAGGCTAGGACCGAGAGTCTTACCCAGTAAGTGAAGGCGGCGACTCTTACCACGGTTAGTGCTTACCGGATAAATTGTTGCTACGATCATGGGCGGACCTAGGTAAGAGCATACAGTGGCACGTGTCACCGTATTGTTTCTCCGTCGTAAGGTAAAAATAATTAGGTTCGTGAAAGGTGGAACCGTATCAATTTGATTAGTGCCACCATATATATTTTGAAACTACAATAAAGACATAAGTTTCCCTTGGTAGAGTTGGTTTAGAAGGCTTTTATTCCACTCAAGACCCAAGTTCAAGTCTTGTTAGAGACATTTTTGTGGTTTTTATTTTTTAATTTCATATTTACTATGTTTCTAAAAAAATGACGATAATGAGACTTAAACTTGAGACCTCAAGTTTGAAAAGCAAGGAACTAACCACCAAACCAACATTGATTTTGTAAAAAGTATCTCTATATTTGTTTCTTATAGTTAAATGGTGCCACCGTTTGAAAAAAATTCTGGTTCTGCCCCTGGCTACGATACCATTTTGGTGGACTAATGTAACAACCCAACATTTTAAAATATTTCATTTCTCATAAAAAAAACACGCAAGGTCATATAACATAGAGTATCCGAGAATCGGGACCCAAAATTTCCTTACATTAAAAACAAAAGTGGTTGGCAGAAACAACCTACACAACTGAGAAATAGACTAAACTGTACTATAGTGTCGCTATACTATCAAACTGCCTCGCTAGCTCCTTGCTAACTTGCTAGAGCCTTTCATCACCTGCTTTCCTGAAAAGGTTTTAGTTTGAAAATGCGAGGGTTAGACCATAAGGTCTAGTGAGTCCCTCCAAACAGTTATCAAAGCATTTAAAACAATTTATCATTTTCAGCATAAAACTTTCATAAAACTGTTCAGATAAGATCGTTTTCGGATATAGATCTGCCCCTTATAAATTGACACCCTGAAGTCACCCTAAGGTGACAACGAGTCAGTCTCATGCTGCCTTACAGGGCCACCTCCCTTGGCATAAACGGGAACACCCTCCCGGCACGAGCTGGCGGGCCACCCCCCCCCCCCCCCCCCCCCTACTTAGTCAATTTACATCAAAACAATGTATGCATACATTCCACGTAATTTTCAAACACCATTCATGCAATTAAAGCATAAGCATAAAACATGGCATTTCTCATCATATATTCGCTTTAGAAAAACCTATTAAAAGCCACACGTTTTAGTTTAGAAAACTCACCTGATACGTTTGCTTGCTTTTCCCTACCCTGCTCTTTACTTCCAAACTGTCTACCTGAACGAAGGGATATAATTATAAGCTGGCTAGAACTATCCGGACACTTCTCACCTGACACACAACTTTCCCGGACAGATTACCGGGTAAACCCAAATTTTCCGGATACCGCCTAGTTTCCGGACAACAACTCATTTCCGGATGACTCTACTAACCGGACACGTTAAGATTACCGGATACGTTAAGATTACCGGATACAAAACTCCCCGGACATAAAGGTTTACCGGACAACTATTCGGGGACTAAAACGTCCGGACACTACTAAACATTTACCGGATACTCACCCGGTAACCTTCATCCTATGGACTTTTCCGGGTACGTCGCTGTGGCGAGAAAGGAGACTGAAATCTCGCTAATCGACCCAAAATCGAAACAATAAGACAACGAATGATTCAGTAAACATATTAAGTCCATTTCTTACTATTCTTCGCTACTCAAACATGATTAAAGTGCTTAAATCCTCCTCTCTAGGTATCTTTACCATTTTTAAGAAAACTCTCTAAAACTCAACAATCAAATCATAACAACAATGTAAGAATATGGACTTCGAAATTACCTGGCTTGATTGATTGCAGAACGAAATCCAAATCTTGAATCCTTCTTCCAATTTCAATGCTTGATGCTTCTCTCGATCAAATGCACAAAACCTTTACCAAGACTCTTTTCTCCTCTCTTCCTCTCTAGAAATCAGCCGTCACACATTCAGCAATTAGGAAAATGGAATGTTCACCTAGGGTTTTGTGCCCTTATAAACTTCATCTCATAATTACCAACTAGCCCCTCAACTTCCGCTTTTATTACACTTGTCCACAACACATTAAATTTAATCCGTTTTGGTCCTGGTCGTTACAACACTCCCCCCTTAAAAGAATTCCGTCCCCGGAATTCCATTCTCAAAGAGATGAGGATATCTGGACTTCATCTCAGATTCTACCTCCCACGTTGCCTCTCGTCCTTTATGATACTTCCACTGAACTTTAACCAAACGAACTTCCTTATTTCTCGTCCTCCGGACCTTACTGTCCACAATCCCTATTGGTTTATCTTCGTACATCAACCTCTCGTCTATACTGATGTCCCCTCAAAGGAACAGCCACAACGACCTCTGACAAACACTTCCTTAAGTCCGAGACATGAAATGTCGGATGAACACTCTTTAATTCTTCTGACCAGTCTAACTTGTATGCTGCTGTTCTAACTCGCTCACTAATGACAAGGTCAACTTCTCATCGCCTACATCTTTTGCAAGGTCGCTATCATCTCACTTCTCACATCGGCTCTCCACAAAAGAGACGTGCATCATACTACGAATTTCTTCTCAAATTCACATCGAGTACCTCAAGATCGTGCACTATCTATTCAACTTTCATGCTTCGACGGATCCGCAGACTTAGTCCACCTTACCTATCTCTCAAACTTCAAGGCTCAAAGCTTTATGCTTTTCAATCCAACCACTCAGTTCTACTCGGTTGCCTCAGACCGTTCAGATGGGAAACATAACCGCACCCCATACTTTGAAACCGCCCTCGGCGAGACACCACTTGCTATATCATGCCATCTTGCACTACTTACTTGTACCCTCTTCGATCACTATACTCGCTTAAAACTACCTGATAAAACCAAGGCCAACCGCACCTCCAATTGCTCGTCTCCGTCCATACATCGGGACTCACGGTTTTAAGCACGTCTAAATAAGGTCTCTCATACATTTATACTTCCCTAAGAGAAAGATCTTGGCGGAAATTCCCGCCACAACAGCGAGAATCTTCCACCAGGAAAACTCACTTCTGACAACTTGGCACAAGGCCAACCTGGTACATCCCGACAAGCTCACCTCCAGGAGTCCCCTCCTCGGTATACTTGAAATTTCTAGGTTACTTCCTCCAACCGACATTCATCTAAGCATATCATACTCCTTTCCCGAATCACATCGGCTACAACTCGACAACTAATTCGTACGTTCTCACCACTTCATCACTTCACACTTAACGTGTCTAATAGTAGGGAACATCTATAATTCGTTATTGGAGTACTCACCTATCCGAATTGCACTTATCCTGAAGGCTCATCAATTCTCGCTGCTTAGCCACAAGCGTTCAGTCATATAACATAACTTCGGTTACTCCCACTCAACTAGGAGGGGTAACCACGATCACACTCTACTATTCTCAATAGCTTACACTGAACGATCAGTTCGTTTGAACGTTTCTCACAAAGTCACTAACTTAACTCATTCAGTTGTCTTATCCACTTCTTTTCTGCACCAAATCATACACAATTTTCTTCCTCAATACTCTTTCCAAAAGTTCGCACACTTATCAAGGACAATCTACTCAACACTGCGCCTATCGATATTACTGTCAAGTTTACTACTTCCGATTTACTTACTTATTCCGACATACTGCCTTCACCTCCCCACGTTAGCGTGGAGCACTGCCCACCAACATTACTCGCCCCTCTCTTTCGACAATTCTCAAGCTGCAAATGCTGTCTCATTATTATACATAACCCATCGGTTGCACTAAAATTCTAACTTAAGGCTTTCGACTAAATCAGCTCGAACTGACACCAGAGTTCGACGTCACCATACATTTTTTAAACTCCAACTTTCACTTTCTCAGACTATTCGTTCACACATAAGCAACAGCTCACATTCTTTAAGGATTTCACATCTATTCCACCACATTTTGACTAATACATCCATCATCTTCTTTACACTTCCAATGATCCCAAAATATGCTTACTTAGCGGCTCTTACAACTAAAACACTTGGTTCCTCCTTTGGGTAACTACCCACCACCACTGCGTGATGCTATCCCGAACATAATCATATCACCACGTTAACTTACACCCTACGTGCTCCAACAACCTGGTTAACACTCGAACGCCTCATCCGAAACCCCCAAAAAGGCTTCCCTCTGATGCTTTCTCTTTCTCTAACATCACTTCACTACGACGCTAGCTGGCACATTTAACTTGGCAATTATTGCCACTACATAACTGTACATTCCTCACCCATAACATCACACTGCAGACCAAAACTCTCATGGCCATTCATACACAACTCAAACTTATCTTCAAGACCTCACGCAAAAATAACCGAGTCTATCTCGCTACGTTGTCTCTCCCCGGCTCTAGTTGAACCACAACACCCGAATTTCTGATTAATTCTAACATACTCGTTTCTTGCTAGCACGTTTCAATACCAAGCCATTACATCGACAGGGCACATTTCCACACAGATCGACATAATCTATACCCTCACTTCGTTGTGCTAAATACTTCATTCTTTAGAACCATCCATCTCGTAAGTAAAACGCTTATCTAAAACAACAGCCTTTCACTATCTTAACACCCCTACCAAGTGGTCCTTCACTTTCAACCTTCTGATTCAAGTCTTCGGTCTCAAACACCTTACACAACTGCCGACTTTAACGTCCATAGCTGACATGTTGATACTTCCTTAACCTATTCTTCAACAAGAGCCCCTTACTGAATCTAATCCTTCCAACATATCATAATCAAATTCACATCCCGTCGTCCTCATTTCGAACTCACTCGTGTAACGTCAATAATAAAAGTTCACCTTAAAACTCTCATTCGACATCGAGGATATTTCATTCCTACTTCGCCACACTACTCATAACGAGTTGTTAATACCAACACCTTGACGACTTCTAGTCTTTCCTCTGGACACAACCGCCCTTCAGGAACGGTATTTCTGGTCATCTATCAAGGGTACAGGCCCTCATACAACCGATACTAAAGTCCACTTCCGACTCTTCTACTGCTCACCTCTTCTCTTGAACACAAAATACCAAAGCTACAAACATTCTTCCCTGATTTGTCCAACACCTCTCCACTCTTGGAGTTCTCCCTTAGCTTAAAATGTAATACTCTACGACCTATTGAGTTCATAGCCTTCATGCCTGACAACGCGATAACTGAATCATTTCACACTTTTGATCATTTTAAAGAAACAACACTTGAAAACAACTTGGGTACACACGACCCCAACATTCTCATAACTCCAATGCCCTGCACAACGATCTTTGAGGATCACTTGCATGCAATCTTTCCGTAAAACTTAATAATACTCAACCAAAATACGTTGTTACGACAGAAATAAATATTGGATGAAAATCTTCCCATACGACAAAATTTTGAAAGAAAATTACCGACACGAAGTAAACCAGTCGGTCATCACACTCATTTATATAACTTCGACATGTCAATACTCATTTTGGTTATAAAAGTTGTGCATTCAAACGTTTTCTTGGCTTATCATGAAAAGAGTGGAATATTTTGCAATTCGTAAACCTCAAGACTTCATTGTACGATGTAAATGGATTTGTATTTTTCTTTAGACCTACGCTTGCACACGCCGACTCATATCCGATCAAATTTGATATTTACACGTTTACTTTTCTTATGAAAAATCTCATGTACACATATACGATCTCAATGCATGAAACTCTACTTGCAATTGAAGGCTATTCACTCAAACAAGGTCAATCGCTTTACTCACGCAACTTATCATTGACACTCTACTTTCGACCAGTGGTCGCCCTCTCGGCCTTGCAACGACTTGCTATACATACATTCAACGGTCCACTTACTCAACCATTTCATACTATTTCGTTTTGATCAAATATCTCACCTTCCACTGCTACATGGTTTCATTTCACTTATTTCATTTATCCTGCTAATGGAAAACTCGACCAAGAACCCATGGCTCCATTGATACCTTCAAGGTTTTGACACTGTCTTTCCTTACCATCCTGACTGATCTATCCCATGATTTCTAGAATTGGGACTCTCCCGAAATAGGAGTCTTACTCAAACTCAAGCATTCCTCCTCTCCGAATCCATGAAGAGCTACCTCTAGACGACTCGTAATACTCCATACAACATTTCTTCTCTACGATGTATACGTGCATCACATCACTATTACTTCTCATGAAACTTCCCCGACAAGGGGTCTCAGTCTATCCCTCAGGGATCTTGCTAACATTCTAAAGTACTGGAACACGACATAAACACTAGCTTCTGACTACCACTTCGGAATAATAAGGCAGATTAAGCACATACATGTACCTGTAAGTTTGCAATTACACTGGCCAGGTGGAATCTCAAACTTACCTTACATGACAGTCCTCAGAACCCTATTAGTCCTATCTCTATAATAGTGTCCTCCTAACGCATTTCCTGTATCTACAATAGTGCCCTCCTAACGCATTTCCTGATTCTCAGTTGTGATTTCTACTCCCAAGTTTAAGTTTAGGCCCGTCCGGTCACCTAAATCCCTTAAACTGTGGCTCTGATACCAACTGTAACAACACAACATTTTAAAACATTTCATTTCTCATAAAAAAAACACGCAAGGTCATATAACATAGAGTATCCCAGAATCGGGACCCAAAATTTCCTTACATTAAAAACAAAAGTGGTTGGCGGAAACAACCTACACAACTGAGAAATAGACTAAACTGTACTATAGTGTCGCTATACTATCAAACTGCCTCGCTAGCTCCTTGCTCACTTGCTAGAGCCTTTCATCACCTGCTTTCCTGAAAAGGTTTTAGTTTGAAAATGCGAGGGTTAGACCATAAGGTCTAGTGAGTCCCTCCTAACAGTTATCAAAGCATTTAAAACAATTTATCATTTTCAGCATAAAACTTTCATAAAACTGTTCAGATAAGATCGTTTTCGGATATAGATCCGCCCCTTATAAATTGACACCCTGAAGTCACCCTAAGGTGACAACGAGTCAGTCTCATGCTGCCTTACAGGGCCACCTCCTTTGGCATAAACGGGAACACCCTCCCGGCACGAGCTGGCGGGCCACCCCCCCCCCCCCCCCCGACTTAGTCAATTTACATCAAAACAATGTATGCATACATTCCACGTAATTTTCAAACATCATTCATGCAATTAAAGCATAAGCATAAAGCATGACATTTCTCATCATATATTCGCTTTAGAAAAACCTATTAAAAACCACACGTTTTAGTTTAGAAAACTCACCTGATACGTTTGATTGCTTTTCCCTACCCTGCTCTTTACTTCCAAACTGTCTACCTGAACGAAGGGATATAATTATAAGTTGGCTAGAACTATCCGGACACTTCTCACCTGACACACAACTTTTCCGGACAGATTACCGGGTAAACCCAAATTTTCCGGATACCGCCTAGTTTCCGGACAACAACTCATTTCCGGATGACTCTACTAACCCGACACGTTAAGATTACCGGATACAAAACTCCCCGGACATAAAGGTTTACCGGACAACTATTCGGGGACTAAAACGTCCGGACACTACTAAACATTTACCGGATACTCACCCGGTAACCTTCATCCTATGGACTTTCCGGGTACGTCGCTGTGGCGAGAAAGGAGACTGAAATCTCGCTAATCGACCCAAAATCGAAACAATAAGACAACGAATGATTCAGTAAACATATTAAGTCCATTTCTTACTATTCTTCGCTACTCAAACATGATTAAAGTGCTTAAATCCTCCTCTCTATGTATCTTTACCATTTTTAAGAAAACTCTCTAAAACTCAACAATCAAATCATAACAACAATGTAAGAATATGGACTTCGAAATTACCTGGCTTGATTGATTGCAGAACGAAATCCAAATCTTGAATCCTTCTTCCAATTTCAATGCTTGATGCTTCTCTCGATCAAATGCACAAAACCTTTACCAAGACTCTTTTCTCCTCTCTTCCTCTCTAGAAATCAGCCGTCACACATTGAGCAATTAGGAAAATGGAATGTTCACCTAGGGTTTTGTGCCCTTATAAACTTCATCTCATAATTACCAACTAGCCCCTCAACTTTCGCTTTTATTACACTTGTCCACAACACATTAAATTTAATCCGTTTTGGTCCTGGTCGTTACAACTAAAATCTTATCCGATAAGTAAGTATTGAATTTTGTCCGTAAACACTTATCCAGGTAAGTATTCGATAAACGTTCCTTAACTTCAAAAGTTTAACACTTAATTTAAAACAAACTAAAAAAAGCCCCTACACTTATTTGAAATATTTCTATATCCTAATTGTTTATACAAGATACGTTATATGAGTCACAAAGTCTCGTTACCGACATGAACATAGTGAACCCAATTAAATAAAAAAACAAAATGGTTTTTGATTATAATTTTCATGAACAAAATAATCATAAATTTTGAAATACAATGCAACCTTTTTTTTTGAACAGCAACTGAGAACTTTTATTACCAACCATGACAAAATACAATACCACAAGTGGCCAGAACCTACCTTTCAAAGCCACAGCGAACAGCAACAAGTTCATCCAAATTGAATACAAAGCAAAACAGGGGTACCCTACCAATTAACAGGAATGGAATTACAAAACCCCACAGGAGAGTTTTCCATGTTTGCGAGCAGCAAAAACCAAAAACCAGGAAACACTCCATTTGACAAACCCGGTTACTCCTTATTTCGCACCCGGGTCTACGAGCCATTCCGCCCATCCTCTAAAAAAAAAAAAAAGAAAAAAAATACAATGCAACTTAAATTTGAACTTTGAAGGTAACCATTTCGTTGTCATGCACCGGTTAAGGCTTAGAGAACGTATTAAAAATCTAATCGTTTTTGGATTGCTATCCAAACACTTTCAAAACCTTGCGAGTTATGACCATAAAGATTGACCTGCCATGACTTTAGGCCATTCGTGGTTGCCTAAAAATTAACCGATACAAGTAATTTGACTCAGATGCCCACGATTTCTCATTTTTTTAAGCTAAATACAAAATTATTCAACTATATCCAACTTAAATTAATTTGTTATAGTTAATCATCAAATATTGTTTATTAAATGTGGCATTAATTATTTTAAAAATACACTTACAAAAACCCAAAAGCTATAATTGACCTTTAACCAAAAATTCTTAAGAAATTCTAACACTTAATAACAATATAATATTGAATACAACAGTTGATATAATGAACTAATCAGATGTGTTAAAAGTATGATCTTATAACTAAACCCTAATCCAGTAAGTCTATATGAAGTACCTGTTCGGGAAACAGTTGACTTGATTTTCAAATGGCCTGTAAAATGGAGGTTCAAGACTCTTTATGTACTTAAGAAAAAAAAAACATTTAACACAGTAGAAACTGGCAAAACATGTTACAGCCACAGGCAATATCAAAGATGTCGTGGGCCCCATGATTACCGATAAACCTTGTCACTGTACAATCTTTTGCTTTTCGAGAAACCGAAAGATTGTTGTCACAAACCTCCAAACCTGCAAAAACATAAGGCAGTAGCAATAAGGGTACAAGCCAAACAAACTCAATATATCCCACACCTAGATACAGGTTCTTTTTTTAAGGTTTTTTTTTTGTGTGTGTGGGTGGGTGGGTTTAAATGCAGGCAGACCTCACCACCATCTCAAAAAGACAGTAAAGGGGTTGTTTACTTACAGCTTAATGAGCTTAATAATCTGGAGGGCTTAATCGCTCAACCATACAGGAGTCTTTCTTTATGGCTTAATCGTTAAGCCATTAAGCCAAAATGGCTATATGGAATAAGGAAGGACCCCTCACTTGTCCCCATTAAGCCCCCTCAAACAAACTAATGCCTAAAAATGCATCAGAAATTATCCAAGATCCAACCCTCTCTTTGCCTCCCTTAAACCCATCGCTCTCTCGCCCCTCAATCCGACATACTTATTCAGTCAGACAACTTAACTCATGCAGTGCTTAATGGAAGAAAAGAAAAAAAGGTAAACAGCTCCTTAACACAGCGACTGTTTCTGAGAAGACACCCAGCTGAAGAGCAATACCTTGCAACAGTTTCTGAATGTCCAGGTGGAATAATGCTTGGAATCTGGTTGCAAAAATTGAGCTCATAGAAGTCTTCTGAGGAAGCCCGTAGCAAGCCGGCCCAATTTGAAATGGCATGTTCGTTTTGACGATTTCAGTTGCGCGTGTTTTGGAGTACACCCGGTCCCAGACTAGGGCACATTTAAGCAACGTTCTACCTCACTCGTGGTCAAGAAAGGTGCACCAAATAAACACCCTTGAACGAGCAAATGTGTATATGGGTCGGGTAGTTTGTAGCAAAAAAATGCACTTTCAACTTTCAAGGCTCAAATCCACGGTGTCCAACCTTCGTACATATTGCAAAGATTATCCACACTTGTTGCTTGCCTAAGTAGATAATCGACTTGCTCTGCAATACTTGCATCTCTGGGGAAAGGAAAAAAATAAGTCTTGAAATTCTTTTACACGTGATGAATTACGAGAGTTCCAAGAAGAAACCACAAGGGTTGTGGCGTACTGGTTAAGGCCCCGGGGGATGTGGACATGTGGTGGAATATCTCATCTGTCCAGGGTTCTAATCCATGCGTACACAACAATTGTGGCCACTGAGGTTTAATCAGGGCTGATGTCTTACGGTCATAATTCGCCAAGGGATTAGTCTAGGCATAGCCTAGGACACCCTTGCAAGAAAAAAAAGTTCCAAGAAGAATACATACCTGTTCTCGGGGATATCTCGACCTTCTATTTTCATTTCAACTCGCCTTAGAACTGACATGGCATAAGCATTTTTACCTAAGGACCCAGCAATGAAAAGCAATAGTGAGACGAGTTTAAACAGATTACTTGCAAACAGAGAGCCAAAACTTCCATAAAATGCATTGGAATTAAAACTTACTCTTCACCCTGCTGACTTGGCCTGGAGCATCTGTATTTTGCGTAGGGGATTTATGACTTTCCTCTTGATCCAAGGAAGATGGTTGACGTTGGGTGCCAATCTTTATATTTGAGAGTCCTACATTTATTCCAGAACGCGATGCCACATCTTTCAAAATATCATCCATGGGATTACCATCCTTATCTCTAGATTCCAACTGCCCTGAATAAGAATTTTCTCCAGTTGGGGAAGAACTAGATACGTCTGTGTTTTCTTTGCACTCAACTCCATCTGAGTGTGGTTCGGTTACTTCTGAGCCAGTGAAACTATCAGCAACACTTGATGTAGGACCAGAGTCTGTGCTGGCGTCATAAATACTATCGGGTGGAGATATCCATCCTTTATCTTGCAAACTAAATCCCGTCATCTGAGGCAGCTCCTCATCGCACTCCCCATCCGATCTGGAGAAGATGTCATTCTCTTTGTTATCGTATCCGGTGTCATCCCCAACAAGATCTGGCCTTGATTCCTGTGACCTTATTTCTTGGCTTTCACCCAGTCCTTCAAGAGCCTAGAAGAGACCACAGATGTCAGATACTTCCATATATATATTTACAAAAAAAAAACAATGTAGAAGCATAATCGCATACCTTGTGAAGATTTCCTGCATGGATATTTGCGGTCCGAGCCAACCTTGTAAGCATGGAATGGAGTCCCTTCACAGAAAACGTAAGTGATGGAACCAAAGGTTTAATAACCTGACAAGCCTCCTTAATTTTTGTATGGTAAGAGTGGTTTATGGCTTGTCCATGAATAGGAGATATTTCCAATTTCGTCTCTCTTTCCTTGGTCATAGCCTCGGTCATTGCATCAACATCCTTAGACAACATCGATTCCAGTGGAAGTACAATGCTATTTGCCTGTTGAAGACAAACACATTATTATACTCATAAATCGGACACTGCAGGAGGTTTCTATATAGACATTGTTAAAAACCTTTAAAAGATCTCCCATAAGAGAAGAGTGTAATGCAGAAGCCTCTTTTCCCAAAGTGTGAACATCATGTAGACCTTCTGTTATTGCCAAAACCTACAAAAGTAAATAGGGTATTAATAAGATTAAATTTGTGAAACGAAATTCCAATATACCATGTAACATGAGATATAGATTTTCGTATCAGAAAGTATCATACTTCTTCAAGCATGGAACCACACTCAGAAGTCAAAGCAGTGTGACCCCTGGTAATGCTTCCGAAAGCAGACAATGCCATGCTAGCTTCATAAGCACAGTCTCTCATAGCAACAAAGGTGTCTTGTAAATCCCCTGAAGGAAAACAATACTCAGAAAGATTATGCTACATTAGGTATAAGAGAAAACACAATACTTAGGTGGTCTTTCATATCACCCTTCACATATGAATAAGTAATTACATGAATAAACATACCAGATGCCGACTTTGCTTTAGCAGAAGCAACACGCAGTTCATTGCTTGCCACGAGTAAACCATTTGAAGCAGCTTCCATATTACTTTGTGCTAACTCCCACTCATGCTCAGTACCTGATCAACTCAAAAGCACCAGAATTTTGTCAAGTGATTGGCATAGTAATCTAGCAAATTGATTGACACAAAAATTGATGCTCACGTGTAAAAGAATGATAAGTGGCATCTAAATTTGTTAAGGCATTGAAGTAAGCTTGCTGCCAGGCCCTGCCATCTGCCCCTGATCTGCTTGAATGTTCTCCAAGCACACCATCTCTAGATGTTTCAAAATCCAATATTGACATACAGATTTTGATTATATCTGATGCTTTTTCTCGAGCACCCCATAACAGCTGACGTCTCTTTGCTAAATGATCATGGAATTCAGGCGGAATTCCCGAGCTTCTTGCTGAGGTGGACCCGGTCATGCCTGAATTAGGACCACCACAAGCCCACCCCATGGCTCTCTCAAGCTGCCCTTCTGCTGCAATCGAAGTTTGTTCACAAGCTTGCAGGCACTCTATTGACCGAACTACTTTGGCTACTGAAGACCGTATAGTTTCCAACAATCTAGGTCTGCTAAGGTTTAGAATAGCTGGAAGGGTGTTTTCGTCATTTGAAAGAAACTTGTGACATATCAGTCTGCAATTATGCAAGGGACTCAAGGTAACATCATGCATCCACTCCAACTGTACGATATCTAAGCAGGTCTTATGCAGACCCTCTTTAAGCTCTTTCACCTGTCTTTTCATGAGTGATGCAGCTGACATTCCGGCTCTTACTGTTTCGTGTGCGTTGCAGTATTCTTCAAGCATTAGTTTCACTCTTTCAACAGCACCGATATCTCTTGTCATCTCTTCAAAATCAAGGTCCTTTGAATACACAGTCACTTGCTTCAGAAGTTCACTTTCTGTATCCAACGTAGTCACCAGAAGAGGGGCAATTTTGTCTTTTAGATATTGACCAATATGTTCCTGGAGTTGGATAGACAGCTTTTTCTTAACGGAATTTACAACCTGGTCGAATCCCAAATTTTGATCCCGTGATGAAACTGCTATACGTATGCATGAATCAAGAAAAGAATCCATAACAGCCACTTTCCACATAAAAAACAAATGGCTTTCCAGTATGCCAGAGAATTTCCAAATATATGATGGTATAGCACTACCATAATTAATCAAATCTGTAACTTGGGAAACTCCAGTTGAAGAATCGGATGATCTGCTGCCGTATGACGCTAACGTCTTATCGACTGATTCCAATTCAACGAACGGCTGAACTAGTGCCAAGAGAAGTGCTTTGCTTCTTGTATATTGTAGTTCCCGATCTTGTTCTTGACCGATTAACGACTGAAAATGATTTTCAGCAGATATTAAAGCATTTCTAATACTTGTTTCCCGTTTTATTAGAGAAGAAGTTCGAATGTCTTTCTGATTCCATGTCTGATGGAGTTCATCCAGCTGTTCTCGACAAGCCTCTTCTTGAGATGCGAGCTCCTCAGCCTCCTCCCAAGAGAGATGATCCCGACCCTTAACAGCAGCCTCTTCAAGGGCCAACTGTTGCTCGGTAATAAAGCCCACTTTCACAAAATAACTCTGCTCCAGCTCTACCAGAGATGCTCTCTCTATCTGAACCTCAATCAGCTGTTCCAGTGCTGTATCAATTGAGCCCCTGATTTGTGAAAGAGATCCAAATGCATCCATGATTTCTGAATCATATGAAATAACAGATCTTACGACATTTGGTATAACATTTTCAATCATTTGTGCAACCAAGCTCTTACATGAGAGCAAACTGGTTTTGAAAATGGAAGCCCAGTTTGTCTCAAAAAAATCGTCTGGTCTATCTATATTTGCATCAACCTGAGGCATAGATTGCTTTATTTCATTTACCCATCCTCCTACTAGAACACATTTCTCTATTTTCTCTTCAAACTCACAGAGAAGAGTTCCTAGATCAGACTGCAGCCTGCTGTTTGTAGTTCTTGATCCACTTGAATGACTCAATACCTCGAGTAGTCTATGCTTAACCTCGTTATAAAGAGAACTTACAGCCATGCTTACTACACTTAAAATCTTCTCATGCTTCTCGACAAACTCACTTTGCAATCTAAAATCTTTGATCCTATCTTGCTGCCCAGGATCAGTTGACTGCAAGAACTTTGTGAAAGCGGCCATGAGACGATCCTTAGCTCGGGACTCGGTCTCCGCACCAATCGAATTCACCAGTTCTTGGTACTCCTTTTCAACTCTCTCAATCTCCTCCGCATACTTCTCTACTTGAAGACACAGATCATTATGAATGCTCTTCACTGTCTCGAATCCATCCTCACGCATATTTGCAACAAGCTCAGCACCCTGTCTTCTGGTAAGCAACAGAACATCTGAAGAAATGTTATTAACTGAAAGTTTCAGAATTTGTGCCCAACTATGCACAGGGCTGGTTGTGAGGTAATTTAGAGGCAGGATCCTTTGTAAAGCCAAGGAATATGTTTGGAGAGCAGTAACAGCAGCGGTGACACCATGATCTAGATCAGAAATTAGCTGAGAAACTTCTCTATCTATATCATGACATTGGACTTGTGTAGGCTCTGGAACAACAGTAAATGGAACCCCTGCCACGAGAACAGCAGATGTAAGAGCCAAAGATTTTTCTTTGCCAGTTAACTGTATGTGGGATTTTATCTCTGGGATAGAACTGCTTCTTAGAGCATCGATAATCATTCCATGTTGCTCAATCCAGGTAGTTGCCTCCAAGGCTTTCTCAGCTACAGCAGCCTTTGTTTGAGAAAATTCTCGAGCCTGTAACTCGAATGAAGTACGAGTTTTCTCTGAATTAGTAGTGGCTTCAGCAACGATTGCTTTAGCTGATGTCTCGTGCTGAATCAGGTTAGATCTTTCCTGATCTGTGCAATTGTAGACGGCAGATACAATCTCGTATTGACTTAGGACATCTGCAAACCTCTGCAGTAACATTCTTGGGGTTAGCGATAATTCTGAATAAAAAAAATCACAAGTTGCAAAACAGATTGTTAACATCTTCAACCTACCTGAAGAGCAGACTCGACAGCTGGTAATGTTGCCAATAAGAGATCATGATGTTCCTGCAAAGGTACACGAATTTCTTGGACGCGAGATGCAAATAGACTTAAGCTAACTGCCAGTTCCATGCCTTTTCTTTCTTCACCGACAATTGCTGCGTCATCGTGAAAATCTCCGCGGGTCCACTCCACAAGAGGATCCCAGATAAAAACCTCTAATAACATCAAGAGCACATCTTTGTTCTTCTTCAAGATGCCAAGAACTGCTTCACAGTTTTTTCTGAAGGGGCCTTCTGTGCCCATTAATCCTAAAGCTGCTTCAAGTGTTTGTGTTAGGCGGAAGGGAACAATTTCAGGAACCTTTAATCTTTGTCCTTTGTCAAAGCAAACATTATAATCAATGTGGACAATATCCCCACTATGGAAGTCCAAAAGAATATTATCCAAATGCCTGTCCCCAAGACCCAATATGTGCCCTACCATGCTCATGGCTGCTACGCTTCCAGAATACCTGAAAGCAAATAAAATCAGGTGATAGACAGCATGATAATCTAGTACTTGATTCTCTTTCAATTCATTATTAACATTTGCAATATCATTCTAGACCATTATCCAAGTAATACATTATTTAGATTGTAATTGTTGAAACCATGATTTCATTCACCATTCTCTTACTAAAGGATTACATAATATATACAAAGCTACAAACCTAAATAAGGAAATGCTAACCCTTCTACTAAGAAAAGTAAACAGAACTTTACTAAATCTAACACTCCTCCTCAAGTTGGAGCAAATATGTTAATCATGCCCAACTTGTTACAAATAAAATCTATCTGTGTTTTCCGCAAAGGCTTCGTGAGAATGTCTGCAAGTTGATGCTCAGTCCTGATGTGTACTGGTTGGATCGATGGAGGGTCCGTCCGTGTTCCCACAACACGGTCTCTAATGAGATGGCAATCAACTTCAATGTGCTTAGTTCTCTCATGGAATACTTGATTCTTGGCTATGTGAATAGCTGACAGGTTATCACAATACAGTCTCATCAAGTCGTCTGTAATTACTCCAAGCTCCTTTAGGAGTCTCCTTACCCACGTCATTTCGCATGACACATCTGTCATGGCTCTATATTCTGATTCATCACTGGATCGGGAGGCAGTATGTTGTTTCTTGCTTTCCAAGAAACAAGATTTCCTCCAACAAATACACAGTACCCCGTGGTTGATCTCCTGGAAACGG
Organism: Saussurea involucrata; assembly: GCA_033807775.1. Lineage (NCBI taxonomy): Eukaryota > Viridiplantae > Streptophyta > Magnoliopsida > Asterales > Asteraceae > Saussurea > Saussurea involucrata. Next base: position 126,016,831 of record CM066324.1, on the reverse strand, counting down.
GACAACCAGCCCAATCTGCATCCGAGAAACCGGATACCCTACCATCTCCTTCTTCAGTGAAAGCACACTCGACAATGACCCTGATCTGAATAGAGTATCCCTAAGCCTGGTGTGGCCTGAAGATACCTCAAAACACGAAGTGCTGCATCCCAATGACCCGAATAAGGAGCAGACATGAACTGGCTCAAGACGCTAACCGGGAATGATATATCTGGTCGAGTAACTGTCAAGTAGTTTAACTTTCCAACTAGTCTCCTGTATCTCTCCGGATCCTTTATAGGATTTCCAGCATCTGGAAGAAGCTTTTCTGTAGCAAGCATGGGACTGTCAACAGGTTTACAGTAAACCACACTCAGTAAGCATATCAAGAACATATTTCCTTTGAGACAGAAGAATCCCTTGTGAAGATCGAGATACTTCTATCCCAAGGAAATAACGAAGTCGTCCAAGATCGGTAACTTGAAATCGAGTCTGTAGAAATTCTTTTAACTCAGAAATTCCAGTGTTATCATCTCCGGTAATAATGATGTCATCTACATAGACCACCAATATGATTCGTCGATTGTCATGGTGTCTATAAAACACAGAATAATCCTGGGAACTGCGGGTCATACCAAACTCCTGGAGAACATCTGAAAAACGTCCAAACCATGCTCTAGAAGACTGTTTGAGACCGTATAACGAACGTCGCAATCGACATACATTGGTGACCTCCTCCTCAATAACAAACCCAGGGGGTGTTCCATGTACACCTCCTCCTCAAGAATGCCGTTAAGAAAGGCGTTCTTGACATCGAACTGGTGAAGCGGCCAATGATTAATGGCAGCCAAAGCAATACAAATGCGAACTGATGGCATTTTAGCTACCGGGGAAAACGTCTCGTCATAGTCAATCCCATGGGCTTGAGAATAACCCTTTGCAACTAAGCGGGCTTTCAAGCGATGTAGTGAACCATCAGGATGAACTTTCACTGTGAAAACCCATTTACAACCCACTTTCCGCTTTCCACAAGGAAGTTGTTCCAAATCCCAAGTATGATTCTTCTTTAGAGCATCCATCTCTTCCTGCATTGCCTTAAACCATCCCGGATGATTAAGAGCCGCAGTCACATTTCGAGGAACAATATGACTATCAATGGCGGTGGTGTAGGCACACGACTCTGAAGAAAGATGAGTATAAGCAAGATAATCCTGAATAGGATATCGGGTACAAGTTCGTGTGCCTTTTTGGAAGGCAATTGGAATATCAGAGAGATGGGCACCAGGTGGGTCATAAGGTTCGATATGTGGTGGTAGGGGTGTATCAGGAACGAGGTCGGGGGCAATGTCAATAGGCGATGATATGTGTGTATCGGATGGTGGAATTGGAGACGTACCAGAATCATCATGCACGGGTAGGCACTCGTGGGTCTCAGTCACTTATCGTTGGCGCTGTCGAACATACACATTTGTGAAACGAGTATCAGTGGGTGCTAGCGGAATAGGCACATTTGGTGCCATTACTGGAATACGCGGAGGATCAAAAGAATCAAAAGGATCATGAACATGATTTGGTGACTCGGAAGTGCTTGTAGGAGATTTATCATAGAAAGGACGCAACTCATTGAATGTGACATCGGCAGAAGTAAAATATCTACGCAGGGAAGGACTATAACAGCGATAGCCTTTTTAGACAAGAGAATACCCAAGGAACACACACTTGATAGCACGTGCAGAAAGTTTATTATGCCCCGGACGATGATCATGTACGTAAGAAATACAACCGAAGATTTTTGGATCTAGGGGAAAAGAAGTGCCTTTTGGGAAAGAGGATGGAAAAAGGTGTCTTCCCTTTAAGGATAGAGGAGGGCATACGATTAATCAGATAATTAGCTGTAAGAACTGCATCACCCCAAAAACTTTGTGGAACATTATAATGAATCATCATTGTGCGTGCCACATCCAACAAATGTCGGTTCTTTCGTTCAGCAATGCCATTCTGCTGGGGCGTATATGCACAAGAAGATTCATGTATAATACCATGCTCAGACAAATAGCTTGTAAAATCATGAGAGAAATATTCCTTTGCATTATCAGTTCGCAATGTTTTAATGGAAAAACTAAACTGGGTTCTGACATAGGCATAAAATTCACGAAAGATAGAGAATATTTCACTGCGAGATTTAAGTAGGTAAACCCATGTTGCACGAGAAAAATCATCAACAAACGTAATGAAATACTTAAAACCATTTGTAGAAGTAATAGGACACGGTCCCCATACATCCGAGTGAACGAGTTCAAACAAGGTGTTGACTTGACTAGACTTGCTAGGGGGGGTAGGAACAACGAGTGTGTTTACCCAACTGACATGACTCACATGGTAACTCATGAATAGATGAAAGATCGGGTCGTAGTTGTTTCAAAACAGGCAAAGAAGGGTGACCTAACCGACAGTGCACATCCCTAATACTGGAATCACAAAGATGTGTAGCTGGAGATTGCAACATAGACAAGCGATAAAGACCGTGAGATTCAAAGCCTGTGCCAATCAACCGGTTTGTTTCCAATTCCTGAAACACACAATGTGTGGGAAAAAAAGGTTACAGAACAATTAAGTTTTCTGGTAATTAGGTTAACGGATATCAGACTTTCGGGGAAGGTAGGAACGTAAAGAACGGATGATAAGTTTAGGTTTGACGGGTTGCTAGTGGATCCAATGCCCATAATTTGACACGAAGACCCATTAGCAAGCCGAACCGGATTATGGGGTATATTAGTCTCAAGGTTGGATAAAAGGTCTCTGTTCCCGGTCATGTGATCTGTGGCTCCAGAATCAATAATCCAAGATGGTGAGCTTGCAGAAAAACAAGTAGTTGTGATACCTGGTTGCGATGTACTAACACAAAAAGTTGATGAAACTTGGCCAGGAGGATGACCCAAAACCGTAAATTCATAAGACGACGGTTGTTGTACTTGAACTTTGTCACCCATGGTTAAGTTGTAAATTTAGAAGGTCGAATCTCGATTCCGATGGTGGTTCCGCGAGCAACAATAGCCGAGTTTCAAGCAGTTTTCGGTGTATTCCGCCAATTTCGACGGTACTCCAGCAGGTTCAGATGTGTTCTGGGAAGGTTTTGGAAGATTCCAACAGGTTCAGACGGTGTTCCGGCAGGTTCTGGACAGTTACCCCAACAGGTTTAGACGTTGTTCCGGGCAAGTTCTGGAGGTTCCGGGCAGGTTTTGGAGGGTTACTAAACACTGATAGTTTTTTTTTAGTGTTTAAAAGGCTGAACCTTTCAACTATGGTTCATGAAAACACGGACAAAGGAATAAAATGATATTCCTTGTTGAGAATCTGGAATGTGAAGACAACAGCAAATCAAGAAGAAAGAAGAAGAAGTAAGTAGCCTCGGAACACCAAAAAAACGGCGGTGTCGGTGGCAGGCGGCGGCAGACGGCAGCAGGCGGCGACAGAGAGCGACAGAGGGCAGCAGACGGCGGCAGAGGGCGGATCTGGCCGTGAATGGTGTCGACGACGGCAGATCTGGGTCAAGAGGCCGGCGGCTAGGGTTCCGACGAGTTCTGTCGGCGGCGGCTAGGGTTTTACTAGCTCTGATACCATGTAATTGTTGAAACCATGATTTCATTCATCATTCTCTTACTAAAGGATTACATAATATATACAAAGCTACAAACCTAAATAAGGAAATGCTAACCCTTCTACTAAGAAAAGTAAACAGAACTTTACTAAATCTAACATAGATAAAACACCCCACCCACACCAACGAGAAAGAAGAAAAAAAGTAAATGAGGAAAAAACATCAAGGGATCAAACCTCCTTGGAGGTCAAGGGTTCGAATCTCACCAAAGGTGAGAAGTGTGCATGAGTATTTGCCGTATATATACATATATATATATATATGTGTAATTATGTATATATATATAGAGAGAGAGAGAGAGAGTCAGTCAGGTTCATATGAGAATAGTAACTAAATAAGAGAATAAGAGAACGGTCGAATCACATGTGATTTTACACTAAAATCATGTGTAAATCACATGTGATTCACACGACACGTCGGGCCACATTGCCCGGGCACCCTTGTGTTGACCGATTGTGTAAAATCACATGTGATTTTGCACGTGATTTTGCCATTTTCTTATTCTCTTATTTTATATGTCATCCATAACATTCACCACACTAAGTTTTATCATTTTCGAGTAATTATGTCAATGATTGCTGGTAGTAGCAGAGAAAGGCTTCTTTAGTTATATGACGAACCTTTTCAATTTTGAGCGGAAGGCTTTGAAACCTTCACTTGCGCACCAAATCTCATTCTGAAGAAGCTGTTTAGGAGTCTCCTGCATAAGGTCCAAAAGAACTTTCCGTTTGACATCATGAGGCCAGTCTTTTCGAGAGATCACTCTTCTTATGCCTTTCTCCTTGAGCGCTGGTATAATTTTACCATAAAACATATCAGTAGGCCGAGGTACGTGTGACTGCACTGAGTTCTTTGTATTTCCAGAAGCAACCCCTGAAAGTTGTGCAGCCTGCACACGGTTCTGCCAAGACTTGTAGACACTATAAATGCTTGTTACATTTTCCACCCACTGACATAGACCGGCTCGACCACTAATAGGTGTCACTGAATAATGCCGGATGCCAATAGGACAGCTGTCAGTCGCAGCAGACGAATGTAGAAAACCATTTATAGCTTGCAACAGTTGCATTATTCTAGCATCAAGACGTAGGTCTTCCCGGCCTTTCAATAGATAAGGGTATGTTTGACCATCAGAGCCGACTATAACAAGTTTCTTAGGTTTCGTCTTTGTCGGCAAGATAACTAATTGTTCCGAGAACGACGCGATCGTGACAATACCCTGAAGAGTCAGATCCCCTTCAGTTTCGGAAACAGTAATTTGCTTCTCGAGACCAGGCATTGGAACATCAGATGACGATAGGAGAGCCAGTTGAGGTGCAACTTCTCCCAAGGATATTGATGATTTCCTTTGATAGGATGCCAGAGATGCAACAATGCTATCGAATGGTCTCCAAATGTCTCCAAGTGCAGAAGCGGATGGTGGAGTCTTGAAGTTTGAAATGGCTGCCTTGATCTGTCCCATATACTCATCGTGGAACCACGTTTCATGAGGTGTTTCGGGTTTCCGAGAGGTAGAAGCCAAACGACGCTCCAAGGTTACGACGATGGGAGCCATCATAGCAGAGTATTTTGCTGCGTTTATCTTGTTCTTCTCCGTATGACTAAGAGTAACATTCTCCGCGATACGTGACGCCTCCTCTTTCAACAGATTTATCCGGCCGGTTACATCTAGAAAGATATTAAAAAAGAGGTCATTCACAACTTCAAGATACTGGTGCAGTAAGGAATGGAAGGTGCAGATAAATAATTAAATAAATAAATAGTAGAGAGAGGGAGAGTATAACGAACACTCAGGATTGAACTTGTGGCATGTAGTTTAGCCAAATATATGGATATAAATTGAATTCACTGCTTAAATTCTGTTGCCCAAATTCAATTTGGTCAGCACAAGGTACCTGAGTGAAGATCTTGCAGTGTGCTGAGCCACAATTCTTCCCAAAGAATGGTTACATTTTCTAGCTCTTTAATCATGAGCTGGACATCCTGGACTAATCTTGGATATTGCTTGTTCTGCATGTACAGTATGAAAGCTTAGTCTTTCAGTGTTCCTCTATAAGAACAGGCAAGCCATAATTATAAATTCCAATATCAAACAGAAAACTATTGAAGGAAAAACACGAAAGTAGTAATGTCATAGAACACATAAAAGAAATAGTTAAATATGAAACCACTGGTAATATGTTAGTTTAAGCCCATGAACTGCAGTTGCCACCACATTACTAGCCAGTTAGCTATAGTATTAAAATGAAATTTATTGTGAGTTACATAACTTCAAATGTTTGGCTCAACTTTCTATCTGGGAACTACTAGATCGAACTTTCTAAGATCAGAATTCTTTATTAGGGTAGATAGTAATTCGTTATTTGTTTAGAGTATTTGGGATTATTTAGTTATCTTGCTACCAAGAGAAATTTAGTATTTATAGGCCTTCTGTTACAACAAGTCTAGACTCTAGATTAGGGGTTTTTTGTTCCTATAAAGTGTAATATTGTAATTTCCAATACCATTCTTGTTGAATGACTGCATGATGTTAAAAAGTTGAAATAGATTGAGAGGTGCTTGATTGATAATGGGGAATGGGAATAGGATTGGTAATGGGAATGTTGGGGACAGTGCTTCCACACACACACACACACACATATGTGTGTATGTATATATATATATATATATCACAAACAGGGTTTCACATTACCAAACACGCCAATATATGTTGAAGCTCCTCCGAAAGATCCTCTTCACTTGTGTTAATGTCAACAAGCGTCGGATAAATTATGGACCATGGAGATTGCTTTGCCAGCATCACCAGAATGCCCTCAAGCTGTTTCCGAACATCTTCTTCAGGATGAGAGCTTAACCGTGCAAATAGTTGAGGTGTCACTTCCTTCAAAGAGATAGTCACTAGTCAGAATATAATGGGTTGTTTTCCAAATTAAAAATAGCAGAAGGAGACTCACCTGCCATGGCAACAAAGGAACTGTGGAAAGTGCAGGTTCCAGGATAGCTTTTAACTCCACCCCATAGTTAAGAAGAATATGCAACACATAGAGTGTAGCTTTCAACGTATAACTTGCATTCTTTCGACCTTCCTCACCAGCCAGTTGACTACCCCAGAGCTTGGAAGATGAATGTGACAGGTAATTTATAAAACCTTGAGCTGCATGCCCAAACAGAGATACCCTTCTCTTTCTCAAGGACCACCATACGTCAACCAGGTCATTAAACAATAATAACGCAGTTCCCTCAACACCAATATTTGCAAAAAGAAAGAATTTTTGCAACTGTGAGGCAACAACAGCAGAAAGGCGTTCACAACTAGAACTTTCGGCTCCGGGTTCTCCAGCTGCAGCTTCAATTATATTCACTACTTGCTGCACCACCGCATGAACATAGTTTTCATCTCTCTCTTGTTCAGGAGATTCAAACATGAAGTTGCTATCTTGCAGGACACCATTTAAATCTTTAACATCTCTTGCTTTCTGAAGAAGCTCCAAAACGACAGATTTGACTCTTAAGAGTTCTTCTTCAGTTAATGTGAATCTATCCGCTAGAATTTCAGATCCAAGAATTGGAGAAAAGGAGCAAGACCGAAGTGCGGTATCACTAGGGCTAGGCAGACTTGCCCTAGCTTGAGCATAACACCAAGAAGCATAAGAGATCCACGACTTTCCCATAGTGGGGCAAAGACTTGAAGAGAGTTTAGTAGCTGTACCTACAAGTTCCTCAACAATGAGATCCATCCTTGGTATAGACTTCATATTATCGTCACTGTGCCTGAGTTCTTCGCCAAGGGAAGTGCTTCTTGCAGCGAGTTCTGATCGCATTTTGAGAATAATATTCTCCAAACTGGCATCCATATGGTCCCTCCTTAACCAATTTGAAAGTTTTAGGCAAGCCTTCGCCTTTAGAGCATCAGCAGCAGCAGCAGCAACAGCTGAGGAGGAAACAATGGAAGGACTAACAAATGACCATAAACCTGTATATGCCTCTTCAAACCTGTTTTCAGCATGCATCAAGAGAATGCTTTCGTATTGCACACTTGAGAAGATGGATTTATGAAAACTTTCTTCAGAAGAACCTAAATGGCACTTCCTCAAATAGTCATTGAGACGATTTGCTAACATTAGGTTTCTTTGTTTTCGAGCCAAACTCAGTAAATTCAAGCTGAGATTTAGAGTCACCGGAGAGGTTGGATGAATTGTTCGGTAAATACGGAGAACTTTCATCCATAGCTTACAATCTTGAATGATGTGATTGCTTGGGAACTGCACTTCTTGTATATACGAGCTCAACAACAATGAAAGTTGTGTGTCTTGAGCACCACCTGAAATCTTGCAACTCTCTTCAAACGCAAATATACAATGCAGCTGATTAACATGTTCTGCTGCTTCTGTCAACCCATCAAGTGGTAAAGTCGAGAATGTTTCATTCAGCATTAACTTCGCCTTCTGTAGTTCGTGCTGAACCATCTCCACCTTCCCCTCGGTATTGAAAAGCATCGCCTGTAAAAGCATCTGCTCACTCCTTTGCAAAGCTACTTTCGGATCTAGTGCAAGTTCATTGCTACTTTTAGGTGTTAAGTCAAGGCATGCCCATGCTGACTTGTAATCACCATCATCAAAATGAGCCAGGGCATGAATCACATTTAACTCATTTCCTGCCATTGTTAGAGCACCGGAATAACTTTTACCAGCATGCTTAGCACGAAGCAATTGCAACTCTGACAGCCAAGATTCAAGTGATTTCCAATCCGAAACTGCACTATAACTTTCAATTATACGAGCGATGGCAAATTGTACACCTTCAGAACCCATAGAACCAAGTGACTCTTCAGTTTGTAATAAATGAGTAAAGTGGGCAGCAGCCTTTTCGTACTGACCTTGTGCTTGATAGACAAGTCCTGTGATCCAAGACAAGGGTCCAAATCTTCCATCGTCAGTCATACTTTGGTTTTCTTCCATAAACAAAGGAAAAAATGCAGTTGAAACCCATTTTTGCAATCCTATCAAAGCCTCTGGCTCGTGATTCTTACATAGAGACAAGGTCATATGCCGTAAAACCCTCAAGGTATCTCCTGAGAACCTAGACTTCATGTTATGAAGATTTTCTGTCATTTGGGTCCTTGACCTGTCCTTCACAGATGAAACCACTGAATTTTTTAGATCTTGCAGACGCAAACTGCAGTAATGAATTGTAGCATCATGACATTTCAGTGCCAGCCCCGCGTTCATCATTGGCTCACATATTCGAGAAAACCATTCCTCGCAGACTTTTTTATTTGCTCTGAAGAAAACAAGACTCTGACGAGATGGAGATGGTAAAACAGTTGATCCATCATAAGCATTGTACACGTTTTTCTTCAACGACTCAACAAAATCAAGTAATAATCGCAATGGTAACAAGTGAGTGTAAGAGGAACCTAAAATATTTAGGTTTGCATCACTTTGGTCAGTATTAACGTGTAATACATGTGCAACATCCAAAAGCATTCGCTCCAAAGCAGCAAAAGTTTGTGAGGGCCCACCGAGATTGGTCCGAAGGCGTGTAGTAATACAGTATCTAGCCGCTTCATGTATGGCCCACCATGCTCCAGCCAGGAGATTTACTGAACATATTTTTTCCAAAAGATCTTCCTCCACATTCATATCCAGCCATAAGCTAGTCCCATGCAGGTTTCCCGTGTCTTCTTGCTGAGCCAAAGCAAAATCCTTTGAATTTCGACAAGTATTCACAAGCCGTTGGATCCACGAAGAAAGAGGCACCTTCCATCTTTGTGAAATGTAACTTAAGATGGAGACGAGCTGCTTTGAGTGAAGCTGCTGTGGCAGTTGCTTCAGGGAAAAAATTTGCTTCCACTGCATGATTGGAAGAGGAAATTTCCTGTATTTGGTAACCGCTCCATTATCATGCATGCCACATATAAGTATTGTAACAGGCAATGCATGAGAAAGTAACTTCAAATATAATTCTTTGATACCTTCATCTGGATCTCCAAGCTTTTCAAGAATAATTTCAGTAAAAGCATACAATTGTGAGGGGTGTAGAAGTTTTGAGTGAAGAAACATTTCCAATACCACTACAACTTGACACCTCACCTTTGGTTCCCTATCAGATGCAGCATCAAGAACAGAGAAAACTATCTCACCAAAAAATTCAAGATAGCCAATAGCCTCAGAATGATAATAATCTGTATGCTTTAAACTGTCATACATACGCTTAAAAGTCTCACAATATGTATGTATCCATTGTAATGCTTCTAACTTCAATGACAAAGGCGATGAAATATGAAGAGCCCTCGTAAGAAGCACGGTGTACTTCCTGAGAACTGAAACTTTTTCATTTCCTTTGTCCAACAGGACAACCCCGCTGCTGATGTTTTTCCTCATTGAGAACTTGCTAAGAAATTCCACTGTACTTAGCCTATTCAACATCTTAAAGATACTTACTTGCAACTCCACGTATTCCCGAATAGGCAGTTCAAAAGGATTCAGATTCTCGATAATATGATGTATCATTTTCTCTGATCTATTAACATATAAAGTATCGATTTCTGGTTGGCCTATCAAACTATTACCACCACCCAAAGAGATGCAACTCAGGAGAACTTTCATATCAAACTTAAAGAGTGCAAACAGCTCAGTTTTGGAAAAAATATTAGGATTTACTTCCAATGATGTTTTCCCAAGCATACTCCTTAACATGTTTAGCTCTTGCATTAATGAAGTCATTGCACATTCAACAACTTCATTGTTTCCATGCTGGAGTAAGAAGACATATGTAGCCGCAGAACTTGAGGTCACCAAGTGATTTGGATGCAGACGAAGCTGAGATACAGGTGAATCGAACTGTAATATTTTATGTACAGATGAAGATAGAAGGCCAAGCTTCTGAAGCGACAACAACTGAAGATTGGTCTTGAGAACCCCATGAACCTGAAAAGAAGTTAGTTTCTCGGCATTTAAAGTTTGAAACAGGATGTCGACTGCCATACTGTAGAAAGATGAAAATCTTTCACTCAGAATTTCAGCCAAGAGAGTCAAACACTTCCAGGAATCCACAATCCATTTTGACCAGCCAAATTTCCTTCCAACCAATGACAAACATCCCAATAATTGAGGAAGCATCTTGCCAAGGGGGTTTTTAATTTCCTCCAGTAAGTTTATCTCTAGCAACCCAGAAGCTGTGGACTGCAAAACGGTAGAAAAACAAGATAATAACGCAAGCAATCTTTGACGCTGTTGTGGGGTCCCAGGGCTTCCATCCTGCAGCAGTACATCCATGTCACCCAAAAACTTTGAAAGCAATCCTAAGGAAAACTGCAAATTGTTGACCCAGTGTTTCTGAAATTGCAAAAAACTATCCATAATGACACTCCTATCAGGCTCAGCAAGGTCCGGAATCATTGCCCACCCAAGAAGCAAATCAACAATGTCAACAAAATGGGCCTGGAAGCAGATGAAGAACTTCAAAGAAATCAAAGTCAAAACACTCAAAAGCCGGTGCAGTAAGCTTAAGGAGGTTCTCTCATCCTCGAGAAGCTCTTGACATGCTTTGAGAATGGGCAATGCATATCTCTCAGTAGCTCCGATATCTCCAACACTAAGGAACTCATGGAGACCTTCTGCTGCAAATTCCACTGTCCCATCACCAGCATTGACATTGCTAAACAATGGCAATGCCCATCCAATAAATCTATCAACCAAATTTCCAAGTATAACTTGGTTCTGCCTTCCGTTGGATCCAATAGGGAGTGAACATAAGACAGCACACAAGGCACCATAGGATGTGGCGGCAGCTTGACGTACAGAATATGATCTACATAAATTAAAGAGTATAAATATAATAATTACCAACAAAGTAAGAATATATAATTGTGTATCTTGCACATAAAGTTTCATCACAAAAAGAGACTTAATAGGAAAAAATTTCCATCTAAAAAAAGTGAAATTTTTTCGAGTAAGGGTGAAGATGGATTCTCACTTCAAAGAATAATAAGATTGCTAGAGTCTCTCTGTTCGTTGAAGAGATATCAGTAAAATGCAAAGTGGATGTTTTCTGCCTGTCGTTTTAGTTCAATTCTATCAAAAGATACATTTATCATTTAGGCTTGTGATTTAGGCATGTTTGTTATTTTGTTTGCTTATATTTTCCCATGATCTAACTATAGAATTTAGATTTTCCCCTCATAATGAGATATCAATATTCAAATGGTATCAAAGCCTAAGGCCGAGGGAGAGAACTGCCTCGGCTAAGGGACATCATTAGGCATGTAAATACCAAAATGGTGACCAGAAAAACAAACTCCCAACTGATTCCCAATCTGTTAACAGGTATATTATCCAGATTCAAATTAATGCGTGAGCGACATTATTTGGGATATGAATTTGGATATAGATAATATTCAATGCGATTAAATACCTAAACCATTGGTATTTCGAACTAGAAATGAAACCAAATTCACGTATTAATATAGCTGTCGATGTGTGTGCATACATATATGTATACACAGATAGTTATGCATGCATGTATACATGTATGTATGTATGTATGTATGTATGGTTCTATGTGTGTATATATGTATATGTGGGTGTGTATGTATACCTATGTGTGTTAGTGTGTATATATACATATACATATATATATAGAGAGAGAGAGAGATATGTTTACACATACATAGATGTCAAGGTACTAAATAGTGTGACACGTGGTGTGGCGGCGACGTCAAGCTTTAAGAGCTAATAGCCATAACGTTTTTCAAGTTGTGGCTTATATATATATATGTGTGTGTGTGTGTGTGTGTGTGTGTGTGCGTTTTCTACTATTACTCAATGATTTTGAACAACTTCAATTCATATAAAAAGAAGAAAAATCATAGATTGATATCATATATATAGAGAGAGCTTACACTATATCAAGAGCTAACAAGGTAAGAGTATAAAGAATGCAAACTTAACAAAAAGGAATTAAGAAGTCAAATAATGCCTTAAAAAACTTGCACCAGAATGTGCCTCAAGACGCCATAGTGCGTGCCTCCCCTTACACAGCCACTATGAGGATTAACATGGCACCGAGACTGAAGAGGCATCTCACGCCATGGTGAGCCTTTTAGAACCCTGATATATACATGTATATATACATATATATATATTATGTAATATATAATATTGAAATTATAATAATATAAGTATTCCTTTATGCAATATCATATATATTATAGTTTGTTATTTTATAGAAAATATATACATTGGATATAGACGCAGAATAAAGAAGCGCTCAAAATTTCTTCCCAGGTATAATGCCTTAGTCAAATATGGAGGTTGGATATTTTAATCAAACTCGGATCAGATATCAGCATATTCAAGTTAATTAAAATCCATTTACAGGCCTAAATGTTGTAGTCTAGCACCACCGTCTAATGTCATCTCATCTTCATTATTCATTTATTCTTGCTATTCTATCTATTATTAGTTCTCTCGAGTGTGCTTATGTTCAAAGAGAGAGGAACCCCAAAAATGGGGAAATAGTGTAAGAGATAAGTTCAACCTGCCGATGCATGGCTTGCTGTTATACAGAGGCAGCAATGCAGAATCATAACGTGTTGCATATTTGGGGTTTGATTCCACCAATGTTACATAGGCAAGTAGATTTATTGCACACCCTTATTATGGTTGTTTTGACTTTTGAGTATACTTGCTATCATGTATGTACTAATGTTAAGTGGCGGCATGCTAATGCTTAGCTTGAGTGATCTGTAAATGCATCAACTGTCTAATACACGTTTACATGGCATAACTAGGATCAGGGGTTTCATATCATACAATCATAGAGACACATAGATAAAGCCATAAGCATATTTTCTTTGTCACTTTTGCAAAACCATGCACCTTGCGGACTTCTAGCTCCAACTTTCCACTATAATACCTTCCATCGCTATATGATGTTCAAAGTAAAACATTTCCAACAAATACAGCCCTATTTCACTGAAACTCAAAGATAACGAAAAAGCAAGAGAAGATTCATTTAGACTACTACATAACTCATCTCGGAATAAAGCAAAGAAGAGGCTGTTTTGTTAGAACTTCAATTTGCTAAACATCATAAGAACCAACATCAACAGTAAGGCTCTCTGATTAAATTACAATCATGGACATGGAGAACATAAAACCATACATCATAACATGTTTTTCAATGATCACAATTACATGTATACCTGAACCTTATGGAGACGGTATATTTTGTAGATATCAGACAGCAAGCAATTAGGTTTAGCGTAGTACCTTGTTGACTCGCGCACAGACATAAATAACCAATTGCTCACCCACTAATAAACAAAAATCCACCTACTGCACTAAAATAGTGAATACTGATAACCTAGAATTTCAATCAAAATAAATTGGCGCATACAAATCCAAGTAGCAATCAAAAACATGTTATTGTTAAATCAATATATCCAGCTTCAAATACATATATAAAGAGGCGTATGTATTTAGAGAGTTACTTGTCTGCAATGAGTTGCGAAAACCCCTGGGCGAGAAAAGAGGCAGAGTGAGTAACGAGAAGCGAGTTATGAGGGTAAACAATGGCGCGGTGAAGTGAATTGATGGCTGCCAGTCGAGAAGCATCGTCTTCTCCAGGTTCAGAGGGATTATTAGGTTGCGATGAAGATGAAGAATCGTTGTCTTTGGGGAGAGCGACGGAGAGCAGAGCAACTAATTGTTGTTGTTGATGATGAAGGCCTTGCATATTCATGGCTCCTTTCAATTTGCATCTCCACTCTGGTTGAATGAATGAATGTTCAACTCCTGGCTGAAGAACTGCACAAGTTTCAGAAATCAACGATATTCTATTTTATTTTATTTAATAATAAAATTATAAATAATTTTTCTAAGATTTATAAAATGGATAATTATTTGGGAAATTAATTAAAATGCTCCAAATTTAAAAATCGGTTACCAAAATGCTCCAAATCTCTTTGGTTTTACCGAAATGCCCCGTTCTCCCGCGATTTGGCCCACGATCGCGGACTCGGCCCAATTGGCCCGCGGTGGGCCGCGATGGACCCTAAAATGGGCAGGTTGACATTTTTGGTCCCTGTCCGCGATTTTCACTTTTGGTCCCTCTAGATTTTAGGCTATCATTTCATGTATTTGGGGTTTTTCACGTGTTTTTGCATGTTTTTACTTGGGTTTTTTTAAACTTATTGTCTGAGTTGTTTCAGGTATTTCTTTAAAGTAATGTTTTCTATTTTATTTTATTTAATATGGGAATTAATTAAAAGATCAATTATTGCAATTATTACGGGAAGACGTCCTGGATTCCAGTGATCCAGTTAATCTTTTTCTTGATCACGTCCTCCATTCTCGTGTAGCTTTCTTCGATTTCTTTTAGTTCCTCTTCTACTTCCTTAATTTGCCGTTGCACATCCCGAACGTGAGCCCTAGTCATGGCCAATTCTCGTTTCTTCTCCTCTAGTAACTCTCGTTTCTGTTGCTAAATCTCCCTGTTATAGTTCCACATAATATTTACCCTTTCGATACCGGCGTTCGCCGCATCAATGGATGCTTGCACTGTGGGAGGAATTTGTTGACTTTGTGGAAGACCCGTCGACTGGGTACAATGGATCATCGGTCGTAGTTCGCTCATGGTTTCTCCATTCCTCGTTTGTTTCCGGTACCTTCCAGGTGCTTCGGAAAGCTCCATCGTTCAGTGGTTGGTTGACTGCCGAACGTGAAGTGCCAGCCCCATTCGCCCCGACCTTTTCCCCTTTGATCTTGAACCTCCAGCCATAGTGTTAAGAAAAGCGAGAGAGTGTTTGTAAACGGTGTAGAGGGTAGAAAAGATAGATAGCAAGCTGTGAATTCCTACTTCATCATGCCATCTACTTATAGTCGTGAAATTGTAGGTTCTTCATCACGGATGTGGATATGGTCAAAGATTTCGTTTAAAAAGTTGTCTGCATGATTCGTCTGAATAGTTCACTGCAAGATTCGACTGAAAAGGGACTGCAAGATTCGTCTGAAAAAGTGACTGCAAGATTCGTCTGGAAAAGTAGTCTGCAAGATTCGTCTGAAAAGGTAGCCTGCAAGATTCGTCTGAAAAGGTAGCCTGCAAGATTCGTATGAAAAGTTGATGCAAGATTCGCCTGAAAAGTAGAAGGTTTATGTTGAGACATTTGCTCCTTGTGGCTATAAATACCCGTGTTAGTTCCAATTGTAAAGGTCACAACATCCATACAACATTTTGATATCATAATAGTATCGTCTCTCACTAAACAAATGGCATCATCTTCTAACCCATCGTCTACACAAGAAATGCCCGAGCGACTCAAACTGGCGATAAAAGCAAGGGAAGCGGAGATAGCGCAACTGACAGGAGAGTGGAAGCAAATGATGGCCAGGAAGGATGCACACCTAAAAAGGATCGAACAGGAAGAAAAGGAGATCAAAAGGATGAAGGGGAGATAAAAGATAAGGAGTCCCGTATTCGTCGAGAAAACTTAGAAGTTCACCACATTATGCAAGACTTCGCAGTTCTTCAAGCGAAGGTAACCGAGAAGCAATCCTGGATTGATCAATGTAAGGCACTTTATCCTTAGGTGGTGCTACGGGTGTTGCTTTCGTACTTTGTTGTTTCTGTGTTGTTGTCTTGTACTTTCCAGTTCTATGTTGTTGTTTCGTTCATTTCCTGTTTCTATGTTGTTGTTTCCTTCCTGGAGTTTTTATGTTGATGTTTCATGTAGAAGTTTGCTCATGAATAAATGTCTTTAATTTGTCTGAAAAGTAGTCTGAAAAGTAGTCTGAAAAGTGGTCTGAAAAGTAGACTTTAAATACTCTGAAAAGTAGTCTTTAAATAGTCTAAAAAGTAGTCTGAAATGTAGTATGAAAAGTACTCTGAAATAGTAGTCTGATAAATACAAGTCATAGATGTTATACAAGATTATTTCATGACAAACACATACTAATCCGTACAGTACAAAATTATCCAAATTTGAGGCTACGGCTACACGATGGTTGGGTTTTTGACAATCCGGGTCGACTTCTTACATGCTTTGGCGAGACGAGTCTCAAAGTGTTAAGCTCCACTTTCTCGCTGTACACTTCAATCACAGTATGGCCGTCAACATACTGACGTATGTTGGTTACATCTTCGTCGGTACTCAATTCTACCAGTCCAGTCAAGAAGTATGCATTCGACGTCTTAAAATACAACTTGTAATATTTTGGTTCTTCGTAGTCCATCTCTTTCATGATCTGTTCAAGCAGTTGCATAGAGAAATCGTCCACATCTAACATGTCAACATAAAATTCTAGACCACATAAATAATGTCTTGTATGTGGTTCCGTAGAGTACCCACCATGGTGGACTTTCATGGTGAACAACTGTGGATATGCATCTGTTAATGAACATTAATAAAGCTAGTCTCAGACAACGGTACTAACAAGCAAAACCTAAACAAACATACACATTAACCATATAACTCTTTGCCAGTGTCTAAAAGCGATTCAGATAAATACCTAAAGCATCAAACATGAAGATTTGGGGATGCCATGTAAGAAGATGTTAATGAATACTATGTTCCCGTATATGTGTTTTACGACTAATCTAGCGCGGGGTATTTATAGGCAAATGTGGATGCTGGTTCGCATTGAAAAGTATGAAAAACGTGAAAAGTATGAAAACGTGAAAAATATGAAAACATGGAACGTGAGTTGTCTTGTCCTATAATGCTTTTGTTTTGGTTCAAGTATTCATACGTGCCTTTTAATATATACTTTGTTTAATATACACTAAAAATAACAATACTTTAATGTTACATACTAGATAATATTAAAATATAAACAACCTACTAATCTAACCGGAAGTACAATGCAAATAAATGGTCTCCACCATATGTTTCCGATAGTTGATGGCCTATTGTTCGGTGTCCTCTGGTGCACATGTTGGGCAAACGTCGTTAATCCAATTGCTGAGGTTACGACATACCCAAACACCGCAATCCGCATTGATCTCCCTCTGTTGTGGTGCATTTCTGACGAACTTATGGTGGAAGTGCTCTGCACGGTCGTGACGTCTAAGGTCGTTGATCTGTCTAAGTAACCTCGACAGCTAAGCCTTAAAAGGTGCTAACAAGTTGCTTCAAAGCTAGGTCGTAGACCGTGGCACGGGAGCTGTCATATATAATCAACAACATCTGATCAAGCTTCAAGATCCCGAGCACCCAATGAAGGGGATGAATGCAGATGGGGATGTACACCTGAAATATTACAATAACAGACAAATAGTTAGTAACAAACAAGTTAAATAAAATAGATGTAAATTGATTTTCATACCGTATTGAGGTGCTCCTAATGCGGCCCTTTCGCACCATTGCAGAGCCGATACACAGAATCAGCACCTTGATCCGGTCGGACCATCATGTTAAAGAAATTACTTATCATGATCGTCCACGTCGCAGATGGAGGACGCGCCGATTGGATCATTCTGACCCAACAGTTGATATGCTATACACAAAACATAGATTGTTAGACATGTAATAAGAAATATATTTGATTATATGACTATATTTAAATTTTAAACTTCAATACTAACCAGATCCTCCAGTTCAGAGTCAGTCGGGTTAGATGCCAACAGTACTTCAAAAACCCGGTTGGAAATGTTCAGGTTGGCGTAAAGGGGATATACCAGGCGGGTCAGGCGACCAGTCCGGCACATGTCCAATATATCTGACGCTGAAGCGCACGCCATCAGCGCCGGTGAAGTCAACTTTCGCTTTCCCGCTCCCTTTCCCTTTGCATTCACCTTTGGCCTAGTTTTTTCGCAGCTACCGGTGTGGTATCTGCTTGGCGAGTCCATGGGGTACCAAAAATTGTCGACAAAAACTTCTTCCAAACCGGCCTAGAAGGTCCTGCCACCTCAGTCTGTGGTGCTACAACATCCATGAAGTAGTCATCGTCAATTTTCGGCTCACTGAAGTGCTCTTCCGCCGAGATGGTGTCAATCCCCGACCCCATCGACTGGGAGGTTGCGTACCCCGAAGACCCAAAAAACCCATACGTGACCGCCGACATCCAGGAAGACCCGACGTCATAAAGAGATGTCGTCTGAAAGTTAAGATTATATATTTTAAGTACAATTTCATCATGTACACAATTAAACCACCAAGATAACTTACATTTTGCGGTTTGTAATGTGGCGGTGTGACGTACGATGGCCCTGGATGTAACACCCCGTTTTTCCCCCAAGTAAGTAACCGACCCCATTCGTATATTCTATTTTTTGTCATTTATAGGTTTCGTACAGTAGTTTGGGCCTCGGTGTGCGACTATGCCCGCGACCTTGCCATGGGCATAGTCGTAGTGTCAAGGTCGCGACCAGGCCGAGGGGTGCATCAGCTTAAATGCGTTTTAGGGTTTTGGGGAGCTGATATTCCCTTCTTTCTGCAGCAAGCCGACAACTCTCTCTCCTTTTGCAATTTTCCTTCTTCTTTCAACTCTCTCACCTCATTTTAATGTTAGGGTTTCTCCATTAATGTTGTTGGGTGTTAGTTGGTGTTTGGGTAAAATTTCACCAGCCTCGACCACGACCAACACAGGGAAAACATTTATCACACTTTTCCATAATGAGGTCAAAATCATAAACACTTTATCATCTAATCAAAGTCAAAATCGAAAGTTACTCGCGACACACGACCATCGTATGGAACCTCACGACCTCGACCGACTAACATGCGACATTATTGTTATGTTTTCACTGTTTAATGCAGGGTCAATGTCATTGATGACCAACGGCCATAACCGACAAGGGTAATTATGAGCATTTAACCCGGTGGCCGTTACGACCGTTACAAGAAGCTTTTATGGAATCATTCAAGGCATTCGAAGACTATAAATACAAGGATTCCATCATCATCTCGGATCATCTCAGACATCTTGGCATAACTGAACTCTCAAGAACACTCGAAGCAAAGAACTCTCTCTCGAAAGATCGCTCACGACGCACGACTTACACGCTCGACGCATAGTTTATACACACAACTCACTTGTTTTACACACACGATACACTTGTTACTTTACATTTAAAGTCTTTCTTTCATTTGTATTGTAACTATTGTACTCTCGACATCTGAAACATAAGCACATCGCTCCTGTTTGGCGATCATAGTGCAGCGACGACCTCCACAGTCGTCCGCGGGTTTTTTCCTCGTTAAGATTTTTCCTGCGTCACCAAAATCTTTGTCTTATTTACGTTTTCTGTCTTTGTCGTACGGTTTGTCGAAAGATTCCCATTCTTTAGTTGTTAAGCTCCACAATCAACCTTAAGTTATCCTTGTGGACGATTTTTGGCATTAACAGTTGGTGATCTTGTACTAAACTATTGGTGACTACCTTCTCTTTCCAAGATCCTAGGAGATAAAGCTACTTGGAATTTAGGGTTTCTTTATCTAGAAGTTATCCATTTCCAACTCTTCAAGTTCCTTCTTCAAGATCCAAGTAATTTCCATTTCTAGGGTTTCTTCAAGTTTGGGGTTTTCTCTCTACAAAAACCTACTTGGTGAGTTC
Source organism: Saussurea involucrata (assembly GCA_033807775.1). Taxonomy (NCBI): domain Eukaryota; kingdom Viridiplantae; phylum Streptophyta; class Magnoliopsida; order Asterales; family Asteraceae; genus Saussurea; species Saussurea involucrata. The sequence goes on along the minus strand of CM066324.1, from coordinate 125,996,638 downwards.
TTCTCATGTACATGCTTTATTTAACTCCTTAATGCTAACGAAACATGGTGATTACTTGTATGTGGAAATTTTAACTAAAAGGCTTGGGATTCTCTTTTTAAGTCGTAAATGGATATATGGATGTCGACATGTAAATATGTGTATTTGTACCCTATTGGACCATAAATGCATATATATATAGAGAGAGAGAGAGTCCCCTTCAAATGTAAACTTTTTTTTCGTGTAAACTTTGTAGTTTCATAGGCTTTTTTTGATAAATTTTTTTATGAAATTGTTTATTTTGATGAAATTGTTTCATATCATTCATTTCTTGACGAATTTTTTTTATGAAATTTGTAGTTTCATAGGTTTTTTTCATTTTTATGAATTGTTTCATACATTTTTCGTTTTCACCTATGAAACTTTTTGTTTTCACCTATGAAACTACAAATTTCGCAAAAAAAATCGTCAAGAAATGAATGATATGAAACAATTTCATCAAAATAAACAATTCCATAAAAAAAATTCATCAAAAAAACCTATGAAACTACAAAGTTTACACGGTTTACACGAAAAAAAGTTTACATTTGAAGCTCCCTCTATATATATATATACATAAACATATCTAAAAATATATAAGTACTTGTATATAGATGGATCGTAAATGTACATATATATATATATATATACATGTGTGTACTACGCATATTTTATGGGAAAGTCATTCATGATAATATATGAGTTTACTTACTCATGCTTTAGTAGTAACCTTTGTATAAGCATTACATGTTCTTGGGTTGCGATTTGTTATAGGCCATCTCCTTATGCACGAGGATTTGGACCTTTATGAACTATGTGTTCGTTTGACTGTTAGCCGTTTGTGGCTACTAGCGAGTAGGCAATAAGGGGCATCCCGTCCTTGAGGTGTAACTCGTCTAGATTGGATAGGCAATATGGTCCCGTAAGTCCTTGAGGTGTAACTCAACGGAGTAGGCAATAAAGGCAATATTTATATGGTTTGAGGTTATGATGTCTTTATGGCATGGGAACTAAGACCGGGACTTGAGGTGTAATCCAATAACACCAAGGGTGACCCCACTCACGTGTTCTCGTCACCCGGGTGGGAACGGGTCTCCCCCGCTTTTAGAGAAATGTCTTATTTGTATTATGTTCAGGTGTGGACTAACTTGGCTATGTGGGAAGTGGTAATGTAATTTCAAGTGGAGCCGGTATCTTTATTTTATGGCGTCACTACTTTATTTCTTTCACATATGGCATCAATGATTTAAATATTATTAGACTTTTGGTCTAACACTTTATGATGTGTGTTGTGGATTACAGGTTCCACCTAGCGGCAAGTCTAGATTGCAGCCTGCTGCCGACCATGCTTAGAAGCATTGGAGGGCCGGGCTTTTGGGTTTTTGCGTGACGAGAGATTTTTGGAAGATATAACGACACCCGTTTTAATCTAGATTAGTCGTGCTAGATTAGTAGGTTGTTGTGTACTATATCTTGATACTCGATGCTTTATTTTTGTCCAAACTATCCCGTTACTTTATTTGGGTTTTAGTTGGTATGATTTTAGAAATTTGAATTTATCCATTTTTTGGAAAATTCCCTATATTTATTGTCTAAATTTTTAGGGTGTTACAAGTTGGTATCAGAGCTCTAGTTTAAGTGAACTATGTGCGCTAGTATGATTCCTAGACTTAAGCTGAGACCATTAGGTGATGAAATGTGAGGAAATTGGGTAGAAACACTAAGATGGGACGTTCGGAGTCAACGGAAATTACGTTATTGTGAATTATGAAAGTGGTAACGAGAATTCTTATGTGTAATGTGTTCATAATTTCAATTAGCTACTGCTATTATGAATATATTGTTACGTGAGCATGCTTGATTGTTATGATTATGAGAATCATTGATTGTTTTAGTACGTTTATTCATGTTGATCTCGTAGCCTATATTCTTATCTTGATTCTCGGATGTGACAGACAAAAATGGTAAATCGAAGTAGACCTCAGAATTCGCCAGAAGGTCACGCCGTGACGAAATCCACGACCGATCAACCGGATGTAAATGCGTCAACTTTGCCTCATCCATTTCCACCTTTGTTGGGTGGGCGAGTGGAACAGATACCAAGGAGGAATATTGCCTCCACTAACCCGGTTATGACGGAAGTGACTCCTCAAACTCAAATGATGGACATGATGCAGGCCATGAACGATACAATGGTTAAGCAACAAGAATTGTTCATGAAACTTTTGGAGGACATAGATGCTCAACCGCGTCGTCATGAAACGATTGAAGAAAATATAGTTGTTGGGGGGTCCGGGGGAACATGTGATGAGAATCAGACTGATGGGTTAGTTACTTTGGAGACAAGTCCGACGGGAAGGGTATGCTCCTATAAAACTTTCTTATGTTGTAAACCACCGGAGTTCGTCGGTTCTGACAATCCGGTTGCCTGCATGAGTTGGATTCGGGAGATTGAACAGGCCTTCCGGGCCTGTGATTGTGAAGAAAATCAAAAAGTGAAGTTTGGTTCTCAAATGCTTCGGAGTTCGCCTTTGACCTGGTGGAATGTCTACACTTCCACCCTAGAGACTTCTGTTTTGACCAAGATGACTTGGGCCACTTTTAAGAAAAAGATCTTGGAAGAATATTGCAACGAGCAAGAGATGGATTTGATTGAGGAGGAATTCCGATCAATCAAGAAAGGGAATTTGTCGGTGAAGGAGTACACCCGACTCTTCATGGAAAAACTAAACCTTGTGGGGCATGTGGCCCCAACTGAGAAAGAAAAGATGAAGGCATATTTGAAGGGGTTGTCAGCTGATATGATGGCAATGGTCCTGAACTCCAAAGCGACTAATCTTTGAGAGACTATTGAAGAGGCTAAAGTTATGGAAATGGTCTATGCTAGAGACAAATAGGAGAAAGCTAAGGTTGGGGAGAAGAGGAAGTGGGAGAGCCCACAGAATTCGTTCAAAAAGCCGAGGTTCCAATCAAATGGTGGAGGAGGGGACAACCGCCGTGAGGCGAGGTGGTGCCCTAAATGTAAGAGCAAGCACTTCGGGTCTTGCAATCCTGGTCAAGTTACTTGTTTCAAGTGCGGGAAGACGGGGCACACTAGTCCGGAGTGCCATATGAAGGGAACGGTTTGCCTTGACTGCAAGGAAATTGGACACGTGAAGCGGGAATATCCCAAGCTGAAAAAAGACGCTAGAGGGACCGGTTCGGGAAGTCAACCAAAGCGGGAGGCCATCCCCAAGTCTCAAGGGAGGGCTTTCCAGATGACGAAGAGGAAGCAAAGGAAACCGCCGACGTGGTGTCGGGTACGTTCTTACTCAACTCTTTACCCGCTAGAGTATTGTTTGATTCAGGTGCAAATTGTTCTTTTGTGTCAGATGTGTTTTGCAAGTTTATGTATGTGCCTATTAGTACTTTGCACGATGCCTTAGTCATTGAAGTAGCAAATGGGGAAAAGGTAGCCTTGCGGGAAATCTTGGAAAAATGTCGTCTAGAGATTAGTGGAGAAATCTTTGAAGTAGACCTATTTCCCATGGCTATTGGGAGCTTTGACGTGGTGATCGGGATGGATTGGTTGGCTAAACACAAAGAGGAGATTTTGTGCTCAAAGAAACTTTTAAGGATACCTCTCCTAAGTGGAGATTTCGTGCTAGTGTATGGAGAAAAGCGTAAGGGCGAGGTGGCTATCATTTCTTCCATCAAGGCAAGGAAATGCCTAATAAAGAAGTACCCGTCGTTTTTAGCTTATGTGGTGGACACCAAGCTAGAGAAAAAGAAAATAGAAGATGTGAAAGTCGTCAAAGAGTATCCAGACGTTTTCCCCGACGACTTGCCGGGTTTGCCACCCGACCGTCAAGTGGAGTTAAAGATTGATTTGGTTCCGGGAGCGGCACCGATAGCCCGCGCACCTTACTGTCTCGCTCTGACAGAAGTGCAAGAAATGATGACATAACTACAAGAACTTCTAGAGAAGGGTTTTGTGAGACCGAGCTCATCGCCTTGGGGAGCCCCTGTGCTTTTCGTCAAGAAGGATGTGTCAATGCAGATGTGTATCGACTACCGGGAATTGAACAAGGTAACCGTGAAGAATAAGTATCCACTTCCCCGAATAGACGATCTCTTTGATAAACTTCAAGGAGCCGGATGCTTCTCCAAGATTGATCTTCGATCTGGTTACCACCAAGTGAAAGTTAAGGAAGAGGACGTCTCAAAGACGGCATTTAGGACTCGGTATGGGCACTACCAGTTCCTAGTTATGCCATTCGGTTTAACGAATGTGCCGGCAATTTTTATGGATTTGATGAATCGGGTGTGCCGACCGTTCTTGGATAAGTCAGTAATCGGGTCCATCGATGATATCCTAGTGTACTCCAAATATGAGGTAGAGCATGAGCAACACCTTCGGGAAGTTTTGAAAGTGTTAAAAAAGGAGAAGTTGTACGCTAAATTCTCTAAGTGTGAGTTCTGGTTGCGGGAAGTACAATTCCTCGGGCACGTGGTGACCAGAGAAGGTGTGAAAGTGGATCCCGCGAAAGTGGAGGCGATAATGAATTGGGAACCTCCAAAGAGTCCTACGAAGATTAGAAGCTTTTTGGGCTTAGCCGGGTACTACCGAAGATTCATCCAAGACTTCTCCAAAATTGTTTCGTCACTAACGGCATTGACTCGAAAGAATGTGAAATTCGTGTGGACTAGCGCACAAGAGGAAGCATTTCGGACCTTGCAACGAAAACTTTGTGAAGCTCCAATCTTGTCCTTACCTGAAGGAACTGAAGACTTCGTCGTGTATAGTGATGCATCCAAGATGGGATTGGGTTGTGTTTTAATGCAAAGAGGAAAGGTAATAGCGTATGCGTCGAGGCAGTTGAAAGAGCACGAAAAGAATTACCCAACTCACGATCTCGAGTTGGCGGCGGTCGTGTTTGCCTTGAAGTTATGGTGACACTACTTGTACGGCACGAAATGCACGCTTTACACCAATCATAAAAGTTTGAAGTATGTCTTTGACCAGAAGGAGTTGAATATGCGTCAACGAAGGTGGTTGGAGTTGCTGAAGGACTACGACTGCGAACCTTTATACCATCCGGGTAAGGCGAATATGGTAGCGGCCGCTTTGAGTCGGAAGGATTATAGTGGGAAGGTGCAAACTTCGTTGGCAAGAATTGAAGTTATCTCGAGCCTAATTGACATGATCAAGACCGCTCAAACCGAAGCTCTACTTGAGGCGAATCTCAAGGATGAATCGATGGTGAAGCATCATCTTCTATTGACGGAAGATAGTAGAGGACTGAAACTTTTCCAAGGACGGATTTGGGTGCCTAAAATCGGAGGGTGTCGGGAGTTACTCATGGAAGAAGCCCACAAGTCAAGGTACTCTATACATCCCAGAAGTACCAAGATGTATAGAGATCTGAAGTTAAACTATAGGTGGCCGGTCATGAAGCTTGACGTGGCCGGTGTTGTGGAGAAGTGCATCACGTGTTCGTTAGTGAAAGCCGAGCATCAATGACCCTATAGAAGTTTACAATCACTTGAGATACCGGAGTGGAAGTGGGATCACATTACAATGGACTTTGTGACGAAACTACCAAGGACTTTGAAAGGTCACGACACCATTTGGGTGATTGTGGAGCGAATGACCAAAAGCGCACACTTCTTGTCTATGAGGGAGACGTTGCCTTTGGATAAATTGGCGAGGTTGTATATCAATGAGGTGGTTTCAAGACACGGGGTGCCATTGTCTATTGTATCCGACCGGGATAGTCGTTTTACTTCTCATTTTTGGAACACCTTTCAAAAAGAATTAGGAACGAAGGTAAAGTTGAGCACGACCTATCATCCTCAGACGGATGGACAAAGCGAGCGGACTATCCAAACCTTGGAAGACATGTTGAGGTCGTGTGTTATCGACTTTGGGGGAAATTGGGACTCTCACCTCCCACTGGTGGAATTCGCCTACAACAACAGTTACCATTCGAGTCTCGGCGTGGCACCGTTTGAGGTACTGTACGGACGAAAGTGTAGGACACCCGTTTGTTGGCCAGAAGCGGGTGAAAAGCAGTTCGCCGGGCCGATTTTTTTTCAAGAAATGGCCGATAAGGTAAAAGGCAACCGGGAGCGGTTGAAATCCGCTCAAGATCGTCAAACGAGTTACGCCGATAAGAAGAGATGACCGATCGAATTTTAAGTGGGTGATCGGGTAATGCTGAAAGTCTCACCTTGGAAGGCAATCATTAGGTTTGGAAAGCGAGGGAAGCTTAGTCTCCGTTTCCTTGGACCTTTTCCGATCATTGAACGAATGGGATTGCAAGCCTACAAGCTAGAGTTACCGCCTGAGATGAGTGGAATTCACCCTACATTTCATGTTTTCTATTTACGTAAGTGTTTAGCGGAAGAAAAGGACGTTATTCCTCTTTTAGAAATCTGCGTGGACAACAACTGTTGTGTAGAAGAGTCGGAAGCTATCTTGGAAAGAGAGACAAAGAGACTTCGCCATAAGGAGGTGATTATGGTGAAGGTTCAACGGAAGCATCATCGGGGCGCCAATGTAACGTGGGAATCCGAGGAGGATATGAAGAGGCGTTACCTACAACTTTTTGTTTAGTGCGAGATTTCGAGGACATAATCTTTTCCAAGGAGGGGAAGATTGTAACACCCTGATTTTTTTCCCAAGTAAGTAACCGACCCCATTCATATATTCTATTTTTCGTCATTTATAGGTTTCGTATGGATGGTTATATGTTTATGAGATTTGGTATTCCATGCGGGTTTGGTCGTTTTCTTGCAAACCTTTCATTCGGGATCAACTTCGGTTAGCGGGGAATCGATTTTTGGACATTCAAGGTCATCAAACAGCAGCCTGGTATTGCCTAGCGACTATGCCCGACGACATTGCCCATGGCATAGTCGCCAACAACATTGTCGCGCCTGGGGAGAAAGTGCAGCGAATCGAACAGAATGTGGGCCTCGGTGTGCGACTATGCCCGCGACCTTGCCATGGGCATAGTCGTGGTGTCAAGGTCGCGACCAGGCCGAAGGGTGCAACAGCTTAAATGCGTTTTTGGGGTTTTGGGGAGCTGATATTCCCTTCTTTCTGCAGCAAGCCGACAGCTCTCTCTCCTTTTGCGATTTTCCTTCTTCTTCCAACTCTCTCACCTCATTTTAATGTTAGAGTTTCTCCATTAATGTTGTTGGGGTTAGTTGGTGATCTTGTACTAAACTATTGGTGACTACCTTCTCTTTCCAAGATCCTAGGAGACAAAGCTACTTGGAATTTAGGGTTTCTTTATCTAGAAGTTCTCCATTTCCAACTCTTCAAGATCCTTCTTCAAGATCCAAGTAATTTCCATTTCTAGGGTTTCTTCAAGTTTGGGGTTTTCTCTCTACAAAACCCTACTTGGAGAGTTCTTCTCATGTACATGCTTTATTTAACTCCTTAATGCTAACGAAACATGATGATTACTTGTATGTGGAAATTTTAACTAAAAGGCTGGTCTACCTTTTGATAATGCTCAAAGACGTATGGATAAAAAAAAGTTTGGACCTACGAGAGTGACAAAAGCTTCTTCTTTTTTCACAGCTTCTTCAACTTGAACGTTCTCTTTTTAAGTCATAAATGGATACATGGATGTGGACATGTAAATATGTGTATTTGTACCCTATTGGACCATAAATGCATATATATGTATATATACATAAACATATCTAAAAATATATAAGTACTTGTATCTAGATGGATCGTAAATGTACATATATATATATATATACATATGTGTACTACATATATTTTATGGAAAAGTCATTCATGATAATATATGAGTTTACTTACTCATGCTTTAGTAGTAACCTTTTGGTCGGGATGAAATGCAACCCCAAAAAGGCTACAACAACTAGCAAACCATGCAAGTATACATGTTCTACTAGTGTCGTCCAAAACAAGTAATAATGGTAAGTAATACCAGATATCGTACCTCAGGGACTTTTAAAGCAAGAAGAGTAACAACAAGTTGATTTTAAAGCTGGATTTTGGTAACAAGATTTTTAGTAACAGAAAGCAGAGTACTGAAAGATAATAACAAGAAATTAAAGATAGTATGGGTTTTATGGCTTGCAGAAGTAGATGAAACAGAGTTAGAAGAGGTATGTGTTTCGGTTTGCTTACCAGCGTCTGCACCCTCTGTTTTCTGCTTCTTCAATGGTGGAATACTTGGAGAAGGAGATGGAGATTTCTCCCTGCTCTGTGGCTCATCAGAAGGCTTCTTGCTTGCTTCCATTGGGATGCTCTGTTTTCTCGCACTTCGTCTTCTCTCTCGATCACTCATCGGCCTCAAGGCTTTCTGGGCTTGTACTTTCAACTTCCCCATAATATCGATTTTAAGACCCTTCTGCAAAACACTGTTAAAGATGCAACTTGCAAACAAAACAGAATATTTAAAAGGGTTTAAGGGGAGATCGCGGGGGATTGGTTGGAATGAAACCGAATGGGTGGTGAATAGTGCAGTGTAGTTCAAAACAAACTAAAAGTACTAGTTATTTAAACCAGATACTCAAGAGTTTTATTGGAACTCAAAACTGTGGATAGCTTTCTACTATTTGCACAGCTTACAGAGCATCTTTGCAGGAAAAAGTACACTTTTTCGGCTGAAAAGACTGTTGGGGTTTTAGGGTCAGAATGCTATAGCAACATGAATGTTGCTGCAACACTGAACCTTTTCGAGCAATTTTTCAAACCTTGAAAACTTCATGTTTTGAAACCGAAACAAAAACTAAACTAAACCACTGTATTTACATATTTACAAAATGGCTAGGCTTTTTCAAGCTATCGAGATCACTTCTAGGATTGAGAGAGTTGTACCATAGATGTAGTACCAATGGAGTCAGTTGCTGCAGCTTCATGATAGAACTTTACTCTTTGACCATTCACTTTGAAAATGGATCCATTGTTGGGGTCAATGAGTTCAACCACTCCATAAGGATGGACTTTATGAACATCAAATGGCCCTGTCCACTTGGATCTTAGTTTTCCTGGAAAAAAACTTCAATCTAGAGTTAAAGAGTAAAACTTTTTGGCCAACTACAATTTCCCTTTGTGAGATCCTCTTATCATTCCATTTTTTGGTTTTGTCTTTGTAAATTTTAGCATTTTCATAAGAGTGATCTCTCAATTCTTCAAGTTCATTAATCTGTAGCTTCATTCTTTCACCTGCAGCATTAAGACACAAATTTAACTCCTTCAAAGCCCAAAAGGCTTTGTGTTCTAGTTCAAGTGGTAGATGGAATGCTTTCCCAAAAACTAACTTATATGGGGACATTCCAATGGGTGTCTTATAGGCAGTCCTATAAGCCCATAAAGCATCAACAAGCTTGAAGGAACAATCCTTCCTTGTTGGCTTTACCACTTTCTCTAAAATGCTCTTAATCTCTCTGTTCGAAAGTTATGCTAAACCATTAGTTTGAGGATGATAAACTGTTGCTACCCTATGGTTTATGTTATACTTTTCCAGAACTCCTTTCATCATGTTATTCACAAAGTGGGTACCCTGATCACTGATCATGGCTCTAGGGGTACCAAACCTTGTGAATATGTGTTTATGCAAAAACTTAACTACAGTCTTGGCATCATTGGAGTGACAGGATGTGGCTTCTACATATTTGGATACATAATCCACAGCCACCAATATGTATTGATTGTTTCCAGACATGGGAAATGGACCCATGAAGTCAATTCCCCATACATCAAAGATTTCTACTTCAAGAATGCCATTGAGGGGCATTTCATGTCTTTGAGAGATGGATCCAACCCTTTGACACTCATTGCACCTCTTCACAAAATTATCAGCATCTTGGAAGAGTGTTGTCCAGAAAAACCCAGATTGAAGGACCTTGGCTGCAGTTCTTTGGCCACCAAAGTGGCCACCATATGTAGCAGCATGACAATGCTGCAGCACTGCATGCACTTCCTGATGAGGTATGCACCTCCTTAGGATCTGGTCGGCCCCTACTTTAAACAAAAAGGGGTCATCCCAAAGATAGTTCTTAGAATCATGGATTAGCTTCTTCTTTTGGCTTTTGTTTAAATCTGGTGGAATGATCCCAACAGCCAAGAAATTTGCAATGTCTGCAAACCAAAGGGTTGTATGATGCTGCAGCATCAAGAGCTGCTCATCCGGGAACTTTTCATTAATTTCACCAGTGCTTGATTCTCCTTTTTCTAACTTGGACAAGTGATCAGCAACTTGATTGTTCACCCCTTTTCTATCTACTATTTAAATCTCAAACTCTTAAAGCAAAAGAACCCACCTTATTAACCTTGGCTTGGCATCTTTTTTGGAAATCAAATACTTGATGGCTGCATGGTCAGTGTGAACAATGACCTTAGTACCCATTAAGTATGATCTAAACTTTTCAAATGCAAAAACCACAGCCAAAAGTTCTTTTCAGTGGTTGTGTAGTTTATTTGGGCTTCATTTAGAGTCTTACTGGAATAGTAGATTGGGTGGAAAATTTTGTCATTAACTTGGCCTAAAACAGCACCAACTGCCCAATCACTTGCATCACACATTAGTTCAAATGGTTTTGTCCAATCAGGAGTAACAACAATAGGGGCAGAAATCAGTGCTTTCTTCAAAGTGTTGAAAGCAGATTTACACTCCTTGTTGAAACCAAATGGTTGGTCATGCTGAAGTAATAAACAGAGGGGTTTGGAAATTTTTGAAAAGTCTTTTATAAACCTCCTATAAAATCCAGCATGTCCAAGAAAACTTCTTATACCTTTAATATTTGTGGGCTCAGGTAGACTCTCAATGACTTCTAGTTCGCCTTGTCTACCTCTATTTCCCTTTTTGAAATTACATGACCCAAAACAATGCCTTCTTTAATCATGAAATGACATTTCTCCCAGTTTAGAACTAGATCAGTCTCCTCACATCTCTTAAGGCTTTGTTCTAAGTTTTTCAGACAATCCTCATAGGAAGATCCATAGACAGAAAAGTCATCCATGAAAATCTCCATAGAGGTTTCCAACATATCAGAGAAGATGGACATCATGCATCTCTGAAATGTAGCTGGTGCATTGCACAATCCAAAGGGCATCATCCTAAAGGCAAAAGTACCATAAGGGCAAGTGAAAGTTGTTTTCTCTTGGTCCTTAGGTGCTATAGCAATCTGGTTATACCCTGAATAGCCATCTAAAAAGCAATAGTATTCTTTTCCAGCTAGTCTATCCAACATTTGGTCTATGAATGGCAAAGGAAAATGGTCTTTGTGGGTTGCTTTGTTAAGCTTCCTATAGTCCATACAAATCCTCCACCCTGACACATTCTGGTTGGGATTAGGTAATTTTGTTTTATTTTCTACCACAGTGACACCCCCTTTCTTTGGAACACACTGGACATGACTTACCCAATTGCTACTTGCTATAGGGTAAATGATTCCAGCATCAAGCCGCTTTAGGATTTCTTTCTTGACCACTTCTTTCATCACAGGGTTCAATCTCTTTTGAGGCTCTACAGAGGTAAAGTCCTTGTCTTCTAAGATTATCTTGTGTTGACAGATGGATGGACTTATACCTTTAAGGTCTGAGATGGTCCAACCTATGGCTTTGGTGTGAGATTGAAGCATTTTAACTAGCTGATTCTCTTGCTCAGCTTCCAAAGAAGCTGAGATGATCACAGGTAGCTTACTGTCCTCCCCTAAGAATGCATACTTAAGGTGGGCAGGCAATTGCTTCAACTCCAAATCTGGTGGTGCTTCTATTGATGGTAAAGGGGTTTTGTGTGTGGGCTCTTCTTCCAAAAGTTCAAATGCTGCAGCAACTCACCACTGTCTAAAGTTCTATCCTTCTCACTGTCACTATCCTCAATTTCTTCCAACTGCTCACTTTTTGTTCCTAGAATCTCTTCTAAGGCTCCCTCATGACACATTAATTCAATGGTGCTTAGCATAGAACAGGTCTCAACTTCATCAGGATGTTTCATGGAATTGAAAACATTGAAAGTAACATCCTGATCATGCACTCTCATGGTTAACTCTCCCTTTTGGACATCAATGATGGTTCTACCAGTGGCAAGGAAAGGTCTTCCTAAGAGTAAAGGTATATCCTTATCTGTTTCAAAGTCAAGGATTATGAAATCAGCTGGGAAGATGAACTTATCTACTTGTACCAAAACATCCTCTATCTTGCCCTTAGGATATGCTATGGTTATGTCAGCCAACTGCAGAGTAAAAGTGGTTGGTCTAGCCTCTCCTATCCCTAGATTTTTGAAAATGGACAAGGGCATCAGGTTTATGCTAGCACCAATGTCACATAGAGCATTTCCTACATGTTTCCCACCTATTGAACAGGGAATTACAAAACTCCCAGGGTCTTTCAGTTTAGGGGGAAGTCTATTGGAAACAAGGGCACTACATCCTTCTGTAAGGGCAACAGTTTCATACTCAGTGAGTTTCTTTTTCTTACTCAAGATATCTTTCAAGAATTTGGCATAACTAGGCATATTTTCAATAGCTTCTACCAATGGGATATTAATGTGCAATTGCTTGAATACATCCAGAAACTTTTTTAACTGAACTTCCTCCTGTTGATTCCTCAACCTCTATGGGTAAGGAATGTAAGGTGGAACAGGAGCAATCACTGCCTTCTTAGGATTTGGTATGGATTGGACAGTAGGGGTTTCTATTGGTTTGTCAGGTGCTACAACAACAGGATCTGATGGTGTTAGATCTGTGGCAGCATCTTTCTTGCTTGCATTTGGGCTTACCTCACTTGGAAAGAGTAATGGAAAGTCAGACTTAGGTGGTATGGTCACAGTTTCTTCAGTCACCACTGGTTCAAGAACAACAGTAGGTGTTGCTACAACAACAGATGGTGTTGCTACAACACTCTTCTCAGTGACAGGTTGTATAACAGTCTTTGGTTCTGCTGGACCATTGCTAACTAAGTCTTTTCCACTCCTTAAAGTAATAGCTTTCACTTGTTCTTTGATCACATTCCTAGGGACTTCAGTATCACTATGTAGTGTTCCATTTGGTCTATGTATCAACTCTATGGCCATTTGTCCTATTTGAGTCTCCAAATTCTTGATGGTAGCATTTTGGTGATTCATGGCTGAAGTGGTATGGTTTATAAAACCTTTCAGCACAGCTTCCAAGGAAGCTGGTTGTTCACCTTGCTGGTTAGGAGGCTTTTGGTAGGCATGTGGACCTTGTTGATGCTGACCTTGTTGATTTGGTTGAAAATTCTGCTTCTGATCTTTCACAGCTGGTGGATTCAAACATGGACTGTGTCAAGAAAAATTTGGATGGTTTTCCAACTGGCATTGTAAGTGTTACCAAACTGAGTAGGTCTGTTGTGGATGTAATTCACAGATTCAACATTTAGGCTGCATTGGTCAAAAGTATGACCTTCACCACAGTACACACATTGAACTGGTAGAAACTCTGAAACAGATGCTGCAGCAACAGTATTGGCAGCTGGAGCATTCATGTTTTGCAACATGGTGTTCATGGCTGTTAACTGAGAAGTTAAAGCAGTAATAGGATCTGTTCCAGGGGTTCCCACAGTTGGTCTGAGTACAATTGCTCTGGAATCCATCCACTGACCACTATTGTTGGCAATTTTTTCTAAAATTTTGTAACCTTCAGTGTAGGTACTAGAGATAAAGGCTCCACCTGCAGTACCATCAAGCATTTGCTTTGCTGACATATCAAGACCATTGTAAAAGATCTCTAGCTGTATGCAGTATGGAATGCCATGATGTGGGCATTTCTTTAATCATGAAATGACATTTCTCCCAGTTTAGAACTAGATCAGTCTCCTCACATCTCTTAAGGCTTTGTTCTAAGTTTTTCAGACAATCCTCATAGGAAGATCCATAGACAGAAAAGTCATCCATTAAAATCTCCATAGAGGTTTCCAACATATCAGAGAAGATGGACATCATGCATCTCTGAAATGTAGCTGGTGCATTGCACAATCCAAAGGGCATCATCCTAAAGGCAAAAGTACCATAAGGGCAAGTGAAAGTTGTTTTCTCTTGGTCCTTAGGTGCTATAGCAATCTGGTTATACCCTGAATAGCCATCTAAAAAGCAATAGTATTCTTTTCCAGCTAGTCTATCCAACATTTGGTCTATGAATGGCAAAGGAAAATGGTCTTTGTGGGTTGCTTTGTTAAGCTTCCTATAGTCCATACAAATCCTCCACCCTGACACATTCTGGTTGGGATTAGCTCATTTTTTTCATTTTCTACCACAGTGACACCCCCTTTCTTTGGAACAATTCCATAAAAAAATTCATCAAAAAAACCTATGAAACTACAAAGTTTACACGGTTTACACGAAAAAAAAGTTTACATTTGAAGCTCCCTCTCTATATATATATACATAAACATATCTAAAAATATATAAGTACTTGTATCTAGATGGATCGTAAATGTACATATATATATATATATATACATGTGTGTACTACACATATTTTATGGGAAAGTCATTCATGATAATATATGAGTTTACTTACTCATGCTTTAGTAGTAACCTTTGTATAAGCATTACATGTTCTTGGGTTGCGATTTGTTATAGGCCATCTCCTTATGCACGAGGATTTGGACCTTTATGGACTATGTGTTCGTTTGACTGTTAGCCGTTTGTGGCTACTAGCGAGTAGGCAATAAGGGGCATCCCGTCCTTGAGGTGTAACTCGTCTAGATTGGATAGGCAATATGGTCCCGTAAGTCCTTGAGGTGTAACTCAACGGAGTAGGCAATAAAGGCAATATTTATATGGTTTGAGGTTATGATGTCTTTATGGCATGGGAACTAAGACCGGGACTTGAGGTGTAATCCAATAACACCAAGGGTGACCCCACTCACGTGTTCTCGTCACCCGGGTGGGAACGGGTCTCCCCCGCTTTTAGAGAAATGTCTTATTTGTATTATGTTCAGGTATGGACTAACTTGGCTATGTGGGAAGTGGTAATGTAATTTCAAGTGGAGCCGGTATCTTTATTTTATGGCGTCACTACTTTATTTCTTTCACATATGGCATCAATGATTTAAATATTATTAGACTTTTGGTCTAACACTTTATGATGTGTGTTGTGGATTACAGGTTCCACCTAGCGGCAAGTCTAGATTGCAGCCTGCTGCCGACCATGCTTAGAAGCATTGGAGGGCCGGGCTTTTGGGTTTTTGCGTGACGAGAGATTTTTGGAAGATATAACGACACCCGTTTTAATCTAGATTAGTCGTGCTAGATTAGTAGGTTGTTGTGTACTATATCTTGATACTCGATGCTTTATTTTTGTCCAAACTATCCCGATACTTTATTTGGGTTTTAGTTGGTATGATTTTAGAAATTTGAATTTATCCATTTTTTGGAAAATTCCCTATATTTATTGTCTAAATTTTTAGGGTGTTACAAGTTGGTATCAGAGCTCTAGTTTAAGTGAACTATGTGCGCTAGTATGATGCCTAGACTTAAGCTGAGACCATTAGGTGATGAAATGTGAGTAAATTGGGTAGAAACACTAAGATGGGACGTTCGGAGTCAACGGAAATTACGTTATTGTGAATTATGAAAGTGGTAACGAGAATTCTTATGTGTAATGTGTTCATAATTTCAATTAGCTACTGCTATTATGAATATATTGTTACGTGAGCATGCTTGATTGTTATGATTATGAGAATCATTGATTGTTTTAGTACGTTTATTCATGTTGATCTCGTAGCCTATATTCTTATCTTGATTCTCGGATGTGACAGACAAAAATGGTAAATCGAAGTAGACCTCAGAATTCGCCAGAAGGTCACGCCGTGACGAAATCCACGACCGATCAACCGGATGTAAATGCGTCAACTTTGCCTCATCCATTTCCACCTTTGTTGGGTGGGCGAGTGGAACAGATACCAAGGAGGAATATTGCCTCCACTAACCCGGTTATGACGGAAGTGACTCCTCAAAATCAAATGATGGACATGATGCAGGCCATGAACGATACAATGGTTAAGCAACAAGAATTGTTCATGAAACTTTTGGAGGACAGAGATGCTCAACCGCGTCGTCATGAAACGATTGAAGAAAATATAGTTGTTGGGGGGTCCGGGGGAACATGTGATGAGAATCAGACTGATGGGTTAGTTACTTTAGAGACGAGTCCGACGGGAAGGGTATGCTCCTATAAAACTTTCTTATGTTGTAAACCACCGGAGTTCGTCGGTTCTGACAATCCGGTTGCCTGCATGAGTTGGATTCGGGAGATTGAACAGGCCTTCCGGGCATGTGATTGTGAAGAAAATCAAAAAGTGAAGTTTGGTTCTCAAATGCTTCGGAGTTCGCCTTTGACCTGGTGGAATGTCTACACTTCCACCCTAGAGACTTCTGTTTTGACCAAGATGACTTGGGCCACTTTTAAGAAAAAGATCTTGGAAGAATATTGCAACGAGCAAGAGATGGATTTGATTGAGGAGGAATTCCGATCAATCAAGAAAGGGAATTTGTCGGTGAAGGAGTACACCCGACTCTTCATGGAAAAACTAAACCTTGTGGGGCATGTGGCCCCAACTGAGAAAGAAAAGATGAAGGCATATTTGAAGGGGTTGTCAGCTGATATGATGGCAATGGTCCTGAACTCCAAAACGACTAATCTTTGAGAGACTATTGAAGAGGCTAAAGTTATGGAAATGGTCTATGCTAGAGACAAATAAGAGAAAGCTAAGGTTGGGGAGAAGAGGAAGTGGGAGAGCCCACAGAATTCGTTCAAAAAGCCGAGGTTCCAATCAAATGGTGGAGGAGGGGACAACCGCCGTGAGGCGAGGTGGTGCCCTAAATGTAAGAGCAAGCACTTCGGGTCTTGCAATCCTGGTCAAGTTACTTGTTTCAAGTGCGGGAAGACGGGGCACACTAGTCCGGAGTGCCATATGAAGGGAACGGTTTGCCTTGACTGCAAGGAAATTGGACACGTGAAGCGGGAATATCCCAAGCTGAAAAAAGACGCTAGAGGGACCGGTTCGGGAAGTCAACCAAAGCGGGAGGCCATCCCCAAGTCTCAAGGGAGGGCTTTCCAGATGACGAAGAGGAAGCAAAGGAAACCGCCGACGTGGTGTCGGGTACGTTTTTACTCAACTCTTTACCCGCTAGAGTATTGTTTGATTCAGGTGCAAATTGTTCTTTTGTGTCAGATGTGTTTTGCAAGTTTATGTATGTGCCTATTAGTACTTTGCACGATGCCTTAGTCATTGAAGTAGCAAATGGGGAAAAGGTAGCCTTGCGGGAAATCTTGGAAAAATGTCGTCTAGAGATTAGTGGAGAAATCTTTGAAGTAGACCTATTTCCCATGCCTATTGGGAGCTTTGACGTGGTGATCGGGATGGATTGGTTGGCTAAACACAAAGAGGAGATTTTGTGCTCAAAGAAACTTTTAAGGATACCTCTCCTAAGTGGAGATTTCGTGCTAGTGTATGGAGAAAAGCGTAAGGGCGAGGTGGCTATCATTTCTTCCATCAAGGCAAGGAAATGCCTAATAAAGAAGTACCCGTCGTTTTTAGCTTATGTGGTGGACACCAAGCTAGAGAAAAAGAAAATAGAAGATGTGAAAGTCGTCAAAGAGTATCCAGACGTTTTCCCCGACGACTTGCCGGGTTTGCCACCCGACCGTCAAGTGGAGTTAAAGATTGATTTGGTTCCGGGAGCGGCACCGATAGCCCGCGCACCTTACTGTCTCGCTCTGACAGAAGTGCAAGAAATGATGACATAACTACAAGAACTTCTAGAGAAGGGTTTTGTGAGACCGAGCTCATCGCCTTGGGGAGCCCCTGTGCTTTTCGTCAAGAAGGATGTGTATCGACTACCGGGAATTGAACAAGGTAACCGTGAAGAATAAGTATCCACTTCGTCGAATAGACGATCTCTTTGATAAACTTCAAGGAGCCGGATGCTTCTCCAAGATTGATCTCCGATCTGGTTACCACCAAGTGAAAGTTAAGGAAGAGGACGTCTCAAAGACGGCATTTAGGACTCGGTATGGGCACTACCAGTTCCTAGTTATGCCATTCGGTTTAACGAATGTGCCGACAATTTTTATGGATTTGATGAATCGGGTGTGCCGACCGTTCTTGGATAAGTCAGTAATCGGGTCCATCGATGATATCCTAGTGTACTCCAAATATGAGGTAGAGCATGAGCAACACCTTCGGGAAGTTTTGAAAGTGTTAAAAAGGAGAAGTTGTACGCTAAATTCTCTAAGTGTGAGTTCTGGTTGCGGGAAGTACAATTCCTCGGGCACGTGGTGACCAGATAAGGTGTGAAAGTGGATCCCGCGAAAGTGGAGGCGATAATGAATTGGGAACCTCCAAAGAGTCCTACGAAGATTCGAAGCTTTTTGGGCTTAGCCGGGTACTACCGAAGATTCATCCAAGACTTCTCCAAAATTGTTTCGTCACTAACGGCATTGACTCGAAAGAATGTGAAATTCGTGTGGACTAGCGCACAAGAGGAAGCATTTCGGACCTTGCAACGAAAACTTTGTGAAGCTCCAATCTTGTCCTTACCTGAAGGAACTGAAGACTTCGTCGTGTATAGTGATGCATCCAAGATGGGATTGGGTTGTGTTTTAATGCAAAGAGGAAAGGTAATAGCGTATGCGTCGAGGCAGTTGAAAGAGCACGAAAAGAATTACCCAACTCACGATCTCGAGTTGGCGCCGGTCGTGTTTGCCTTGAAGTTATGGTGACACTACTTGTACGGCACGAAATGCACGCTTTACACCAATCATAAAAGTTTGAAGTATGTCTTTGACCAGAAGGAGTTGAATATGCGTCAACGAAGGTGGTTGGAGTTGCTGAAGGACTACGACTGCGAACCTTTATACCATCCGGGTAAGGCGAATATGGTAGCGGCCGCTTTGAGTCGGAAGGATTATAGTGGGAAGGTGCAAACTTCGTTGGCAAGAATTGAAGTTATCTCGAGCCTAATTGACATGATCAAGACCGCTCAAACCGAAGCTCTACTTGAGGCGAATCTCAAGGATGAATCGATGGTGAAGCATCATCTTATATTGACGGAAGATAGTAGAGGACTGAAACTTTTCCAAGGACGGATTTGGGTGCCTAAAATCGGAGGGTGTCGGGAGTTACTCATGGAAGAAGCCCACAAGTCAAGGTACTTTATACATCCCAGAAGTACCAAGATGTATAGAGATCTGAAGTTAAACTATAGGTGGCCGGTCATGAAGCTTGACGTGGCCGGTGTTGTGGAGAAGTGCATCACGTGTTCGTTAGTGAAAGCCGAGCATCAACGACCCTACAGAAGTTTACAATCACTTGAGATACCGGAGTGGAAGTGGGATCACATTACAATGGACTTTGTGACGAAACTACCAAGGACTTTGAAAGGTCACGACACCATTTGGGTGATTGTGGAGCGAATGACCAAAAGCGCACACTTCTTGTCTATGAGGGAGACGTTGCCTTTGGATAAATTGGCGAGGTTGTATATCAATGAGGTGGTTTCAAGACACGGGGTGCCATTGTCTATTGTATCCGACCGGGATAGTCGTTTTACTTCTCATTTTTGGAACACCTTTCAAAAAGAATTAGGAACGAAGGTAAAGTTGAGCACGACCTATCATCCTCAGACGGATGGACAAAGCGAGCGGACTATCCAAACCTTGGAAGACATGTTGAGGTCGTGTGTTATCGACTTTGGGGGAAATTGGGACTCTCACCTCCCATTGGTGGAATTCGCCTACAACAACAGTTACCATTCGAGTCTCGGCGTGGCACCGTTTGAGGTACTGTACGGACGAAAGTGTAGGACACCCGTTTGTTGGCCAGAAGCGGGTGAAAAGCAGTTCGACGGGCCGAATTTTTTTCAAGAAATGGCCGATAAGGTAAAAGGCAACCGGGAGCGGTTGAAATCCGCTCAAGATCGTCAAACGAGTTACGCCGATAAGAAGAGATGACCGATCGAATTTTAAGTGGGTGATCGAGTAATGCTGAAAGTCTCACATTGGAAGGGAATCATTTGGTTTGGAAAGCGAGGGAAGCTTAGTCTCCGTTTCCTTGGACCTTTTCCGATCATTGAACGAATGGGATTGCAAGCCTACAAGCTAGAGTTACCGCCTGAGATGAGTGGAATTCACCCTACATTTCATGTTTTCTATTTACGTAAGTGTTTAGCGGAAGAAAAGGACGTTATTCCTCTTTTAGAAATCTGCGTGGACAACAACTGTTGTGTAGAAGAGTTGGAAGCTATCTTGGAAAGAGAGACAAAGACACTTCGCCATAAGGAGGTGATTATGGTGAAGGTTCAACGGAAGCATCATCGGGGCGCCAATGTAACGTGGGAATCCGAGGAGGATATGAAGAGGTGTTACCTACAACTTTTTGTTTAGTGCGAGATTTCGAGGACAGAATCTTTTCCAAGGAGGGGAAGATTGTAACACCCTGATTTTTTTCCCAAGTAAGTAACCGACCCCATTCATATATTCTATTTTTCGTCATTTATAGGTTTCGTATGGATGGTTATATGTTTATGAGATTTGGTATTCCATGCGGGTTTGGTCGTTTTCTTGCAAACCTTTCATTCGGGATCAACTTCGGTTAGCGGGGAATCGATTTTTAGACATTCAAGGTCATCAAACAGCAGCCTGGTATTGCCTAGCGACTATGCCCGACGACATTGCCCATGGCATAGTCGCCAACAACATTGTCGCGCCTGGGGAGAAAGTGCAGCGAATCGAACAGAATGTGGGCCTCGGTGTGCGACTATGCCCGCGACCTTGCCATGGGCATAGTCGTGGTGTCAAGGTCGCGACCAGGCCGAAGGGTGCAACAGCTTAAATGCGTTTTTGGGGTTTTGGGGAGCTGATATTCCCTTCTTTCTGCAGCAAGCCGACATCTCTCTCTCCTTTTGCGATTTTCCTTCTTCTTCCAACTCTCTCACCTCATTTTAATGTTAGAGTTTCTCCATTAATGTTGTTGGGGTTAGTTGGTGATCTTGTACTAAACTATTGGTGACTACCTTCTCTTTCCAAGATCCTAGGAGACAAAGATACTTGGAATTTAGGGTTTCTTTATCTAGAAGTTCTCCATTTCCAACTCTTCAAGTTCCTTCTTCAAGATCCAAGTAATTTCCATTTCTAGGGTTTCTTCAAGTTTGGGGTTTTCTCTCTACAAAACCCTACTTGGAGAGTTCTTCTCATGTACATGCTTTATTTAACTCCTTAATGCTAACGAAACATGATGATTACTTGTATGTGGAAATTTTAACTAAAAGGCTGGTCTACCTTTTGATAATGCTCAAAGACGTATGGATAAAAAAAAGGTTGGACCTATGAGAGTGACAAAAGCTTCTTCTTTTTTCACAGCTTCTTCAACTTGAACGTTCTCTTTTTAAGTCATAAATGGATACATGGATGTGGACATGTAAATATGTGTATTTGTACCCTATTGGACCATAAATGCATATATATGTATATATACATAAACATATCTAAAAATATATAAGTACTTGTATCTAGATGGATCGTAAATGTACATATATATATATATACATATGTGTACTACATATATTTTATGGAAAAGTCATTCATGATAATATATGAGTTTACTTACTCATGCTTTAGTAGTAACCTTTTGGTCGGGATGAAATGCAACCCCAAAAAGGCTACAACAACTAGCAAACCATGCAAGTATACATGTTCTACTAGTGTCGTCCAAAACAAGTAATAATGGTAAGTAATACCAGATATCGTACCTCAGGGACTTTTAAAGCAAGAAGAGTAACAACAAGTTGATTTTAAAGCTGGATTTTGGTAACAAGATTTTTAGTAACAGAAAGCAGAGTACTGAAAGATAATAACAAGAAATTAAAGATAGTATGGGTTTTATGGCTTGCAGAAGTAGATGAAACAGAGTTAGAAGAGGTATGTGTTTCGGTTTGCTTACCAGCGTCTGCACCCTCTGTTTTCTGCTTCTTCAATGGTGGAATACTTGGAGAAGGAGATGGAGATTTCTCCCTGCTCTGTGGCTCATCAGAAGGCTTCTTGCTTGCTTCCATTGGGATGCTCTGTTTTCTCGCACTTCGTCTTCTCTCTCGATCACTCATCGGCCTCAAGGCTTTCTGGGCTTGTACTTTCAACTTCCCCATAATATCGATTTTAAGACCCTTCTGCAAAACACTGTTAAAGATGCAACTTGCAAACAAAACAGAATATTTAAAAGGGTTTAAGGGGAGATCGTGGGGGATTGGTTGGAATGAAACCGAATGGGTGGTGAATAGTGCAGTGTAGTTCAAAACAAACTAAAAGTACTAGTTATTTAAACCAGATACTCAAGAGTTTTATTGGAACTCAAAACTGTGGATAGCTTTCTACTATTTGCACAGCTTACAGAGCATCTTTGCAGGAAAAAGTACACTTTTTCGGCTGAAAAGACTGTTGGGGTTTTAGGGTCAGAATGCTATAGCAACATGAATGTTGCTGCAACACTGAACCTTTTCGAGCAATTTTTCAAACCTTGAAAACTTCATGTTTTGAAACCGAAACAAAAACTAAACTAAACCACTGTATTTACATATTTACAAAATGGCTAGGCTTTTTCAAGCTATCGAGATCACTTCTAGGATTGAGAGAGTTGTACCATAGATGTAGTACCAATGGAGTCAGTTGCTGCAGCTTCATGATAGGACTTTACTCTTTGACCATTCACTTTGAAAATGGATCCATTGTTGGGGTCAATGAGTTCAACCACTCCATAAGGATGGACTTTATGAACATCAAATGGCCCTGTCCACTTGGATCTTAGTTTTCCTGGAAAAAACTTCAATCTAGAGTTAAAGAGTAAAACTTTTTGGCCAACTACAATTTCTCTTTGTGAGATCCTCTTATCATTCCATTTTTTGGTTTTGTCTTTGTAAATTTTAGCATTTTCATAAGAGTGATCTCTCAATTCTTCAAGTTCATTAATTTGTAGCTTCATTCTTTCACCTGCAGCATTAAGACACAAATTTAACTCCTTCAAAGCCTAAAAGGCTTTGTGTTCTAGTTCAAGTGGTAGATGGAATGCTTTCCCAAAAACTAACTTATATGGGGACATTCCAATGGGTGTCTTATAGGCAGTCCTATAAGCCCATAAAGCATCAACAAGCTTGAAGGAACAATCCTTCCTTGTTGGCTTTACCACTTTCTCTAAAATGCTCTTAATCTCCCTGTTCGAAAGTTATGCTAAACCATTAGTTTGAGGATGATAAGCTGTTGCTACCCAATGGTTTATGTTATACTTTTCCAGAACTCCTTTCATCATGTTATTCACAAAGTGGGTACCCTCATCACTGATCATGGCTCTAGGGGTACCAAACCTTGTGAATATGTGTTTATGCAAAAACTTAACTACAGTCTTGGCATCATTGGAGTGACATGATGTGGCTTCTACATATTTGGATACATAATCCACAGCCACCAATATGTATTGATTGTTTCCAGACATGGGAAATGGACCCATGAAGTCAATTCCCCATACATCAAAGATTTCTACTTCTAGAATGCCATTGAGGGGCATTTCATGTCTTTGGGAGATGGATCCAACCCTTTGACACTCATTGCACCTCTTCACAAAATTATCAGCATCTTGGAAGAGTGTTGTCCAGAAAAACCCAGATTGAAGGACATTGGCTGCAGTTCTTTGGCCACCAAAGTGGCCACCATATGTAGCAGCATGACAATGCTGCAGCACTGCAGGCACTTCCTGATGAGGTATGCACCTCCTTAGGATCTGGTCGGCCCCTACTTTAAACAGAAAGGGGTCATCCCAAAGATGGTTCTTAGAATCATGGATTAGCTTATTCTTTTGGCTTTTGTTTAAATCTGGTGGAATGATCCCAACAGCCAAGAAATTTGCAATGTCTGCAAACCAAAGGGTTGTATGATGCTGCATCATCAAGAGCTGCTCATCCGGGAACTTTTCATTAATTTCACCAGTGCTTGATTCTCCTTTTTCTAACTTGGACAAGTGATCAGCAACTTGATTGTTCACCCCTTTTCTATCTACTATTTCAATCTCAAACTCTTAAAGCAAAAGAACCCACCTTATTAACCTTGGCTTGGCATCTTTTTTGGAAATCAAATACTTGATGGGTGCATGGTCAGTGTGAACAATGACCTTAGTACCCATTAAGTATGATCTAAACTTTTCAAATGCAAAAACCACAGCCAAAAGTTCTTTTCAGTGGTTGTGTAGTTTATTTGGGCTTCATTTAGAGTCTTACTGGAATAGTAGATTGGGTGGAAAATTTTGTCATTAACTTGGCCTAAAACAGCACCAACTGCCCAATCACTTGCATCACACATTAGTTCAAATGGTTTTGTCCAATCAGGAGTAACAACAATAGGGGCAGAAATCAGTGCTTTCTTCAAAGTGTTGAAAGCAGATTTACACTCCTTGTTGAAACCAAATGGTTGGTCATGCTGAAGTAATAAACAGAGGGGTTTGGAAATTTTTGAAAAGTCTTTTATAAACCTCCTATAAAATCAAACATGTCCAAGAAAACTTCTTATACCTTTAACATTTGTGGGCTCAGGTAGACTCTCAATGACTTCTAGTTCGCCTTGTCTACCTCTATTTCCCTTTTTGAAATTACATGACCCAAAACAATGCCTTCTTTAATCATGAAATGACATTTCTCCCAGTTTAGAACTAGATCAGTCTCCTAACATCTCTTAAGGCTTTGTTCTAAGTTTTTCAGACAATCCTCATAGGAAGATCCATAGACAGAAAAGTCATCCATGAAAATCTCCATAGAGGTTTCCAACATATCAGAGAAGATGGACATCATGCATCTCTGAAATGTAGCTGGTGCATTGCACAATCCAAAGGGCATCATCCTAAAGGCAAAAGTACCATAAGGGCAAGTGAAAGTTGTTTTCTCTTGGTCCTTAGGTGCTATAGCAATCTGGTTATACCCTGAATAGCCATCTAAAAAGCAATAGTATTCTTTTCCAGCTAGTCTATCCAACATTTGGTCT
Source organism: Saussurea involucrata (assembly GCA_033807775.1). Lineage (NCBI taxonomy): Eukaryota > Viridiplantae > Streptophyta > Magnoliopsida > Asterales > Asteraceae > Saussurea > Saussurea involucrata. Next base: position 125,971,609 of record CM066324.1, on the reverse strand, counting down.
ATGAATGGCAAAGGAAAATGGTCTTTGTGGGTTGCTTTGTTAAGCTTCCTATAGTCCATACAAATCCTCCACCCTGACACATTCTGGTTGGGATTAGCTCATTTTTTTCATTTTCTACCACAGTGACACCCCCTTTCTTTGGAACACACTGGACAGGACTTACCCAATTGCTACTTGCTATAGGGTAAATGATTCCAGCATCAAGCCGCTTTAGGATTTCTTTCTTGACCACTTCTTTCATCACAGGGTTCAATCTCTTTTGAGGCTCTACAGAGGTAAAGTCCTTGTCTTCTAAGATTATCTTGTGTTGACAGATGGATGGACTTATACCTTTAAGGTCTGAGATGGTCCAACCTATGGCTTTGGTGTGAGATTGAAGCATTTTAACTAGCTGATTCTCTTGCTCAGCTTCCAAAGAAGCTGAGATGATCACAGGTAGCTTACTGTCCTCCCCTAAGAATGCATACTTAAGGTGGGCAGGCAATTGCTTCAACTCCAAATCTGGTGGTGCTTCTATTGATGGTAAAGGGGTTTTGTGTGTGGGCTCTTCTTCCAAAAGTTCAAATGCTGCATCATGCTGCAGCAACTCACCACTGTCTAAAGTTCTATCCTTCTCACTGTCACTATCCTCAAGTTCTTCCAACTGCTCACTTTTTGTTCCTAGAATCTCTTCTAAGGCTCCCTCATGACACATTAATTCAATGGTGCTTAGCATAGAACAGGTCTCAACTTCATCATGATGTTTCATGGAATTGAAAACATTGAAAGTAACATCCTGATCATGCACTCTCATGGTTAACTCTCCCTTTTGGACATCAATGATGGTTCTACCAGTGGCAAGGAAAGGTCTTCCTAAGAGTAAAGGTATATCCTTATCTGTTTCAAAGTCAAGGATTATGAAATCAGCTGGGAAGATGAACTTATCTACTTGTACCAAAACATCCTCTATCTTGCCCTTAGGATATGCTATGGTTCTGTCAGCCAACTGCAGAGTAAAAGTGGTTGGTCTAGCCTCTCCTATCCCTAGATTTTTGAAAATGGACAAGGGCATCAGGTTTATGCTAGCACCAATGTCACATAGAGCATTTCCTACATGTTTCCCACCTATTGAACAGGGAATTACAAAACTCCCAGGGTCTTTCAGTTTAGGGGGAAGTCTATTGGAAACAAGGGCACTACATCCTTCTGTAAGGGCAACAGTTTCATACTCAGTGAGTTTCTTTTTCTTACTCAAGATATCTTTCAAGAATTTGGCATAACTAGGCATATTTTCAATAGCTTCTACCAATGGGATATTAATGTGCAATTGCTTGAATACATCCAGAAACTTTTTAAACTGAACTTCCTCCTGTTGATTCCTCAACCTCTATGGGTAAGGAATGTAAGGTGGAACAGGAACAATCACTGCCTTCTTAGGATTTGGTATGGATTGGACAGTAGGGGTTTCTATTGGTTTGTCAGGTGCTACAACAACAGGATCTGATGGTGTTAGATCTGTGGCAGCATCTTTCTTGCTTGCATTTAGGCTTACCTCACTTGGAAAGAGTAATGGAAAGTCAGACTTAGGTGGTATGGTCACAGTTTCTTCAGTCACCACTGGTTCAAGAACAACAGTGGGTGTTGCTACAGCAACAGATGGTGTTGCTACAACACTCTTCTCAGTGACATGTTGTATAACAGTCTTTGGTTCTGCTGGACCATTGCTAACTAAGTCTTTTCCACTCCTTAAAGTAATAGCTTTCACTTGTTCTTTGATCACATTCCTAGGGACTTCAGTATCACTAGGTAGTGTTCCATTTGGTCTATGTATCAACTCTATGGCCATTTGTCCTATTTGAGTCTCCAAATTCTTGATGGTAGCATTTTGGTGATTCATGGCTGAAGTGGTATGGTTTATAAAACCTTTCAGCACAGCTTCCAAGGAAGCTGGTTGTTCACCTTGCTGGTTAGGAGGCTTTTGGTAGGCATATGGACCTTGTTGATACTGACCTTGTTGATTTGGTTGAAAATTCTGCTTTTGATCTTTCACAGCTGGTGGATTCAAACATGGACTGTGTCAAGAAAAATTTGGATGGTTTTCCAACTGGCATTGTAAGTGTTACCAAACTGAGTAGGTCTATTGTGGATGTAATTCACAGATTCAACATTTAGGCTGCATTGGTCAAAAGTATGACCTTCACCACAGTACACACATTGAACTGGTAGAAACTCTGAGACAGATGCTGCAGCAACGGTATTGGCAGCTGGAGCATTCATGTTTTGCATCATGGTGTTCATGGCTGTTAACTGAGCAGTTAAAGCAGTAATAGGATCTGTTCCAGGGGTTCCCACAGTTGGTCTGAGTACAATTGCTCTGGAATCCATCCACTGACCACTATTGTTGGCAATTTTTTCTAAAATTTTGTAACCTTCAGTGTAGGTACTAGAGATAAAGGCTCCACCTGCAGTATCATCAAGCATTTGCTTTGCTGACATATCAAGACCATTGTAAAAGATCTCTAGTTGTATGCAGTATGGAATGCCATGATGTGGGCATTTCCTTAGTAACTCTTTGTACCTCTCCCAAGCATCAGGAACTGCCTCTCCATTTAATTGTTTAAATTGAAATTTTTTATTTCTAAATTGGGCATTCCTGGTTGGGGGAAAGTATTTTATTAAAAACTTTTCAGCCATTTCATTCCAAGTTGTGATTGAATCAGGATCTAAAGAATTGTACCAAGCTTTGGCTCTATCCCTTAAAGACCATGGAAATAACTTCAGCCTTAAGGATTCAACAGATACTCCACCAAGGTGAAAAGAGTCAGTGAGCTCCATAAAATTCTTCAGGTGTAAATGTGGATCCTCAGCGAGGAGTCCAGCAAATTGACCATTTGTTTGTAACATGTGAAACATAATAGGCTTAAGCTCAGACTGGTCACCCTCAATATTGGGCCAATGTATTCCTGTGTGCAGCTGGGCAAGCATAGGAATAGCATAGTCCATGATACCACCATTTCTTGAGTTAGCAAGCCTAATGACTTCCTCCTCAGGGTTGGGTTCTGGTGCTGCCATTTCAGCAGGAGCAGGAGGATTCTGAAGCAAAGCTCTTTGTATCCTTCTTCTCCTTCTGAAAGTTCTCTCAATATCAAGATCAAGATCAAACACAGCCCCGTAAGGTAGTCTTGGCATAAACCACAAAAACACAGATTGTAAAAATCAACTTTTCAAAACAACTTAAAGTAACTTTCTTTGGCAAAAGTCCCCGGCAACGGCGCCAAAAACTTGGTGCAGATTAAATGCAACCCCAAAAAGGCTACAACAACTAGCAAACCATGCAAGTATACATGTTCTACTAGTGTCGTCCAAAACAAGTAATAATGTTAAGTAATACCAGATATCGTACCTCAGGGACTTTCAAAGCAAGAAGAGTAACAACAAGTTGATTCTCAAAGCAGGATTTTGGTAACAAGATTTTTAGTAACTGAAAGCAAAGTACCGAAAGATAATAACAAGAAATTAAAGATAGTATGGGTGCAAGTTCAGGTTGGATTTGGGCTAACAAAGTGCTCAGGGCATTGCTATAGCAAGCACAAGAGTGCTGTAGCAAAGACTCCTGCAATACTACTGAATTGAATGGCATTCCAAGGGAAGTTCAGATTAGACTTTTTACGTAGGGTGGGCACTTGGCAACAAGAACCTACTAGTCAGATCTTACCTTTCTTTCCATATAGTTTCTCAACCCAAAGGATTGAAGAAACTCTTTATAGTCTCTATAACACAACCAACATAAACACTTGCGTTGTCTCCATTTTGAGTCCAACTCATCCAAATAGAATAACACTCGTCACTTTGTCAAAGACTACTGGATGAAGCATTCATACTGTTTATGAATAGTAAAGCAGAAAATCAATGCAAACAAATGCCCAAAGATACTTGGCTTAATCTGCCAACCTTCACTTACACCCACACTATGGTGTTTAGCCTACCATACTGGAATGTAAATGCGTAAAAGTAAATGACATGTATGTAAATGACGCAATGTAAGTGCAGAAAGTAAAGAAATCTGTAAAGGTTGCTATAGCAACAGACAGAATCGGAATGACTTGTAATTAAAAGATTGCAATTGAAATTTAAAGTACTTGGTAACAAAGCTTAGGACAAGCTTTGTTCCAGTAGAAGCTGAGTTCAAATGAAAGACAAGCTAAACTGTTTATACCAGAAAGCAAGGAATCAAAAGATGCTTAACAAGTACAAAAGTGGTTATACCCATTGGGTAATAACCAAACATCTAGGTACAATAAAGTAAAAGTATAGTCTCTATAACACAACAAACATAAACACTTGCGTTGTCTCCATTTTGAGTCCAACTCATCCAAATAGAATAACACTCGTCACTTTGTCAAAGACTACTGGATGAAGCATTCATATTGTTTATGAATAGTAAAGCAGAAAATCAATGCAAACAAATGTCCAAAGACACTTGGCTTAATCTGCCAACCTTCACTTACACCCACACTATGGTGTTTAGCCTACCATACTGGAATGTAAATGCGTAAAAGTAAATGACATGTATGTAAATGACGTAATGTAAGTGCAGAAAGTAAAGAAAGCTGTAAAGGTTGCTATAGCAACAGACAGAATCGGAATGACTTGTAATTAAAAGATTGCAATTGAAATTTTAAGTACTTGGTAACCAAGCTTAGGACAAGCTTTGTTCCAGTAGAAGTTGAGTTCAAATGAAAGACAAGCTAAACTATTTATACTAGAAAGCAAGGAATCAAAAGATGCTTAACAAGTACAAAAGTGGTTATACCCATTGGGTAATAACCAAGCATCTAAGTACAATAAAGTAAAAGTAACAAAAGGCTATCATAGGAAGCATCTCCAGGAGCATCTTTAGGGGCATCATCAGAGGTATCTTCAGGGTTGACTTCTGCCCAAGAGTGTACCAAAAGATGCCTGAGATCTTTCTTCAACAAAATAAAATCGTCCAACTTGATTGAGCCATGACTGCCAATATCACTGTTGTAGCATCCCCTGCAGTAGCAACATAGAAATCAGCAAAAGTTCACCAAAAAGATAGGATTATTCCATAAACTACATCCTAGCTCTATTCTAAAGAAAATGTGTAAAATAAGACTGAAAGACTCAATATTTAGTTGGGAAAGATGTAAAATAAGGTAAACTAAAGTCCTAAATGGATATAAAAGTGTATATAAATACACACTTATCACCTTTGTCTAAGCATTACATGTTCTTGGGTTGCGATTTGTTATAGGTCATCTCCTTGTACACGAGGATTTGGACCTTTATGGACTATGTGTTTGTTTGATTGTTAGCCGTTTGTGGCTACTAGCGAGTAGGCAATTAGGGACATCCCGTCTTTGAGGTGTAACTCGTCTAGATTGGATAGACAATATGGTCCCGTAAGTCCTTGAGGTGTAACTCGACGGAGTAGGCAATAAAGGCAATATTTATATGGTTTGAGGTTGTGATGTCTTTATGCCATGGGAACTAAGACCGGGACTTGAGGTGTAATCCAATAACACCAAGGGTGATCCTACTCACGTGTTCTCGTCACTCGGGTGGGAACGGGTCTCCCCCACTTTTAGAGAAATGTATCTTTTGTATTATGTTAAGGTGTGGACTAACTTGGCTATGTGGGAAGTGGTAATGTAATTTCAAGTGGAGCCGGTATCTTTATTTTATGGCGTTACTACTTTATTTCTTTCACATATGACATCAATGATTTAAATAATATTAGACTTTTGGTCTAACACTTTATGATGTGTGTTGTGGATTACAGGTTCCACCTAGCGGCAAGTCTAGATTGCGGCGTGCTGCCGACCATGCTTAGAAGCATTGGAGGGTCGGGCTTTTGGGTTTTTGCGCGACGAGAGATTTTTGGAAGATATAACTGTTTGGGTAAAATTTCACCAGTCTCGACCACGACCAAGGTAAGGAAAACATTTATTACACTTTTTCATAGCAAGGTAAATTCATAGTACTTTATCCCCTGATCAAAGATAAAATCGAAAGTTTTTCACCTCACGACACTCGACCATGACGTCGTCTAGATCATACGACCGTCGCATGAAACCTTGCGACCTCGATCGACTAACGTATGACATTTCTGTTACTTTCTCGATGTTTAATGCAGGAGTCAATGACCTTAATGACCAACGACTATAACCGACGAAGGCCATTAAAACAACAATAAAGACGATGTCCGTTACGTCTGTTACACGAGGCATTTAAGAATTCAATCAATGCACCCAAAGACTATAAAGGCAAAGGTTCAATCAACATTTCGGGGCATCTGGCATCACACATTATCCTAGCACAACTGAACTCTGAAGAACTCTTGAAGCAAAGAACTCTCTCTCTCAAAGAGTCGCTCTCGACGCACGAACATACACGCACGACACTTAGTTTCTACGCACGACTCACTTGTTTTACACACACGACACACTTATTACTTTACTTTTAAAGTATTTCTTTTCATTTGTATTGTAATCACTGTACGATCGACACCCAAAACATAAGGATATCGCCCCTGTTTGGCGACCATAGTGCAGCGACGACTTCCACAGTCGTCCGCGGGTTTTTTTGTAACACCTCGAAATTTCGTTATATTATGTTTTAATATAAATGAAGTTATTTTGTATTTGAGTTGTAAGTGTGTGCTATCTTTGCAAGTTTATAACTCATGGTGGGGTTAAAAGCATGAGAAACCAAAGTTGGAGCTAATATTGATAATATGAAAATAACAAGGTGTGTTTGGTAATTAATTGAAAGTGGGTATGGATAAATAGGTTGAAATTGAGAAATATCTCAATTGTTTGGTCTGAGTCGGTTTGGGGATACAGAGAGAAAGAATAGAGAGAAAGAGGAGAAAAGAGGAAATCAAGCTTTGTCTTCATTTTGGTAAGAAATTCACCATGGGTTTTAGACAAAAATTGTTATAAGATGTATGGTTATGAACGAATCTGTTTGTTGAATAGGTTTCCAGAATCATTGATATCAGTTTGGACTTTGGAAGATTGATTGTGCAGAGAAGTGGGTTTTATCTCCTTAAGGTGAGTTCATTCACTTTTGATTAAAACCATGTTGTCTGTCAAATTAAATGTTATGATACTTGTATAAATCGTTTTGGGAATGAATGAATGTGTTTAGAATAAGCTGAATGGAACAAACATGATTTTGGATCGAATTATTAAGCTGCGGGTCGAAGTTTCTGGATAAAATGATAGTATCCGGAAACCTCTGAATGAAGGTTTCCGGACAAGGCAAAGTTATCCGGTAAGTTGTTATTTGTATAGTTACCGGACAGTATCTAGATTGTTTAGTTTCCGGATGTCATCTGGATTAAATAGGTTTCCGGTAAGAATTATATCCGGAAAGCTTGTGTATCCGGAAAGATTAGTGTATCGGGTAAGTGTGGGTATCCGGAAAGTTATATTATCCGGATAGTTTGGAGTATCCGGAAACTCTTGTTGTCTGGTCATTTTTAAGTACCCGGTAACTTGGAGTTTTGATAACTCTTGGACAGGGTATGATTGAGAAATTGAAATACAATCTTAGTAGCTTGAACATACTTACGGTTGGATGTTAGTGTGTTAGGCTAAAAGGTTGGGATTAGGTAAATACTATAATTGTGTATAGTATGTGTAATGGATCCATATGCACTGTTATGTATTGTAACGAGGAATAGGCATAAAGCAATTTGTAATTCCCGTTGACCTGAAATGAGGAATATGCATAAAGTAAATTGTAATTCCCGTTTCGTAAAGGTGTTATGAAATGAGAAATAGGCATAAAGGAAATTGTAATTTCTATTTCATAGTATAGAAATCGAGGAATAGGCATAAAGTAAATTGTAATTCCTGATTTCTAGGGGAAGACCAGAGGTAGGCAAAAAGTAACTTGTAATCTCTACTTCCAGGCCAAGAAACAGGCATAAAGCAACTTGTAATTTCTTGGATAAGAGAAATAATCTAGAATCTATAAGGATTCGTAGTAGGCTCTTGATTGTGATAATATGACTTACTGAATGTTAGTCATATTCATGGGATCGGGTATGATCCTGTCATTGAGGAGATCACGTGTGTAACACCCCAAAATCCGGGCCAATTTAAACCTCAAGTTACAACAGGTTATGACAATAAAATTACAACTTATATAGATAGCAAAGGAATTAACCATCAAGAGTGTAATTACAATACAGGATACTTCGAATAACCTATCAATCTAATCATGTCACTATAATCAGATTAATTGAGTTATCTAAGCTATCCTCCAAAAATCTCCTCTTTGTTAATTGCCACTTCTACTATTCCAAAAACACTCGTCCCACAACCCTTTATTTGCCTGAGCCTGCACCTGGTAAGAAAACATCATATGAAACGGTTAGGCCAACGCCTAGTGAGAACATTCGTTTCAATAATAACATTTGCAAAAATCAATGTAAACAAGTTATAACAAACCTGGTTACTCCTTTTCTTACCGTACATATAACTCTATTCCATTACACAATTTTATCCATTCCCATGACTATGATTGACAACAAATCCATCAGCATATCATACCCCAGAGCCACACTACGAATCTTCAAAGATTCTAGATCAATGCTCTCCACCAATAAATCGCGATTACACACGCCCATTTATCAGTAAGGAAGCAGAGATTACAAGTACTTATGTCAACCTCGCTCTCTTCCTTAGAAATCAGGAATAACGATTAATACCACACGCCTATTCCATAATTTCCCACACACACTAGAATAACGATTAAACGAGTTATACCACACGCCTATTCCATGTGATTACCAAACTTTGGTGCCTATGGATCCATTACACTTATTTCTACTCGTGCAAGTAAATGCTTAATACAGATTTCTCCTATCATTCAGTATGAGCAAATCGCCTTTATACCATGTAGATTCCTCATATCATTCAGTATGAGCAAATCACATTTAACACATTCCTGCCTAGTATCCCACTAGCGCAGTCTATAAACCTAACATACTACTATTCAAGTACATATGTTCAAGTAACATAAAAAATATGTCAATTCTTAAATCGCACCTTTCCAGATTAACGAAACTATACTTTCCAATTTCTAGAATAGTACAGATAATACAAAGTCTCTGGATACCTTAACTATTATATTCTTAAGTTCATATCCAAGATCTATTACAAAATCTGTAAACTGACTCTTTTTATCCAACTCCCGGTATTCCCAACTCCCGGTATCCCTAACTCCCGGTATTCAACACATGTACCGGAACTTCACCGGAACTCATAAGTACCGGGATTCGCCTCTACCGGGACTTGCCACTACCGGGACTGCACCGGGACTCATAAGTACCGGGCTTTCGTTCATGTACCGGGACTACGTACAGTCTATTTCAATCAAGTCCACAAATCGGCTTAACTTGTAAAATCAGTTCAATCTATGCATTCCATTCAGTCCTCAGTCAACTTACACAGCTATATTAAAGTTAGTACAACTTAAAAACACTGATTTGTACAACGAATCAAATGAACTCACCTTTTGTAGAAAAAACCCACTTCTGCATAAAATCTGAACTTCAAACTGATGTTTATGATTCTGCAAATCCATCCAATACACAAGTTGTTTATAATCTAACATCAACAACAATCTTACCAGAAATTATGACTAATTTCCTTACCAAATTGATGACAAATTCTGCTTTCTTTCTTTTCTTCTCTCTATTCCTTCTTTCTGCTTAATGACCTACTCAATAGAACAAGAATGAGATATTTTACTTATCTCAGATGTTTTATTCATACACACAATTAGGAAATGACCAAACATATCCTCAAGATCCATTATTCCCAAAAGTACCACCATACTTTCATTACTTGTATTTTAATCCCCTTTCTCTTGAATTATAACACTTGCATATAATCCAAGGTTTAAACTAGAAAACAAATACATCCAAATTCTTATTAAAACACTAATAATGAAAATTCAGGATGTTACAACGTGTATGGTAAGAACGGTGGAGAACAGGTTTGTTTGTATGGATTGGATATTTTCAAACTGTTAACGTTTTTAATTTGAAATTGGATATTCTCACTAGGCGTAAGCCTAGTCGTTTCAAATTAAATTTTCTTACCAGGTACAGGCTCAGGGAAGTAAAGGGGATGTGGGCCGAGAGCTTTTGAAGTATCCAACTTAAGAGATAAGCGGAGGAGTTAGCTAATGCATTAAGGCTTTTTGATGGATTGCTTAGATAACTTAGTTAATCTAATTATAGTGGACATGATTAGATTAATAAGTTATTGGGAGAATTCCATGTTTGTAATTACGAAACCTCATAGTTAATTCTCTTCTTATATAAAAGTTTGGATGTTATTTTGTCATAACTTGTTACAATCGAGGTTTAAATTAGCCCTGATTTTTAGGGTGTTACATTTTTCCTCGTTGAGGTTTTTCCCGCGTCACCAAATCTTTGTCTCATTTACATTTCTGTCTTTGTCGTACGCTTTGTCGAGAGATTCCTTTCTTTAGTTGTTAAATTCCACAATCAACCTTAAGTTATCCTTTTAGACGATTTTTGGCATTAACAGTTTGGCACCATCCGTGGGACCTCATCTAAAGAAAATCTTTGACAAACGTACGTGTTACTAACGGTTTCTTGTAGTTTCCTCCATTTTCTGTTTTAGGAAAATGGTAGCCCCTGGAAATCAAGAGCATGTCATTGCCCAGATGTACCAGGAGCTGGAAGTTGCGCGAAATCAAATCAATGCCATGGCTGAGCAGAGTCGAAGAGCAGTTGAGGAAATCGCGCAGCTGAGAAATCTCTTCGGACCACAGAACGGTCCAAGACCGTTCGTCCAGAATCCAGGTCAAGGATCGTTAGGTCAGAATCCAGGATCCACTCCATTCATCCATAACCCTGGTTCAACTCCGTTCGTCCGTAATCCAGGACCAGGTTCATTCATGCATAACCAACAGCCGGGGACGTTCAACCCAAATCCCCAGGCCGAGACAGTTCCTCCTCAGTATATAAGGCCGCCACCCATGCAGAATGGATCGCAGCCATTTCATAATGGGTCGCAACCGTTTCAAAATGGATCGCAGCCGTACTTTGTCCCTTTCAACGGGGACGCCAATGGCTCGTCGTACGGCAATGGCACAAGTTCAGGAGTTGATCCACTGGCAGGCACAAATCCCGATCCTAATGACCCCTTCGCCCAGCAGTTGAAAATGCTAGAAGATCAGAACGAGCGCGTCCTGTCTCTGCTCGCTAAGCTACCAGGGGCAGTCGTGCCCGTCGACGTCGAGCCTCGTTCGGGGTATCAGGCATTGCCTTTCATCGATAAGATAGCGACCGTCGATGTCCCTAAGAAGTATAATATCCCCGCCTTCACGCCCAAGTATTCAGGGATAACCGATCCGACGGAGCACATCGTGCAGTATAAGCAGCTAATGTGGACAATTTCGATCCCTCAAATGTATCAAGAAGTCTGCATGTGCAAACGTTTTGGGGCGACCCTCACAGGTCCTGCCCTCCAGTGGTTGATCAACCTCAAACCCAAATCCATCGGGTCGTTCGCTGAGTTGGTCAACCAGTTCTCCCAGCAATTCGCCAGTAGTCGCAAGATGGAGAAGCAGACCAGCGATCTATATTATGTCATTCAGAAGACCGGTGAATCCATCTGGAGTTATTTCAACAGGTTTAACGCTGAGATATTCAGTATCCGCAACTGCGATGTCAAGACCGCGATCGAGTCCTATAAGCGCGGTCTCGACGACAGTTCGGGTTTATACACCGATCTGACCAAGTACCCCCCGGAGAATTTCGAAGATGTCCAAGCCAGAACCCTTGCTTATATAAGGGTGGAGGACGACACTGCCTTTCGTCGTAAGCATACCGATGACAAAAGGTCGTTAGGTGTAAGGAAGCCAGAGTTCAAGACGAAGGCAGTATCTAAGCCAGAGCCTTCGTGGCAAATCTCGAACGTCCGGTTCAAGACGAAAGCAGAATCCAAGACCGCGGCCAGATTCCCTCAGTACCCTAAGATATCCTCTTACGGATTCAAAGGGACTACTAAATATTTGGTCGAGGCCCTGAAGACCGTCCAGGCGACCATCCGGTGGCCGAAGAAGTCCGACCAAAGCGATGATAAGAAAGATAAGTCAAAATGGTACGACTTCCATGTCGATCATGGTCATGCAACAGATGATTGCATAGCTCTCAAAAAGGAGTTAGCATATCATGTTCCGAAGGGTAATCTCAAAAGTATCATTAATGACGTCGTTACTCCAACTAACGACGATCGACCGCCGACCCCTAAACATTCAAAGGTCGTCAATTGCATAACTGGTGGTTCCGACGTATGCGGTCTGACGTATTTCGCAGCCAAACGTCATGCCAGCCAAGCACCTGACGATCGACCTATCACGCGCTCATCTAGACCCAAAGCAGATCTGGAGTTAGAGACCATGAAAATCACGTTCGACCAAGACGACCTCGGTGATTCGTATCGCAAGCATCATGATGGGTTGATCATTCAACTCACGATTGGTAATTGTTTAACCCGACGAGTCTTGGTCGATGGAGGCAGTTCAACGAATGTCATCTTCCTTGATACCATCAAGGCCATTGTTAATGCCAAAAATCATCCAAAAGGATAACTTAAGGTTGATTGTGGAATTTAACAACTAAAGAAAAGAATCTCTCGACAAAGCGTACGACAAAGGAGAAAAACGTAAATGAGACAGAGATTTGGTGACGCGGGAAAAACCTCAACGAGGAAAAAATCCGCGGACGACTGTGGAAGTCGTCGCTGCACTATGGTCGCCAATCAGGGGCGATATCCTTGCTTACTGGAGTCGATCGTATAAAGATTACAATACAAGTGAAGGAAAAGACGTCGAAATGTAAAGTACAAGTGCTTTAAAGGTGAAAAAAGTGTGTGTCGTGTGTAAAAACTGTATGTCGTGTGCGAATATCGTGCTTCGAGAGCGTTCTTTGATAGAGAGTTCTTCGTTTTGGATGTTCTTTGAGTGCGCACTGTGTTTCAGGAATCCGTAGATGATGGATGATAATCCCATGTCTCCCCTGAATGATGATTGAACTCCTGCTTTTATAGTCTTCGGATGCATTAAATTGTCTCCGTAAATGCCTTGGTAACTGTTGTAACGGACGTCATGTTGAATGCTATTTGAATGTTGCTTAATTGCTCTGTCGGTTTCAACCGTTGGCCATAAATATCGTTGACCTGCATTGAATGAAGAGATCATAACAGAAAAGCATACGTTAGCTTGGTCGAGGTCGCATGGTTCTATGCGACGGTTGAGGGTTATGTCACGACGGTCGAGGTCGAGGGATACCTGCGACCATAAATTCGGTCAAAGGACAAAAGTGTATTTGTTTTTGACTTGTTTGTGAAAGAATTGAGTTAAATGTTTTAATCATCATGGTCGTGGTCGAGACTGGTGATTTTTTGCCCAAACAGTTTGCCCCCAAAATTTGAAAGATAGAGCGGCAAACTCGAGTTTTTAAATTTTGCTAGTCTAGTGCTTAGGGTCGTGACACGTGTTTTTAGTTGTCTTGGAACTGGTTTGGTTTGGTTTTGACTAAGGAAATAGTCGAAATGGTGATAAGGATATGACGCCATGCTGACGTGCTATCGTGCATAACAGCTGTACGCGCCAGGTGTCGACGATCCGCGTGGTTATACGAAAGGACAGGGACACGTGTCGATTATCGAGAGATTCACTCTGACACGATCATTTACATAAATAACGATTCTTGATGGATCCTTTCCTTTTTTACGCCTTCAGAGATTTCATTTTGAAGATAGATTTTTGAAGAGAGGTTTTCGCGATTTGCTTGTCATTTCTCTTCGAATCCCTTCCTAATGTGCAAGAGATTTTAGCGATTTTGAAGTCTAGAGTGCTTATATAAGGCGCTGCTCTTCTTTCTGATATACAATGTCGTCCGAACCATTGAGTTCTATCATGAGTCAGGAAGACTTAGATACTTTTAGATGTTTGGCGAAAATCCCTGCGGGGATAGAATTGATGTGTCCAGGGAGTACACGTCATGTGAGTTGTCCTGAAGGATACTTTGTAATATATGAGTATCCCTTCAAAATAGGGTTTGAATGGCCGTATTCGACTTTATCCAAGGCTTTTATACGAGGTTTCGGCTTGTCGCCAGGGCAATTAATGCCCCAACTCTGGCGCATTTTCCTAGTTATTGAGCGAGTGTCCGCAAAGTGGGAGTCACCTATGATCATGAATGATTTTTTGTCGGCCTATCAAGTCAAGAGAGACAAGAACTGGCGTTACAGTCCTTATTCCAAGTACAAGGGTGACCGTACTTTGGTTTTGAGGACCGGGGTCAACGATCGTGGTTGGAAGTCTAGGTATGTATTCGTACGTACTGATTCACTTGATTCCAACAGCGACTGGATTTGTCCAGACTGGAATATGGCGGGTATGTTTGTTGTTCTGAATATTTGTCATTGTTTTAATTTATGTTTTATGATTTTCACTTACCCTTCTTCTTTTGTCGTCTTCAGAGATCCAGTTCGATACTGTGACACCGAACGAGGATTCCCAAGCCAAGGTCGACAGATTCTTGAGTCTTGGTGTCGAGGACCGATCTTTTTCCGTAGCATAACTGGCGGCCGCAAATTAGGATGTGGTGGTGGATACTGGAGATTCTGAAGAAGAAGATGAAGAAGAAGAAAAACAGGAGGAGACGACTGGTAAGTGTACCGTGGTTTTTATTTTCGCTATTTATTTTGTCCTTTTGACGCTTCGTATATTTCCTTATCAGTGTCGTCTGAGAAGAAGTTGATGTCCAGAAAAAGAGGGACACAAGTTGCGCTTGCCCTTCAAGGCAAAGGGAAGGATGTCTCGTCAGCTGGATCGGGAATCTTGAAGAAAGTAAGGACGGTGGTCCCGAGGGAACCGTCTTCGAGGGCTGACGATTCGTCGAGAGTCGTCACGCCTAACGAGGCGAGGGCGTCATCGATCCATCATGACGCGATGGACGTGACACTGGTAAGTTCGGCGCCTCCAGTGACAGTGACGAAACCAGTGTCCAAGGTGTCGACCCCAACGTCTGCCGATAAAGGGCGAGGGGTCATCGGCCGAAGTCAAGACGGTTAACTTCACGTTGCCGTCTGACTTTATGGCGGGTGGTGTCCTAGACGGGACGACGTTGTTTCCTCACTTGGGAAAATATTTGCTCCCGTCTTTCAAGGAGCGTTTTCACGGAGTTCCGGTCAGAGACACAAAGTTGCCGGTCTGGCGTTCACAGTAAGTATTAATCTTTCATAACTTGTTTATTTTCCTTGTTTTGTCGAATACTTTCTAATGAATTTCCCACCTTTTACAGACATTCCAATCTTCTTTGGCGTTATATGCCGAAATGTCGAGAGTTGAAGATCTGGTAGCGTCTGCTCTCGAAAGGGAAGATGTGGCGCTTGAAAGAGAGAAGGCGGCTTTGGATAGGGAGAAATCGGCCTTGGCGCGTGCCGACGAATTGGCCATTCAACTTTATGATGCTTTACATGAATTGGAAGCCGTTAACTGCATGAACAAGGTGGACGACTCTTCTAAGCCTTAGGAAGCTTTCAATTTTTCCCTGTTTTTGTCGACTGTTAATAGTCGAGTATTTTTTAATGTAAAAAGTTATTCAGGGAATGAATTTTAAGTTTCTGTCAAACTCGCATCTCATATATTCAGTAAATATATCGTTTAACTGTGAAATATATTACACCGGAAATCATGCAATTTAGGCATCCATTGTAACTACCAAGGCTAGCACATACGTCATAAGATTTTCATGTTTTTACATTGACAAACATAGGTATATGCGATCAAAGCTTTCATTCAGAACATGAAACTTGTCTCAATTGAGAAACTTTGATCATGGGTTGCTAGATCAAACGATCGCACGACGATACTTGAGTCGAATGCCCCTGTGATAGAACATCCAAGTCATAGACCTGAGCACTTATGTCATGCGACCTGGAAAGATTAGAATTGTGCAGTAAACTTTACGATTTTATGACGTGCGATCTACGATTAAAACAATGTCAGGGGTTGGTCGTTGGCTAGCCAACGACCCTCCGATGCTTAAGTCAGTAATCGTTGAGATAAAAAATCGTATGAAAGAAAAGAAAAGGTTTTAGAATATGCACCTTTCTTATACTTTTTATGTATATTTGCCCCCCCCCCCCCCCCGGTCATTTAAAACTTTATATGCTCTTGGAGCAAATAGGTTTAAATGGCAAGTTCGACACTGAATTGTTGAGAATTGAGGCCAACGTCTATGTTAATCATGTTTCCGTGCGACCTAGCGAAGCATTCGGTATGTTCCTGCATGAAGGATATTTAGAGTAGGGATTGAAAGACAAACCTGTCGAGACTTTCTGATCGTGCTTGCTTTAATCTAAGACGCCTCTGTAGACCCGTAACTGCTAGGTCGCCTGCTTTCGCGGTTTCAAGGTGGTCTTATAGCCGTCATGGGCGACTTTCGGCTCACTTTTGATTTCTTGGATTCCCCACGGTGTAGGGAACTTTAGGGTCCGATGGTATGTCGAAGGAACGACTTTCATTTCATGGATCCATGGTCGACCTAAGATGATGTTATAGGCCGACGCACAATCGATGACGCTGAACTTGGTCTGCTTGTTGATCCCTCCGGCGTAGACTGGAAAGATGATATCTCCATAGGTGCTCGTTGCTTCTCCATTGAAACCAACCAAAGTCGTCGAACGTCGGGTGATTTCCGAACGATCGATTCCCATGGCCTTGATAGTGTCAAGGAAAATGACATTCGCTGAACTGCCCCCGTCGATCAAGACTCGTCGGGTTAAGCAATTACCGATCGTGAGTTGAATGATCAACCCATCATGTTTGTTTGGGTAAAAAATCACACCTCGACCGACGTTGGAAATTCCCTCGACATGACCCATGGACATTGATTACCCTAATCTACGACAGTCATACCCCCGACCGACAAGGATAATACCCATTATTGTCATATCCCCGACATACGTTGATAACCACGATAATTAGTTATTAAAAGACACCTTGCGTCAATAGTCATTCAAGATGGTGTCTTTACATCTCGTGATCGCACGTCACTTATCGCATGTTACACGTGTCGCATGTCACATGTCGCTAGTCTCATGTCGCCAGTTACGACTCGTCGGTCTTACGTCGACAATCTCCTGTCGACGGTCTTATATCGCTCTGGTCCTGCGACAATATTGTCCTGACCTACTGGTCTTACGACCCAATCCTCCGACATCATCCTAGTTTTACGACATTTTTATAAGACCATTCCTATACTAAGATATGGTCTTACGAGACATTTACAGTCATATACATGGTCTTATATTCTGGCTACGGTCGTATGCTCCGTAAGACCAACGTCCAGAACTTAAGATGGTCTTACGATTACACTAACTATCAATGGTCGACAGCCGTTTCTTTTGTTTATTAATGCAGGCCTACAAGCCATTATGGTACAACGGTCAATAACGGTCGAGCCCTTAATGACATTAAAGACTCAACAGCGGTTACAAAGACAATCATCAAAGCGCATTTAATGTCGACAACGGTTACAAGACCAACCATTAAAGCTCATCAATGACCATCGAAACCTATATAAAGGTTGCTCCACCTTCAAGCAAAGGAAGAACAGACAGAGCTACTTACACCCACTTCTATATTTTTCTCTCAAACAGCAAGGCATTCCAACACACAAGTATCGCACGACGACAGTTCGAACCACTCGACAACGACAATTTGGACCACACGACGGCAGCTTATTTCGCATGATTAACACACGACGCACACTTTTTACACACGACTAAGTGTATTTTTACTTCATTTGTAACCTATTGTACACATGTCATCTGTCACAAAAGAACTTTCGCCCCTGTTTGGCGAACTATAGTGCACTGTCGACTCTCACAGAGTCGACCGCGGTTTTTTCCCTCGTTTTGGGGTTTTCCGCGTCACCAAATCTCTCGTCTTGTTTACTTTTTCCTCGCAATTGTGTTATTTGGCTTGAGATACGTTTCTTTAGTTGTTAAATGTCCACATCGACCTTAAGTTGTACTTTGGTGCTATTTTTGGCATTAACAGTTTGGCGCCATCCGTAGGACCCCATCTAGAGAAAATCTCAAGCCAACACACACACCGCTCTAACGATCTTGTAAAGTCTTTCAGGTACATGGCAAACTATCAAGATCCCCTGATTCAACTTCAATCAGAATTTAATACGGCTCGAAGCCAGATTCAAGCCCTGATAAAAAACAATGCTTCGTCAAAGTATCGCATGTATCGCATCATCCAAGAGACTCGGGGGCTCGGAGCACCCTTCACAAACTGAAAAAATACCACATTTAATTTCAAAAGTCCTCGGAAAAAGGCACTTATCGACTACATGTTACGGTAACTGTGGCGTCCCACTTAGAACAATTCTATATATATACTCTAAGTATATTCTCTTCGTTTAATTATTTTGATCTAATATATGATCGCTGATTCAAGCATCAAAAGATCATTGGTCAAAACCAACGACCACCCCCGATTTTTCATTGCAGGCTCGCAAGATCATATAAATACAAGTGTTATGATTTATATCGTGAGAAACAAAAGTCTCTAGGACTTACATCGCAGGTTCCGATTTATAGTCGTCAATAAGAGACGACTCATATTTTTTAAAATCTTATGATCGCCAGTCATGGCAAACACATGTTACAATTTATAGTCGTCGATAAGAGACGACACACGTTTTAAATCTTATGATCACCAGCAGGTTGCAATTTGTAGTCGTCAACAAAAGACGACTCACCTTTTTAATCTCATGATCACTAGTCATGACATATGTCGTCGATTTGTACATTGAATCTCACAATCACCAATCATGGTAAGACGCATGTCAAAACGCAAAAGTCGCCAATAAGTACGACTCTCATATTTTAATCTCATGATTGCCAATAAAGGAAAGTCGCAAGATTAACCGTATAATCACAAGAAAGAGTCTTTCAAGAAGGCGATTACGTCCTCCGACGAGTGTTCTAAAGCACTCAAGAGCTTAATGCAGGTAAACTTTACACCAAGTGGGAAGGTCCTTATCGTATCTCAGAAGTCGTGGGTAAAGGTGCCTATCGGCTCCAAACCCTCGACGGTCGAAATATCCCACGCAGCTGGAATGCAACGCATCTGAAAAGGTATTTCTTCTAAATCCTTTTCCTTCTTTCATACAATTTTTTATTCATCACGACGATTACTGACTTAAGCATCAGAGGGTCGTTGGCTAGCCAACGACCAACCTCTGACATTGCTTTATCGCAGGATCGCACGACATAAGTTACTAAGTCTATCATACGACTTCAGTAAAATCGTACGGTATAAACAATCAGTTTATTAGACGATTGTATAACTACAGGAACACATGATACAAGTTCATCGTATGATCAAATCACACGATCGTAAGGTCTAACGACCCCACAAGCTAAGTTGTTTAACTTAGAAAAATTTCATGTTCTGAATGAATGCTTTGATCGCATGCGCTTATGTTTGCTTATACGATTCAAAAAGTCTTATGACTTACATTTTAATCGTTGTATTACAATGGATGCCCAAGTCGCACGACTTCTTGTTCATTTTTGTACTTAATGAATTTTTACAGTTGACATTACACTTGTCCATTGTTAGACCTTAGATACGCGAATTGAAATTCGTAACACACAATATTGAATCAAATGGAAATACTGAATTATTTATGTGTATATATATATATATATCCGAAATTTACATATCAATGAAAATACATAATCAAAAGTTCAAGATAAAATACTAACTCGACTTTCTTGATCACGAAGTTGAAGAAGATCGTTATTTGGATTGAGGTCTGCCAAGCAGTGTCCTTAGACAGAAATTCGTCCCTCGTACCGTATTGATTGGACGTCTATCTAGAGGATACAACAACTCGTTCAAGAATCGAACTCTCGAACCCGACGAATCAAACTATGCTTCCATGATGAAGAACAATGAAGAACTTTGAGAGAATTTAAGAGAATATGTGTTTTTGTCTATCATAATCTGTTACATATGCTTCCTATTTATACTAGATCAACCGGTGCCAATGAACCATTGTAACTGTTCGGTTATGGCAGTTGGAGGATGAAAAGTCACACCTTTTCATATGAAAAGTCACACCTTTTCATATGAAAAGTCACACATTTTCATATGAAAAGTCACACCTTTTCATATGAAAAGTCACACCTTTTCATCTTTGCCCTATTTACATATCTAGTACTTGAGGTATGATTGAGATTATCCCAACAATACCCCACATTTTCTATTCAAACTCTAAAAATACCCCACATTTGAATAGAAAATAAGATATTCTCAAAGTATTTATTGTTCTTATTCAGGAAATAAACATGAAATGCATCAGAAAAAGGTGTCTAGGTGACTTGAACCGTTCTTAGTGAGTATTCATCGGACCTACTTTGTGGGTAGTGACGAAGAGTCTTGAACTAACCACGTTTTGTAGTAAGTCAAGGCAATGAATATCACACATATCATGTTTATGCATAGTTGACTCTTACCGTTGTGTTCATTTTGGTCGTGAACAATCCTTTCTTCGTGAGAATTTTAGAAGACGTTGCCATATCCGTCTTCAAAGATGCGACCCCACATCAATCTCATATAGGTAATACTAATCAAGAACATTCCGTAGTGTTCCACCAATAAGCTATCAGTATTATTAAGAATAAGAATTCAACCCTTAAATCATCAACGGAAAATACACTAAATAAACATCATAGGAATAGGCGTACCAATGTTGCTAGGTTAGGTTTCCGCCGAGTAGAACTCATTGGATTGGCTTTAAGCCCATTCCCCTCGATGTATAAGAGACTTGTTCTTTATTAAGGCCTTTTGTCAAAGGATCTGCGATATTTTCCTTTGACTTTACATAATCGATGGAAATTATTCCATTCTTAAGCAAGTCTCGTATTGTTTTGTGGCGACGCCTGATATGTCTCGATTTGCCGTTATAAATTTGATTCTTTGCTCTTGTAAGAGCGGCCATACTATCACAATGTATGCAAACGGCGGTAACAGGCTTAGGCCATAAGGGAATACCCTCTAGGAAGCTTTTAAGCCATTCTGCCTCTTCAGCAACTTTATCTAGGACTACGAATTCGGCTTCCATGGTGGACCGTGTATTCACGGTTTGCTTTGAAGATTTCCAAGATATGGCTGCACCACCAAGTGTAAACACATAGCCACTTGTGGACTTACTTTCAGAATGATTGGAAATCCAGTTTGCATCACAATATCCTTCTAGTACGGGAGGATATTTGGTATAGTATAACCCATAGTTCATTGTGTATTTCAGATATCGAAGCACTCTTATAAGTGCATACCAATGATCCTTACTTGGGTTATGTGAGTATCGACTAAGTCTACTCACGGTATATGCTAGATCCGGTCTCGTACAATTCATAATGTACATCAAACTTCCAAGCACTTGAGTGTATTCCAATTGAGACACACTCTCTCCTTGATTCTTCTTAAGTTGGCTTGAAGGATCAAAAGGAGTGACTACCGGTCTATCATCATAGTGACCAAATTTCCTAAGAACTTTCTCAACATAGTGAGATTGAGTCAGAATGTAACTGTTAGGATCTCTTTGGATCTTTATCCGAAGAATTACATCTGCTACTCCAAGATCCTTCATATCAAACAAGGAGTGCAACATCTTCTTGGTTTGATTGATTACATCCAAGTTGGTCCCCATGATTAGCATATCATCTACATATAGACATATTATGACACATGCGTTCTTGCTTTGTTTCACATATACGCATTTGTCACATTCATTAATTTGGAAACCATTTGATAGAAGAGTATTATCAAACTTCTCATGCCATTGCTTTGGGGCTTGTTTAAGTCCATATAAAGACTTCACAAGTTTGCATACTTTATTCTCTTGGCCTTTTACAACAAAACCTTCCAGTTGTTGCATATAAATTTCTTCATCCAATTCACCATTTAAGAAAGCAGTTTTCACATCCATTTGATGTATGTGTAGGTTGTGAATTGCTGCTATAGCCATCAATGTCCTAATGGATGTGATTCGTGTTATCGGTGAATAGGTGTCAAATAAATCTTGACCTTCCTTTTGGCGGTAACCTTTGGCAACTAATCGAGCTTTATATTTCTCTATAGTACCATCAGGTCTTAGTTTCCGCTTGAAGATCCATTTATGACCAATTACCTTGTGACCCGATGGTAAGTCTACCAATCTCCATGTGTTATTCTGAACAATGGAGTCTATCTCACCTTGAATAGCCTCTTTCCAATAAGGTGCCTCCGATGAGTCCATGGCGGCTTTATAGGATTGAGGTTCTTCATCGACAACGAATGTCATATAGTCGGGTCCAAAGTCTTTAGCAATCTTTCCCGTTTTACTTCTTCTAGGCTCTAAGTTTTCTTCTTGAGCCTTTGATGTACCCTCTTCATTTGGTTTCTCAACACTATCGGTGTTATCTACTTCACATACTCTCTTTCTTGGATTAGAAATTTCTTTCCCTTTATCCTTGAAAGGAAATATGTGTTCAAAGAATTCAGCCTTAATTGATTCCATGATTGTGTTATTGTGGATATCTTCATTGTTTGACTTATAGACCAGAAATCTATAAGCAACACTATTACTTGCAGGACCAAGATATACACAATCAATGGTCTTCGGTCCAAGTTTTGTCCTTTTGGGTAAAGGTACTTGAATCTTTGCAAGGCAACCCCACACTTTCATCCTTGGAAGGAAGTTTTCCTTTCCATAGTTCATAAGGAGATTTATCGCTATTTTTATGAGGAATTCTATTAAGTATCATATTTGCAGTTAAGCATGCTTCACCCCACAAACTATGTGGTGCTCCCGAAGTAATCAACATTGAATTAATCATGTTTTTCAATGTTCTATTTTTCCTTTCGGCTACTCCATTTTGTTGTGGAGTATAGGGAGCCGTGGTTTGGTGAACTATGCCATGATGAGAACAAAATTCTGCAAAGTCCTTAGACTCATATTCTCCTCCTCTATCGGATCTCAGAATTTTTATTCTTTTATCAAGTTGGTTTTCAACTTCAGCCTTGTATGTCTTAAACATATTCAAAGCTTCATCTTTGGTATGTATTAGGTATACATAACAATGTTTACTGCAATCATCAATAAATGATACATAATAGTTCTTTCCTCCACGTGTGGGTGTGGCTTTGTAATCACATAAATCGTTGTGGATAAGTCCAAGTACTTGGTTAGACTTTTCAACAGATTTGTGTGGATGGCTTGAATATTTGGATTCAACACATACCTCACATTTTGTCTTGTTATCCATGGAACACTTGGGTAATAACCCAAGTTTTGTCATCCTTTGTAAGGATCGGAAGTTAACATGTCCTAGACGGGAATGCCATAGGGAAGAAGAGTCAAGCATGTACATAGAAGCGGAGCTAGAGCCCGTGGTTTTATTGCTATTTACAATATTTACAGTATTTACATCGTCATTGTTCATCACACTAAGTTTGAAGAGCCACTCATTAAGGTAGCCCTTGCCAACATACATCCCACCCTTAGTAATCACAAATTTATCAGATTCAAACACCATCTTGAATCCTTTGTTACTAAGTGTGGGTCCAGAAATCAAGTTCTTTGTAATAGCCGGTACATGCAAGACATTGGTGAGCACAAGTTCCTTTCCCGATGTAAGCTTGAGAATCACCTTCCCCTTCCCTTCAATTTTTGCGGTCGTGGCATTACCCATATACATGGGTTCTTCATCATCAACCTTTTGGTAAGTAGCAAACATGGTTTTGGAGTTGCAAATATGTTTGGTGGCACCGGTATCAACCCACCAATCGGTCATGTTTGTAACCATAAAAGCCTCAATTACTCCAACGAATTGTTTTGGAGCATTGACCACGTTGGCTTGATGGGGGTTTCCACCGGCACCTCCTCCTCCGGCGCCTCCTCCTCCAGGACCACCATGGTCTCTTCTATGGAGGCAATCCTTCGCTCGATGACCCGGCTTTCCGCATACCCAACAACTCATCACACGTTTCTTGAAAGGCTTTCGTTGTACGGACATCGGGTTTGAAGTATTGAGGTTATACTTAAAACCCGTGGCCTTTCCCTTTCCTTTTTGGAACTTTGACTTTGATGATTTTCCGGTAACCATGTTTGCATTTGGTTCCAACGAGATTGCATCCGCCTTCTCGTTCATCCGGTTGTCCTCCTCCACCCGCAATTTAAGTATCAATTGCTCAAAACTCATATCCTCGGACAAATGTTTAAGATAGAGTTTAAAATTTTTCCAGGATGGAGGTAACTTGTCAATAATTGAACCAATAACAAAATTAGAGTTGATGCCCATACCTTCGACTTCCAATTCATGGACCAAGATTTGCATTTCTTCTACTTGTTTCACGACCGGTTTGGAATCCGTCATCTTATAGTTTAGGAATTTGCCCACGATAAATCGTTTGGAACAAGCGACTTCCGTCTTGTACTTTGATTCCAACGACTCCCAAATTTCTCTTGTCGTGGTGAAGGATGAATATATGTCATAAAGACCATCATCCAAACCATTAAGGATAAAATTCCGGCAATTATATTCGTTTGCGTTCCAAATATCCAAGGATCGTTGGAACATAGCCAATTCAATTTGGGATGGGGCGTTTTCTCCCTCTCCAACCGGTGGTGTCGGTGCTTGGTCGGTAAGCACGTTAGACACTTTCAATGTCGTCAAGTAGAAGAGCATCTTTTGTTGCCATATTCTAAAATCGGAACCCTTAAATTTTTCGGGTTTCTCCACATTTGATTTCAACAAAGAAGAGTTTTCCATCGTCAATGGAATTTCTGTCTAAGATTGTTAGACCTTAGATACACGAATTGAAATTCGTAACACACAATATTGAATCAAATGGAAATACTGAATTATTTATATGTATATATATATATCCGAAATTTACATATCAATGAAAATACATAATCAAAAGTTCAAGATAAAATACTAACTCGACTTTCTTGATCACGAAGTTGAAGAAGATCGTTATTTGGATTGAGGCCTGCCAAGCAGTGTCCTTAGACAGAAATTTGTCCCTCGTACCGTATCGATTGGACGTCTATCTAGAGGATACAACAACCCGTTCAAGAATCGAACTCTCGAACCCGACGAATCAAACTATGCTTCCATGATGAAGAACAATGAAGAACTTTGAGAGAATTTAAGAGAATATGTGTTTTTGTCTATCATAATCTGTTACATATGCTTCCTATTTATACTAGATCAACCGGTGCCAATGAACCATTGTAACTGTTCGGTTATGGCGGTTGGAGGATGAAAAGTCACACCTTTTCATCTTTGCCCTATTTACATATCTAGTACTTGAGGTATGATTGAGATTATCCCAACAATACCCCACATTTTCTATTCAAACTCTAACATCCATGACATGTATGAAGACATAATACTCAGGTTCAATAGAAAGGTAATTTTTTTTACCGATTATCGCTAAAGCAAAACTTACACAACGTAATATAAGTCTCTAACGACCGTATCGGCTGTAAGCGCCAGATCATAGGTGGGGATCGAGAGATGATCGAATCAAGAAAGATATTATCTTTTGCCTAAGGTGGGGATCGAGAGATGATCCTATCAAGACTTTTTGCTCGGGCTTGCTTGGGTCTAAGACAACTTCTTCTAGGCAATAATCACCGATGGCTTTAGGAACATCTTGCACCTGTTCAAGCTTTCCATGCGCTGGGTCAGTGGTTCGCTCTGAGTTTCCGCTATCTGCCATTTTCCTGTGATAGAGAACAGAAGAAACTCCAAGAAACTATTAGTAGAATGCACGTTCGTCGAGGATTTTCTCTAGATGTAGTCCCACGGATGGTGCCAAACTGTTAATGCCAAAAATCACACCAAAGGGACAACTTAAGGTCGATGTGGACTTAATCAACTAAAGAAAGGATCTTTCGACGAGACGTGCGACGAGGAATTAAATAAAGAAACAAGGGATTTGATGACGCAGGAAAAACCTCAAGCGAGGAAAAAACCTGCGGACGACAGTAGGTGTCGTCGCTGCACTATGGTCGCCAATCAGGGGCGACGTCCTTGGTACTGGCGTCGGTCGTACGATGATTACAATACAAATGAAGGAAATACTTCAAAATGTAAAGTACAAGTGTTTAAACGTAAAAATAGGTGTTTGTCGTGTGTGAATACAAAGTGTGAACTTCTGGTCGAGGGCTGTTGTCGTGCGTCGAGAGAGATACTTGAGCTTTCCCTCAAGTGTTCTTGAGTTCGCTGTAAGGTTCTGGCTTTCAGTACTTGATCTCCAGAGTTTGAATGTTATTTGCTATGAGTTTGGATGATTTTCTCTACTGTTTGGTGATGCTCGTTGATGTATACTGGATGTTAACTGATGTCCCTTTAAATGAGGCTTTAGCTTGTCTTTTATAGTCATCGTGTCATTAATTAGCTCCATTAATGCTTTGATCAACGGCTACAACGGCTGGAAACGGTCGCCGGAGTGATTATCCATAATGCTCTTCGTCCGTTACGGCTGCTTGCTGTTAATGGCTTTGACTTCTGCATTAAATACTTAACAAACGTAACAGTCAAGGTTAACGTTAGCTTTGGTCGAAGGTGCACTGATCTTACGCGATGGTCGTACGGGACGGGCGATGCTATGGTCGTGCGTCATGGGAGACGTACGACTTACCTTTTACGGGAGACGACGGATGTTTTATGGGTTCTTGTCGAGACCTTATCTTAATACAAGATTTAGTTCATAATCGTGCGTCTTACCTGTTCTGGTCGTGGTCGTACGACGTGATTTTTTGCCCAAACATCGGCTGCTCTGCGATTCTGCTCTGCCAAGGCATTCATTTGATTTCGAGCGACTTCAAGCTCCTGATACATCTGAGCGATGACATGTTGATGATTTCCAGGGGCCGCCATTTTCCTGAAATAGAAGACAAGGGAAACTCCAAGAAACTGTTAGTACCATGCACGTTTGTCGAGGATTTTCTCTAGATGTGGTCCCACGGATGGCGCCAAACTGTTAATGCCAAAAATCGTCCAAAAGGATAACTTAAGGTTGATTGTGAAATTTAACAACTAAAGAAAAGAATCTCTCGACAAAGCGTACGACAAAGGAGAAAAACGTAAATGAGACAGAGATTTGGTGACGCGGGAAAAACCTCAACGAGGAAAAAACCCGCGGACGACTGTGGAAGTCGTCGCTGCACTATGGTCGCCAATCAGGGGCGATATCCTTGGTTACTGGTGTCGATCGTACAAAGATTACAATACAAGTGAAGGAAAAGACGTCGAAATGTAAAGTACAAGTGTTTTAAAGGTGAAAAAGTGTTTGTCGTGTGTAAAAACTGTATGTTGTGTGCGAATATCGTGCTTCGAGAGCGTTCTTTGATAGAGAGTTCTTCGTTTTGGATGTTCTTTGAGTGCGCAATGTGCTTCAGGAATCCGTAGATGATGGATGATAATCCCATGTCTCCCCTGAATGATGATTGAACTCCTGCTTTTATAGTCTTCAGATGCATTTAATTGTCTCCGTAAATGCCTTGGTAACTGTTGTAACGGATGTCAGGTTGAATGCTATTTGAATGTTGCTTAATTGCTCTGTCGGTTTCAACCGTTGGCCATAAATATCGTTGACCTGCATTGAATGAAGAGATCATAACAGAAAAGCATACGTTAGCTTGGTCGAGGTCGCATGGTTCTATGCGACGGTTGAGGGTTATGTCACGACGGTCGAGGTCGAGGAATACCTGCGACCATAAATTCGGTTAAAGGACAAAAGTGTATATGTTTTTGACTTGTTTGTGAAAGAATTGAGTTAATTGTTTTAATCATCATGGTCGTGGTCGAGACTGGTGATTTTTTGCCCAAACAGCCATGGGAATCGATCTATCAGAAATCATCCGACGCTCGACAACCTTGGTCGGTTTCAACGGAGACGCGACGAGTACCTTTGGAGAGATCACCTTGCCTGTCTATGCAGGAGGAATCAACAAGCAAACAACGTTCAGCGTCATCGATTATGCATCGGCCTATAACGTCATTTTAGGTCGATCATGGATCCATGAAATGAAAGTCGTTCCCTCGACGTATCATCAGACCATGAAATTCCCTACGCCGTGGGGAATCCAAGAAGTCAAAAGTGAGCCAAAAGTTGCCCGTGACTGCTATAAGACCACCTTGAAGCCGCGGAAGTAGGCCGTCTAGCAGTCACGGGTCGAGGAAATCATCCTGAACCAGAGCAGGCTTGATCGTAAGGTCTTGACAGGTTCGTCTTTCTATCCCTAACCTTAAAGACAAACTAATGCCTTTCCTACAGGAACATGCCGACTAGTTTTGCCTCATCGCACGGGGACATGGTCGACATAGACCTTGGCATCGATTCCCAAAAACTCAGTGTCGCCCCGTCATTTAAACCCATTTGCTCCTGAAAAGAATAGGGTGATAAATGACGAGGGGCAAGTACCCTTAAACAAGAAAAATCTGAAAAGGCATGTTTTCTAAGTCCTTTTTCTTCATTCATTTATGATTTTTTGTCACAACGATTACTGACTTAAGCATCGGAGGGTCGTTGGTTAGCCAACGACCAACCTCTGACATTATTTTATCGCAGTTCGCACGACATCAGCTATTAAGTCTATTATACGACTTTAGTTTCGCAGGATCGCACGACACAAATGATCAAGTATGTGACTTGATTATACTATCACATGGACACACAATCCAAGTTCATCGTATGATCTAGTCATACGACCATAAGGTCTAAACGACCCCATGATCTCCATTCTCTAAATAAAAAAATTATGTTCTGAATGAATACTGTGATCACATGTGCTTGTGTCTGCCAACACGATATTAAAGTCTTACGACTTATGTTCTAAGCATTACAATGGATGCCTAAGTCGCATGATTTCTTATTCATTCTTGGTGAATTTCACAATTGACGTTGTATTTATTCACAAAAAATATAAGACACGAGTCCAAAAGAAATCTAAGTTTCATTCATTGGATAAATTGTCATTTACATCCCAAATAAACTCAACCACCAACGGTCGAGCAGCAGGAAAACAAAAATATTGTCTAAGGCTGGGGAGGAGCGTCGGTCGCATCCTTGCCTGACACCTCGCCCTGAAGACCTTCCTCCTCCTCGACCTCCTTCTCATCATCCGAATCGAGATCTCTTTCGGTCCCGACTTCCTTGTAAAAGAGGTCCAACTCGTCCGACGCCGAAGCCAAGGGATTCTTGCACGCAAGGTGACGTCGCATGATCGCAGCACGCGCAGTAAGTAGACCTAAAGCAAAAATGGACTTAACCTCGTCCTTCAGTTCCCCGACTTCTTTTTCCAAGTTCGCCACCTTGGATTTGGACTCCTCGATTTCTTTCTCCTTCACGCCTGCCTCTTGTCCAGCTCCTCTCTTTGGTTAGCAATCATAGAGACGGACTGCTTCAGGCAAGAATTCACGTCGTCCCTCGCATGAACGATGGCTTCTAGCTCGTCCAAGGCATCGTCGAGTCGTTTCAACATGGCCTCGACTCGTCCCTTAGCGGATTTTCCCTCTCCAATGCCGCATCCTCTCTCTTAAGAGCGCGGGACACGAGATCTTCGATCTTCGACGTCTCGGCGTGCAGGGCCAAAGAAGACTGGAACGTCTGAAAAAACGTAGGACATATGTTAGCAAAAATTTGACCAAGTTAAACAAACGGTAAAATAATCTAAGTCTTGAAAGAAAGACTTACCATGAATGCCAGTTCGGCAACGTGTGCACTCATATCCTCGATGGAAACCCCCCCGAAACGCTCCTTGAAAGACGGGAGCTGAAACTTCCCCAGATTGGGAAATAATTTCGTCCCGTCTAGGACGTTATCAGCTAAGAAGTCCGACGGCAATGTAAAATTGACCATCGTGACTTCCTTTTCCACGGTGGTGTGACCCTTGCCCTTGTCGGCTGCTTTACGGGCCGACATCGTGGACGCAAATGCCGTCTGTTTCGCCTGAAGCGCCGGGCTAAATGGCGTCGCGTCGACCGCATCAGAAGACACCTTCGTCTTTTCGGGTGTCGCGGTCGCCGCCTTCGCCTCCTCAGGACTAATGACTCTCGACGAGCCACATGCCTTCGAAGACGGTTCTCTCAGGACCGTCGTCCTTGTCCTCTTCAGGACACCCGACCTAGTAGTCGGGGCCTCTTTTCTCTTTAAAACTCCCGACCCAGCTGTCGGGGTCGCCATCCTCTTTTCTCTCGCCTTGCGAGCCAGTTCGGCCTGAGCCGCCTTCTTGGACATCACAGACGACATCTTCGCCTGAGATTCTCCTGTAAAGGAAAAAAGGAAAAATGGTTAAATAACTAAAAAGGTGGAAAGAGCAAATCGAGCGGGGTAGGGGACACTTACCAGTTATCTCTACCTCCTCCTCTGTCTCTTCGTCCTCTGTCTCCTCTTCCTCCGTCTCCTATTCCTTCTCCTCGCCCTCTCGACCCCCTTAAAGTCTCTCGTTGAGGAAGACTACATCGCCGCCTTCGTCTACCAGATGACGTATGACGAATGATCGATCGGTGGTGTGGATTAAATGCAACCCCAAAAAGGCTACAGCAACTAGAAACCCATGCAAGTATACATGTTCTACTAGTGTCGTCCAAAACAAGTAATAATGGTAAGTAATACCAGATATCGTACCTCAGGGACTTTCAAAGCAAGAAGAGTAACAACAAGTTGATTCTCAAAGCAGGATTTTGGTAACAAGATTTTTAGTAACTGAAAGCAAAGTACTGAAAGATAATAACAAGAAATTAAAGATAGTATGGGTGCAAGATCAGGTTGGATTTGGGCTAACAAAGTGCTCAGGGCATTGCTATAGCAAGCACAAGAGTGCTGCAGCAAAGACTCCTGCAATACTACTGAATTGAATGGCCTTCCAAGGGAAGTTCAGATTAGACTTTTTACGTAGGGTGGGCACTTGGCAACAAGAACCTACTAGTCAGATCTTACCTTTCTTTCCATATAGTTTCTCAACCCAAAGGATTGAAGCAACTCTTTATAGTCTCTATAACACAACCAACATAAACACTTGCATTGTCTCCATTTTGAGTCTAACTCATCCAAATAGAATAACACTCGTCACTTTGTCAAAGACTACTGGATGAAGCATTCATATTGTTTATGAATAGTAAAGCAGAAAACCAATGCAAACAAATGTCCAAAGACACTTGGCTTAATCTGTCAACCTTCGCTTACACCCACACTATGGTGTTTAGCCTACCATACTGGAATGTAAATGCGTAAAAGTAAATGACAAGTATGTAAATGACGTAATGTAAGTGCAGAAAGTAAAGAAAGCTGTAAAGGTTGCTATAGCAACAGAGAGAATCGGAATGACTTGTAATTAAAAGATTGCAATTGAAATTTAAAGTACTTGGTAACAAAGCTTAGGACAAGCTTTGTTCTAGTAGAAGCTGAGCTCAAATGAAAGACAAGCTAAACTATTTATACTAGAAAGCAAGGAATCAAAAGATGCTTAACAAGTACAAAAGTGGTTATACCCATTGGGTAATAACCAAGCATCTAATTACAATAAAGTAAAAGTAACAAAAGGCTATCATAAGAAGCATCTCCAGGAGCATCTTCAGGGGAATCTTCAGAGGTATCTTCAGGGTTGACTTCTGCTCAAGAGTTTACCAAAAGATGCCTGAGATCTTTCTTCAACAAAATAAAATCGTCCAACTTGATTGAGCCATGACTGCCAATATCACTGTTGTAGCATCCCCTGCTGTAGCAACATAGAAATCAGCAAAAGTTCACCAAAAAGATAGGATTATTCCATAAACTACATCCTAGCTCCATTCTAAAGAAAAGGTGTAAAATAAGACTGAAAGACTCAATATCTAGTTGGGAAAGATGTAAAATAAGGTAAACTAATGTCCTAAATGGATATAAAAGTGTATATAAATACACACTTATCAATCGGCTGGCTAATCTCTAAGAACTTCTCGATCTTAGCCTTGGAGTCATCGTTGGGCCACACTTCGTCAAAGTCAATGTCTGAAAACATAAGAGAAAAAGGATTAGTCGAGATACAAAGCAAAGCAGGTAATAAAAATGCTCGACCAAAGCTGAAGACTCACCCGCCATATTCCAGCCAGACCTGATCCAATCGCTATCGGTGTCCAGCATCGCCACCCGCACGATTACGTACATGGTCTTCTATTTGCGATCGTTGATCGCGGTTTTCAAGACCAATGTACGATCGCCCTTGTGTTTGGAAAATAAGTTGTAGCGGCGATACGTATCTTTCTTGACCTGGTAAGCCGTCAGCAGGTCCGTCACATTCATCGGCGACTCCCAATGTGAGGTAAGTCGCTCGATGACCTGGATCACGCGCCAGAATTGGGGCATCAGCTGCCATGGCGACAGGTCAAACTCGCACATGAACGCCTTGGCTAGAGGCGAGTAAGGCCACTGAAATCCTATCTTAAAAGGATACTCGTATGTCACGACGTACCCTTCCGGACACATCTGAGTTCAAATGAAAGACAAGCTAAACTATTTATACTAGAAAGCAAGGAATCAAAAGATGCTTAACAAGTACAAAAGTGGTTATACCCATTGGGTAATAACCAAGAATCTAAGTACAATAAAGTAAAAGTAACAAAAGGCTATCATAGGAAGCATCTTCAGGGGCATCTTCAGAGGTATCTTCAGGGTTGACTTCTGCCCAAGAGTGTACCAAAAGATGCCTGAGATCTTTCTTCAACAAAATAAAATCGTCCAACTTGATTGAGCCATGACTGCCAATATCACTGATGTAGCATCCCCTGCTGTAGCAACATAGAAATCAGCAAAAGTTCACCAAAAAGATAAGATTATTCCATAAACTACATCCTAGCTCCATTCTAAAGAAAATGTGTAAAATAAGACTGAAAGACTCAATATCTAGTTGGGAAAGATGTAAAATAAGGTAAACTAAAGTCCTAAATGGATATAAAAGTGTATATAAATACACACTTATCACACCCCTACACTTGAACTGTTGCTTGTCCCCAAGCAAATGAAATGACAACTAAAAATGACTCAAATGAGAAATTGAAAACAATTTAAAGGGGTGAAAATAAAAAATAAACAGATTATGAGATTTGGAAACCAAAACAGGACCATAGCCTAGCATAATTCTGTGTCCATCCCTCATCATTCTCTCAATTCCATAAGCCAATGACTCATTTCCTATTGTTAGACATTAAGACCTTGTGAATTCATAATCTTTAGGACTTTTTTGGTTGATTTGGATTTGTAGCACAAGGTGTTCTTTCATCCTCCAAGTCTTTATTCTTAATGTCCAAACAGTGTATATGTTATGCATATTTTTTCTGTTTTATCTGCCTTTGACTTTGGACACCACTGATTCATTCTTTGATATTTTTTTATTTTTTTTTTGGAGCAATTTTCTGCCCTATAGGCTGTTTTTGTGCTCATGAATCAGTGTTCCCTCCCCCACACTTGCAATTGTCAATGTCCTCATTGAGACAATAATCTTTATGGCTTAAGGGTGTAAAGGGTATATGTGGCTTGTGTATGTGAAAGAATGGCCTAAATCATTTTCCAAAAATTACAAGGATGTCTGGTTGATTCCCAGGTGGATGCGCAAGGTTCTAGATTTGAGGACTGACAAGGGATGTGTAGCATCAAAATTACCATGGGATGTGGTTTGTGATGGTGTAAATCTCATAAGACTCAAAACTAAAGGACTCTAACAATTTCCCAGACTCTAAAACTAAAGAAATCAGAAGAATAAAAAAATAAAAAAAACTACTAATGGAGCTAAGGTATAGAAATGGACATGCCTACTCTTTGGGAGTAGGTTTTGCTGCAGCAGTGGGGATGAACTTCTCTGCCTCCTTCTGCAGTTCTTCTGGATAAAGGCCAATGCTAGCATATTCCTCTGGATTCTCCATTGCCCATTTGCTTTCCATGACCCCCTCTCTTACCATCTAGTAGTGCCCGTGTAGAGCAGCGAGTTTTCTGTCATCTTGTGCAGCCTTATCCTGTTCTTTCAAACAAGCCAGCAGGTCTGCTCACTCTCAACAATCTTGGCCTCCATATCTCTCTTACCAAAAGGGTCATCCACATCAGGTCCCTCTCTTTCAGTTTGGTCAAGAGAGTTTCCTGGTTGTTTGCAATTTGGGTAGTTAGGTACACAAACGATTTGGTTTCTAGCTGCTCTTCTATTGGGACTGATTGGGGTTTCTTTGGTTGTTGTGATTGTTTGGAACTACCTACAGCAGTTGCTACAACATCCAGTAGTGATGCTGCAGCAATGGCATTCTGCCTCATTGCTTTCTCTGCATTCCTCATCACTCTCTTCACTGTCTGGGTTTCTATTACAGCTTTTCCTGAGACAATTTCATCTGTGGGAAAGGTTTTCACTTTGGCTCTAAGTAGTAAGGAGTTGATTAGGGATGGATGCCAAAGGTAGCTCGTCGCCTTTTCTACACAAGACTAGATGCTTTTACACACAGCCTCCCCCACACTGAATCTTTTACCACCCATGATACAGTATAGCAGTATCATTCGTTGAAAGATTAAGCTTGTATCATGGGTTGTGGGCTGGAGTGTGTACCTCAGGAAATAGAACCAGACGCTGACCTCAGGCAAGAGGTCCTTGCTATGCATTGTTCTGAACAACCTGTTCTTCCAGGAAGCACCAGGTTGAGCAATGATGCTCAACACCTTCCTGGCTTCTTCTTCTGTGGCCTTCTCAGTTAATTTCCTGTAATCATTGGAGGTGGGGGACACTATACCATACATGTTATCAATAGTGTGAGCATCATAAGACACATCAGTGCCCCTTACCTTCACGGTTTGGCTTGTGGATGCTGCAACCTCTGCATAGAATTCCCTGATGAGGGAGAGGTTGTATGCTCCTGAAACTGCACAGAACAGCTCACATCCCATTTTTCTTATGGTGTTGGTGATGAAAGGGTTATCTCTTAAAGCTTCTGGGCTGAACCCCTTGTCTGCTAAAGCTTCTTTGGCAGCAAGCACACCAAACTGTTCATACAGCAATCTGCAACTGAAAGTACCAAAAGAGGTGTTTTCTCTTCTGGTCCTGTTTTGGTTTGGTGATGGTGAAATGGGCACTTTCTTCTGCTTTGCACTCCCCTTCTTGGGAGTCTTCAGCCAATCAACTAATGGAATGTCTTCATCTTCTACTGTTGCTGCAGCAATCTCTTCCTCTTCACCACTTCCTCCTCCTTGGTCATAATCACAGTCTCCTTTTCATGAGGTTGTGATTGTTCAGACATGTGTAGTTCTGGAATGGTTTTAGGAATGGCACTCTCACTCTATACAGAGGGTGCTTTGGTGGTTGATTGCTTAGGCTCAGTAGGATTTATGATTTTGTATGGGGGTTCTCCTAAAATACGGGCTATTTCAGTTGCATCTTCAGCAAATGGGTTCGTAGATATAGGAGTGGGCTGAGATGGGTCTTCTGAATGTGTATGTGGAGGGCTCGGAGTGAGTGGGAATCGACCACCCAACAACAGTATTCGTGGGTTTTCAATGAGGGGGGATTGTGGTTCTTTGTTAATATCGATAGTGAGGGTTTTATGGCATGCAGAAGTAGACGAAACAGAGTTGGAAGAGGTATGTGTTTCGGTTTGCTTACCAGCGTCTGCACCCTCTGTTTTCTGCTTCTTCAATGGTGGAACACTTGGAGAAGGAGATGGATATTTCTCCCTGCTCTGTGGCTCATCAGAAGGCTTCTTGCTTGCTTCCATTGGGATGCTCTATTTTCTCGCACTTCGTCTTCTCTCTCGATCACTCACCGGCCTCAAGGCTTTCGGGGCTTGTACTTTCAACTTCCCCATAATATCGATTTTAAGACCCTTCTGCAAAACACTGTTAAAGATGCAACTTGCAAACAAAACAGAATATTTAAAAGGGTTTAAGGGGAGATCGTGGGGGATTGGTTGGAATGAAACCGAATGGGTGGTGAATAGTGCAGTGTAGTTCAAAACAAACTAAAAGTACTAGTTATTTAAACCAGATACTCAAGAGTTTTATTCGAACTCAAAACTGTGGATAGTTTTCTACTATGTGCACAGCTTACAGAGCATCTTTGCAGGAAAAAGTACACTTTTTCGGCTGAAAAGACTGTTGGGGTTTTAGGGTCAGAATGCTATAGCAACATGAGTGTTGCTGCAGCACTGAACCTTTTCCAGCAATTTTCAAACCTTGAAAACTTCATGTTTTGAAACCGAAACAAAAACAAAACTAAACCACTGTATTTACATATTTACAAAATGGCTAGGCTTTTTCAAGCCATCGAGATCACTTCTAGGATTGAGAGAGTTGTACCACATATGTGGTACCAATGGAGCCGGTTGTTTAAGCTTCATGATAGGACTTTACTCTTTGACCATTCACTTTTAAAATGGATCCATTATTGGGGTCAATGAGTTCAACCACTCCATAAGGATGGACTTTATGAACCTCAAATGGCCCTGTCCACTTGGATCTTAGTTTTCCTGGAAAAAGCTTCAATCTAGAGTTAAAGAGTAAAACTTTTTGGCCAGCTATAATTTCTCTTTGTGAAATCCTCTTATCATGCCATCTTTTTGTTTTATCTTTGTAAATTTTGGCATTTTCATAAGAATGATCTCTCAACTCTTCAATCTCATTAATATGTAGCTTCCTTCTTTCACCTGCAGCATTAAGACACAAATTTAGCTCTTTCAAAGCCCAAAAGGCTTTGTGTTCTAGTTCAAGTGGTAGATGGCATGCTTTCCCAAAAACTAACTTATATGGGGGGACATTCCAATGGGTGTCTTATAGGCAGTCCTATAAGCCCACAAAGCATCATCAAGCTTGAAGGACCAATCCTTCCTTGTTGGCTTTACCACTTTCTCTAAAATGCTCTTAATCTCTCTGTTGGAAAGTTCTGCTAAACCATTAGTTTGAGGATGATAAGATGTTGCTACCCTATGGTTTTTGTTATACTTTTCCAGAACTCCTTTCATCATGTTACTCACAAAGTGGGTACCCTCATCACTGATCATGGCTCTAGGGGTACCAAACCTAGTGAATATGTGTTTATGCAAAAACTTAACTACAGTCTTGGCATCATTGGAGTGACAGGCTGTGGCTTCTACCCATTTGGATACATAATCCACAGCCACCAATATGTATTGATTGTTGCTAGACATGGGAAATGGACCCATGAAGTCAATTCCACATACATCAAAGATTTCTACTTCAAGAATGCCATTGAGGGGCATTTCATGTCTTTGGGAGATGGATCCAACCCTTTGACACTCATTGCACCTCTTCACAAAATTATCAGCATCTTGGAAGAGTGTTGGCCAGAAAAACCCAGATTGAAGGACCTTGGCTGCAGTTTTTTGTCCACCAAAGTGGCCACCATATGCAGCAGCATGACAATGCTGCAGCACTGCAGGCACTTCCTGATGAGGTATGCACCTCCTTAGGATCGGGTCAGCCCTTACTTTAAACAGAAAGGGGTCATCCCAAAGATAGTTCTTAGAATCATGGATTAGCTTCTTCTTTTGGCCTTTGTTTAAATCTGGTGGAATGATCCCAACAGCCCAGAAATTTGCAATTCCTGCAAACCAAGGGGTTGTATGATGCTGCAGCATCAAGAGCTGTTCATCAGGGAACTTTTCATTAATTTCACCAGTGCTTGATTCTCCTTTTTCTAACCTGGACAAGTGATTAGCAACTTGATTGTTCACCCCTTTTCTATCTACTATTTCAATCTCATACTCTTGAAGCAAAAGAACCCACCTTATTAACCTTGGCTTGACATCTTTTTTGGAAATACTTGATGGCTGCATGGTCAGTGTGAACAATGACCTTAGTACCCATTAAGTATGATCTAAACTTTTCAAATGCAAAAACCACAGCCAAAAGTTCTTTTTCAGTGGTTGTGTAGTTTATTTGGGCTTCATTTAGAGTCTTACTGGAATAGTAGATTGGGTGGAAAATTTTGTCATTAACTTGGCCTAAAACAGCACCAACTGCCCAATCACTTGCATCACACATTAGTTCAAATGGTTTTGTCCAATCGGGAGTAACAACAATAGGGGCAGAAATCAGTGCTTTCTTCAAAGTGTTGAAAGCAGATTTACACTCCTTGTTGAAATCAAATGGTTGGTCATGCTGAAGTAATAAACATAGGGGTTTGGAAATTTTTGAAAAGTCTTTTATAAACCTCCTATAAAATCCAGCATGTCCAATAAAACTTCTTATACCTTTAACATTTGTGGGCTCAGGTAGACTCTCAATGACTTCTAGTTTGGCCTTGTCTACCTCTATTCCCCTTTTTGAAATTACATGACCCAAAATAATGCCTTCTTTTACCATGAAATGACATTTCTCCCAGTTTAGAACTAGATCAGTCTCCTCACATCTATTAAGGCTTTGTTCTAAGTTTTTCAGACAATCCTCATAGGAAGATCCATAGACAGAAAAGTCATCCATGAAAATCTCTATAGAGGTTTCCAACATATCAGAGAAGATAGACATCATGCATCTCTGAAATGTGGCTGGTGCATTGCACAATCCAAAGGGCATCCTCCTAAAGGCAAAAGTACCATAAGGGCAAGTGAAAGTTATTTTCTCTTGGTCCTCAGGTGCTATAGCAATCTGGTTATACCCTGAATAGCCATCTAAAAAGCAATAGTATTATTTTCCTGCTAGTCTATCCAACATTTGGTCTATGAATGGCAATGGAAAATGGTCTTTGTGGGTTGCTTTGTTAAGCTTCCTATAGTCCATACAAATCCTCCACCCTGACACTATTCTGGTTGGGATTAGCTCATTCTTTTCATTTTCTACCACAATGACACCCACTTTCTTTGGAACACACTGGACAGGACTTACCCAATTGCTACTTGCTATAGGGTAAATGATTCCAGCATCAAGCCACTTTAGGATTTCTTTCTTGACAACTTCTTTCATTACAGGGTTCAATATCCTTTGGGGCTCTACAGAGGTAAAGTCTTTGTCTTCCAAGATTATCTTGTGTTGACAAATGGATGGACTTATACCTTTAAGGTCTGAGATGGTCCAACCTATGGCTTTGGTGTGAGATTGAAGCATTTTAACTAGCTGTTTCTCTTGCTCAGCTTCCAAAGAAGCTGAGATGATCACAGGTAGCTTACTGTCCTCCCCTAAGAATGCATACTTAAGGTGGGCAGGGAATTGCTTCAGCTCCAAATCTGGTGGTGCTTCTATTGATGGTAAAGGGGTTTTGTGTGTGGGATCTTCTTCCAAAAGTTCAAATGCTGCAGCATGCTGCAGCAACTCACTATTGTCTAAATTACTATCCTCCTCACTGTCACTATCCTCAAGTTCTTCCAACTGCTCGCTTTTGGTTCCTAAATCTCTTCTAAGGCTCCCTCGTGACACATTGATTCAATGGTGCTTAGCATAGAACAGGTCTCAACTTCATCAGGATGTTTCATGGAATTAAAAACATTAAAAGTAACATTCTGATCGTGCACTCTCATGGCCAACTCTCCCTTTTGGACATCAATGATGGTTCTACCAGTGGCAAGGAAAGGTCTTCCTAAGAGTAAAGGTGTGTCCTTATCTGCTTCAAAGTCAAGGATTATGAAATCAACTGGGAAAATGAACTTATCTACTTGTACCAAAACATCCTCTATCTTGCCCTTAGGATATGCTATGGTTCTGTCAGCCAACTGTAGGGTCACAGTGGTTGGTCTAGCCTCTCCTATCCCTAGATTTTTGAAAATGGATAAGGGCATAAGGTTTATGCTAGCACCAAGGTCACATAGAGCATTTCCTACATGTTTCCCACCTATTGAACAGGGAATTACAAAACTCCCAGGGTCTTTCAGTTTATGGGGAAGTCTATTGGAAACAAGGGCACTACATCCTTCTGTAAGGGCAACAGTTTCATACTCAGTGAGTTTCTTTTTCTTACTCAAGATATCTTTCAAAAATTTGGCATAGCTAGGCATGTTTTCAATAGCTTCTACCAATGGTATGTTAATGTGCAATTGCTTGAATATATCTAGAAACTTCTTAAAGTGAACTTCCTCCTGTTGATTCCTCAACCTCTGTGGGTAAGGAATGTAAGGTGGAACAGGAGCAATCACTGCCTTCTTAGGATTTGGTATGGATTGGACAGTAGGGGTTTCTATTGGTTTGTCATGTGCTGCAACAACAGGATCTAATGGTGTTAGAACTGTGGCAGCATCTTTCTTGCTTGCATTTGGGCTTACCTCACTTGGAAAGAGTAATGGAAAGTCAGACTTAGGTGGTATGGTCACAGTTTCTTCAATCACCACTGGTTCAAGAACAACAGTGGGGGTTGCTACATCAACAGGTGGGGTTGCTATAGCACTTTTCTCAGTGACACGTTGTATAACAGTCTTTGGTTCTTTTGGACCACTGTTAACTAAGTCTTTTCCACTCCTTAAAGTAATGGCTTTCACTTGTTCTTTGATCACATTCCTAGGGACTTCAGTATCACTAGGTAGTGTTCCATTTGGTCTATGTCTCAACTCTATCGCCATTTGTCCTATTTGAGTCTCCAAATTCTTGATGGTAGCATTTTGGTGATTCATGGCTGAAGTGGTATGGTTTATAAAACCTTTCAACACAACTTCCAAGGAAGCTGGTTGTTCACCTTGCTGGTTAGGAGGCTTTTGGTAGGCATGTGGACCTTGTTGATACTGACCTTGTTGATTTGGTTGAAAATTCTGCTTCTGATCTTTCACAGCTGGTGGATTCAAACATGGACTGTGCCAAGAAAAAATTGGATGGTTTTCCCAACTGGAATTGTAAGTGTTACCAAACTGATTAGGTCTGTTGTGGATGTAATTCACAGATTCAACATTTAGGCTGCAGTGGTCAAAAGTATGACCTTCACCATAGTATACACATTGAACTGGTAGAAACTCTGAGACAGATGCTGCAGCAACAGTATTGGCAGCTGGAGCATTCATGTTTTGCAACATGGTGTTCATGGCTGTTAACTGAGCAGTTAAAACAGTAATAGGATCTGTTCCAGGGGTTCCCACAGTTGGTCTGGGTACAATTGCTCTGGAATCCATCCACTGACCACTATTGTTGGCAAATTTTTCTAAAATATTGTAACCTCCAGTGTAGGTACTAGAGATAAAGGCTCCACCTACAGTAGCATCAAGCATTTGCTTTGCTGACATATCAAGACCATTGTAAAAGGTCTCTAGCTGTATGCAGTATGGAATGCCATGATGTGGGTATTTCCTTAGTAACTCTTTGTACCTCTCCCAAACATCAGTAACTGCCTCTCCATTTAACTGTTTAAATTGGCAAATTTCATTTCTAAATTGGGCATTCCTGGTTGGGGGAAAGTATTTTCTTAAAAACTTTTCAGCCATTTCATTCCAAGTTGTGATTGAATCAGGAGCTAAAGAATTGTACCAAGCTTTGGCTCTATCCCTTAAAGACCATGGAAATAACTTCAGCCTTAAGGCTTCAACAGATACTCCACCAAGGTGAAAAGAGCCAGTGAGCTCCATAAAATTCTTCAGGTGCAAATGTGGATCCTCAGTAAGGAGTCCAGCAAATTGACCATTTGTTTGTAACATGTGAAACATAATAGGCTTAAGCTCAGACTGGTCACCCTCAATATTGGGCCTACGTATTCCTGTGTGCAACTGAGCAAGCATAGGAATAGCATAGTCCATGATGCCACCATTTCTTGAGTTAGCAAGCCTAATGACTTACTCCTCAAGGTTGGGTTCTGGTGCTGCCATTTCAGCAGGAGTATGAGGGTTTTGAAGAAAAGCTCTTTGTATCCTTCTTCTCCTTCTTCTCCTTCTGAAAGTTCTCTCAATATCAAGATCAAGATCAAACACAGCCCCGTGAGGTAGTCTTGGCATAAACCACAAAAACACAGATTGTAAAAAAAATCAACTTTTCAAACAACTTAAAGTAACTTTCTTTGGCAAAGGTCCCCGGCAACGGCGCCAAAAACTTGGTGCGGATTAAATGCAACCCCAAAAAGGCTACAACAACTAGCAACCCATGCAAGTATACATGTTCTACTAGTGTCGTCCAAAACAAGTAATAATGGTAAGTAATACCAGATATCGTACCTCAGGGACTTTCAAAGCAAAGTACTGAAAGATAATAACAAGAAATTAAAGATAGTATGGGTGCAAGATCAGGTTGGATTTGGGCTAACAAAATGCTCAGGGCATTGCTATAGCAAGCACAAAAGTGTTGCAGCAAAGACTCCTGCAATACTACTGAATTGAATGGCCTTCCAAGGGAAGTTCAGATTATACTTTTTACGTAGGGTGGGCACTTGGCAACAAGAACCTACTAGTCAGATCTTACCTTTCTTTCCATATAGTTTCTCAACCCATAGGATTGAAGCAACTCCTTATAGTCTCTATAACACAACCAACATAAACACTTGCGTTGTCTCCATTTTGATTCCAACTCATCCAAATAGAATAACACTCGTCACTTTGTCAAAGACTACTGGATGAAGCATTCATATTGTTTATGAATAGTAAAGCACAAAATCAATGCAAACAAATGTCCAAAGACACTTGGCTTAATCTGCCAACCTTCACTTACACCCACACTATGGTGTTTAGCCTACCATACTGGAATGTAAATGCGTAAAAGTAAATGACATGTATGTAAATGACGTAATGTAAGTGCAGAAAGTAAAGAAAGCTGTAAAGGTTGCTATAGCAACAGAGAGAATCGGAATGACTTGTAATTAAAAGATTGCAATTGAAATTTAAAGTACTTGGTAACAAAGCTTAGGACAAGCTTTGTTCTAGTAGAAGCTGAGCTCAAATGAAAGACAAGCTAAACTATTTATACTAGAAAGCAAGGAATCAAAAGATGCTTAACAAGTACAAAAGTGGTTATACACATTGGGTAATAACCAAGCATCTAAGTACAATAAAGTAAAAGTAACAAAAGGCTATCATAAGAAGCATCTCCAGGAGCATCTTCAGGGGAATCTTCAGAGGTATCTTCAGGGTTGACTTCTGCCCAAGAGTGTACCAAAAGATGCCTGAGATCTTTCTTCAACAAAATAAAATCGTCCAACTTGATTGAGCCATGACTGCCAATATCACTGTTGTAGCATCCCCTGTTGTAGCAACATAGAAACCAGCAAAAGTTCACCAAAAAGATAGGATTATTCCATAAACTACATCCTAGCTCCATTCTAAAGAAAAGGTGTAAAATAAGACTGAAAGACTCAATATCTAGTTGGGAAAGATGTAAAATAAGGTAAACTAAAGTCCTAAATGGATATAAAAGTGTATATAAATACACACTTATCAATCGGTTGGCTAATCTCTAAGAACTTCTCGATCTTAGCCTTGGAGTCATCGTTGGGCCACACTTCGTCAAAGTCAATGTCTGAAAACATAGGAGAAAAAGGATTAGTCGAGATACAAAGCAAAGAAGGTAATAAAAATGCTCGACCAAAGCTGAAGACTCACCCGCCATATTCCAGCCAGACCTGATCCAATCGCTATCGGTGTCCAGCATCGCCACCCGCACGATTACGTACATGGTCTTCTATTTGCGATCGTTGATCGCGGTTTTCAAGACCAATATACGATCGCCCTTGTGTTTGGAAAATAAGTTGTAGCGGCGATACGTATCTTTCTTGACCTGGTAAGCCGTCAGCAGGTCCGTCACATTCATCGGCGACTCC
Organism: Saussurea involucrata; assembly: GCA_033807775.1. Lineage (NCBI taxonomy): Eukaryota > Viridiplantae > Streptophyta > Magnoliopsida > Asterales > Asteraceae > Saussurea > Saussurea involucrata. The sequence continues at coordinate 125,927,787 of CM066324.1, read as the reverse complement.
CAATGTGAGGTAAGTCGCTCGATGACATGGATCACACGCCAGAATTGGGGCATCAGCTTCCATGGCGACAGGTCAAACTCGCACATGAACGCCTTGGCTAGAGGCGAGTAAGGCCACTGAAATCCTATCTTAAAAGGATACTCGTATGTCACGACGTACCCTTCCGGACACATCTTCGGTCGGATATTGCCCGCCTTGCTCACCGTAATCCCCGCAGGGATTTTTGCTAGATTCTTAAAGCTATCAATATCATCCTGATCTCTAATGGTGCTCCTAGGCTCTGTCGACATCGACAATCCTGTTAACCAAGTTTTTCGATCTGAAAGACCCCAAATATCCAGTTTTTCCTAGGCTTTCTAGCTATCGACTTACGACGCATACAAAAGACGACAGTCGTACCTTATATAGGCTCTATAAATCCTTGAAAACCCTAACTCTTGCAGGTTTGGAAGTGAATCGCTAAAGAAAAGTAGGGAAATCTCTCTCTTAAATCTCTCTGAAATCATAAAAAGGAAAGGATCCATCGCAGGTCGCTATTTATGTAAAGGATCGTGTCAGGTCGAGTCCTTCGATGATCGACACGTGCCCTTGCCTTTTCGTATAACCACACGGATCGTCGACACCAGGCACTTACAGCTGTTTAGCATGATCGTGCGTCAGTATGACGTCACGATCATATCCCCTTTTCGACTTCTTCTCTAGTTGAAATTGGACCAGTCCAGTTCCAAGGCAACTAAGGTAACTTTCGACACGTGTCACGACCCTGGACGTCCGACTAACAAAATTTGAAATTCGAATTTGTCCTTCTATTTTCAAATTTTAGGGGCAAACTGTTTGGGTAAAATTTCACCAGTCTCGACCACGACCAAGGTAAGGAAAACATTTATTACACTTTTTCATAGCAAGGTAAATTCATGGTACTTTATCCCCTGATCAAAGATAAAATCGAAAGTTCTTCACCTCACAACACTCGACCATGACGTCGTCTAGATCATACGACCGTCGCATGAAACCTTGCGACCTCGATCGACTAACGTATGACATTTATGTTACTTTCTCGGTGTTTAATGCAGGAGTCAATGACCTTAATGACCAACGGCTATAACCGACGAAGGCCATTAAAACAGCAATAAATACGATGTCCGTTACGTCTGTTACACGAGGCATTTAAGAATTCAATCAATGCACCCGAAGACTATAAAGGCAAAGGTTCAATCAACATTTCGGGGCATCTGGCATCACACATTATCCTAGCACAACTGAACTCTAAAGAACTCTTGAAGCAAAGAACTCTCTCTCTCGAAGAGTCGCTCTCGACACACGAACATACACGCACGACACTTAGTTTCTACGCACGACTCACTTGTTTTACACACACGGTACACTTATTACTTTACTTTTAAAGTATTTCTTTTCATTTGTATTGTAATCACTGTACGATCGACACCCGAAACATAAGGATATCGCCCCTGTTTGGCGATCATAGTGCAGCGACGACTTCCACAGTCGTCCGCGGTTTTTTCCTCGTTGAGGTTTTTCCCGCGTCACCAAATCTCTGTCTCATTTACATTTCTGTCTTTGTCATACGCTTTGTCGAGAGATTCCTTTCTTTAGTTGTTAGATTCCACAATCAACCTTAAGTTATCCTTTTGGACGATTTTTGGCATTAACAATAACGACACCCGTTTTAATCTAGATTAGTCGTGCTAGATTAGTAGGTTGTTGTGTACTATATCTTGATACTCGATGCTTTATGTTTGGGCAAAAAATCACGTCGCTCGACCGCGACCAGAACAAGTAAGACGTATGATTAAGGACTATATCTTGTATTAAGATAAGGTCTCGACAAAGGCCCTGAAGACATCCGTCGTCCCTCCTGGAAGGTAAGTCGAGAGTTCCTCGCGACACTCGACCATAGCGTCGCCCGTCCCGCACGACCGTCGCATAGAACCATGCGACCTCGACCAAACTAACGTTAACCATGACTGTTACGTTTGTTAAGTGTTTAATGCAGGAGTCAAAGTCATTAAGGAGCAACGGATATAACCGACACAACCATCAACGATCGATAGCCGTAACGGACGAAGATCATCATGGATAAACACTCCGACAACCGTTATAGACCGTTGCAGCCGTTATAGCTGTTAAATGAAGCAATCAATGAGCAAATTAAAGCTCCCGAAGACTATAAAGACCGAGTTCAATCATCATTTCAGGGACCGAACACTGAACATTGAACATCGAACACAACATCTGATACCGAGCTCGAGAAAGCATACACATCTTAGACTGAATTCCAGAATACTACAGTGAACTCAAGAACAACAGAAGTGAAGAACTTAATCTCGAAGAATCGCTCTCGACGCACGACAACAGCCCTCGACCAGTAGTTCAAACTTTGTTTCGTACACGACAAACACCTATTTTTACATTCAAACACTTGTACTTTACATTTCGAAGCATTTTCTTCATTTGTATTGTAATCACTGTACGATCGACACCAGTACCCAAGGACATCGCCCCTGATTGGCGACCATAGTGCAGCGACGACACCCCCTGTCGTCCGCAGGTTTTTTCCTCGATTGAGGTTTTTCCTGTGTCATCAAATCCCTTGTTTCTTTATTTTTATCCTCGTTGCACGTTTCGTCGAAAGATTCTTTCTTTAGTTGTTTAAGTCCACATCGACCTTAAGTTGTCCCTTTGGTGCGATTTTTGGCATTAACAGTTTGGCGCCATCCGTGGAACTACATCTAGAGAAAATCCTTGACGAACGTGCATTCTACTAATAGTTTCTTGGAGTTTCTTCTATTTTCTGTTGCAGGAAAATGACAGACCCTGGAAATCCACAGCAAGCCGTCACTCAGATGTATCAGAAGCTCGAGGTTGCCAGGAATCAACTCAATGCAATGGCAGAGCAGAATCACAGAGCAGCTGAAGAGATCGCGCGGCTAAGGAATCCTTTTGGACCCCAGAATGGTCCTAGACCATTCATCCAGAATCCAGGTCCGGGACCAGGCCCGTCCGTGCAGAATCAGCATCTAGGTCCATTCATGCAGAATCAGCAGCCGGATCCGTTCATTCCGAATCCCCAGTCTGGGCAGATTCCCCCTCAGCACATCCGACCACCACCCTTGAACAACGGATCCCAACCATTGCAAGGTGGCGCCCAGCCATTTCAGAATGGATCCCAGTCGTTTTCTCAGCCGTTCCAAAGTGGTTCGCAACCTTTCCAGCAAGGATCGCAATCTTTCCACTAGAAATCGCAGCCATTTCAGCAGGGACCACAATCGTTTCAGAATGGACCGCAACAATTCCACTATGGGTAGCAGCCATATTTTGTTCCGTTCAACGGGGACACCAATGGTTCGTCGCATGGTAATGGCACTAGTCCAGGGACCAATCCCTCGACAGGGGCAAATCCTGATCTTAACGATCCCGTCGCCTAGCGTTTGAAGATGTTAGAAGACCAAAATGAGTGCGTCCTGTCCTTGCTCGCCAAGTTGCCTGGGGCAGCCATGCCTGTCGATGTCGAGCCTCGCTCGGGGTATCAGGCGTCGCCCTTCATCGACGAGATCGCCACCGTCAAGGTCCCAAAGAAGTATAACATTCTTGCCTTCACTCCCAAGTATTAGAGTGTGACCGATCCAACCGAGCATGTCGCGCAGTATAAGCAGCTCATGTGGACAATCTCGATTCCACACATGTACCAGGAAGTATGCATGTGCAAGAGTTTCGGGGCGACTCTCACTGGTCCAGCTCTCCAGTGGTTGATCAATTTCAAACCCAAATCTATCGGGTCGTTCGCCGAATTGGTCAACCAATTCTCCCGGCAATTCGCCAGCAGTCGTAAGATGGAAAAGCAGACTAGTGATCTGTACTATGTCGTGCAGAAGACCAATGAGTCTATTCGAAGTTATTTCAATAGATTCAATGCCGAAATGATCAGTATCCGCAATTGTGACATCAAAACTACGATCGAAGCTTATAAGCGTGGTCTAGACGATAGTTCAGGTCTATATATCGATCTAACCAAGTATCCCCCAGAGACTTTCGAAGACGTTCGAGCTCTAACCTTAGCATATATGAGGGTCGAAGACGACGCAGCCTTTCGTCGCAAACACACTGACGATAAGAAGCCGTTAGGTGTCAAGAAGCTAGAATTCAAGCCGAAAGCCATATCCAAAATAGAGCCAGCGCGTCAGATTTCAAACGTTCGTTTCAAGACGAAGGCAGAAGCTAAAACCGTGACTAAATTCCCCGTGTACCCCAAGATCTCCTCTTATGGGTTCAAAGGGTCAGCTAAAGACTTAGTCGAAGCTCTGAAGACCACCCAAGCAACCATCCGGTGGCCGAAGAAGTCTGACTTGGATGATGCTAAGAAGGATAAATCAAAGTGGTGCGACTTCCACGTCGACCATGGTCATGCGACAGATGATTGTAACGCACTCAAGAAGGAATTGGCATATCATGTTCCACAAGGTAACCTCAAAGATATTATTGATAACGTCGTTATTAATAGCCATCGACCGTCGACTCCCGAGCATGCAAAAGTTATCAATTAAAATCCCCTACGCCATTGGGAATCCTGAAGATCGAGAATGAGTCGAAACGTCGCTATGGTGCCCTGTCGTACGACGACATGATCAATCACAGACGGTATCTCATCGGATCGTCGTGTCGTCCTGTCATTTAAAACCTATCTTTCTTTCCAAAAAGAATAGGATAATAAATGACAGGGGGGCAATACCCCACTAAGAAGAGAATTTAAAGGTATGTTCCCTAACTATTTTTCATACGATTTTTTCTCACGAATGATTACTGACTTAAGCATCGGAGGGTCGTTGGTTAGCCAACGACCAACCCCCGACATCATTTTATCGCAGGATCGCACGACAATAATCACTAAGTATACTATATGACTTTAAATTCGCAGGGTCGCACGACATACATGATCAGGTCTGTGACTTGATCATCCCTCCATAGGGGCATACGATACAAACTCATTATACGATCTAATCGTACGATCGCAAAGTCTAAACGATTTTACCCCTAAGTCTCTTAACTTGGAAAATGCTTTAATCGCGTGTTCACATATTTGTTTTACTCATCGTATTACAATGTATGCCTCAGTCGCATGATTTCCTATGTGTCCTATGTTCAAATTCATAATTAAACATGGTTTGGATAAAGCATAAAGTTCAAACAAAAGTTGCGTTCATTATGTAAACCATCGAGTACATAATCGACCACTAACGGTCGAGCAGCACAAGCAAACAAATGCATTTTTTCTAAGGTTGTAGAGGAGCATCGATCACAACCTTGTCCGATACCTCATCCTGAAAACCCTCGCTAGCCACCTCCTCCTCGACCTCCTTCTCGTCATCCAAGTCGAGATCTCTCTCGGTCCCGACTCTCTCATAAAAGAGACGCAATTCATCTGACGCTGAAGCCAAAGGATCCTTGCCCTGCAGGTGACGTCGCATAACTGCCGCACGCGCAGTAAGTCGAGTATAAGAAAAGAAAGACTTATTTTCGTCATTCGACTCATCAGACTCCTTCTTCAAATTTATCACCTTAGCCTTGATTCCCTCGACTTCCTTCCTCTTCGCGGTTACGGATTCCTTCATCCCCTCCAGCTTCTCTCTCTGGTCGCGCATCAAAGTCAGGGACTCCTTCAAACGCGAGTTTATCTCGTCTCTTGTATGACTGAGGGCATCCAATTCGTCTAGAGCATGGTCAAGGCGCACCGACATCGCTTCTTCATGCTCCAAAGCAGCTTTCTCTTTAGCTAACGCTGCATCTTCATCTTTGGTAACAGAAGCCGTTGAAACCTCTATATTCGTCGTTTCGGCCTGCAATGCCAGGGAAGCTTGGAACGCCTGAAGAATCATAATATGAGCGACATTAGTAAAACGACAATGACAACGACAACGACAAACGACAAGTCTTGAAAGAAAGACTTACCAAGAATAAGAGTCCAGCTGCATGTAACTCTTTCTTCTCAAAAGAGAACCCGTCAAAACGCTCCCTGAAAGACGGAAGCAAATATTTTTCCAAATGGGGGAACAACTTCGTCTCGTCCAAGACATTGTCGTCCAGAAAACCCGACGGCAACGTAAAGTTGACCGTCGTTTCCCCCACAGGTCCCTTTTGCGCGCCTTTGCCCCTGTCGGCCGATGAAGGGCCGGATAGGACGACGGGAGACATCGTCGCCAGTTGCGCAGTATCCACAGATTTTGCGCCGGTCGTGTCAAACGCAACCGACGCCTTCGCTTCCTGGATAAGGCAACCCTCGATGGGTTACCCGTCTTCAAAGACGGTTCCCTCAGAACGGACACCTTTGTCCTCTTTAAGAGGCCCGACCCGGCTATCGGGACCTCTTTTCTCTTCAGGACTCCCGACCCAGTTGTCAAAACGTCCTTCTCCCTCGCCTCGCGAGCTACTTCGACTTGGGCCATCTTCCTAGCAACAGAAGATGTCGCCTGCGCTTGAGATTTACCTGTACGGTAAAAGAAAGAAATTAGACGATTCAGAACAGAGGAAGACCAGGTCAAGCGAAAAGAAGACAAAAGGATACTTACCAATTGTTAATGCCACAAATCGCACCAAAGGGACAACTTAAGGTCGATGTGGACTTAAACAACTAAAGAACGGATCTTTCGACGAAACGTGCGACGAGGATAAAAATAAAGGAAACAAGAGATTTGATGACGTAGGAAAAAACCTCAAACGAGGAAAAAACCTGCGGACGACAGTGGGAGTCGTCGCTGCACTATGGTCGCCAATCAGGGGCGATGTCCTTCGGTACTGGTGTCGATCGTACAGAGATTACAATACAAGTGAAGGAAACGCTTCGAAATGTAAAGTACAAGTGTTTGGAATGTAAAACAAGTGTTTGTCGTGTGTGAAAATAAGGTGTAAACTGCTGGTCGAGGGCGGATGTCGTGCGTCGAGAGCGATTCTTCGAGTGAAAGCTTCTTTTCTTTTGTTGTTCTTGAGCTCGCTGTAGAATTCTTGAATTCAGTATCAGATGTTAGCTTTCAGTAGATGATTTCTTGGATTCGATAGCAGATGTCCTCGAAATGAGGTTTGAGCTTGATCTTTTATAGTCTTCGGGAGCTTTAACTATATCATTAAAGGCTTTGATGACTTGTTGTAACAGTCGCTGTCTTCAATGTGGGATTAAATGCTTGTTAATGACTTCGTCGGTTATAGCCGTTGCCCATTAATGACTTTGACTCCTGCATTAACCACTTAACAAACGTAACATTTATATTATGTGTTAGCTTGGTTGAGGTCGCATGGTCTATATGCGACGGTCGTGCGGAGCGGGCTACGTCGAGGTCGAGTGTCGCGATGAACTCTCGACTTACCTTTCGGGAGGGACGACAGATGTTTTCTGGGTCTTTGTCGGGACCTTATCTTAATACAAGATATGGTTCATAACGAGTATCTTACCTTTTCTGTTCGTGGTCAAGACCTGCATTGATAAATAGAAGAAACGGATGTTTGACTGTTAACGGCTAGTATAATCGTACGACAGTCTTAAGTCTCGGATGTCGGTCTTATGGAACATACGACTATCGCCAAAATATAAGACCACTTGGTCGTAGGACCAGAGCGATATAACACCGATGACAGGAGACTGTCGACATAAGACTGACGAGCCGTAACTGGCGACATAAGACTAGTGACGTAGGACTAGTGATGTGCGAAGTGCGATACGTGACGTGCGACACGTGACGTGTGATCATGAGATGTAATATGACTATTGACCCAATATGTCAATTATCGTGGTTATTTAACGTATGTCGTGGATATGATAATAATGGGTATTATCATTGTCGGTCGGGGGTAACCAATGTCCATAGGTCATGTCGAGGGGATTTCCCAAGTCGGTCGAGGGTGTGATTTTTTACCCAAATAGTTAGCCCCCCGAGATCTGAATTTCAAAGCCAGTGGAATTTCAGATCTCGCACTAAAGTAAAATGCGTTGCTACGGAGACGTGTTACTTTTCCTAAGATCATCAGAGGAAAACTGACTTGGTCAGCCAAGGAAGGTGACGCAAGTTGCGCTTGCCCTTCGAGGCCGGGAAAGGAGAAAGAATGCCCCGACAGCTGGGTCGGGAATCTTGAAGAAGACAAGGACGGTAGTCCTGAAGGAACCGTCTTCGAGGGCTGACGTTTCGTCGAGAGTTGTCACACCTAAGGAGGCGAGGGCGTCATCAACCATTCTGGCGCGATGGACGCGACATCAGCAAGTTCGGTGCTTCTGGCGATAGTGACGAAGTCGGTGTCCAAGGTGTTGTCCCCAGCGTCTGCCGACAAGGGGGATGGGTCATCGGCCGAGGTCATGACGGTCAATTTTACATTGCTGTCTGACTTTAGGGCGGATGGTGTCCTAGACGGGACGACGTTGTTGGTGTCCTAGATGGGACGACGTTGTTGGTGTCCCAGACGGGACGACGTTGTTTCCTCATCTTGGGAAATATTTGCTCCCGTCTTTCAGGGAACGTTTTCCTATCGAGGAGACAGGGGTCCATGTCACCGGGTTGGCGTTCTCGGTCGACGTGGTCCTATGATCTGGCGTTCACAGCCGATACGGTCGTTTAGAGACATATGAATAGGCGTTCCGAGCCGTTATGGCCATTAAAGACCTATGGTCTGGCGATCCGAGCCGATGTGGTCGTTAAAGACCTATGACCTAGCGTTCACAGCCGATATGGTCTGGCGTTCACAGCAGGCTGGCGTCGTGGTCTGGCATTCACAGCCGTCGTGGTCTGGCGTTCACAGTCGTCGTGGTCTGGCGTTCACAACCGTCGCGGTCGTTACGTTGTGTAAGTTTTGCTTTAGCGATAATCGGTAATAATTTTACCTTTCTATTGAACCTGAGTATTACATGTCATGGACAGATGTAATATTAACTGAAGAAATTCATTAAGTGCAATAATGAACAAGAAGTCGTGCGACTTGGGCATCCATTGTAATACAACGGTTAGAACGTAAGTCACAAAACTTTCATATTTTCGAATCGTACAAGCAAACGTAAGCGCGTGCGATCAAAGCATTCATTCTGAACATGAAATTTTTCTAAGTTAAAGAACTTAGATTGTGGGGTCATAAGACCTCATGACCGTATGACTAAATCATACGATGAATTTGGATTATGCGTTCCTGCGAAAGGATAATTAAGTCATAAACCTGATCGTTTGTGTCGTACGATCCTGTGAGAGCGTACTAAAGTCGTACGATAGACTTAGCAATATATATCATGCGATCCTGCGAGACTAAACTCGTATAGTAGACTCGGCAACTGATGTCGTGCGATCCTGCGATAAAACGATGTCAGAGGTTGGTCGTTGGCTAGCCAACGACCCTCCGATGCTTAAGTCAGTAATCGTCGTGATAAAAAATTGTATGAAAGATAGAAAAGGACTTAGAAGAAATACCTTTTCAGATGCGTTGCATTCCAGCTGCGTGGGATATCTCGACCGTCGAAGGTTTGGAGCCGACAGGCGCCTTTACCCGCGACTTCTGAGATACGAAAAAGACCTTCCCACTTGGTGAAAAGTTACCTTTATTGGCAATCATGAGATTAAAATGTGTTAGTTGTCTTTTGTCGACGACTACAAATTGCCACCTGCTTCTGCCCTAACTGGCGATCATAAGATTTAAAACGTGGGTCATCTCTTATCGACGACTATAATTCATAACCTGCGTTTGCCATGACTGGCGATTGTAAGATTTAAAAATATGAGTCGTCTCTTACTGACGACTATAAATCGTAACCTGCGATATAAGTCCTAGAGACTTTTGTTTCTCACGATATAAATTGTAAGATTTGCGTTTTAAGCCGTAGAGACTTTCGTTTCTTACGATGTAAATCGTAAGACCTGTATTTATATAATCTTGCGAGCCTGCAATATAAAATCAGGGGTAGTCGTTGGTTTGACCAATGATCCTTTGATGCTTAAATCAACATTTATATGTTAGATAATAATTGAACGAGAAGAATATACTTAGAGTATAGAGTTGTTATACCATATTTCATCCAAGTGAGATGTCAAAGTTACCATAACTTGGAGTCGAGAAGCGCCTTTTTTCCAAGGACTTTTGAAATCGAAATATGGTGTTCTCTATTTTATGGCGGGCGTTCCGAGCCCCCGAGCCCCTCGGACGATGCGATCCATGCGATACTTTTGACGGAGCATTTTTATCAGGGCTTGAATATGGCTTTGATCCGCATTCAATTCCGATTGAAGTTGAATCAGGGGATCTTGATAATTTGCCATATACCTGAAACAAGGAGTAGAGAAAACTGCAAGAAACCGTTAGTAAGACGTACGTTTGTCGAAGATTTTCTCTAGATGGGGTCCCACGGATGGCGCCAAACTGTTAATGCCAAAAATCGCACCAAAGGGACAACTTAAGGTATATGTGGACTTAAACAACTAAAGAAAGGATCTTTCGACGAAACGTGCGACGAGGATAAAAATAAAGGAAACAAGAGATTTGATGACGCAGGAAAAACCTCAAACGAGGAAAAAACCTGCGGACGACAGTGGGAGTCGTCGCTGCACTATGGTCGCCAATCAGGGGCGATGTCCTTCGGTACTAGTGTCGATCGTACAGAGATTACAATACAAGTGAAGGAAACGCTTCGAAATGTAAAGTACAAGTGTTTGGAATGTAAAACAAGTGTTTGTCGTGTGTGAAAATAAGGTGTAAACTGCTGGTCGAGGGCGGATGTCGTGCGTCGAGAGCGATTCTTCGAGTGAAAGCTTCTTTTCTTCTGTTGTTCTTGAGCTCGCTGTAGAATTCTTGAATTCAGTATCAGATGTTAGCTTTCAGTAGATGATTTCTTGGATTCGATAGCAGATGTCCCCGAAATGAGGTTTGAGCTTGATCTTTTATAGTCTTCAGGAGCTTTAACTATATCATTAAAGGCTTTGATGACTTGTTGTAACGGTCGCTGTCTTCAATGTGGGATTAAATGCTTGTTAATGACTTCGTCGGTTATATCCGTTGCCCATTAATGACTTTGACTCCTGCATTAACCACTTAACAAACGTAACAGTTATATTATGTGTTAGCTTGGTTGAGGTCGCGTGGTCTATATCCGACGGTCGTGCGGAGCGGGCGACGTCGAGGTCGAGTGTCGCGATGAACTCTCGACTTACCTTTCGGGAGGGACGACGGATGTTTTATGGGTCTTTGTCGGGACCTTATCTTAATACAAGATATGGTTCATAACGAGTATCTTACCTTTTCTGTTCGTGGTCAAGACCTGCATTGATAAATAGAAGAAACGGATGTTTGACTGTTAGCGGTTAGTATAATCGTACGACCGTCTTAAGTCTCGGATGTCGGTCTTATGGAACATACGACTATCGCCAAAATATAAGACCACTTGGTCGTAGGACCAGAGCGATATAACACCGATGACAGGAGACTGTCGACGTAAGACCGACGAGCCGTAACTGGCGACATAAGACTAGTGACGTAGGACTAGTGATGTGCGAAGTGCGATACGTGACGTGCGACACGTGACGTGTGATCATGAGATGTAATATGACTATTGACCCAATATGTCAATTATCGTGGTTATTTAACGTATGTCATGGATATGATAATAATGGGTATTATCATTGTCGGTCGGGGGTAACCAATGTCCATAGGTCATGTCGAGGGGATTTTCCAGGTCGGTCGAGGGTGTGATTTTTTACCCAAACACCAATTATCTCTACCTCTGGTTCTTCACTCTTCTCTTCCTCCTCAGTCTTCTCAGAGTCCTCCTCTTCTTCTTTCTCCTCTCGACCCATCCTCACTCTGTCGCTCAAGAAAACAGTGCCATCATCCTCGTCTATCAAATGACGCGTGACGTATGACCGGTCTTCAGTACTAAATTCCAAGAACTTTTCGATCTTAGCCCGAGAAACATCATCCGGCTCTACCTTATCGAAATCAATATCTACGCATAAAAAAGAAGATCAGTCGAAAAAACAATCGAGCAACAGAATAACATGAAAACGTACAATCAAAGGCTCACCCGTCATATTCCAACCCTCCCTAATCCAGTCACTATCAGTGTCCAGCATCGACGCCCGTACGAATACGTACCTCTTCTTCCATCCACGGTCATTGACCGCAGTATTTAAAACCAGGGTACGATCACCCTTGAACCTTGAAAACAAACTATAGCGACGGTACCGGTCATTCTTGACCTTATACGCCGTCAGAAGGTCCCTCACATTCATCGGTGAATTCCAGTTGGAGGTAAGTCGTTCGATGATCAAGATAACTCGCCAGAACTGGGGCATCAATTGCCCCGGCGAAAGATCAAATTCACACATGAACTCTTTGACTAAAGGCGAATATGGCCAGTGAAAGCCTATTTTGAACGGGTATTCGTATATAACAACGTACCCCTCGGGGCACATTTTCGGTCGAACCTTGCCAACCTTGCTTACGTTAATCCCCATGGGAATCCTCGCTAGACTTCTAAAGTCGTCTAGATCTTATTCGTTTTTAATGGTGCTTCTAGGCTCTGTCGACATTACCAGCCCCGTCAAATTGATTTGCACTTCTGAAAGGCCCCAGATATCCCAGTTTTTTCTAGGCTTTCTAGCGATAGACTTGCGACGCATAAACTGGAGGGTCGTATCTTATACGATCTCAGAAAAACTTAAATTAGGTCAAAGATTCTTGCAAGTTTTAATCGAACGGAAATCGCCAAGAAAAGATCCATCGTAATCTTTATTTATGCAGTCGATCATGTCAGGTCGAGCCCTTTGATGATCACCGCGTGCTCTCGTCCCTTCGTATGACCGCAGGGATCGTCGACACCTATCATCGACAGTTGGTAAGCACAATCGTGTGTCATCATGACGTCACGACCTCGTTCCCTTTTCAACTTCTCGTTCAGTTAGAAACGGACCAGTCTAGTTCCAAGGCGATTGAGGTAATTTCTAATTCTTGTCTTATTTCCTATGCGTCTGATTGACAAAATTTAAAACTTAAATTTGACATTCAATTTTCAAATTTTAGGGGCAAACTGTTTGGGCAAAAAATCACGTCGCTCGACCGCGACCAGAACAAGTAAGACGTATGATTAAGGACTATATCTTGTATTAAGATAAGGTCTCGACAAAGGCCCAGAAGACATCCGTCGTCCCTCCTGGAAGGTAAGTCGAGAGTTCCTCGTGACACTCGACCATAGCGTCGCCCGTCCCGCACGACCGTCGCAAAGAACCATGCGACCTCGACCAAACTAACGTTAACCATGATTGTTACGTTTGTTAAGTGTTTAATGCATGAGTCAAAGTCATTAAGGAGCAACGGATATAACCGACGCAACCATCAACGATCGATAGCCGTAACGGACGAAGATCATCATGGATGATCACTCCGACAACCGTTATAGACCGTTGCAGCCGTTATAGCTGTTAAATGAAGCAATCAATGAGCAAATTAAAGCTCCCAAAGACTATAAAGACCGAGTTCAATCATCATTTCAGGGACCGAACACTGAACATCGAACATCGAACACAACATCTGATACCGAGCTCGAGAAAGCATACACATCTTAGACTGAATTCCAGAATACTACAGTGAACTCAAGAACAACATAAGTGAAGAACTTAATCTCGAAGAATCGCTCTCGACGCACGACAATAGCCCTCGACCAGCAGTTCAAACTTTGTTTCGTACACGACAAACACCTATTTTTACATTCAAACACTTGTACTTTACATTTCTAAGCATTTTCTTCATTTGTATTGTCATCACTGTACGATCGACACCAGTACCCAAGGACATCGCCCCTGATTGGCGACCATAGTGCAGCGACGACACCCCCTGTCGTCCGCAGGTTTTTTCCTCGATTGAGGTTTTTCTTGCGTCGTCAAATCCCTTGTTTCTTTATTTTTATCCTCGTCGCACGTTTCGTCGAAAGATTCTTTCTTTAGTTGTTTAAGTCCACATCGACCTTAAGTTGTCCCTTTGGTGCGATTTTTGGCATTAACACTTTATTTTTGTCCAAACTATCCCGTTACTTTATTTGGGTTTTAGTTGGTATGATTTTAGAAATTTGAATTTACCCATTTTCCGGAAAATTCCCTATGATTAGTCGTGCTAGATTAGTAGGTTGATGTTTTCAGATTTCAACTTACAAAAACAAGCAGTCTTTTTTATTTAGATTTCAGACTTCAACGCCACCACTTAAAAATCAGAAGTGAAATCAGTATTTAGACTTCAGCACCACTTAAAAAAACGCCACCTTAGGGTGCGTTTGGTTTGGCGGAATCCGGCGGAATTGGACGGAATTGGAATGGTCAATTCCGTTGACCGAATTCCGTTGTGCTGTTTGGTTTCCATGAAATGGAATTGGATTCCATGAATTCCTTCCAATGTTGGAATTCATCATTCCATCCAAAAAGCCATGGAATTGAATTCCATTCCACCTCAATTCACATAAATGACCAAAATACCCTCCATTCCACCAACACCGCCACCACCACCGCCGCCACCACCACCGCCACCACCGCCACCACCACCACCACCGCCACCGCCACCACCACCACCGTCACCGCCACCACCGCCACCGCCACCGCCACCGCCACCACCACCACCACCACCACCGCCACCGCCGCCACCACCGCCACCACCACCACCACCGCCGCCACCACCACCGCCGCCACCGCCGCCGCCGCCACCGCCGCCACCACCACCGCCGCCACCACCGCCACCGCCGCCGCCACCACCGCCACCACCAACCCCCGCCACCGCCACCGCCACCACCACCGCCGCCACCACCGCCGCCACCACCGCCGCCACCACCGCCGCCACCACCGCCGCCACCACCGCCACCGCCACCTCCACCACCACCACCACCGCCACCCGCCGCCACCGCCGCCACCGCCACCTCCACCACCGCCACCACCACCGCCGCCGCCACCGCCACCGCCGCCGCCGCCACCGCCACCACCGCCACCGCCACCACCGCCACCACCACCACCGCCGCCACCACCACCGCCACCACCACCACCACCACCGCCGCCACCGCCATAATTAAAATTATGAAAAGGGTATTTTGGTCATTTACCAAAATTTCATTCCAATTCCAAAGCTACATTATGTGAACCAAATAGACAGATTCCAATTCCTTTAACATATTCCATTCCAATTCTGTCAACCAAACAGCTGGTCAAACCTGACAACATTCAATTCCATTCCATCCAAAAACATTCTGCGAACCAAACGTAGCCTTAATGTTATTCGGTTCCTCTTATCTCTAACACCCCTGAAAGGCTAAAGCATGGATAATAAAAAAATAATAGTGTCATTAAACAAAAAACGCAGAGTATAGTGCACAAAGTGTAAAAAAATAAATTTTCACCCCCTTGATATTCTCGGTTTCTTTCGTGAGCCGAAAGTGCCCTGCAAAACCCTAGCCTCAACAGATTTCAATATCCTGCGAAATCAATCAAAGATTCCGATATAATCAACGATGTCGTACGACGATGTGGAGATCGAAGACATGGAGTGGAACGAGGAGCTTAAGTCGTTCACGTATCCCTGCCCTTGTGGAGATCTGTTTCAGATCACAAAAGATGAGTTGCAGATGGGTGAAGAGATCGCTCGGTGCCCTAGTTGCTCTCTTTACATCACCGTTATATACAACATGGAAGATTTCACTGATCAGAAATCCAATACGAATATTGAACCTGCGAAGCAACAACCTGTAGCCGTCGCTTAAAGAAATTTCAGGTCATAAATTTTTGTCGGATCAATTTGAGGTATAGAGCTGAATTTGATTTTGAATTACATGTTATGTGTTACGATTATTATATATTGGTGTGATTTGGATTTGGGAATTTGTAATTTTATCTCATGAGTTTGGATGGCTTGCGAGAATATGATTTTGAGTAGAATTAAGCTAATTGTATTGGTAGATTATAGAAAACTGCTGATGGTAGCAAATTTTGATAATCAAAAGCTAAGTACATCGAAAGTATGATTCTGTTATGAGTTTTTGTTTCTATATGTTGTTCTGATTATGTTGATGTTTGAATGCTTGAGTATAGTTTGGAGCAAATAAAGATCTATTTTTGGGTTGTATGAACATGTAATTACCAGATTCAAAAGCCGATAGTTTAGGATTGCTACAATGGTTCAAAAAAGTGAAAAACCAATAGAAATTGACTTACATGGCTTATATTTATATAACTCTTTTTAGGGGCTGTTTGG
The DNA here is from genome assembly GCA_033807775.1 of Saussurea involucrata. NCBI lineage: Eukaryota > Viridiplantae > Streptophyta > Magnoliopsida > Asterales > Asteraceae > Saussurea > Saussurea involucrata. Next base: position 125,911,539 of record CM066324.1, on the reverse strand, counting down.
TTGGTTTCCATTAAGTTCCACATGGATCAAGCTGTGCGGGTGGATTAGATTGTCTATAGAGGTTCGGTAAAGTTTTTGTTTGGGAGGGTTTTCTCATAGATGGAAGGCGCATGTTTTTTTTACTGGGAGGGGTAGGTTTGGAAAAGGCTTGTCTTTCTGCATAAAGCTCCCCCCCCCACCAAGCTCACTGAATAAGTCATCTTCTATATCACTAAGGGTCTGTTTGTTAGCAACTTAATGAGCTTAATGGGACTCACAACTTATTCAGTCAGCTAGCTTATACGTGATTGTTTGGTAGTGGCTTAATGATATAGAAAGTGGTTTATTCAGTAAGCTTCTAGGAGGGAGCTTTATGCAGGAAGTCAAGTTGTCTTTTCCAAACGTAGCCCTCCAAAGTAAAAAAACACGCACCTTCTATCTATGAAAAAACCCTCCCAATTTATACAAGCATATTAGTCCACAAAGACAACTTTATCCATACATGACTTAATGGAAAACCAACCAAACAACCCCTAAGCCACTACCAAACAGTCATGTATAGACCGAATAAGTTGTGAATCCCATTAAGCTGCAAACAAACAGGCCTTTAATCTTTTGTGTTTGTGTGCATGAGAGCTTGAGTCATGGAGAACAAGTTGCTTGATTGTTGTACGTACCATATCATCAAGATCACATTATATTGTATAATAATTGTCCAGTGGAGGAAAGAATAGCAGCAGCAAGGGATGTTCCTGATTACTATGTCCAGGGTATTTTGTTTCTTGTTGCAAACTTATCGGCTCCAGGAAATAGCGTAGCAGATAACGTGATTTCTTAAAGATGTTCAAGCTACCGTTCAATGTTTATTCTGCATTTTACCAGTGTCTTGCTTGTTTATGCTTTTTCCTCTTGTGGTTCAGTACCGGGTTACTTCACGGAATGGCCATTATTGTGAGAGCTTTTATGCAGTCGCATATTTTCAACCACCCTGACTTCCTGTATAGTTTTACATGCCTAATGGTTGCAAATTAGTTAGTAAGACGAAGGATCATGTGAGAAGAAGAGTTAAGGTGACTAGGTGAGAAGGTAAGAAGGGATCTGGACCCTTGATCACTTTTAATCTCAAATCCACCCATGAATCGCGTTTGATATGGCAATTGATCCGGTGCATCTTATCCTAATGTGCATCCAAGGGTGGAGAATGGAAATCCCTTCTTACCTTTCTCGCCTTAACTTTCATTCTCACCGGAATCCAACCCTAGTTAGTGCTGCATGTTGTTGCTTACATATCGGAATCCAACCCTAGTTAGTACTGTTATATGTGAGATTTTAAACAGAGCCCCTAAAACTTTGGGGACCAATGTTACATGTGTTTAGCGCCTTTCCTCGACCTGTGTAGAACTATAGCCCAAATTGATCAAGTTCAACTTGTTACCAACATATATTTATATCTGTTATCTCATTATGCAATGCAATTAAAAGCTTTGGATGTAGCAGGGCTCCCAAGTCCCAAAAAGATTGGAACGTATTGAACCCTCTCTCCGAACTGGTATACTTGGTGGGTGTCCCTGCTTCCTGTTTCTTTCTTCGTATTTAGAGTGATCATGTATTACTCTTTTTGCCATATGCTGAGTCTCCTCTTGCTCTGCTAGATTCAGGTAAGACTGCTCATCATGTAACATATAATGTATACTTGTATAGGAAATATGTGTCTAATATAGATCAAATCTGAACAGGTTATACCACATAAACTCCTGTCACATGTCACATGGCTATTCGGTGTTTTTTTAGACTACCCAGTATTTCGCAATACTTGCGTATGTAAGTAGTATTCTTTGGAACTCTCTTGAGATATAGAAGTCTGGCTTACGGGCTGTTCGGTCGGTTTTCCATTAAGTTCTGGTTTGTATTGATTAAGTTATATGTATGATTTAAAATAAATTGTTGTTCGGTTGGTCTACTGAAGAAACAGTCTGAATGTTAGAAGTTAGATATATTATACTAAGATCTAGAATCTTTTTACACTTGAAATTCTTCCAACGATGGGTGCGACGCCTGTGAGACATGAGTACTTGGAGGCGGTGGATTAGGGTAGTTGATTGCGTGTAGGAATGGGAGATTGTTCAACATGTATAGGTTGGTGGTTTCTTGTGTTAGATAGGGAGTTCCTTCGGTGTGCTTTTTATCGTGTTCGGCTCTTTACAATTCTTTTATAACTCTTGCAGCCTATCTTTATGCTTTCTATTATTTGGTGTCGTCTCGGAAACAAGATCTTTATCTCGTTTGACATAGGGGTAAGGTTTTGTGTACATGTTACCCCCCATACCTACCTTCGGGTAATAATATTGGGTTTGTTTGGTTTTTACGAAATGATCAGACAAATCTTCCAAAAAGTGCAAAAATCAATCTAGTGGGCCGTTTACTAAACGTTTAACGGGTCATTTACCTTATTAGATGAACATGACAAAGATCAAGAATCTTATCTGGTAGAAGCAATAATAAGGATGGAGTCATTTACCTTAGGATGTCTATCATACGGTCACAAGGGCCGCTTACCCAATCGCTTACCCGATAAGTGTTTAAGTTCAACAATCTTAACTTGCTTTACCGGGTGATATTGCATTCAATCAAAACGGTATTGTATGCAACAATTTACCCAGTAAGCGCTTACCGTGACTAAATGTAATTACCGAGCTGATTATGGGTTACATCCTAAGGTCTTTTGTGTGTGAGTTTACATATGATTCAACTTATGCAAAAGCATAAATGGTGGTCGTAGGGACGTTCTAATCTTTTTGGAGCCCATGTTACATTAAAATTTTTTTATTACACTTTAAACTAAGACCATCCAAACACCTGCAAGATCATACTTCTTTCACAAGTGCCACATCAGCTTTGCAATAACACATTTCACACACATGTAAGACCAAACTCTTTTCTAAACTAATAAATTATAATATAAATAATTATAATATAACTAATAAATTAATTATAAAATATAGATAACTAAAATTTTACTTTTGTTTTCTTAAAATAAAGCGTGAATAAGAATTTTTTATAAAAATATTTAAAAAAAATAATGTTCAAATAAACTAATAAATGAATTAAATTTAATAAACATATTAATAATAACTAATATTTAAACAAACATATTAATAATAACTAATTAAATTAATAAATGTTTTGTTTAATATATAATAATGGTTGAAAGATCTTTCAATATTAGCAAGATGCGTGTGGATGCTCTAAGATAACAAAGATACATGTATATTTAAGTACGGACAAGGGCTAAACCTAAATATTTAACAATTTGAACATAATGAATCAACATATTTGTGTTTTGTACAAAATTACTGACTACAACCACCCTTACTCTATTTATTACTGTTTTGGTCACGATGGTGTTCGTTTTGTTGCAACCATGATTTTGTTATTAACACCACTTAGGAAAATCCATAATATTTTGTTTTTTGATTTGCCACATCACTGTTGATATACCACTTTGAATTACATGTTGGAATCCAATTTTTCAATTTTAATTTGTCATATCACTAATATACCATTCTAAATCACATGATTTTGATTATAATCAATGGTGATTTTATTTGAATTTGAATGTTGATATACCACTTTTAATACTTGAAAACACCTATTTTGTTTGCAAATCAACCCCAAATTACTTAATTGTTAAAATGTGTTTAATCCCCGACTCCCAATTGGGGATTCTCAGATGGAGGCAGAGATCGGGATTGGAAGTTTGGAACGGGGATGAGAATTGAGTCCACGCCCCTACATAGCAGTTCGTTTCAACACATTGATGTTCTAACAAGCGCATACAAACCAAGGCATTTCTAGCATCACCCATTAATAAACAGGCCCATAACTAGGGGTTTCAATGGGTCGAGCTTTTAACAAGCTACTCGAGCTCAATAATATTCGAGCCCGAGACAATCTAGAACACCCACACAAAAAAAACTTAACGAGTCGAGTTCAATAACACTAATGTTTAACTCAACTCGTCCAAGAACTCCATTAAAATTTTCATGTCAAGCCGATCATACACTTTTTCGAGTAAAAAAGTATTAATCGAGTCGAGTTCGAGCCCAATACTATCTTTTAGCCCAACTCGTTTAACCTGCAACTTGACTTGACTCGGCTAGTTAACACCCCTACCCATAACCCCCATAACCACACATATATATATGGCCTCAACACCCAACCTCAATAACACTTCAACTGTTTTTTTTTCATTTTAACAAGTTTTGGTAGCAGTGAAACTAAATCACTTACCCGAGTTTTCGATCTCTAAAACTCCAAAAATTCAGCACCATCTAAGAGACAGGTGACTGCTATTGATCACTTCTGGTACCCAAAAAAGGATTTGTTTCAAAAAGAACAATCATCTAATTGCATCTAATCATCATCATCGTTATCATCATCACCTGAATCATCTTCATCATCCTTATCGTCATCAAGAGAATCAGATTTATAATCTGGATCGTCATCATCCGCGTCCCCTTTAGGTTGCTGATCACGGATTGAGTCACGATGTTTGATGTTTTTCTCAGTCAACACATGGTTGCCATCTTCATCCATGTTACAGTTGTTTTTGTTATCGATTTGATGAGAAACTAAGTCGTCATCAGACACCTCATCTTCTTTAGAAGAATTTGGGGTTTCATCAGCTATGTCTTCTTGCTTTCCGTGAGGGCCTCGGGTGTGAATGAGATAATGAGCAACTGACTTGAAGCCAAAGCGTAATGTCTGAAAATTTAAAAGAAAAACGTTACACTCTGCTCATTTTGTTCAAAAACATCACGCCTGAGTTCCCGTTTAGTGAATATTGAAGATATTTCTTACAAATGATACAAAACAGAAAGAAAAAAAAGTACTACAAAGTTGATGAATTTAACCTTTCTGTAAATATTTCCGGTGGGTTCCCATCCTTTTATTCTGCGACAGCGACTGCAGTTGCAAATATCTCTACAGACAGGACAAACCCAATCTGGGTTCGCATTTACTTCTAGAATATTCTCTCCATATCTGCAGAAGGGAAGAGAAAACCTTGAAAGACCATCAAGATCATAGGTGAAACATATTTGTAAAGCAAAATAGTATAAGATGTCACTGTCCTTCCACACTTTCTTAAGTTGCATGCTCAAACCTCAAACCAAAAAAATATAAATCATTTTTCATCCAATTTTAACCAAATTGACTAAAAATATATGCAATTTGGGACAAAAAAAAAAGTGGGAAAAATATTTTTAGTGGAGAGAATGTTGACATTTCGACAGCTACCGGTGACTAATGTTAGATAACGTAATTAAAATTGATATAAATGTAACTGATATGATAATGACAGTATAAGTATGGAATGCGTAAATCTTTATGTTCGGGTATGTAGTTATAAAACTATGTTTTTATTTATTTTGCTTATTTGTAATTGAATTAAAGTTGAGAAATTTATGTGAAAAAAGATGGAAGAAAGAAAAGATCATGTTCTGTTTCCAAGCAGATTTAATCTTGCACTTAACCTCATGAACAAGCAATCACCACAAAACTTCCCTTGACCAAGGTTACACTTGCAGCATGCAGTACGCAGTCCTGTAGTCTTTTGCCTGCAAATATCAATTAGTGGATCAGTATATATATATACACCAGTTTAGCTAAATGAACTCATTGAACAGCTTAATAGAGTCAAATAATTGATCTACAATTTGGTTCTATTGAGTTCCATCAATTGAACTTCAATTAACCACAATTAGAAGTTAATAAGTAGGCATTTGGAAAAAACAAATCCCACACGTAATTAAGACAAATAACTAAATTGCAATTTGCAAATAACATAATAGTACTAATAAGTGATAATAACAAAAAACCATAATAATAACCTGATGCCAATATTTAAATAAGAAACCCCCAAAAAACATTAAAGGAAAAAAATAAGCATGGCAGTAGTCTGAATCATTTTTTTCACTGTAAGATTGAATATACACTTGGACTTCTCAATCCTAGACTGTGAACTTGAAATACAAACTACATTCTCATGGATTTCTTTAAGCATTAAGACAGTTCGCAAAACAAACTAGTATTGTACTTTATGTTCCCCATACCCTAATGCGACAACTTTAAGCACTTTTACACTTGCTAAGTCACTAGTGCACAAAAACACTCGTGACATTATTAAATACTTTGTTCTACACCTGGGTCATTTTTAACCAAAAAGCTCGACTCTTTTCAAAGACATCTGCAGCCACCTTTCTTTCTTATTTTCATGGACAACTTTTATTTCCTTTTTTGCTTTTAACGTTTCCATTGACTATTAGGTAATTGCTATACACTCGGTTTTTTTAAGGGTGTCCCAGGCTATCCTCATACTAATCCTGACAAATTGTGCCCGCAAAATCAGCCCTGATAAACTCATTGGCTACAACTGTTGTGTACACCTGAAATTGAACCCTGTGCAGATGGGATATTCCACCACATCCCCCAAGGCCTCAACTCGGTTGTTTGTTCCCATGAATTGAATTCTAAATTTGAAACAAGAAACATCAACAAATTGCAGTTTGGCAAACATTTAAATAAGAAAGAAAGAAGAATTTCAAGAATCCAAAACCTGCATTGATGGCAGCTCTTTCCCTCATATGTATCATAATTACGATTCCCCTCGTCATCATACCCATCCACCATAAGTGTCCAGGTTTCTTTGTGATCACCCAACATCTTTTCATGCTCTTCAGTATAAACCTCAAGTTGTGAACCTTCTTTTATTTCAATCTTGACATCCTTGATAGGTTTGTCTTGAGAATTTGGAACACGCTTCTCTGAATAACTAACAGTGGGCAGGGTCTTTATCCTATATGAATGTTATAAAAATTTAGAAGCAAGTAATATCAAACCAATTAAAACACAAACAATTCGTCTAACGCATCATTTTCAATGTTCATTTGAAATAAGTTTCTTTTCGTGTTTCCCCTTTATGCAAATATCTGATTCATGTTTTGATATATTAGATTAGATTCCATCAAAAAACCAACAAATAAACTGTAGAATAATTCATATGCATTAGACCAGTGAAGTAGAAAATTATGTTAGTTGAAACCCAGTAAGATTTACATCTCCCTAAGCATAATCTAGATACATGTTAACATTTGATTTCTGAACTAGGGTATTAATCACTAATGGTATACTGCAGTCTACAACTCTACATAAGGCTCAATTTCTACAAACATACCGACAAATATCAAAGATACATGCAATGGTAGACTTGAAGATATCGGTGCAATGTACACTCAATGAGATTTTTATTTGCAAAAAATAACTCTAATCGAGCAGAATGACATATACTGATATACGTTGTAATGATTGTCATTTTCATACTACTAGAATATGCTAAAACCCTTAGAACATCTCCAACAGCTTCCCCAAACTTTCTTCAAAATGAAGAACCAAAAGTCAAAATTTCCAAAAAAAGAAAAAAATACATCCATCTCCAACAGAAAAAGACACTGATTTTGGGAAGGACGGAGTATATAAAGTTAGAATGTCCAAAAACCCTTAGAATGTCACAGATGAACTGCTTAATTCCATGATCCAACATCCTATTCCTCAAATAACAAGCAAATAAAATCACATTTCTATAAGGAGACGAGAAAAAGAAAAAGACCTAGAAGAGCGTCTCGGAGAACCAGATACTGGAGGCAAAGGTTTGTGAGGACGAATGGCTTTCGGTTTAGGAGGAGGTTTGAGATTACGAGAGAGCTCTAAGATGCCGAGTTTGTGCATCCTCTGAAGATTCTCTTTGATTCTTTGTTCTCTAGACTGCTCGTACTCCGCAACTTTGCCTTCATCGTTCTCCTTTTCTGCTCCATTTCCGCCATTTCCACCTCTTCTCTTGTTGTTGCTCACCATTTTCGCGTGCTGTATCTCTCGGAATCCTCCCCTTTTGGAGGATTATGTTTCCCGCTCTATCGAATTGAATACACGCCATCTAGGGGGGAATGTGAGAGAATGTGTAGGGTTTTGAGTGCATTACAGATTTGGTCCCTGTAGTTTGGTAAAAGTTATGAATTTTATCCAACAACTTTATTTTATTATATTAACAGTCGTTATGGTTGGATATTTGTTACAAATTAGGTCCCTAAAGCAAATTCCGTCTCATTGACCCCGTTAAATCTCTCACATGCTCCTCAGGTGAGTCACATCTTTTTTCTTTTAAACCAAGTCCTCTCATTTAACCTTTCCATCTTCCATCAACGATTTCTCTCTCAGACTGTCATCTTTTTAATGGCCCTGTAAAAATAAGATACCATTTCTTACGGGTCCTTCCTTAGATGGTTAAATTGTAGCTCATCCACAATCATTTGAATATCATAGACAACAACAAATCCAATATGTTGTTTCTATTGGTTTTCCAAAATGGTCAATATTTGATTTTTTTTTCTCAATCTATTTAATTTTGGCATGTTAACAAAATTTATCCATGAACATTTTCACACATGGATCCAAAGTGTGGGTTTATTGGTCGGGTTGACGCCAAAACATAGCAAACAACTAAAATGCCTCTCACATCTAAAAGATGTTAGGGCAAAAGACCAAAACCATAACAAAATACAAATCACGATGACCACCAACGTAATTTCAAAAACTATAGAGATGATACCCGTTTTTTGGTAGACCCAATGAACATTTTTAATAATTTACTCTTAAAACTGATTATGCAATAGCTTTTTGCTTTCAAGCCTTCATGATTTTATCCACTAGTTTTTTTACCTTTACCGAAACTAATCTTGGAATACCCCTTATCAACTTTTTTGCACTTTTTTTTGCCAGTTTTTAGCTTCCAAAATCGTCTTCAACAGAGTTGGCTTCTGACACTTGGGAGTGGGGCTCTGGGATCTCATTGCGGATAACTTCTTGATATTTTAGCATAAAATGGCACTATATGACTCAACATAACTATAGTGAATACTGTATGCTCAGAAGTGCATATTGGACCAAAAATGGACGATTAAGAAGCAAAATAGCCGAATTTGACAAAAAATATTAAAATAAAATACATGTAAAAATTAGAGTTATGAGTATCAAACCTACATTTTATGCCTTGGGATTGACATCCTACGTAATCCTACTATTTGATATATTAATGTAAAGAATGCTTTAGGCATTTCGATGTATGAGTGTTTGCAACTGTTTAAACACGTACACAAATCTTTTGAGAATTTTGAAGTGAATGTTATAATATATGATTCAATTTGAGAGTCTGACATGTGATACAAATCTTGGATAGGAAGAATATAACTATGTGAAGACCCTCGGTGTACTATTCTTTTATTGTAGATGTCCTTGCATTTTCGGCTCTAATGTTAGATGTGAATCATTCTTATGTTCCATAAATTCCTTTCAAAACTGTTTTTAGAGCACTTGTTTAGGTAATACACCAAAATAATTGAAAAACTTGCAATACCACTTTTTTTTACCATTGCTATGTGTCGTAGAATCTATCACTACACACCGAGATAATTCCTTCCTTGGTGATTTGAGTTGTTTTTATTGGTTTTATGTTATATTATAGAAAGGTAGACCAGGGTTTATTTCTTTTTCTCGCTTTAGTCCCCGCCTTCTAAATATACTTTAGTATTTGTGTTATTGACAAGTGCAATCTGTACTAAATCAACAAGTAAGCATTATGACTACTAAGGTATCGGAGCTTTCGATCATACGGGTTGTCATGAAACTCATCTATTCCACACTCGGGACCATGTAAGTAATTGATGATGCATTTATAGAGGATTGTTTGTACAAAAAAGACTTAAGAGTTTTGTAATGGCATGGGACTTATATTAGTTAGGTGAGTTTGAGGGTTTATTCTTATTGTTTTCTTAGTATATTCTTATTATGTTGCTTGGTTTCACGTGAAATGGTACATTTGTAAAATATTCTTTGATAAGTATTCTTTCACAATGTTAGGTTTTTTTTTGTTAAATGTTCGTGTTTGGGCCAATCTTGTGTACACCATGACTTATCGCAACAGGGGTCCTCTACCGACATGAGTCAATACTTTCCCTTAGCTTAGCAACTAAGACTTTAGTCCATTAAAACGATATTGGATACAACAATTGATCTAGTAAATGTTTACCGAGTAAGAGTCGTCATTCTCACCTACCCGGTAAAACTCTCGGCCCTTATCATCACTCTTACCGGGTAAGCGTTTAGTAAACGCCCCTTAAGCATAATTTAAATGGTAAACAAGTAAATGGAATTACATTATCATTTTTCGTATGTTTACATTTCAAGAAGTAACTTGTTGAACACCATTTAACTTCAGATAAATTAAATTGGTGCTTGTGCTAGATTGGCTTGAAAGTTCATGTCGATTTGCATAAAAGTGCTAGGATTAACATTATTTGAAAACGTTCACGTCGATTGGCTTGAGTATGACAACAATGAAGTTAAGTTTCACATTAGTTGTGGAGGTAGTCTTTTTATCGTTTGGGCTAAACTAATGCACGTATATTTCTTATGTACTTAGACCTTGATTTTGATTATATGGACAAAGGTTGATGAGGTTAACCTTTACGTAAACATTTCCGAGGGGTTCCCATCCTTTCATTCTGTTGCAATGACAGCAGTTGCATATATCTCTACAGACAGGACAAACCCAATCTAGATTCGCAGTTACTTCTAGAATATCCTCTCCATATCTGTAAAAGGGACCAGAAAACCTTGAAAGACCAGCAAGATCAATAGGTCAAACATCACAAAATCATATTAAATTATATCATTTTCTTCCAAATTGACTGCAATTCTGGACTAAAAAGAAGTGGGATACATAATTTTAATGGAGAAAATGTTCAAAATTGATAAAAATGTAAATGATATGATAATGACGGTATAAGTATGGAATGCGTAAATCTTTATGTTCGAGTTTAAGTATAAATAATTTAAAAGTACAAGTATGTTTTTATTTATTTGTAACTGGGTTATAGTTGAGAAATTTATGTGAAAAAAGACATGTAGAAAGAAAGGATCATGTTCTGTTTCCAAGCAGATTTAATCTTGTACTTAACCTCATCAACAAGCAACCACCACAAAACTGAACAAGGTTACACTTGCAGCATGTTGTAGGCAGTAATGTAGTTTTTTGCCTGCAAATATCAATTAGTGGAATTACATATTAGTAGAAGATGGATCACAAAAAACAAACAACTTAGAGTTCATGACTAAAGTTATATGAACATGGGCCAGAGAGCATATCAGTTGAAAAACCCGCTAACTACTACTGAACCGAAAGTGCTTATGGTAACAAGTTGTAATTATGTTGCAGCATCCAATGATACATAAATGGTTGAGTAAACCTGAAAGTCTTGTTCACATATATACCAAATAATACTTAAAAAACAAATAGATTGATATCATTAAAACGCCAAGGCACAAACAAAAATAACCATTGAAAAGTTAGATTGTATGAAATGAAAAAATGTGTTTTACCTTATTGAACAGGTTGATAGAGCCACATAACGAGTAAACTTCATTTTTGGTCCCTAACGTTTGTAATTTTCAACATTTTCCGTCCCCCAAACTATCGAAACTCGAATTTGGTCCCTCATATTTGTAATGTCACTTTGTTTTGGTCCCTCCAACTAACGCCTGCCAACTTTTTCGGTTAAATCCAATTAAATGAGGGATGTTATTGTTGTGGTCATTTTAACCGTTTTCTTTATTTTCTTGTTTTTACAAAAACCATCAAACTTTAGAGGCCTGTTATGTAATTATATCTAACATATATCTATATATACACACACATCACAATACCCCTCATTTAATTAGATTTAACGGAAAAAGTTAACGGGTGTTAGTGGGAGGGACCAAAACCAAGTGAAATGACAAACGTGAGGGACCAAATCCAAGTTTCGATAGTTTAGGGACGATATCCATTGAAAATGACGAACATTAGGGACCAAAAGTGAAGTTTACTCTAAAATAAGTGATCTACAATTTGGCTCAATTGAGTTCCATCTAGGCTTGTAAACAAACCGAACGAACACGAACGGAGGCTTGTTCGTGTTCGTTCGTTTAACTTAGCCGAACAAATGAACGAACACGAACGGTAAACGAACAAAATCTTAGGTGTTCGTGTTCGTTTGTTTAAGAAATGGGTGTGTTCGTGTTCGTTTGTGTTCGTTCGTTTAAGTGCTAAACGAACGTAAACTGTAATAACCCGTAACTTTTAGGAAAATTTATTCACAAGGTGTGATTTAAGTTTAGAAACCTTATAAAAGTAGAAGGACTAGTTTGTAAATAGGGAAAAACTTATAATATTTGGATATATCCTATTGGTGTTTCACGTTGACTTTTGGAGTCAATTTGGGTTTTGTAAGGCTTCATTCCATAATCATCTAGAGAAGAAAAAAAACATTAAATACATAAATAAACTAATTGTTCATGACTCATTCAGGGAAATCTCAACGTGGGCTTCGGATGTTTTTGTTTTAGTCTTCTAATGTTTATCCAATTCACCCATATCATAAGATTTCAACCAATATATATTAATCGTTTAGTAAACCTTAGACTAATGGCAAGCCGTGAGGTTTTAAACAACAAAATATTAGGGTTTGAGATTGGATTCGAGGTTGAAGTCTTGATCGTGATTTTTAAAGATTCGTTGAACAAATCTAGCAGTTTTTAGATGTTGGTTTAAGGTACGGATTCCTTATTCTCCTTCTCATTAAGTTGTGTTTATTTGAGTTGTTTTACATGCGTACGGATTCTTTATGTTCCCTTCCTTTGTGTTTATTCGACTCATTGTATATGTGATAATTCCGTTTATGTTTATCTGATTCGCTACATATGTGTACGGTTCCTTTGTTTTCCTTTTAATTCCATTCGTTCGGTTGGTGTACATTGTGTTCTTTTCCACCAAATTGATTGTGTTTCCATTCGTTAGTTGATCGTGTCTATCCTCGAGTTATTTTTCCTTGGTTTTGCATATGATAAATCGAGACTTGAATACGCTAAAAACAACAAATTCTATTTATAAAGCTGCTGAATTTTATTCTGAAAAATTCGTGTTATTTGTAAAAATCATAACAAATCGCTCGTTTATCGGATTAATTCATATAGTATGTTTTTGAAAAGATGGAGAAGTCTACAACGATTTATTGTCAAACTAGCAAACTGTGATTTGTATTCTAAGACGTCTAAAATCTGTGTTTTCCGAAACTGGTCTCGGTTTAGAACAAAACAACGCTGTTGTTTTCAAAATTTCGTATATAATTCATTTTAAATCCAAATCAGTTCATTCTTGATTCTATGGAATCACAAGACTTTTATGTAAAACTTCTGTTTAGATATAATTTTCAAAAACCTACCGGAAGTATGATATAATTTGGGATTTCTAAACGTGTAAAGTGCTAAAACATGTAATACTAGATTTAGAAAAGCTTTTGAGTGTGAAATTCCTATCCTACTTATGGTTTTGGCTTTCCATCTGTTTTTGTTTTCAAGTCTTTTGTAAGATTCCATTCAAGTATTTATGTTAATGTTTTACTAAATCTCATGCCATTTAAAATCCTTTTCGATTCGTAAGTCGTTTAAGTAAGTTTTTGAACCCTCAAGCTTTCGTTTAATTCGTAATACGTGCTTCATGATTATTTGATTTGTCCGTTAGCGTATCATTCTTTCGCTCGAAATTCTCCAAGGTCACATATTTTTATAAAAATCGTCCTACGTACGTATATGTGATGTCAATACTAATAAGATGTTTTACGTGATTCTTCACTTCTTTTTAGTTCGTGTTCGTTGGTCCGATGTATATATATATATATATATATATATATGTGTATATACATATATACATATATACATATATACATATATACATATATACATATATATATACACCCGTGAGCTTGGTTCGTTTGTGTTAGCTTTATTCGTACTAAATTATATGAAATTCTTTGACATCTTCGAGTCGTATTATTTGTTGGATTCTCAATGTTTTGGGATTTAATTCGATTGTTCCAAATGTATTAGTCGATGGTGTCGTTATTTTAAATGTGACTTATTTTCGTTTTGCCATCGATCATTTATTAAGAATTGGTTTAATTTGATTTCGACCTCTCAGCCCTTTTAGACCATTTTTGAATAAGTGTGAATAACCTTTTATTTGACTCCAACAACTTTTGTGAAAAATCATTAATTGTTATACGCCACATGTGTGGTGACAACTATTTCGGTAAAGTCGAGCTACTAACCACCTATGGGGGTACCATAGGCATGTCATTGTGGCACCAATGACGTGACACTAACCGTGGCGGTGTGATTAGACCACGGCGTCTCCTCTTTTGTGCTCATGTGTGGAGCGATATATGATGTGATTATTTGATTTAGGAGGCGTATGGGTCGACCCTAGTTTATGTGATATGTTTGTAGGGTGGATGTCGGTGTAGTGCCCAACGCCGCATCTCACATTTAGTACGTGTGGATTTGCTACCCAACGTACGGGCCTTTGTGGCCAGATGTCTGACACTTGTCACGTCGGTTGATATGCAAGTGTATGCGATTATTTGTTCGAGCTCGGTATACAACAATATGATATGATTTTGAGTTAAGTTTCTAAAATCCGTTTGATATTTAGCTGACAATATTTGTTGTGATTTGACAGTTTTGATCTTCCAAAAGATTTACTAAGTTTGAAATTATGAATATGAAAATATTCATTTTGCTATGGCTTGATAAGCATGTTAAAATCAATTTGCACGATCCAACGTCTTTTATTTTTGTTTCCCTACTTGTGGGTTCTTCATATGTTGTCGTTGAATCTGTATGTTACGTGTTTTATACTCAATCTAGTTTTCATGGGCACTTCGAGTTTCGTCTTTAGAATTTGTTCGTTGCCTAAATCTTGATTATTATTATTATTCGGTGTTTGGTTCGAGTATTTGTATGTTATCTATCGTATCCGTGCACTGAGCGTTTGGCTCAGCCGCATTTCTTTCTTCGCGGCAGGTATTCGAAGGGAATCTAAGGAGTAGGGGATCCGAAGTATTCTCAGATCTAAGAGGTTTGTTGGTAAGAAATTGTAGGTTTAGTTGGCATTGTAAAACAAGTTTTGTAAGAAAGAAAATGTGGCGTTCGAGACAATTGTTATATTTTCTGATGTTTTTTTAAATATGGTTTCGTAGTGCTCTGTATGTTTCTGTTAGCAGTTTGTTTTAAGTTTGAATGTGGCCTCCTTTTCCTTCTCGGAAAGGGGGTGTTACAAAATGGTATCAGAGCTCTAGGTTCGATCTTGTAGAAACTCAAATAGGTTTGACCTGTGAGTGTAGTTTTAGTGAACTAGGTTGCTTATTGCCTAGACTTAAGTTATGGGACAATATTTGTTGATTTTATTAGTATCCATGTAAGAATTTGATGTTTGTGAGCTTTTATTGGTGTAGAAAAGTTATTCAATGAGTTTGGTGTTTACCTGGTACTTCCCTTAGATTTGAGAATCTAAGTCGTGAATTGATTTTATATTATTAGTGTTGTGGTTAATTGGAAATTTTGTTGGTCATGGGAGGAGAGATCGTTGGTGATGAGTTTCCTCATGGAGTGATTTAAGTTAAGTAATATTTAAGACTTTGTGTTTAACATTTTTTTATGTTAAGTCATAGGTATAAGAAACGGTTGCCGTTGGGTTTAATAATGGTTTTGTGTTCAAGGAATTAAGTTGTCGTAAGACTTTATTTGAACTTGATGTCAGTGTATTTTTTTTATGTCGCGAAAGTATCGTCTTTTGAATGTTATGAGGATTTTATGGTATAATCGAGAAAATGGCGTTGTATGCCAAGGTTGTGTAAATCTTTGATTGGTTATCAAGTTTTGAGATTATGTAAAATAATAGCATTAGATTGTTTTGTAAGATATATATGACGATCTAAGTTTTGTTGGAGTGTTTTTGGTGAAAAGTCAAGGTTGGAAGGTAAAGTTAATTTAGATATTATAGGCAAATATGTGCTTATGTTGGAATAGGAAGAAGAGGTTTCAGTAGTATGTGGTGATTTTTTTTTTCCTTAAACAACTGATTTATGGTTTTATTTGGTTGGGTTATAAGTTGGATAAGTTTATTTTGATCCAAATGAACATTGATGAAATTGTCAGATTCAGTTGAATAATAGTGTTTAATAGTTGTTCGAGAATTTTGATTTGAATAGTTGATATATTCCTCCAGTTTAAAGGACTATAAGTGGTTTGGTTAACTTCGTTTAGAGATCGAGAAGTGTGTTGTATGTTGAAGCATTTAGTGTTATTTGTGTTGATTTGACGTGATATAATGGATTATTGATAGTGGATTTTAGTGGAACCGTTTATGAATACCTAGTATAGCAAATGCGAATATGGTTTTGGTGGTTTAACCTTGTTCCAATATTTATTAAGTGTTAATGAGTGATCTTTCGTATGTTATGATAGTGTAGGAAAGTGAAAGTGGTATGTTGGAATAAGTGGTCGGATGATATACAAATGAAAAGCTATGTTTTAAGTTGTCTCTTCGTTGAATATATATTTGGCTCCTTGGAAGAGTATGAGAAAGAGTTTTGGTGCAATTTCTAGCTAAGGTGTTGGTAAATTATTTCGGGTGATCGAATTTAAGCTTGCAAATTGCTAGCAAAATTTATATTAAAAGTGTATGTCTTGTTTTTTTTAGAAGGCTTGGTAAAATTGTATAGTTGAGGGTGTTTGGTGTGAAAAGTCGTTGGGTCTAAATTAGTATTAGTACGGTAAATGTTTCGGGTGCTTATGATGTTTGATGTTGTGTTATTGGGATTAGTGTCACGTGGGTATGGGATTGTTTCTTTTGAGAAGTAAATGAATCTCTGAGTTATTGTGAAAAGTTGTGGGTTATTAGTTCATTTTATGTTTATTGTAGGATTTGGATCGGAAATTATTTGGGGGTGAACCTAAGTGAGTTATGCAAGAATTGCTTTGTATTAAGACAACGGATTATGAGATTGTTATTCTAATCCGAGGAGTTATTTTGTTGGGGTGTTAACCTCATTAGAATTCTTGCTTTCAAAGGAATTGTAGTTGTTCGTGAAATTTAAAGTTAGACGCGTTTTAAAACTGTGAGTCCAGGTGTGTGGACAAAGCGGACAATATCTGATACGGTTGGCTTGGGATGTTACAGATGGCATGGATAGATTACGTGAAGATATCTAAGTTGTGTAGCGGAAGCGTGGTGGTTCGAAGTAGTTTTGTTATCCTAAATGGCTCATTAGTGGCTAGATTAATTATTTGTGGTTTTATAGTATAATATAGGTTGATGATTTTTTTAAGTCTTTGAATGCATTGTTCGTGGTTAATATATGTATATGTTACCTTAATGTCTTAGACAATCTAAGATGTTACCTTAATGTCTTAGGCAATCTAAATCCGAGGATAAGTGGATGGGTTTGCTAAGTCAATAGTCTAAGAGTTTATGTTTTAGGACCTTCAAATGGATGATATGGTTGTAATTGAGGACCTTGAGTATTTGTATGGAAGTTGTATGCCTAGATCTTAGTGGTATTTATAAAATAGTTATGTGTTATTTGAAAAATAAGAAAATTTGCTAGAATATCTTATAAGGATTAATAAGTTGAATGTGACGTCGGTAAGTGGTTGTGGGTAAGATTTTATAAGGATACTTAACGTTTTTCGGCAGGATTTTTTTTATATATGATCAGGGATGAGATTATGGGTTGCGATCTTTATAATTTAAGAAGTTCAAGCCGAATGGTGCGAGTTAGAATTTGATTTTTAAGGAGATATTAGTGTGCAATTTTGTATCAAGAACTAAGAAATATGGAATTCAAAAATCGGTGAACTTTTGGTGGATAGTTTCGTACCTTCTTATTATTGATAGAGTTATTCAAGTTGAGATGTTAAATAATAATTTGAAATAATTTTGGTCTTTTATCTCTTTCTAATAAGTTTGAGACTTGTGAGTATTGATGTTTTGAGATATAATTTGGGTATATAATTTTGGAGGACCAAATTTTTTATGAAGGGCGAGTTGTATTAACCATAATTATTTATATGATTTTTTTGAGGATGAATTTTTATTTATTTATTATAGATTTAGTTGATTGGAGTTGTAAATTAACTTCTAGAACTGTCTATAATAAGAATTCTCATATGTATTCACAATTATAAGGATATGATAGAGAAATGGTTTTTGTTATATTTCTGCTTATTTGAATTCCGAGGACGGAATTCTTTTAAGGGTGGTAGATTGTAATAACCCGTAACTTTTAGGAAAATTTATTCACAAGGTGTGATTTAAGTTTAGAAACCTTATAAAAGTAGAAGGACTAGTTTGTAAATAGGGAAAAACTTATAATATTTGGATATATCCTATTGGTGTTTCACGTTGACTTTTGGAGTCAATTTGGGTTTTGTAAGGCTTCATTCCATAATCATCTAGAGAAGAAAAAAAACATTAAATACATAAATAAACTAATTGTTCATGACTCATTCAGGGAAATCTCAACGTGGGCTTCAGATGTTTTTGTTTTTGTCTTCTAATGTGTTGGGAACTGAAGATATGCTAAGTATGGTTAGTACTGCTAAGTCTACATTACTACTGCCAGGTCTTCGTTACTACTGCTGGGCAAGATTACTACTGCTAGACGAAGTTAGTACTGCTAGACCAAGTTACTACTGCTAGACGAAGTTAGTGCTGCTAGACCAAATTACTACTGCTAGACATGGTTAGTACTGCTGAGCTGAGTTACTACTGCTTGAAGACTGTGAAGGTTAATACTGCTGAAGGTTGTTAATGCTGCTGAGCCAAATCATCACTGCTGAGCCAAATCATCGTTAATACTGCTGAGTTGATAAGTTTGGTATGCGATGCTTTTGGAGACAAATAAGGAATTGATCAAGATATGTTTAACGAAGATTCAGAAGATCAATTTACTTTTGATAGTTATCTTGTAATTACTTTTGTATAAATAGTATTGATAGATAGCTATTAGAATAGTGGAAGAGAGAGATAGAAGAAGAAAATATACGAGTGAAATAGAATTTGATATTCATTCAAGAGTGAATTAACCTCAAGATCATAGATCCTATTTCTAGAGAAGTAGAAATCGTCTTGTTGAGCCTGTTCAACAAGATTGAGGTTTGGTGTAAAACTTGTGAGTAATACAGTTTGATATATACAGTGTATTGAATTTCTATTGATTGTTCATTAATTGATTTAGAGTTCTATTCCGCAAGATTCTCTAAATTCTGTTTCTAAGAAGTTTAATTCTTGTTAAGAATCGATCCTGACAAGTGGTATCAGAGCATTGGTATCTTAGAAGCTATGGACAATTCAATGGATACTCACAGTACTCCTGTTTCAAAAGTTCCCATGCTCAAACCCAATAAATTGGACATGTGGAAACTGAGAATCAAGCAGTACATTCTTCTTACTAATTATGCAATATGGGACATCATAGAAAATGGCCCATGTAATGAAGGAAAGATTGGAGAAGATGGTGAAGGCTTTGACCAGTCCAAGGTTGAGTGTTATGGAGGATCACATCAACAGGCTCCAAATGGAAACCAAAACAGAAGCTCCTCTCAAGCCCATGTTTCTCAACAAGGAATGGGATTTGATTGGAGTGATCAAGCTGAGGAAGCCTGTCAGAATCAAGCTCTTATGGCAGAAGTATCTGA
The DNA here is from genome assembly GCA_033807775.1 of Saussurea involucrata. NCBI lineage: Eukaryota > Viridiplantae > Streptophyta > Magnoliopsida > Asterales > Asteraceae > Saussurea > Saussurea involucrata. The sequence goes on along the minus strand of CM066324.1, from coordinate 125,891,874 downwards.
TATTCCCACTGAGGTACAATCTAAACTCTGTTCTCAAGCTTGCATTGATGTTGTTAAAAGATATAGGGATCACAATCAGGGTATGTGTGATGACCTTAAGAGGCTAGAGAAAGATGTGAAAGATTATGTTAGGATTGTAGAAAGATTTGAGGAACAGATTAGAGCTTTTCAAGCTAATGAACTTCAACACCACTATGATACTAACTATTGGAAGTGGGAAAAGAATGAGTATGAGATTAAGCTGAAAGTGTCTGGGGAGGAGAATGAGAAATTAAAAGAAGAGCTTAAAAAGGTTAAACTTGATGTTGAAAAGTTTACCTGTGCTTCTAAAACCATGGACACCATCATTAAAGCTCAAATCCATGACAAGATGAAAGTAGGGATAGGGTACAATACCACACCTCCACCCTACAATAACAACTACATACCTCCTAAGTCTGATTTGTTAGAGACCAAGGATAGAAAGGAACCTGAATTAAAGATTAATATAGATCCTTGTGAAAAAGAAATAGTTGTTGAGGATGAGACTGACAAAGTAGACTCTGATGAGGAATGTGAGAGTCCATGTGATAAGAACACTGAGATCAAAAGGACTGAAAAGGAAAAGGGAGTTCATTCCACACAGCCCAAAGTTGTGAACTCTAATACTTGTAAACAGTGTTCTTGTAAGAAATCTCAAGAACTCAAGCCCCAAAAACATGATAATCAGAGGGGAAATCAAAGGAACTGGAATAACCAGTGGGCTATGAGACAAGGAGTTGACCTGAACAGAATCAACAGGCCAAAACCTTGCTTCATCTGTGGTAAGCTAAATCACTTAGCCAAACACTGTTATTTCAATCCAGTTAACCAAAGGTTTAATGCTCAAAGATATTTTCAAAAACCTGCTGGTTACAGAAAGAGTGGGGGATATAAAAAGTCTGTGAGGAAAGTTGTGGCAAAGAAACAAGTTAAAACCATAAGCCACATGAAAAAGGCAGAAACAGAAAGTGTTAGAGTATGGATGCCCAAAGGTACTAATGATAATACTGCCAACTCAGTTAGTACTGCTAACAATGTTAGTACTGCAGGAAGCAATAATGTTGCTAGCAGTGTTAGTACTGCTAACACAGTTAGTACTTCTTCAACAATTAATACTGCTTCTAGTGTTAGTACTGCTAAGTTAGTTAACACTGCTGAGAAGGCTAGTACTTCTGGAAGCAATGTTAGTGCTGCCAAAGTTAGCACTTCTACATCAGTTAGTACTGCTTCTAGACCTATCATCAAAACAAAGTACTCAAGCACTGATGTTCCTCACTTTGACAAACTCATCAAAACAGAATGTAAGTATTTTGATGATCAAGGGAGACCCAAGACCACTATGGCTTGGGTCCCTAACAAAAACTAATTGATTTATCAGATGTGCAGGGCAGCCAACAGCTTAAGGGGAGAAGCATTTGGCATGTTGACAGTGGTTGCTCTAGGCACATGACAGGTAACATGGCCTGCCTTCAATATTTCAAATGAATTGATGGAGGACATGCTACTTTTGAAAATAATCCTGCAGAAGGTAAGAGAAGTGGTAAAAGTAATGTGTAAGTTGACATTTGAGGATTTGACAAGTGATGCACAGTGCAGAGTTACTACTGCCTGTGTTCCAGTAGTTAATACTGCTAGTGCAGTTAATACTGCTAGGTAGTTAATACTGCTTGGTAGTTAATACTGCTTGGTAGTTAATACTGCTCAGTAGTTAATACTGCTAGTGCAGTTAATACTGCTAGTGCAGTTAATACTGCTAGGTAGTTAATACTGCTCGGTAGTTAATACTGCTCGGTAGTTAATACTGCTTGGTAGTTAATACTGCTGTGTAGTTAATACTGCCTTGCAGTTAATACTGCTCAGCAGTTAATACTGCTTATGTCGTTAATACTGCTTTTGATAATCTAGGGCATATAAATACCCCTGTTTGCCCGCCAATGTTCATAACGACTCTTCGCATTTACTTCTTCTCTCTCGTTCTAACCTAGTCTCCCAGAATCTCTGTGTTTTTCTTTCAAGAATCCTCAGGAATCATGGAGTTTGTGGATGAGCACAATGAAATAGCCATGCTTCAGAAGCCGAAACAAGCTGCGGGATTCCACGATATAGTCGATTTTCTCAAATCCTCGCACATCTCCTATGCCCTAACGGTGAGCCCAACAATCTATATCGAACATCAGACACAATTTTGGGAGAATGCCACTGTTAGTTTCGAAGAAGGGCAGCAAACCATTCGAACAAGGGTTTGTGATAAACCCTTGAAAGTCACTGAAGAGGTTATTCGCATCTCTCTTCAGTTGAATGATGCTTCAGGTATATCTTCTGTTCCTAATGAAGAACTCTTTTCTACTTTACAAAGAATGGGATATGAAGGTCCCATTGGTGTTTTTAAATTCTACAAATCAAAATTTTTCAACCAATGGAGATTTCTTGTTCATACCCTGATGCACTGTATTTCCAAGAAAACTACTGGATGGAGTGAGTTCAGCAGTCCCATTGCATATGCCTTGGTCTGCTTATCCACTGCCAGAAAGTACAATTTCTCAGCAATGATCTTTAATGATCTTATATCAAACTTGGAATCCAAAAAGAGCTTTTTCATGTATCCAAGGTTTGTGCAAGAAGTTCTTAACAAGGAATTGATGGACTTACCTCAGTTTACTGAGGTATATGTACCCAAATCCCCTAAAGGGAAGGTTTTTTCAAATATGAAAAGACTTCCTAGGGACTCGGAAGGAGTTGACACACCATTGTTCTCTACAATGATGGTTGTGTCCCACCCCTCTGAAGGTATGGCATCAGGATCAAGGCCCTCATTAGATCAACCCACTGATGACCAATCCCAACCTTCCATCTCAAAAGACATCCCTCAGTCCATTCTTGAACAACCCACTCCCACAATCACCAAAAGGTTTCAAAGAAGAAAGGTGCACAAGGTTCCTTCCCTTGATGTACCTACTCAGAGCCCTAAGCCTTTAAGCCCTCAGTTGGAGCATTCTCCAATTGAGAATATAAACAGGGAAACCACAGGGGTGTCTCCCAACCCCAAGAAGGTGGTCTCTAAGGAGAAGGATGACCATATGGGTGCTAAGGCTGCCACTACTTCTGCTAGCACAGAGAAGGACAGTGGTAACATAAATAAGACCTTCCCCATGGCAACTCTAAATGAGAAATCATTAGGAGGACCCAGGTGCCAAGAAACCAAGGGGGCAGATAGTGCTTCTGCTAGGCAGAAGGCTTCTGCTAAAACTTCCAGTGATCCTTTAAAGAAGGTAAACACTTCTAAACAAGGTGAGGATAGATATAACTATGAGGAATTGATGGAAACCATAGGGAATATCAACTTGGATGTTATGGCACAAAAGAAGGAGATTGAGCAACTGAAGACTGTGGTCACCTACCAACAGTCTCAAATTGAGAAGCTCAAAAAGATGGTCACCAAGTTGCTGCACAAAAAGAAAAAGGCACGATTTGTGCTGAGAAGAAGAACTTCAACTGATGATGCTCCCAAAAAGGGGGAGTCAGAGTCAGAAGCAGAACTGAAAATGAAGGGTCCACAAATTGAGGGGGAGACAGTTCACATGGAGAATGAGATGGAAATGGATTATGCACAGTTTAAGGGGGAGTCCAGTGCACAGAATAAGGGGGAGACAGAAAAGGGGGAAGAGTGTGTTAAAGCAGCAGAAACCACAGCAGCAGAAACAGTTAATGCTGTTGAGTGTGAACAAGCAGCAGAAACAGTTAATGCTGCTGAAGGCCAAACAGACAAAGCAGCAGAAACTGAACAGGAAGCAGTAACTACAACTCAAGCTGAAATAGATGAAGAAATATACTGGATTGTGAAGAACAGTGTTGAAGTAGCATCATTACATGTTCTAAGAGAAGCAGTAACAGCCATAGCAGCAGAAATGGTTATTGCTGCTGAAAAACTTAAAGCAGCTGAACCAACTCCTGAAGGTGTTAAAACTCTTAAAAGAACCAAGATGATGTCAAAGAAAAGACCAAGAACCCAGCCCATAACTTCAAAGAAGAAAAATGAAAAGAAGCCAAGGGTGGAGTCATCTGCAGAAGAGGCCCAGGAGGAAACAGTGAAAGAAAAATCTGATCCAAAAGTTGCTGAAGAAGAAGTGGCAACTCCATCAGGGCAATCAAGCAATGTGCAATCACAAACGGATGCCCAATGTGATTTGTACATTACTAGTGTTGACTCTAACCCAATTCCACTTCAGGCTGAACCAATATCATCTAAGGCTCCTGAAATCATCTTTTGGGACACTTTGAAAGATGGTAGAAAGGAGTTCATTAGGATAAAAAGAGCAGATGGAAAATTTGAAGTCTTTTCAACTTGGGGAAAAATTGTCAGAACTTGCTCAAGATCAGACTTAGAAGAGATGTTCAAAGTTGGGATGAAGATATATGAAAACATGCTGACTGAGCAAGGGATGTCAATCTCTAAAATGGTACTTGAATTCTTGTGCCAAATGTTCAAACCTGAAGCAGTTCAGCATAGGATAAACACACAGTTTCAAGCCATTACCAACTGGATGCTCTATGAAAACTGTGGAGTATATGTCATCTCCCTTGACTCTGCAACTCAAGAATACTATCTGGTGGATGAAATATACAATCACAGCATGAAGAGGCTGCAAGGAATGTTACATACTAAGCTGACCTGCAACAAGGATTCAGCAATGGGTAGATTCTTGGTAAAAAGGATTCTCAATCAGAGTCTAGGTTTAAGTCCTAATCTGTGTGTACATGATGACTAAGTTTTGGAAGCATCATCTGAAGAACTTGACTTCTTTTCCTAAAAGTCAAGTTAGGGGGAGATTGTTGGGAACTGAAGATATGCTAAGTATGGTTAGTACTGCTAAGTCTACATTACTATTGCCAGGTCTTCGTTACTACTGCTGGGCAAGATTACTACTGCTAGACGAAGTTAGTACTGCTAGACGAAGTTACTACTGCTAGACGAAGTTAGTGCTGCTAGACCAAATTACTACTGCTAGACATGGTTAGTACTGCTGAGCTGAGTTACTACTGCTTGAAGACTGTGAAGGTTAATACTGCTGAAGGTTGTTAATGCTGCTGAGCCAAATCATCACTGCTGAGCCAAATCATCGTTAATACTGCTGAGTTGATAAGTTTGGTATGCGATGCTTTTGGAGACAAATAAGGAATTGATCAAGATATGTTTAACGAAGATTCAGAAGATCAATTTACTTTTGATAGTTATCTTGTAATTACTTTTGTATAAATAGTATTGATAGATAGCTATTAGAATAGTGGAAGAGAGAGATAGAAGAAGAAAATATACGAGTGAAATAGAATTTGATATTCATTCAAGAGTGAATTAACCTCAAGATCATAGATCCTATTTCTAGAGAAGTAGAAATCGTCTTGTTGAGCCTGTTCAACAAGATTGAGGTTTGGTGTAAAACTTGTGAGTAATACAGTTTGATATATACAGTGTATTGAATTTCTATTGATTGTTCATTAATTGATTTAGAGTTCTATTCCGCAAGATTCTCTAAATTCTGTTTCTAAGAAGTTTAATTCTTGTTAAGAATCGATCCTGACAAGTGGTATCAGAGCATTGGTATCTTAGAAGCTATGGACAATTCAATGGATACTCACAGTACTCCTGTTTCAAAAGTTCCCATGCTCAAACCCAATAAATTGGACATGTGGAAACTGAGAATCAAGCAGTACATTCTTCTTACTAATTATGCAATATGGGACATCATAGAAAATGGCCCATGTAATGAAGGAAAGATTGGAGAAGATGGTGAAGGCTTTGACCAGTCCAAGGTTGAGTGTTATGGAGGATCACATCAACAGGCTCCAAATGGAAACCAAAACAGAAGCTCCTCTCAAGCCCATGTTTCTCAACAAGGAATGGGATTTGATTGGAGTGATCAAGCTGAGGAAGCCTGTCAGAATCAAGCTCTTATGGCAGAAGTATCTGATATTCCCACTGAGGTACAATCTAAACTCTGTTCTCAAGCTTGCATTGATGCTGTTAAAAGATATAGGGATCACAATCAGGGTATGTGTGATGACCTTAAGAGGCTAGAGAAAGATGTGAAAGATTATGTTAGGATTGTAGAAAGGTTTGAGGAACAGATTAGAGCTTTTCAAGCTAATGAACTTCAACACCACTATGATACTAACTATTGGAAGTGGGAAAAGAATGAGTATGAGATTAAGCTGAAAGTGTCTGGGGAGGAGAATGAGAAATTAAAAGAAGAGCTTAAAAAGGTTAAACTTGATGTTGAAAAGTTTACCTGTGCTTCTAAAACCATGGACACCATCATTAAAGCTCAAATCCATGACAAGATGAAAGTAGGGATAGGGTACAATACCACACCTCCACCCTACAATAACAACTACATACCTCCTAAGTCTGATTCACCCATATCATAAGATTTCAACCAATATATATTAATCGTTTAGTAAACCTTAGACTAATGGCAAGCCGTGAGGTTTTAAACAACAAAATATTAGGGTTTGAGATTGGATTCGAGGTTGAAGTCTTGATCGTGATTTTTAAAGATTCGTTGAACAAATCTAGCAGTTTTTAGATGTTGGTTTAAGGTACGGATTCCTTATTCTCCTTCTCATTAAGTTGTGTTTATTTGAGTTGTTTTACATGCGTACGGATTCTTTATGTTCCCTTCCTTTGTGTTTATTCGACTCATTGTATATGTGATAATTCCGTTTATGTTTATCTGATTCGCTACATATGTGTACGGTTCCTTTGTTTTCCTTTTAATTCCATTCGTTCGGTTGGTGTACATTGTGTTCTTTTCCACCAAATTGATTGTGTTTCCATTCGTTAGTTGATCGTGTCTATCCTCGAGTTATTTTTCCTTGGTTTTGCATATGATAAATCGAGACTTGAATACGCTAAAAACAACAAATTCTATTTATAAAGCTGCTGAATTTTATTCTGAAAAATTCGTGTTATTTGTAAAAATCATAACAAATCGCTCGTTTATCGGATTAATTCATATAGTATGTTTTTGAAAAGATGGAGAAGTCTACAACGATTTATTGTCAAACTAGCAAACTGTGATTTGTATTCTAAGACGTCTAAAATCTGTGTTTTCCGAAACTGGTCTCGGTTTAGAACAAAACAACGCCGTTGTTTTCAAAATTTCGTATATAATTCATTTTAAATCCAAATCAGTTCATTCTTGATTCTATGGAATCACAAGACTTTTATGTAAAACTTCTGTTTAGATATAATTTTCAAAAACCTACTGGAAGTATGATATAATTTGGGATTTCTAAACGTGTAAAGTGCTAAAACATGTAATACTAGATTTAGAAAAGCTTTTGAGTGTGAAATTCCTATCCTACTTATGGTTTTGGCTTTCCATCTGTTTTTGTTTTCAAGTCTTTTGTAAGATTCCATTCAAGTATTTATGTTAATGTTTTACTAAATCTCATGCCATTTAAAATCCTTTTCGATTCGTAAGTCGTCAATAAAGTGTGTTCGGAAATATAACGCTTTTAATGGAATTGGTCGACATTTTTGTATAAGCAAATGTCTTTTTGATTCTTCTTGTAATTAGTATGATTTATTCACATGTGACGTGACGCACTTTTGAAGTTAAACCTTTTCGTTCATTCGATTCGTTTAAGTAAGTTTTTGAACCCTCAAGCTTTCGTTTAATTCGTAATACGTGCTTCATGATTATTTGATTTGTCCGTTAGCGTATCATTCTTTCGCTCGAAATTCTCCAAGGTCACATATTTTTATAAAAATCGTCCTACGTACGTATATGTGATGTCAATACTAATAAGATGTTTTACGTGATTCTTCACTTCTTTTTAGTTCGTGTTCGTTGGTCCGATGTATATATATATATATATATATATATATATATGTGTATATACATATATACATATATACATATATATATACACCCGTGAGCTTGGTTCGTTTGTGTTAGCTTTATTCGTACTAAATTATATGAAATTCTTTGACATCTTCGAGTCGTATTATTTGTTGGATTCTCAATGTTTTGGGATTTAATTCGATTGTTCCAAATGTATTAGTCGATGGTGTCGTTATTTTAAATGTGACTTATTTTCGTTTTGCCATCGATCATTTATTAAGAATTGGTTTAATTTGATTTCGACCTCTCAGCCCTTTTAGACCATTTTTGAATAAGTGTGAATAACCTTTTATTTGACTCCAACAACTTTTGTGAAAAATCATTAATTGTTATACGCCACATGTGTGGTGACAACTATTTCGGTAAAGTCGAGCTACTAACCACCTATGGGGGTACCATAGGCATGTCATTGTGGCACCAATGACGTGACACTAACCGTGGCGGTGTGATTAGACCACGGCGTCTCCTCTTTTGTGCTCATGTGTGGAGCGATATATGATGTGATTATTTGATTTAGGAGGCGTATGGGTCGACCCTAGTTTATGTGATATGTTTGTAGGGTGGATGTCGGTGTAGTGCCCAACGCCGCATCTCACATTTAGTACGTGTGGATTTGCTACCCAACGTACGGGCCTTTGTGGCCAGATGTCTGACACTTGTCACGTCGGTTGATATGCAAGTGTATGCGATTATTTGTTCGAGCTCGGTATACAACAATATGATATGATTTTGAGTTAAGTTTCTAAAATCCGTTTGATATTTAGCTGACAATATTTGTTGTGATTTGACAGTTTTGATCTTCGAAAAGATTTACTAAGTTTGAAATTATGAATATGTAAATATTCATTTTGCTATGGCTTGATAAGCATGTTAAAATCAATTTGCACGATCCAACGTCTTTTATTTTTGTTTCCCTACTTGTGGGTTCTTCATATGTTGTCGTTGAATCTGTATGTTACGTGTTTTATACTCAATCTAGTTTTCATGGGCACTTCGAGTTTCGTCTTTAGAATTTGTTCGTTGCCTAAATCTTGATTATTATTATTATTCGGTGTTTGGTTCGAGTATTTGTATGTTATCTATCGTATCCGTGCACTGAGCGTTTGGCTCAGCCGCATTTCTTTCTTCGCGGCAGGTATTCGAAGGGAATCTAAGGAGTAGGGGATCCGAAGTATTCTCAGATCTAAGAGGTTTGTTGGTAAGAAATTGTAGGTTTAGTTGGCATTGTAAAACAAGTTTTGTAAGAAAGAAAATGTGGCGTTCGAGACAATTGTTATATTTTCTGATGTTTTTTTAAATATGGTTTCGTAGTGCTCTGTATGTTTCTGTTAGCAGTTTGTTTTAAGTTTGAATGTGGCCTCCTTTTCCTTCTCGGAAAGGGGGTGTTACAAAATGGTATCAGAGCTCTAGGTTCGATCTTGTAGAAACTCAAATAGGTTTGACCTGTGAGTGTAGTTTTAGTGAACTAGGTTGCTTATTGCCTAGACTTAAGTTGTGGGACAATATTTGTTGATTTTATTAGTATCCATGTAAGAATTTGATGTTTGTGAGCTTTTATTGGTGTAGAAAAGTTATTCAATGAGTTTGGTGTTTACCTGGTACTTCCCTTAGATTTGAGAATCTAAGTCGTGAATTGATTTTATATTATTAGTGTTGTAGTTAATTGGAAATTTTGTTGGTCATGGGAGGAGAGATCGTTGGTGATGAGTTTCCTCATGGAGTGATTTAAGTTAAGTAATATTTAAGACTTTGTGTTTAACATTTTTTTTATGTTAAGTCATAGGTATAAGAAACGGTTGCCGTTGTGTTTAATAATGGTTTTGTGTTCAAGGAATTAAGTTGTCGTAAGACTTTATTTGAACTTGATGTCAGTGTATTTTTTTTATGTCGCGAAAGTATCGTCTTTTGAATGTTATGAGGATTTTATGGTATAATCGAGAAAATGGCGTTGTATGCCAAGGTTGTGTAAATCTTTGATTGGTTATCAAGTTTTGAGATTATGTAAAATAATAGCATTAGATTGTTTTGTAAGATATATATGACGATCTAAGTTTTGTTGGAGTGTTTTTGGTGAAAAGTCAAGGTTGGAAGGTAAAGTTAATTTAGATATTATAGGCAAATATGTGCTTATGTTGGAATAGGAAGAAGAGGTTTCAGTAGTATGTGGTGATTTTTTTTTTCCTTAAACAACTGATTTATGGTTTTATTTGGTTGGGTTATAAGTTGGATAAGTTTATTTTGATCCAAATGAACATTGATGAAATTGTCAGATTCAGTTGAATAATAGTGTTTAATAGTTGTTCGAGAATTTTGATTTGAATAGTTGATATATTCCTCCAGTTTAAAGGACTATAAGTGGTTTGGTTAACTTCGTTTAGAGATCGAGAAGTGTGTTGTATGTTGAAGCATTTAGTGTTATTTGTGTTGATTTGACGTGATATAATGGATTATTGATAGTGGATTTTAGTGGAACCGTTTATGAATACCTAGTATAGCAAATGCGAATATGGTTTTGGTGGTTTAACCTTGTTCCAATATTTATTAAGTGTTAATGAGTGATCTTTCGTATGTTATGATAGTGTAGGAAAGTGAAAGTGGTATGTTGGAATAAGTGGTCGGATGATATACAAATGAAAAGCTATGTTTTAAGTTGTCTCTTCGTTGAATATATATTTGGCTCCTTGGAAGAGTATGAGAAAGAGTTTTGGTGCAATTTCTAGCTAAGGTGTTGGTAAATTATTTCGGGTGATCGAATTTAAGCTTGCAAATTGTTAGCAAAATTTATATTAAAAGTGTATGTCTTGTTTTTTTAGAAGGCTTGGTAAAATTGTATAGTTGAGGGTGTTTGGTGTGAAAAGTCGTTGGGTCTAAATTAGTATTAGTACGGTAAATGTTTCGGGTGCTTATGATGTTTGATGTTGTGTTATTGGGATTAGTGTCACGTGGGTATGGGATTGTTTCTTTTGAGAAGTAAATGAATCTCTGAGTTATTGTGAAAAGTTGTGGGTTATTAGTTCATTTTATGTTTATTGTAGGATTTGGATCGGAAATTATTTGGGGGTGAACCTAAGTGAGTTATGCAAGAATTGCTTTGTATTAAGACAACGGATTATGAGATTGTTATTCTAATCCGAGAAGTTATTTTGTTGGGGTGTTAACCTCATTAGAATTCTTGCTTTCAAAGGAATTGTAGTTGTTTGTGAAATTTAAAGTTAGACGCGTTTTAAAACTGTGAGTCCAGGTGTGTGGACAAAGCGGACAATATCTGATACGGTTGGCTTGGGATGTTACAGATGGCATGGATAGATTACGTGAAGATATCTAAGTTGTGTAGCGGAAGCGTGGTGGTTCGAAGTAGTTTTGTTATCCTAAATGGCTCATTAGTGGCTAGATTAATTATTTGTGGTTTTATAGTATAATATAGGTTGATGATTTTTTTAAGTCTTTGAATGCATTGTTCGTGGTTAATATATGTATATGTTACCTTAATGTCTTAGACAATCTAAGATGTTACCTTAATGTCTTAGGCAATCTAAATCCGAGGATAAGTGGATGGGTTTGCTAAGTCAATAGTCTAAGAGTTTATGTTTTAGGACCTTCAAATGGATGATATGGTTGTAATTGAGGACCTTGAGTATTTGTATGGAAGTTGTATGCCTAGATCTTAGTGGTATTTATAAAATAGTTATGTGTTATTTGAAAAATAAGAAAATTTGCTAGAATATCTTATAAGGATTAATAAGTTGAATGTGACGTCGGTAAGTGGTTGTGGGTAAGATTTTATAAGGATACTTAACGTTTTTCGGCAGGATTTTTTTATATATGATCAGGGATGAGATTATGGGTTGCGATCTTTATAATTTAAGAAGTTCAAGCCGAATGGTGCGAGTTAGAATTTGATTTTTAAGGAGATATTAGTGTGCAATTTTGTATCAAGAACTAAGAAATATGGAATTCAAAAATCGGTGAACTTTTGGTGGATAGTTTCGTACCTTCTTATTATTGATAGAGTTATTCCAGTTGAGATGTTAAATAATAATTTGAAATAATTTTGGTCTTTTATCTCTTTCTAATAAGTTTGAGACTTGTGAGTATTGATGTTTTGAGATATAATTTGGGTATATAATTTTGGAGGACCAAATTTTTTATGAAGGGCGAGTTGTATTAACCATTTTTGAGGATGAATTTTTATTTATTTATTATAGATTTAGTTGATTGGAGTTGTAAATTAACTTCTAGAACTGTCTATAATAAGAATTCTCATATGTATTCACAATTATAAGGATATGATAGAGAAATGGTTTTTGTTATATTTCTGCTTATTTGAATTCTGAGGACGGAATTCTTTTAAGGGTGGTAGATTGTAATAACCCGTAACTTTTAGGAAAATTTATTCACAAGGTGTGATTTAAGTTTAGAAACCTTATAAAAGTAGAAGGACTAGTTTGTAAATAGGGAAAAACTTATAATATTTGGATATATCCTATTGGTGTTTCACGTTGACTTTTGGAGTCAATTTGGGTTTTGTAAGGCTTCATTCCATAATCATCTAGAGAAGAAAAAAAACATTAAATACATAAATAAACTAATTGTTCATGACTCATTCAGGGAAATCTCAACGTGGGCTTCGGATGTTTTTGTTTTTGTCTTCTAATGTTTATCCAATTCACCCATATCATAAGATTTCAACCAATATATATTAATCGTTTAGTAAACCTTAGACTAATGGCAAGCCGTGAGGTTTTAAACAACAAAATATTAGGGTTTGAGATTGGATTCGAGGTTGAAGTCTTGATCGTGATTTTTAAAGATTCGTTGAACAAATCTAGCAGTTTTTAGATGTTGGTTTAAGGTACGGATTCCTTATTCTCCTTCTCATTAAGTTGTGTTTATTTGAGTTGTTTTACATGCGTACGGATTCTTTATGTTCCCTTCCTTTGTGTTTATTCGACTCATTGTATATGTGATAATTCCGTTTATGTTTATCTGATTCGCTACATATGTGTACGGTTCCTTTGTTTTCCTTTTAATTCCATTCGTTCGGTTGGTGTACATTGTGTTCTTTTCCACCAAATTGATTGTGTTTCCATTCGTTAGTTGATCGTGTCTATCCTCGAGTTATTTTTCCTTGGTTTTGCATATGATAAATCGAGACTTGAATACGCTAAAAACAACAAATTCTATTTATAAAGCTGCTGAATTTTATTCTGAAAAATTCGTGTTATTTGTAAAAATCATAACAAATCGCTCGTTTATCGGATTAATTCATATAGTATGTTTTTGAAAATATGGAGAAGTCTACAACGATTTATTGTCAAACTAGCAAACTGTGATTTGTATTCTAAGACGTCTAAAATCTGTGTTTTCCGAAACTGGTCTCGGTTTAGAACAAAACAACGCTGTTGTTTTCAAAATTTCGTATATAATTCATTTTAAATCCAAATCAGTTCATTCTTGATTCTATGGAATCACAAGACTTTTATGTAAAACTTCTGTTTAGATATAATTTTCAAAAACCTACCGGAAGTATGATATAATTTGGGATTTCTAAACGTGTAAAGTGCTAAAACATGTAATACTAGATTTAGAAAAGCTTTTGAGTGTGAAATTCCTATCCTACTTATGGTTTTGGCTTTCCATCTGTTTTTGTTTTCAAGTCTTTTGTAAGATTCCATTCAAGTATTTATGTTAATGTTTTACTAAATCTCATGCCATTTAAAATCCTTTTCGATTCGTAAGTCGTCAATAAAGTGTGTTCGGAAATATAACGCTTTTAATGGAATTGGTCGACATTTTTGTATAAGCAAATGTCTTTTTGATTCTTCTTGTAATTAGTATGATTTATTCACATGTGACGTGACGCACTTTTGAAGTTAAACCTTGTCGTTCATTCGATTCGTTTAAGTAAGTTTTTGAACCCTCAAGCTTTCGTTTAATTCGTAATACGTGCTTCATGATTATTTGATTTGTCCGTTAGCGTATCATTCTTTCGCTCGAAATTCTCCAAGGTCACATATTTTTATAAAAATCGTCCTACGTACGTATATGTGATGTCAATACTAATAAGATGTTTTACGTGATTCTTCACTTCTTTTTAGTTCGTGTTCGTTGGTCCGATGTATATATATATATATATATATATATATATATATATATATATGTGTATATACATATATACATATATACATATATATATACACCCGTGAGCTTGGTTCGTTTGTGTTAGCTTTATTCGTACTAAATTATATGAAATTCTTTGACATCTTCGAGTCGTATTATTTGTTGGATTCTCAATGTTTTGGGATTTAATTCGATTGTTCCAAATGTATTAGTCGATGGTGTCGTTATTTTAAATGTGACTTATTTTCGTTTTGCCATCGATCATTTATTAAGAATTGGTTTAATTTGATTTCGACCTCTCAGCCCTTTTAGACCATTTTTGAATAAGTGTGAATAACCTTTTATTTGACTCCAACAACTTTTGTGAAAAATCATTAATTGTTATACGCCACATGTGTGGTGACAACTATTTCGGTAAAGTCGAGCTACTAACCACCTATGGGGGTACCATAGGCATGTCATTGTGGCACCAATGACGTGACACTAACCGTGGCGGTGTGATTAGACCACGACGTCTCCTCTTTTGTGCTCATGTGTGGAGCGATATATGATGTGATTATTTGATTTAGGAGGCGTATGGGTCGACCCTAGTTTATGTGATATGTTTGTAGGGTGGATGTCGGTGTAGTGCCCAACGCCGCATCTCACATTTAGTACGTGTGGATTTGCTACCCAACGTACGGGCCTTTGTGGCCAGATGTCTGACACTTGTCACGTCGGTTGATATGCAAGTGTATGCGATTATTTGTTCGAGCTCGGTATACAACAATATGATATGATTTTGAGTTAAGTTTCTAAAATCCGTTTGATATTTAGCTGACAATATTTGTTGTGATTTGACAGTTTTGATCTTCGAAAAGATTTACTAAGTTTGAAATTATAAATATGTAAATATTCATTTTGCTATGGCTTGATAAGCATGTTAAAATCAATTTGCACGATCCAACGTCTTTTATTTTTGTTTCCCTACTTGTGGGTTCTTCATATGTTGTCGTTGAATCTGTATGTTACGTGTTTTATACTCAATCTAGTTTTCATGGGCACTTTGAGTTTCGTCTTTAGAATTTGTTCGTTGCCTAAATCTTGATTATTATTATTATTCGGTGTTTGGTTCGAGTATTTGTATGTTATCTATCGTATCCGTGCACTGAGCGTTTGGCTCAGCCGCATTTCTTTCTTCGCGGCAGGTATTCGAAGGGAATCTAAGGAGTAGGGGATCCGAAGTATTCTCAGATCTAAGAGGTTTGTTGGTAAGAAATTGTAGGTTTAGTTGGCATTGTAAAACAAGTTTTGTAAGAAAGAAAATGTGTCGTTCGAGACAATTGTTATATTTTCTGATGTTTTTTTAAATATGGTTTCGTAGTGCTCTGTATGTTTCTGTTAGCAGTTTGTTTTAAGTTTGAATGTGGCCTCCTTTTCCTTCTCGGAAAGGGGGTGTTACAAAATGGTATCAGATCTCTAGGTTCGATCTTGTAGAAACTCAAATAGGTTTGACCTGTGAGTGTAGTTTTAGTGAACTAGGTTGCTTATTGCCTAGACTTAAGTTGTGGGACAATATTTGTTGATTTTATTAGTATCCATGTAAGAATTTGATGTTTGTGAGCTTTTATTGGTGTAGAAAAGTTATTCAATGAGTTTGGTGTTTACCTGGTACTTCCCTTAGATTTGAGAATCTAAGTCGTGAATTGATTTTATATTATTAGTGTTGTGGTTAATTGGAAATTTTGTTGGTCATGGGAGGAGAGATCGTTGGTGATGAGTTTCCTCATGGAGTGATTTAAGTTAAGTAATATTTAAGACTTTGTGTTTAACATTTTTTTTATGTTAAGTCATAGGTATAAGAAACGGTTGCCGTTGTGTTTAATAATGGTTTTGTGTTCAAGGAATTAAGTTGTCGTAAGACTTTATTTGAACTTGATGTCAGTGTATTTTTTTTATGTCGCGAAAGTATCGTCTTTTGAATGTTATGAGGATTTTATGGTATAATCGAGAAAATGGCGTTGTATGCCAAGGTTGTGTAAATCTTTGATTGGTTATCAAGTTTTGAGATTATGTAAAATAATAGCATTAGATTGTTTTGTAAGATATATATGACGATCTAAGTTTTGTTGGAGTGTTTTTGGTGAAAAGTCAAGGTTGGAAGGTAAAGTTAATTTAGATATTATAGGCAAATATGTGCTTATGTTGGAATAGGAAGAAGAGGTTTCAGTAGTATGTGGTGATTTTTTTTTCCTTAAACAACTGATTTATGGTTTTATTTGGTTGGGTTATAAGTTGGATAAGTTTATTTTGATCCAAATGAACATTGATGAAATTGTCAGATTCAGTTGAATAATAGTGTTTAATAGTTGTTCGAGAATTTTGATTTGAATAGTTGATATATTCCTCCAGTTTAAAGGACTATAAGTGGTTTGGTTAACTTCGTTTAGAGATCGAGAAGTGTGTTGTATGTTGAAGCATTTAGTGTTATTTGTGTTGATTTGACGTGATATAATGGATTATTGATAGTGGATTTTAGTGGAACCGTTTATGAATACCTAGTATAGCAAATGCGAATATGGTTTTGGTGGTTTAACCTTGTTCCAATATTTATTAAGTGTTAATGAGTGATCTTTCGTATGTTATGATAGTGTAGGAAAGTGAAAGTGGTATGTTGGAATAAGTGGTCGGATGATATACAAATGAAAAGCTATGTTTTAAGTTGTCTCTTCGTTGAATATATATTTGGCTCCTTGGAAGAGTATGAGAAAGAGTTTTGGTGCAATTTCTAGCTAAGGTGTTGGTAAATTATTTCGGGTGATCGAATTTAAGCTTGCAAATTGCTAGCAAAATTTATATTAAAAGTGTATGTCTTGTTTTTTTTAGAAGGCTTGGTAAAATTGTATAGTTGAGGGTGTTTGGTGTGAAAAGTCGTTGGGTCTAAATTAGTATTAGTACGGTAAATGTTTCGGGTGCTTATGATGTTTGATGTTGTGTTATTGGGATTAGTGTCACGTGGGTATGGGATTGTTTCTTTTGAGAAGTAAATGAATCTCTGAGTTATTGTGAAAAGTTGTGGGTTATTAGTTCATTTTATGTTTATTGTAGGATTTGGATCGGAAATTATTTGGGGGTGAACCTAAGTGAGTTATGCAAGAATTGCTTTGTATTAAGACAACGGATTATGAGATTGTTATTCTAATCCGAGGAGTTATTTTGTTGGGGTGTTAACCTCATTAGAATTCTTGCTTTCAAAGGAATTGTAGTTGTTCGTGAAATTTAAAGTTAGACGCGTTTTAAAACTGTGAGTCCAGGTGTGTGGACAAAGCGGACAATATCTGATACGGTTGGCTTGGGATGTTACAGATGGCATGGATAGATTACGTGAAGATATCTAAGTTGTGTAGCGGAAGCGTGGTGGTTCGAAGTAGTTTTGTTATCCTAAATGGCTCATTAGTGGCTAGATTAATTATTTGTGGTTTTATAGTATAATATAGATTGATGATTTTTTTAAGTCTTTGAATGCATTGTTCGTGGTTAATATATGTATATGTTACCTTAATGTCTTAGACAATCTAAGATGTTACCTTAATGTCTTAGGCAATCTAAATCCGAGGATAAGTGGATGGGTTTGCTAAGTCAATAGTCTAAGAGTTTATGTTTTAGGACCTTCAAATGGATGATATGGTTGTAATTGAGGACCTTGAGTATTTGTATGGAAGTTGCATGCCTAGATCTTAGTGGTATTTATAAAATAGTTATGTGTTATTTGAAAAATAAGAAAATTTGCTAGAATATCTTATAAGGATTAATAAGTTGAATGTGACGTCGGTAAGTGGTTGTGGGTAAGATTTTATAAGGATACTTAACGTTTTTCGGCAGGATTTTTTTTATATATGATCAGGGATGAGATTATGGGTTGCGATCTTTATAATTTAAGAAGTTCAAGCCGAATGGTGCGAGTTAGAATTTGATTTTTAAGGAGATATTAGTGTGCAATTTTGTATCAAGAACTAAGAAATATGGAATTCAAAAATCGGTGAACTTTTGGTGGATAGTTTCGTACCTTCTTATTATTGATAAGAGTTATTCAAGTTGAGATGTTAAATAATAATTTGAAATAATTTTGGTCTTTTATCTCTTTCTAATAAGTTTGAGACTTGTGAGTATTGATGTTTTGAGATATAATTTGGGTATATAATTTTGGAGGACCAAATTTTTTATGAAGGGCGAGTTGTATTAACCATTTTTGAGGATGAATTTTTATTTATTTATTATAGATTTAGTTGATTGGAGTTGTAAATTAACTTCTAGAACTGTCTATAATAAGAATTCTCATATGTATTCACAATTATAAGGATATGATAGAGAAATGGTTTTTGTTATATTTCTGCTTATTTGAATTCCGAGGACGGAATTCTTTTAAGGGTGGTAGATTGTAATAACCCGTAACTTTTAGGAAAATTTATTCACAAGGTGTGATTTAAGTTTAGAAACCTTATAAAAGTAGAAGGACTAGTTTGTAAATAGGGAAAAACTTATAATATTTGGATATATCCTATTGGTGTTTCACGTTGACTTTTGGAGTCAATTTGGGTTTTGTAAGGCTTCATTCCATAATCATCTAGAGAAGAAAAAAAACATTAAATACATAAATAAACTAATTGTTCATGACTCATTCAGGGAAATCTCAACGTGGGCTTCGGATGTTTTTGTTTTTGTCTTCTAATGTTTATCCAATTCACCCATATCATAAGATTTCAACCAATATATATTAATCGTTTAGTAAACCTTAGACTAATGGCAAGCCGTGAGGTTTTAAACAACAAAATATTAGGGTTTGAGATTGGATTCGAGGTTGAAGTCTTGATCGTGATTTTTAAAGATTCGTTGAACAAATCTAGCAGTTTTTAGATGTTGGTTTAAGGTACGGATTCCTTATTCTCCTTCTCATTAAGTTGTGTTTATTTGAGTTGTTTTACATGCGTACGGATTCTTTATGTTCCCTTCCTTTGTGTTTATTCGACTCATTGTATATGTGATAATTCCGTTTATGTTTATCTGATTCGCTACATATGTGTACGGTTCCTTTGTTTTCCTTTTAATTCCATTCGTTCGGTTGGTGTACATTGTGTTCTTTTCCACCAAATTGATTGTGTTTCCATTCGTTAGTTGATCGTGTCTATCCTCGAGTTATTTTTCCTTGGTTTTGCATATGATAAATCGAGACTTGAATACGCTAAAAACAACAAATTCTATTTATAAAGCTGCTGAATTTTATTCTGAAAAATTCGTGTTATTTGTAAAAATCATAACAAATCGCTCGTTTATCGGATTAATTCATATAGTATGTTTTTGAAAAGATGGAGAAGTCTACAACGATTTATTGTCAAACTAGCAAACTGTGATTTGTATTCTAAGACGTCTAAAATCTGTGTTTTCCGAAACTGGTCTCGGTTTAGAACAAAACAACGCTGTTGTTTTCAAAATTTCGTATATAATTCATTTTAAATCCAAATCAGTTCATTCTTGATTCTATGGAATCACAAGACTTTTATGTAAAACTTCTGTTTAGATATAATTTTCAAAAACCTACCGGAAGTATGATATAATTTGGGATTTCTAAACGTGTAAAGTGCTAAAACATGTAATACTAGATTTAGAAAAGCTTTTGAGTGTGAAATTCCTATCCTACTTATGGTTTTGGCTTTCCATCTGTTTTTGTTTTCAAGTCTTTTGTAAGATTCCATTCAAGTATTTATGTTAATGTTTTACTAAATCTCATGCCATTTAAAATCCTTTTCGATTCGTAAGTCGTCAATAAAGTGTGTTCGGAAATATAACGCTTTTAATGGAATTGGTCGACATTTTTGTATAAGCAAATGTCTTTTTGATTCTTCTTGTAATTAGTATGATTTATTCACATGTGACGTGACGCACTTTTGAAGTTAAACCTTTTCGTTCATTCGATTCGTTTAAGTAAGTTTTTGAACCCTCAAGCTTTCGTTTAATTCGTAATACGTGCTTCATGATTATTTGATTTGTCCGTTAGCGTATCATTCTTTCGCTCGAAATTCTCCAAGGTCACATATTTTTATAAAAATCGTCCTACGTACGTATATGTGATGTCAATACTAATAAGATGTTTTACGTGATTCTTCACTTCTTTTTAGTTCGTGTTCGTTGGTCCGATGTATATATATATATATATATATATATATATATGTGTATATACATATATACATATATACATATATATATACACCCGTGAGCTTGGTTCGTTTGTGTTAGCTTTATTCGTACTAAATTATATGAAATTCTTTGACATCTTCGAGTCGTATTATTTGTTGGATTCTCAATGTTTTGGGATTTAATTCGATTGTTCCAAATGTATTAGTCGATGGTGTCGTTATTTTAAATGTGACTTATTTTCGTTTTGCCATCGATCATTTATTAAGAATTGGTTTAATTTGATTTCGACCTCTCAGCCCTTTTAGACCATTTTTGAATAAGTGTGAATAACCTTTTATTTGACTCCAACAACTTTTGTGAAAAATCATTAATTGTTATACGCCACATGTGTGGTGACAACTATTTCGGTAAAGTCGAGCTACTAACCACCTATGGGGGTACCATAGGCATGTCATTGTGGCACCAATGACATGACACTAACCGTGGCGGTGTGATTAGACCACGGCGTCTCCTCTTTTGTGCTCATGTGTGGAGCGATATATGATGTGATTATTTGATTTAGGAGGCGTATGGGTCGACCCTAGTTTATGTGATATGTTTGTAGGGTGGATGTCGGTGTAGTGCCCAACGCCGCATCTCACATTTAGTACGTGTGGATTTGCTACCCAACGTACGGGCCTTTGTGGCCAGATGTCTGACACTTGTCACGTCGGTTGATATGCAAGTGTATGCGATTATTTGTTCGAGCTCGGTATACAACAATATGATATGATTTTGAGTTAAGTTTCTAAAATCCGTTTGATATTTAGCTGACAATATTTGTTGTGATTTGACAGTTTTGATCTTCGAAAAGATTTACTAAGTTTGAAATTATGAATATGTAAATATTCATTTTGCTATGGCTTGATAAGCATGTTAAAATCAATTTGCACGATCCAACGTCTTTTATTTTTGTTTCCCTACTTGTGGGTTCTTCATATGTTGTCGTTGAATCTGTATGTTACGTGTTTTATACTCAATCTAGTTTTCATGGGCACTTCGAGTTTCGTCTTTAGAATTTGTTCGTTGCCTAAATCTTGATTATTATTATTATTCGGTGTTTGGTTCGAGTATTTGTATGTTATCTATCGTATCCGTGCACTGAGCGTTTGGCTCAGCCGCATTTCTTTCTTCGCGGCAGGTATTCGAAGGGAATCTAAGGAGTAGGGGATCCGAAGTATTCTCAGATCTAAGAGGTTTGTTGGTAAGAAATTGTAGGTTTAGTTGGCATTGTAAAACAAGTTTTGTAAGAAAGAAAATGTGTCGTTCGAGACAATTGTTATATTTTCTGATGTTTTTTTAAATATGGTTTCGTAGTACTCTGTATGTTTCTGTTAGCAGTTTGTTTTAAGTTTGAATGTGGCCTCCTTTTCCTTCTCGGAAAGGGGGTGTTACAAAATGGTATCAGAGCTCTAGGTTCGATCTTGTAGAAACTCAAATAGGTTTGACCTGTGAGTGTAGTTTTAGTGAACTAGGTTGCTTATTGCCTAGACTTAAGTTGTGGGACAATATTTGTTGATTTTATTAGTATCCATGTAAGAATTTGATGTTTGTGAGCTTTTATTGGTGTAGAAAAGTTATTCAATGAGTTTGGTGTTTACCTGGTACTTCCCTTAGATTTGAGAATCTAAGTCGTGAATTGATTTTATATTATTAGTGTTGTGGTTAATTGGAAATTTTGTTGGTCATGGGAGGAGAGATCGTTGGTGATGAGTTTCCTCATGGAGTGATTTAAGTTAAGTAATATTTAAGACTTTGTGTTTAACATTTTTTTTATGTTAAGTCATAGGTATAAGAAACGGTTGCCGTTGTGTTTAATAATGGTTTTGTGTTCAAGGAATTAAGTTGTCGTAAGACTTTATTTGAACTTGATGTCAGTGTATTTTTTTTATGTCGCGAAAGTATCGTCTTTTGAATGTTATGAGGATTTTATGGTATAATCGAGAAAATGGCGTTGTATGCCAAGGTTGTGTAAATCTTTGATTGGTTATCAAGTTTTGAGATTATGTAAAATAATAGCATTAGATTGTTTTGTAAGATATATATGACGATCTAAGTTTTGTTGGAGTGTTTTTGGTGAAAAGTCAAGGTTGGAAGGTAAAGTTAATTTAGATATTATAGGCAAATATGTGCTTATGTTGGAATAGGAAGAAGAGGTTTCAGTAGTATGTGGTGATTTTTTTTTTCCTTAAACAACTGATTTATGGTTTTATTTGGTTGGGTTATAAGTTGGATAAGTTTATTTTGATCCAAATGAACATTGATGAAATTGTCAGATTCAGTTGAATAATAGTGTTTAATAGTTGTTCGAGAATTTTGATTTGAATAGTTGATATATTCCTCCAGTTTAAAGAATTCATCAACATATTGCAGTTTGGCAACATTTAAATAAGAAAAAAGAAGAAATTCAAGAATCCAAAACCTGCATTGATGACAGCCCTTGACATCAATCTTGACATCCTTGGTAGGGTCTTTGGAATATGGACCGCGCTTGTGTGAATAACTAACAATGGGGATGCTCTTTAACCTATATGAATGTTACAAGTGTTTAGAAACAAGTAATACCAAACCAAATTAAACACAAACAATTCATCAAATGCATATGTAAAACAAAAAATAACTTATGAAACGGGTTGAAATGAGTTTCTTGTCGGTGCTCCCCCTTTCTTAAATGTTTGTTTTATGCAACATCGGGATGAATATTTGGTTAAAGTAAGCTTCTTTTCAGTGTTCTCATTATGCAAATATGTGATTCACGTTTCGATATATTAGATTTCATCATAAAACCAACAACTAAACTGAAAATTTTCATATGCATTAGACCAGTTAAGTTGAAAGTTATGTTAGTGAAAACCCAGAAAGATTTACATCGCCCTAAGAGCATCTCCAAAACGGAGAAAATGGAAATTTTGAGCTATAATTTTGCTTGCTTACCCGAAACTATTTAGGAGAGAGAATAAGTTTTTCAAAAATGATTATTAACCGAAAGCACCAATAGAAAACTTTGAAAGTAAAGAAAAATAATATTTTAATATAATAATCAATATAATATGTTGGAGATATGAGATTTTGACTTTTGATTTTCCTAGATACATGTTAACATTTTATTTCTGAACTAGGGTATTCATCACTAATGGTATACTGCAGTCTACATAAGACTCAAGTTTCTACAAAAATTAATACAAACAAATATCAATGATACATGCAATGGTAGACTTGAAGATATCGGATCATTTTACACTGAATCAGATTGTTATTTGCAGAAAATAACTCTAATCGTGGAACAGGATGACATATACGTTATAATAATTATCTATATGAAGTTCGAATGTCCAAAAACCCTTAGAATATCACAGACGAACTGTTTAATTCCATGATCCAACATCCTATTCCTCAAAGAACAAGCAGAATAAAAGCACATTTCTATAAGAAGACGAGAAAAATGAAAAAGACCTAGAAGAGCGTCTCGGAGAACCAGATAAACGAAGCGAAGGTTTGTGAGGACGGATGATTTTCGGTTTAGGAGGAGGTTTGAGATTACGAGAGAGCTCTAAGATGCCGAGTTTGTGCATCCTCTGAAGATTCTCTTTGATTCTTTGTTCTCTAGACTGCTCGTACTCTGCAACTTTGCCTTGATCATTCTCCTTTTCTGCTCCATTTCCGCCATTCTCGTCTCTTCTTGCTCACCATTTTTCGCCTGCTCTGCCTCTCGCAATCCCCCTTTTGGAGGATTGTGTTTCCCGCTCTCTCGAATCCAGTACACGCCATCTAGGGGAATGTGCAGTTTTTTTTTCCTTTTTTTTAAGTGGGGAATGTGCAGTTGTGCATAGGGGTGAAACCGGGTACCGCCGAAATTTCATGGAACTGGCGGTTCCTAGAATGAAGGAATCGGAACCGCTTACATCGGTTATCGATATTTTGGAACTAGTCCCGGAACCGGTGGTTTCGGTTTTGAGTACCCGCTATCATTTTTTATAAAATTTATTTTTAACATGTCATATAATAAAAAATAAATTTAAGTTTATTGCAAACTACAAAGTACCAACTTAAAGAAAATAAACACAATAAATGGTGAAAAGTAATCATATAAAAACTAATTATTACATAAATAAATTAAAAACTCCGGCGTATTGGGTCTTGACATCAACAAAACGACTTACATAATACATAACGTTCTTACGTCAAGACCTAACAAATAAAACATTTGGATCAAAACGAATAAAACACCTAACAAAACCAATAAAACATCATTTAATATTTAAATATAATAAATAATTTTATTAAAAAATAGCGGATACCCGTCGGTTCCGGTTCTGGGTATCCAGCGGGTCTGGGTACCCGGTTCTGGAACCGGTTCCGGCGGGTACCCAACGGGTAACGGTTCCAAAAAAATGAGAACCAGAACCGGAATCAGTCCTAATCGGTTCCGTATTTTAGGAACCGGAACCAGAACCAATCACATCGGTTCCGGTTCTGAAACCGACAGTTCCGGAACGGTTTCGGTTTCAAAGACGGATACCCAGTTTCGATGCTCACCAACTAGGGGAATGTGGGTGGAATGTATTTTTGAGTTCGCTGCAGATTTGGGTTGGGTTATGTTCAGCAAACTATAAAGTATAAACTATCCTAGGCTTGTTTGGCGGTTGGTTTAGTGCAGAATTATTAAATAGTCAGAATGATTAAAAGACTTTTATGATATAGTGCAAAATGAAATATGATTATTTGGTAATTGTTTAGAATGAAATCAAGATGCTGAATGGTTAAGGGAGGCCCAGTATGCTAAATCATTAAGAGGTTTTTAGAACCATTAAAAGACAGACATTTTTTTTGCCAAACAAGATTTACCTCTCAGAGATTCAGAGGTTGCCTCTTAATGGAATCATTAAGAGGTAAACAAACAACCCCTTACAAATAAATTAAAGCATCCTCAACAGGTTTTCTATAATTTATTAAAATAGAGAATTAAGTGTTAAATTTTTTTAAATTAATTACCTTTATTTTCAACAAAGTTGCTATTTTAGAGATTTTAACATAAAATATATTAATATAATATTCTCTAATTTATATTTTCAATACACTTAAAAAACTTAATATTAAATGATAAAAGATTTATGTTATTGATGGATTGAATAAAAATAATTATTACTCTCTCCTGTTTATAGAATTATAGAGAGTTTTCTATATTTAGATATTTTTCTATTAATCTTTATTTTAGCAAGCAATGTTGTTGGACAAGAATAGCAAATAAAAGTCTATTTTTTCTATTTTAGCAATTGTGTTGGAGATGCTCTTGGTATCTTTTAACAAAAACTAGTTTATATAAGTATATAAAATGATTAAAAATGTATTTTTTAGAAAAATAAGTCGATCATAAATATTTTATAATATAATTTAAATGAACTTTTATAAATACGATCATAGAAAATAATTATATAATATATTAATTAAAATAAAATAGTTTCTTAAAATTATTTAATATATTCTAATTATTTATAAAATAAAATAAGTATAATTTTATGTTTTATGTAGGTTACATAAATGTTATTAGAATTGGTATATTTATTTTTTAATATCTGAATATATCTAATAAAACTTAAAAAATAATTGAAATAGTTAATAATATTTATAAATAATTAATAATCATTGATAATTTTTATTGTGTAATTAAAACTAATTAATTTTATATAATTTTTATTACTATCAGTTAATATTTATGAATAATTTATTTATGATGTATAGTTATTTATAATTAACATTATCTATCTATATCTACTAGTCATCGTACCCGCACGATGCAGTGGGACGCAAATGTAAAAAGTTTTTTCCCATAATTTGCGAGAAAAAATCTGACACCACAAGGAAAACGTGGCTTACGATGTCAGACTTGCGAGATTTTGGACATTTTTAACAAAAAAAAATTGGTAACTAAATTTTAAAAAGGTTAACCCAATGTAACTATTTATGTAAATTTTTCTTAAAGAAATACATGTAAGCAATCATATTCATTTAACATCGGTTGAAGTTTAGGCACATGATGATGTAACTTGAAGGGTTACAATATTATCAACCATCTAATGCAATTGTGGTCTCTTTGACATCCCTACCAACAAAAATCAAAATTTCATCATAAATAAATACTTAATTTTTGAAAGTACGATCACAACCCTCTATATTCGTGACACAATAAGTCCAAATAAGAAACGTGTACTATAAGTTATCATCGTAAATAACCACATCAAAAAAAATACTTGATTTGTAGTCACCTCACTAATTTTTCTCAACAATATAGTTAGGAGCCACAAGTCAACATGCAAGACACTTTTCCTTACACTTTCATAAGCTATAAAATAGGGTTGCGGTTTTGTAAGCTGCGACTTTGGCCGGTTTTTTGCATGTGAACGCAATGGGACTATAACACCACAACTTGCTCTATTATAGTGGTTTTTGAGGTGGGTCCACTTTTTCATTGATGCTTCAAAGTTGTCACAAACGAGAAGGGAAAATGGTTTTTAGCTGTACTAACGATTTCTTAGCTATTTTGTAAGAAAAAAATTATGTTGTTTTTTTCATGAGGTGGCCATTTGAGATGACCATAGTCCATATGGCACCACATTTATTTATGGAGTTAATTTTTCTCCCACAATATCCAATTCAAAGCAAATATATATTTTTAATGTATAATATACAAACCATGAATAAAAGGAATTTGACTACCAGAATCCTTGTCAAAACCAACGAGATAGAAATGACTCACACTTGTTTGACCCAAAAGCAAAGTTAGGATACAAGAAACATTACCAAATGACTTTTTAAACCTATGATGCTTGTTTTTTGTTACAAACAAACAACTATTATTGCAAAAATACAACAAGAACACTATATTTTTGCAAGAACAAGCGATTTTATAACCAAAAAGTGCCAGGGATGACAGTTCTTTTTGCAATTGCATAATTCGTCCAAAATCGCTTGTTTTCTTGCTAAATATAACTTTCTTTTGACATTCTAACAAGAACAATAGTTAGTCTGCAATTAAAATCTAGGAAGGTTCGAACATTAAAATCTAGGAAGGTTCTAAATATAACTTTCTTTTTGACATTCTAACAAGAACAATAGTAAATCCCTCAGAGCTATTTTTTTTAATTGCGAAGTACTTGTACTTTTCCCTATCTTAATTTACACCAACATCACTAATCCACAACTGTAAAGCTAGAAAGATTACAAAAAACTATGAATCTTGACCCAAAGATCTTCATTCACCTACCGACCATTCTATCTCTTCGAACCTATCATATATGTGTCAATAGGATCCTTCGACTTTTTCAGGTTGTGTTTAAGAACTCGAAGATGAACGAACACCCAGAAAGATCAAGATCTTACCTTTAAAAGACAATCGACATTATGATCAAGCTTTGCACATGCAATGTGTCAATGTGTTCTCCCAGATGACGTAATTGGGAAATGTTGCCTCTGGAAGTCCGGTGCGTATTTGGTGGGTGATGACCACATCTTCAACAAAAGTAGCCCAGCCCATGTAGGGATCGCCTAAAGATTTGGAAAAAAGGCCTTTGTCGGGTTTTATGGATTTTTGGCGGTGACCCATGTACCTTCTTGCACCTATTATTAGTTTTGCAAAGTTTCCTCCATGGGTGTTAATGCCAAAAATCGTCCAGAAGGATAACTTAAGATTGATTGTGGAGCTTAACAACTAAAGAACGGGAATCGTTCGACAAACGGTACGACAAAGACAAAAATGTAAATGAGACAGAGATTTTGGTGACGCGGGAAAAACCTCAACGAGGAAAAAACCCGCGGATGACCGTGGAGATGTCGTCGCTGCACTATGAGCGCCAAACAGGGGCGATGTCCTTATGTTTCGAGTGTCGAGAGTACAATGATTACAATACAAATGATAGAAACGAGCTACTTTGTAAAGTAGACAAGTGTATCGAATGTAAAAATTAGTGTGTCGTGTGTAAGAACTGAGTGTCGTGCGTCGTATGCTTTCGAAAGAGAGTTTTGCTTCGAGTGCTTTTTGTTGTGTAATTCTTGTTCTTGGAATCAGATATCCGCAAATGAGGTTGGGATCTTCATATTTATAGTCTTCGTAGCCTTGAATGATCTTTATGAGTGCAAGAGTAACGGTTGCTGTGATTAGTGCTCATAATGGTCTCTATCGGTTATGTCTGTTGGAAATTAATGACATTGATCCTGCATTAAATGTAGAAAACATAACAGTTGTATCATACGTTAGTCGGTCGAGGTCGTAAGGTTCCTTACGACGGTCGAGTGTCGTGAGTAACTTTCGATTTCAACTTTGGTCAGATGATAAAGTGTTTATGATTTTATCTCATTACAGGAAAGTGTAATAAATGTTTTTCTTTTACTGGTCGTGGTCGAGACTGGTGAAATTTTACCCAAACAGTTTGCCCCCAAAATTTAAAAATAGAGCGGCAAATTCAAATTTCAAAATTTTAAATTTTTGTTGGTCGGACGTCTAGGGTCATGACACGTGTCGAAAGTCGTTGGTTTAGGAAACTGAATCGGTTTGATCCTAACTAATGGGAAAGTTGAAAAGTGGATAAGATCGTGACGTCATGCTGACGTGCGATCGTGCTTAACAACTGTAAGTGCCAGGTGTTGACGGTCCGTGTGGTCATACGAAGAGACATAGGCACGTGTCGATCATCGAGTGACTCGTTCTGACACGATCGTTTACATAAATAGATACCCACGGTGGATCTTTTCCACTTTACGCTTTCCAAAGGGTTTAAAGAGAAATTTCTTCTCGATTTCTTGCCATCTTTCAGCGAATCATGTCCAAACCTGCAAAAATCTTCGAATCGATTAGGCATTTCGAGGTTTAGAGCGCCTATATAAGGTACGACTCTCACCCCTTTGTAAGTCTGTTGTTAGAAACCTAGGAAAAACTGAGATTTTTAGGGTTTTTCAGACTTGTAAACCTGCTTAGAAATGTCGACTGAGCCTGTAAGTTCTATTCGAGATCAAGAGGATCTCGATGACCTCAGAAGTCTAGCAAAAATCCCTACGGGGATTACATTGATTAGGGAAGGTCAGACTCGACCAAATATGTGTCCAAAGGGGTTCGTTGTTATATACGAATATCCTTTTAAAATAGGCTTCGAATGGCCTTATTCGCCTCTGGCCAAAGCATTTATGGAAGAGTTCGATTTGGCACCGGGTCAATTAATGCCTCAATTCTGGCGAGTTGTACAAGTGATCGAGCGCCTTACCAAATGTTTGGGTAAAAATTCACCAGTCTCGACCACGACCAGATCAGGGGAACATTTATTACACTTTTTCATAGTAAGATCAAATCATAACATTTTATCATCTGACCGAAGTTAAAATCGAAAGTTACTCACGACACTCGACCGTCGTACGGTACCTCACGACCTCGACCGACTAACATGCGATATTACTGTTACGTTTTCAAGTGTTTAAGGCAAGGTCAACTCCATTAAATGGCCAACAGACATAACCGACTAGGACAATTACAAGCATTTAACACAGTGACCGTTACGACCGTTATCAGCAGTTTTTATGGAGTCATTCAAGGCGTACGAAGACTATAAATTCAAAGGCTCATTCATCATTTCGGGACACCTTGTAACACCCCGATTTTCGTTATGAGTAGTTTATGTAATTGTTTTGCATGTTCAAGTATTTTATTGATATAGCATAGATCGTACCTCGTTAGAATCTATTTCAAAGGCTGAAAAGGGGATCAAATGGGACTTGGTGCCCTTTGGGCGATAGTGACCGGCGAGAGTGCCAGTGTCACTATCGCATGTGTCACAATCGCCACAATTGTACCGCGAGTGTGTGTGAATTCAAGTCATAGGACCTCGGCGAGAATGCCCGGCGATAGTGACTATGTCACTATCGCTATGTCACAATCGCTTAAGGTGTACCGAGAGTTGGGGGGGCTTTGGGCGATAGTGCCCGGCGATAGTGACAGTGTCACTATCGCCCTGTCACAATCGCACCGACTGTTTTGGGTATAAAAATGAGAGTTATGGATTTTTAGCTCATTTCAGAGTAAACTGGGATATTTGGCAGACGTTCCTTTCTCTCTCAAGGTGATCAATCTCAACTTCTTGTGTTGTTAGCTAAAAGTGGTCAAGAGCAAGGGTTTCCAATTCTAGGGTTCTCATAACTTCAGCTTTAAGGTGAGTAACTTTGATTTAAAAGCATACTTGTTACATAATTTACTCTATCATTTCATTTATTTCTAACAAGTTTGCCTTGAAGTATACTTTGAGCCAATAAGCTCTCATTTCTCTAAAGAGGAAATTAAAGGGGCTTAATGGTAAGATAAAGGTGATGTAGTATTTTATTCTACTTGGAAGTGTATCTTTTATGATGGTGATCATTTGAAATTGGTTAAACCTAAATATTAGGGTTTGGAGCTTAATGGATTAAGCTATGTCTTAATGAAGAAATTATGACTATAATAGAAGTGACTTAATCTGCTAATTTAGTATGTGTTGCCATGCTAAATGATGAACTCATGATATCACTTATATGTATGTGGATAATTGGAGGATTTCTTGTATGTAGAAATCATGTGCTCAATGAGATAGTTGGACTGTCTTTTGATGAAGTTAATGTTTGGATTTATGAACTGCTTGGAGTAGTTGTTTGTTGGTATTCACAAATTGGAGGAGTCTCTAAGTAGGCATTAGGAAGATATAATCTTGGGCACTTACCTTGGAGGTTTGTGTATCGATCCACGCTTTCGGGATTTATACCATATAGGTAGTCCCGATGTGCTGGGCCTTGAGGCGTTACCTTGGAGGTGAACGCTAAGGTGTATCTTCAAAGATGATGTAACTTGAGTTGATGTTTGGGGTCTTCCCATAGAGTTCGATTTGTGAATGACCAAGTTAATATTTCTTATATGACCTAACTGCATGTTTTATTATATGTTTGACTCACTAGGCATTCCATGCCTAACACTTGTTGCATGTCTGATGTGTGTGTCACAGGTTCTAGTGGTGCCATCCCTAAGGAGGCATAGTTGGGGATATGTGAGCGTGGGATACATTTGAGATGCCAAAGATAGAAGACCAAAGTTAGTCTAATGATGACACATTTTGTAATCTTATTTCTATGGTAGAGATTAGATTAGTTGGTTGCCATTTAGTTGTAGATATTACACTTTGTTTGTAAACCGGCATGTGTAATCCCCCTCTTTTGTGAGCTCGTGCAATGGCATTGTATATCACTCTTCCGTTTTATGGAAGTTTTTGTTGACCCTATTTTTGGGGTGTCACAAGTTGGTATCAGAGCATTAGTTTAAGTGAACTAAGTATGCTGAGGAGATACTTAGACTTAAGCTGTGATGAATTAGGTTATGACTTGCGAGATTTGGGTAGAAGTACTAAGACGGGATAGTCTTAGAGTCGACGGAAATACATGAATTTAGTACTGTAGCAATAGCAATGAGAATTCTCATGTAAAGTATGTTCGCAATTTCAATTAGCTACTGTTATTATGAACATGAGTTACACGAGCATACTTGTTTCTAAATTGTCACAGTGACTAATGATCGGTAAAGTACGTTTTGCATGTTTATACTCGTATAACCATTTCATGGCTATCTCTTTGTGTTAAAATAGAACGATGGTGGGTACGCCACCAAGGTCCTTCAATTCTTTGGAGATAAGATCAGTAAATGATTGGAGGTTGGGAAGACAACCTGGAACTGGTAGGACTCATGAAAGCCGCTGAGGCAACCTGAAATAGGTGGATGGAAATGTGTAGAGATAGAATGAAAGATGATTGATTAAAAAGAAAATAATATGAAATGATTGAGTAAGTGGGTCGTGGAACGCATGGATAGCAAGTGTTACAAGGTCAATAGGACGACCACTAGTCGGAAGTAGAGTGTTAATGATAAGTGGTGTAACACCCCAAAATAGGGGTTAACAAAAACTTCCATAAAACGGAAGAGTGGTACACATTGCTAAAGTGAAAGTGTACATAACATCATTACATAACCTTTAATACAATTACTTAGTCAATGTACAACTACTAAAGAAATACTAGCTTGGTTGCCCAATACTATAGCAATCCAAGATCAAAAGGGTGTTGGGAAGTTCTAATGTCAATCTTCCAATTCTTTAACCTTCCAACATCAATCCCGTGCTCACACCCCGTACTAAACCTTCTTGTGTCCGGAACCACTAATATCTGTAACACATAAAACACATAGCAAGTGTTAGGCTTTTAAAGCCTAAGTGAGGTTTACACATAATACATAGATTATAACCATAACATGTAGGAAGAACAATTCGGTACATTCAAAAATTGGATTCCATGGAGAAGGTCCATATCGCTACCTAGTTACATCATAATTGAAGATATACCTTGATTGATACCCCACGGTACAAGGCATAACGCAACGGAAAATCCCACGGTATCCGAAGGTATGAACGAAATACATTTACCCCACGGTATGTATGATTATATCCTCCAATGCCTACCAGGTGCTCCTCCAA
Source organism: Saussurea involucrata (assembly GCA_033807775.1). Taxonomy (NCBI): domain Eukaryota; kingdom Viridiplantae; phylum Streptophyta; class Magnoliopsida; order Asterales; family Asteraceae; genus Saussurea; species Saussurea involucrata. Next base: position 125,859,095 of record CM066324.1, on the reverse strand, counting down.
TTAAGTGAATACCAAATTGTAAATCCAAATAAGATTCAAGTATATTAAGCACTTTAACAATGGTCCAACCATTTATCATAGTCCGTGCTACTTCCATGTAGTTCACATTCCATAAGAATTCAACAACAAACCACCATGTTTACATTTCAAGAATAAATCCATTTTGACCATTAAGCCACCAGTTCATCATTAAGACGCTTATTAAGCCATCATACAAATTTCACATATTGATGATATATATAAAATCAAACTAAGCTCTTACATCAACATTCATCATGTCATGCTAAGTAATAACCACAATTAATCCATATTAACTCCTTTAAACTCATCTTGTTTCCACCTTAACCATTAAGAACATATAACCCAATCTTTTACCTTAATAACACAAAATCAGGAAAAGAATTGGTAGATAAGTATAAATAAAAACATTTAGTTACAGATTACTCACCTTTAAATCTTCAATTTGTATAACCTTACTTGAAGACTTGAGCCCTAACTCTCCAAATCAAGATAATATGAAGATTCCAAGCCCTAATTGATGTTTAATTGAGTAAGATTCATCTATTTGATACATGAATTGAATTAGAACTAAGAGATGAAATTACCTTAGGTTAGATAAAGGAAGTTCGTCTGGAGCAGAGCTTATTTTCGATTTTGAGAGTTCTAATTAGAAATGAGAAGTGAGATGACTAAGGGGTGGGTTTAACCCTCTATTTGGCACGTCAGGTATTCGGCGCCGATGCATCGGCGCCACCCCATCGGCGCCAGCCTCTGTTTGCCAAAACTCTCAACTTCCACTAATTTAGCCGTAACTTCTTCGTTAGAACCCCGATTTTACCCCGGAAAGTACCGTTGGCCTCGTATTCACATTACCCATCCATCTAATCCATAAAATCTATTATTCCACTTTATCATCTATTTTTCATCAATTTTCTTAAGGAATAAACTTACTGATTTCTAACGGAAGTTATCAATTAACATATAAAAATCACAGAAATTACTTAAGATATAACTCATAATCTATAAAGTCAAAATATTATGAAATATTAAACTTTCTATTACTTACTAGGATTTTCCGGGTGTTACAATTCTCCCCCACTTGAAATAGATTTCGTCCTCGAAATCTTAGACTAAGAAAACAAATGTGGGTATCGCCGCTTCATATTTTCTTCCGTCTCCCAGGTGATATTAGCTCCACGGTGATGTTTCCATTGAACTTTAACCATATTGATCTCTTTTCGTCGAGTTCTTTTAGTCAAACGTTCCAAAATAGCTTCAGGTTCTTCTATACAATGCTTGTTCTCCACTCTTACTTCCGACAATGGTATCACATTTTCTTCGTTACCAAAACACTTACGCAAATAACAAACATGAAAAGTCGGGTGGATTCCGTTCATTTCTGGAGGTAAGTCTAACTTGTAAGCTTGCAAACCTACACGTTCCAAAATAGTAAACGGACCAAGGAAGCGAGGACTCAACTTTCCCCTTTTTCCAAATCGGATCAGCCCCTTCCACGGAGATACCTTTAACATTACACGCTCCCCCACTTGGAATTCAATTGGCTTTCTTTTCTTGTTTGCATAACTCACTTGTCGATCTTGGGCCGCTCTCAACCGTTCTCTAATAATCTTAACCTTGTCCGCCGTTTCTCGAACAATTTCTGGTCCAGCAAACTGTTTCTCTCCCGCTTCTAACCAACAAGCCGGAGTTCTACACTTTCTCCCATAGAGTGCTTCAAAAGGTGCTGCCTTCAAGCTCGAATGGTAACTATTGTTGTAAGCAAACTCTATCAATGGTAAATGCGCGTCCCAATTTCCACCAAATTCAATCACACAAGCCCTCAACATATCCTCTAGTGTCTGAATGGTCCTTTCACTTTGACCATCTGTCTGCGGATGATAAGCCGTACTCAGATTCAGTCTAGTACCAAGTTCCTCTTGTAATGCTTGCCAAAATCGTGACGTGAACCGACTGTCCCTATCAGAAACTATAGACACAGGCACACCATGACGTGAAACCACTTCATCAATGTAAAGTTTTGCTAACGAGTCCATTGATGAGGTTTCCCGCATTGCCAAGAAATGCGCACTTTTCGTCAATCGATCTACGATTACCCAAATCGTATTATTACCTTTCAAAGTTCTAGGTAACTTCGTCACGAAATCCATTGTGATCTTTTCCCATTTCCACTCGGGTATTTCCAACGGCTGCAATTTACCATAAGGTAATTGATGTTGAGCTTTTACTTGTGAACAAGTTGTGCATTCTCTCACATAATGCGCCACGTCCAACTTCATAACCGGCCACCAATATTGCAACTTTAGATCTCTATACATTTTGGTGCTTCCGGGATGAATAGAGTACTTAGATTTATGAGCTTCATCCATAAGTAGCTTTCTATTCTCACCAATCTTTGGTACCCATACTCGTCCATTGAACAATTTAACCCCACGGCTATCTTCGGTTAACAACTGTTTCTGTTTCACCATTACTTCCTCTTTAAGATTTTCCTCCTTCAATGCTTCCACTTGCGCGAGTCTTATTCGCTCAATCAAACTTGATACGATATCAATTTTTGCAAAATCTACTCGTAGACCCTTACCACGTTCCTTCCGGCTTAATGCATCAGCAACGACATTAGCTTTACCGGGATGATAAAGCAGTTCACAGTCGTAATCCTTGAGTAGCTCCAACCACCTTCGTTGCCTCATGTTCAACTCTTTTTGGTCAAAAATGTACTTCAAACTTTTATGATCAGTATACAAAGTACATTTTGTACCATAAAGATAATGTCGCCACAGCTTTAATGCAAAAACTACTGCAGCCAATTCTAAGTCGTGAGTGGGGTAATTCTTTTCATGCACCTTGAGTTGTCTTGAAGCATAGGCTATTACTTTTCCTCTTTGCATTAAGACACAACCCAAACCCAATTTAGATGCATCACTGTAAACCACAAAATCTTCCGATCCTTCAGGCAAAGATAAGACATGTGCTTCACACAGTTTCTTTTGAAGGATACGGAAAGCCTCTTCTTGAGCTTCAGACCAAATAAAGTTCACATTCTTTCGAGTCAAAGCTGTCAAAGGAGATGCGATCTTCGAGAAATCTTGGATAAACCTTCTGTAATACCCTGCCAATCCTAAGAAGCTTCGTATTTCACTCGGACTCTTGGGCGGTTCCCATTTCATAACTGCCTCAACCTTCAAAGAATCTACTTTTACTCCATCTTGAGTAACCACATGACCCAAAAACTGAATTTCTTGCAACCAAAAATCACACTTAGAAAATTTTGCGTAAAGCTTCTCTTTTCGTAATGTCTCCAACACCTCTCGGAGATGAAATTCGTGATCCGCTTCATTCTTAGAATACACCAAAATATCATCGATAAAGACAATTACCGATTTGTCAAGATAAGGTCGGCACACCCGATTCATCATATCCATGAATACCGCCGGTGCATTCGTCAAACCGAATGGCATTACTAGGAATTCGTAATGACCATAACGAGTTCGAAACGCCGTTTTTGGAATATCACCTTCTTGCACCCTTACTTGATGATAACCCGAACGTAAGTCAATCTTTGAAAAACAGGTCGCTCCTTGTAACTGATCAAATAAGTCATCGATTCTGGGAAGTGGATATTTGTTCTTCACAGTTACCTTATTCAGCTCTCTATAATCTATACACATACGCATTGAGCCATCTTTCTTCTTTACGAATAAAACTGGTGCTCCCCACGGTGACGAACTTGGTCGTACAAATCCCTTTTCCAAAAGTTCTTGCAACTGAGCCATCATCTCTTTTACTTCCAACGGAGCCAAACGATAAGGAGTCTTAGCAATCGGAGATGCTCCCGGCATCAAGTCTATCCTGAACTCTACTTGACGATCTGGCGGTAAGCCTGGCAATTCTTCAGGAAATACATCAGGAAATTCGCACACTACTTTCACATCCTCCACTTTCTTCTTTTCGATCCTAGCATCAATCACATATGCCAAGAATGCCTTACAACCTTTTTGTACACACTTCCGCGCTTTCAACATAGTCATAAACGCCATTTCTCCCTTCCTCCGATCCCCATATATAACAATAGGGTTTCCGGCAGAAGATGGTATACGAATTAGTTTCTTAGCGCACACTATTTCAGCTTGAAATTATGCTAACCAATCCATCCCAACTACTACATCAAAATCCCCAATCAGAATTGGCATTATATCTACCGGAAAGTCTTTCCCTTCTATTTCTAGCGGACAACCCCGCAAAACATCTCTTACCACCACTTTTTCACCATTTGCTAATTCTACTAACAAGGCTTCTTCTAACTGACTAACAGGCATATTCAACTTTTGAACAAATGATAATGACACAAATGAATAACTTGCACCAGAATCAAATAAAACACGTGCAGGTACGGAGTTTAGAAGAAACGTACCCGACACCACATCCTTTGAACTTCTTGCCTCATCAGTCGACATCTGAAATGCCCTTCCCGTTGCCTTAGGTGGTTCCGACTTGGATTTTCCCGATCCGCCCGTCTTCAACCTTGGGCAATCTCTCTTCATGTGACCTGGCTCGCGGCATTCAAAACAAATTACTCCTTTTATGGGGCAATCTCGCATTAAATGCCCAACCTTTCCACATTTGTTACAATTTAAAGAACCTTGAAATTGACGAGCGTTACACGGACCCGTATGAGATTTCCTGCACCGAATACACCATCTTGCTTCATTACGATTCTCTCCACCTTTATTTCCCATGAACGGTCTTTGTTGGCGAACATTTCCTGATGGCCCTTCCCATTTCCTTTTCTCACCCATCAAACCACTTTCTAACTTTCCTTGAACCATATCGTCTTCTATACGTAAGGATTCTTCAATTGCTTCTTGAATGGTTGAAACCTTGGCATTCCTCAAAGCCGTCTTCATAGAAGCCGGTAATCCCTTTTGATAAGTCTTTATCTTTGTTTTCTCGTCCGGAGCTAAGTGTTCTACCAAGTTTAATTTCTCTAAAAACAATCTAGAGTATTCCATAATCGACATGTCTCCTTTCTTCAACCCACGGAATTCGTCTTCAATCTTATCTAGTGCCCGCTCACTGCAATATTTTTCAAGGATTTTCTTTTTGAAAGCTGCCCATGTGAACTTGGCCAATAATGCCGGTGCGATTGATGATCGCGTAAGATTCCACCATGTTAGAGCTTCACCCTTAAGAAGATGAGATGCAAATTTAACTTTCTGAGAATCTTCACATTCACTAGCCTCAAAAGACATTTCCACCTCACGAATCCAATTCATACACTTAGTAGGATCCGTAGTTCCTGCAAACTCGGGAGGTCTACATCCCAAAAACGTCTTGTAAGTGCACCTCCGTTCCTTTCTTCCTTCCCGAATAGTTGTATCCGTTTCAGTATTCAAAGTATTCTCCAAATTTCCTTGCCCATTCAAAGCATTTTCTGCCATCGTCTCGCGTTGCCGAACGCTGTTATCTCTGTCATCCAACATCTTCATAATTCGCTCCTGTTGTTGAGTCATAGCAGATTCCATAGCTCGGAGCATACTATTCCTCAACCGAATTTCAAGCGCGTCTTCTCCCGCTACTGGGTTCGATGGACCAATGTTAAGTCTCGATACAATTTCTGCTCCTCCGTCTAAATTACGTGGTCTCGGAGAATGCCTAATGGTTGCTTGAATTCCAGGTTGGTCAGCAGTAGATTCAGATGCTGACTGACCATCACGCGGTTGCTGTACTTGACTTCGAGTATTTACCATTTTAGTCTGTCAGGCACGCGAGAATAGAGTAAGAATTAGACTAATATTGTGCACAATTACACTTATCAATTACCATAATAATAGAGATCAAGTACACTCACATAACAACATGTTCATAATAGCATTAGCTAGATGAAATTATGAATACGTAATATACAAGTATTCTTATTACCATCATTATAATTGTTGACCAATGTAATTTCACAATTCCTAACACTCTCCCATCCTATGTTATCTACCCATTCAACAATATTTCAATCTTATTGTTCTCAACTTAAGTCTAGGCATACTATAGTCATACCTAGTTCACTTAAACTAGAGCTCTGATACCAACTTGTAACACCCCAAAATAGGGGTTAACAAAAACTTCCATAAAACGGAAGAGTGGTACACATTGCTAAAGTGAAAGTGTACATAACATCATTACATAACCTTTAATACAATTACTTAGTCAATGTACAACTACTAAAGAAATACTAGCTTGGTTGCCCAATACTATAGCAATCCAAGATCAAAAGGGTGTTGGGAAGTTCTAATGTCAATCTTCCAATTCTTTAACCTTCCAACATCAATCCCGTGCTCACACCCCGTACTAAACCTTCTTGTGTCCGGAACCACTAATATCTGTAACACATAAAACACATAGCAAGTGTTAGGCTTTTAAAGCCTAAGTGAGGTTTACACATAATACATAGATTATAATCATAACATGTAGGAAGAACAATTCGGTACATTCACAAATTGGATTCCATGGAGAAGGTCCATATCGCTACCTAGTTACATCATAATTGAAGATATACCTTGATTGATACCCCACGGTACAAGGCATAACGCAACGGAAAACCCCACGGTATCCGAAGGTATGAACGAAATACATTTACCCCACGGTATGTATGATTATATCCTCCAATGCCTACCAGGTGCTCCTCCAATTAAGTGAATACCAAATTGTAAATCCAAATAAGATTCAAGTATATTAAGCACTTTAACAATGGTCCAACCATTTATCATAGTCCGTGCTACTTCCATGTAGTTCACATTCCATAAGAATTCAACAACAAACCACCATGTTTACATTTCAAGAATAAATCCATTTTGACCATTAAGCCACCAGTTCATCATTAAGACGCTTATTAAGCCATCATACAAATTTCACATATTGATGATATATATAAAATCAAACTAAACTCTTACATCAACATTCATCATGTCATGCTAAGTAATAACCACAATTAATCCATATTAACTCCTTTAAACTCATCTTGTTTCCACCTTAACCATTAAGAACATATAACCCAATCTTTTACCTTAATAACACAAAATCAGGAAAAGAATTGGTAGATAAGTATAAATAAAAACATTTAGTTACAGATTACTCACCTTTAAATCTTCAATTTGTATAACCTTACTTGAAGACTTGAGCCCTAACTCTCCAAATCAAGATAATATGAAGATTCCAAGCCCTAATTGATGTTTAATTGAGTAAGATTCATCTATTTGATACATGAATTGAATTAGAACTAAGAGATGAAATTACCTTAGGTTAGATAAAGGAAGTTCGTCTGGAGCAGAGCTTATTTTCGATTTTGAGAGTTCTAATTAGAAATGAGAAGTGAGATGACTAAGGGGTGGGTTTAACCCTCTATTTGGCACGTCAGGTATTCGGCGCCGATCATCCGCGCCGATGCATCGACGCCACCCCATCGGCGCCAGCCTCTGTTTGCCAAAACTCTCAACTTCCACTAATTTAGTCGTAACTTCTTCGTTAGAACCCCGATTTTACCCCGGAAAGTACCGTTGGCCTCGTATTCACATTACCCATCCATCTAATCCATAAAATCTATTATTCCACTTTATCATCTATTTTTCATCAATTTTCTTAAGGAATAAACTTACTGATTTCTAACGGAAGTTATCAATTAACATATAAAAATCACAGAAATTACTTAAGATATAACTCATAATCTATAAAGTCAAAATATTATGAAATATTAAACTTTCTATTACTTACTAGGATTTTCCGGGTGTTACAAGTGGGGTGAGTTGTCACAATAGCCGTGTCATTTTGAGAATTATAAAGGTGTGAGTCCTTTGGGAAAACCCTTTTTGTTTAACCCGTGATGAGTTTTGGGGTTAATAGTGATTTTGATATATAGCTTGCCTAAACAAAGTTTAAATGTATTTTGACCAACGTATGGGTCTAACAAGCTTGGAGCATTTTGCTTGGTTTTGACTGTGAGTAAGTCTTGGGGACAATTGTCCGGCTTAACGGACTCGGTGTAGAGTCTTGTTGATGGGTTGCTTTTTATTGCACCGTTTTACATTTATTGCACGTTTGAATATTTACACGCTTGGGTGAGTGAGTCATTCCGGGATAGGCATGATATTTGTAGACTATATTGCATTGGATTCATAGGCATGTTAGTCAGTCGTTGGTAATGGTCGGTTGGGTATTTCGGGGTTTGACCTCGGTATTCACGTTTTAATATCTACATTGTGAAGTGGCAAGTGCTAGTAAGGTGCATAAGAGGTGAATAGCTTAAGTTATATTTTCGCATTTACCCTTGGGAAATAGCACTTGTATTTAGAGAAAGTGATGTCTAAAGCGGGTTTAGGTTTGGGAATAAGACTTGAGTAGTATGCGTTGCTTGGAGATAACCACAGTTTGTAATTTGAGGTATTTTACATATTGTTTCGGATGTAATATTGAAATTTTAATTTAGTTGCTCTTTCTAAATTCGAGGGTGTTAATACAAGTGGGGTGAGTAAAACGATTGACATTGTTTGAGTAAGCAACCTTCATTTGCGAGTAAAGTTGTATGCAAAAAGGTTCTCAAGATCGTTGTGCAGTACACTAAAGTTATGAGAATGTTAAGGTCATGTGTGCCCTAGTTGTTTCAAGCATCGTCCGTTAAGATGAGAAAATGTGTGAAATGATTTATTATCACGTTGCCATGCATGAAGGCTATGAGCTCACTAGATCGTAGAGTATTACCTACTAAACTAAGAAAGAACTCCAAGAGTGGAGAGGTGTGGGATAAATCATGGGAGAATGTTTATAGTTTTAGTATTTGCGTTCAAAAGGAGAGGTGAATAGTGAGGGGGTCGAAAGTAAACTTTAGTGTCGATTGTAAGAAGATCTGTACCCTTGTTTGATAATTAGAAATACAGTTGCCAATGGACGGTTGCGTCCGGAGGAAGGATTAGTAGTCGTTAAGGTGATGAAATTAGTAACTCGCTATGAGTAGTGTGGTGAGATAGAAAGAAAATATCCTTAAGATTAAATCAGAATTTATAGTGATCGTGTATTCCTAGTACCTAGGGTACTAATGAACTTTAGTAAGGTATATATATATTGTTGGGTATAAAAGAGGTTGTATACACGTGTACATATAGATACAGATATGGATTGACTTCATTGGGAAAGTAGCAATGAAGGGGTTGTAAGATTTTCGCGCCTCGGAGCGTGCATTGCATGATGTGAGTTAGATGTATTTAATTGCATGAGTAGATGTTGATAAATAATCTTTGGATCCTTTGAGCGGAAGGCTTGGTTTTGGACTCGGTTGAGTATTGGGAGTTTTCGCCCGGTTTAAATAAGCCTGACGTAGGCTTATGGTTGGAGTTATATGAACTGTATTATGATTGAAGTTTACATGATATGAATACATTTATTTTCTGAGATCATGTATGAATATTAAGCATGGAATCAGAAGATTAAAGGTTAAAGGACCACCTTGTAAAGGTATTGGAATATTGAAATACTGTGGTTTTAAATAAGTGCCTTATTTACAAAGTGGATGATTAGTAAGGACTGAAGTAATTGAGACGAACGAAAGGAGTACATAGATTGTGTTGATCTGTGAAAGAGTATGTCCGGTTTATGTAAAGGTTTGGAATCACCAAGAATTAGAAAGTAACGAGTAGGTATGAGTTAATTAGAAAATCGTGAGTTGAGGTCCAACTGAAGTTGGGAAGAGATAACGTAGCAAAATAGACTCAGTTAAAATATGCGGAAGACTATGAAGGTAAGTTGATTTATGTATGAATGATCATGAGAGACCTGATCTGCTGTGAAATGTTATAGTTGTAGAATGTACGGACGAGTAGTGGGATAAATTGTCGATATAAATGTGTCAACTAATGTGTAAGGTGAGGCTAGAAGGAAGAAACTTCAAATGGAAGTCTTTTCGGGGATTCCAGATAAAGAGTACTAGTTATCAATAAAGTTTTTAGAGTATGTGGTTGCGAGATGGCGTAGTGATATGGCTAATATCGAAATATAATGGCGGAAAGGTAGTGGGTGTTTATCCAAAGAGATGGTAGTTGTGTGAATTGCTAAGTAAGTTATGATTTTGAATCATAGGAAGTTTAACAAAGATGAGGAGGGTGTTAGTCAAATTGTGGTGAAATAGATGCAAAATCCTTGAGGAATGAGAGTTGCTTCTTATATGTGAAAGGATTGTCCAAGGAAGTATTAGTTGCAGGTTAAAGAATGTGTAGTACCTTGGCACGGTATGTCGTTTCAAGATAACTTAGTTGATTGTCTTAAGTAGAATTTTGGTACAACTGTTTTGTTATGTATAGTAATGAGAGAATGTTATCAGTATGTGGAAAAGTTGAGAGAAAGAGACAAGTAATGTTTGGAGGATAGCACTCCATACTAACGTGGGAAGTAAAGATAAAAAGATCGGACCTAAGAATGTATTTATACTACAGGTTCAATGGAATTATCACCCTTGTTGTACAACGCTTTAGTATTTGGTTGTATTATGGTCGCCTAATGCGATAGTGATGGGAGGAAATAGTAACACTTTGTACTAAAGAAACGTGTGAGCCGTGGATGTAACAAAGGTTTGTCGTAATTATTGAAGTATTCAATAGTGGTGAGTATGCTCAATTTAAGGCGAGTGTAGATTTTCAAGTAGTAGATGGTAATATTCTTTTGAGACCCGGAGATCGATTTACGATTAATGTCGGTAGGGTAGACCAAGAAATAGTCGGGTAAAGATTTGATGATGAATAATTACTCTAAGGAGGTTTGTAAATCCAAGTTGGGGAGCGGATACTAACGAAAGAGGTAAGGTTCAGAAGATATGAAAAGATGAATTTTGGTTCTTTCTGGACTTTTAATTGTGATTAAGTATGTAGGACTTAAAGGGAAGAGAAGTACAAAATATTTCATGTTGATACGATGTGATCTCGTTTACTAAAGTAAGAATGGAAAAGAAGAATTGTGGTGTGGAAGAACCAGAGGCAATCTTCGAAAGGTCAGTTAAGAGGACATAAGACGTCGATATCCGTACAATCTTAAATTTCCAGGACGAAATTTTGTTCAAGTTGGGGAGTATTGTAACACCCCGATTTTCGTTATGAGTAGTTTATGTAATTGTTTTGCATGTTCAAGTATTTTATTGATATAGCATAGATCGTACCTCGTTAGAATCTATTTCAAAGGCTGAAAAGGGGATCAAATGGGACTTGGTGCCCTTTGGGCGATAGTGACCGGCGAGAGTGCCAGTGTCACTATCGCAGGTGTCACAATCGCCACAATTGTACCGCGAGTGTGTGTGAATTCAAGTCATAGGACCTCGGCGAGAATGCCCGGCGATAGTGACTATGTCACTATCGCTATGTCACAATCGCTTAAGGTGTACCGAGAGTTGGGGGGGCTTTGGGCGATAGTGCCCGGCGATAGTGACAGTGTCACTATCGCCCTGTCACAATCGCACCGACTGTTTTGGGTATAAAAATGAGAGTTACGGATTTTTAGCTCATTTCAGAGTAAACTGGGATATTTGGCAGACGTTCCTTTCTCTCTCAAGGTGATCAATCTCAACTTCTTGTGTTGTTAGCTAAAAGTGGTCAAGAGCAAGGGTTTCCAATTCTAGGGTTCTCATAACTTCAGCTTTAAGGTGAGTAACTTTGATTTAAAAGCATACTTGTTACATAATTTACTCTATCATTTCATTTATTTCTAACAAGTTTGCCTTGAAGTATACTTTGAGCCAATAAGCTCTCATTTCTCTAAAGAGGAAATTAAAGGGGCTTAATGGTAAGATAAAGGTGATGTAGTATTTTATTCTACTTGGAAGTGTATCTTTTATGATGGTGATCATTTGAAATTGGTTAAACCTAAATATTAGGGTTTGGAGCTTAATGGATTAAGCTATGTCTTAATGAAGAAATTATGACTATAATAGAAGTGACTTAATCTGCTAATTTAGTATGTGTTGCCATGCTAAATGATGAACTCATGATATCACTTATATGTATGTGGATAATTGGAGGATTTCTTGTATGTAGAAATCATGTGCTCAATGAGATAGTTGGACTGTCTTTTGATGAAGTTAATGTTTGGATTTATGAACTGCTTGGAGTAGTTGTTTGTTGGTATTCACAAATTGGAGGAGTCTCTAAGTAGGCATTAGGAAGATATAATCTTGGGCACTTACCTTGGAGGTTTGTGTATTGATCCACGCTTTCGGGATTTATACCATATAGGTAGTCCCGATGTGCCGGGCCTTGAGGCGTTACCTTGGAGGTGAACGCTAAGGTGTATCTTCAAAGATGATGTAACTTGAGTTGATGTTTGGGGTCTTCCCATAGAGTTCGATTTGTGAATGACCAAGTTAATATTTCTTATATGACCTAACTGCATGTTTTATTATATGTTTGACTCACTAGGCATTCCATGCCTAACACTTGTTGCATGTCTGATGTGTGTGTCACAGGTTCTAGTGGTGCCATCCCTAAGGAGGCATAGTTGGGGATATGTGAGCGTGGGATACATTTGAGATGCCAAAGATAGAAGACCAAAGTTAGTCTAATGATGACACATTTTGTAATCTTATTTCTATGGTAGAGATTAGATTAGTCGGTTGCCATTTAGTTGTAGATATTACACTTTGTTTGTAAACCGGCATGTGTAATCCCCCTCTTTTGTGAGCTCGTGCAATGGCATTGTATATCACTCTTTCGTTTTATGGAAGTTTTTGTTGACCCTATTTTTGGGGTGTCACAAGTTGGTATCAGAGCATTAGTTTAAGTGAACTAAGTATGCTGAGGAGATACTTAGACTTAAGCTGTGATGAATTAGGTTATGACTTGCGAGATTTGGGTAGAAGTACTAAGACGGGATAGTCTTAGAGTCGACGGAAATACATGAATTTAGTACTGTAGCAATAGCAACGAGAATTCTCATGTAAAGTATGTTCGCAATTTCAATTAGCTACTGTTATTATGAACATGAGTTACACGAGCATACTTGTTTCTAAATTGTCACGGTGACTAATGATCGGTAAAGTACGTTTTGCATGTTTATACTCGTATAACCATTTCATGGCTATCTCTTTGTGTTAAAATAGAACGATGGTGGGTACGCCACCAAGGTCCTTCAATTCTTTGGAGATAAGATCAGTAAATGATTGGAGGTTGGGAAGACAACCTGGAACTGGTAGGACTCATGAAAGCCGCTGAGGCAACCTGAAATAGGTGGATGGAAATGTGTAGAGATAGAATGAAAGATGATTGATTAAAAAGAAAATAATATGAAATGATTGAGTAAGTGGGTCGTGGAACGCATGGATAGCAAGTGTTACAAGGTCAATAGGACGACCACTAGTCGGAAGTAGAGTGTTAATGATAAGTGGGGTGAGTTGTCACAATAGTCGTGTCATTTTGAGAATTATAAAGGTGTGAGTCCTTTGGGAAAACCATTTTTGTTTAACCCGTGATGAGTTTTGGGGTTAATAGTGATTTTGAAATATAGCTTGCCTAAACAAAGTTTAAATGTATTTTGACCAACGTATGGGTCTAACAAGCTTGGAGCATTTTGCTTGGTTTTGACTGTGAGTAAGTCTTGGGGACAATTGTCCGGCTTAACGGACTCGGTGTAGAGTCTTGTTGATGGGTTGCTTTTATTGCACCGTTTTACATTTATTGCACGTTTGAATATTTACACGCTTGGGTGAGTGAGTCATTCCGGGATAGGCATGATATTTGTAGACTATATTGCATTGGATTCATAGGCATGTTAGTCAGTCGTTGGTAATGGTCGGTTGGGTATTTCGGGGTTTGACCTCGATATTCACGTTTTAATATCTACATTGTGAAGTGGCAAGTGCTAGTAAGGTGCATAAGAGGTGAATAGCTTAAGTTATATTTTCGCATTTACCCTTGGGAAATAGCACTTGTATTTAGAGAAAGTGATGTCTAAAGCGGGTTTAGGTTTGGGAATAAGACTTGAGTAGTATGCGTTGCTTGGAGATAACCACAGTTTGTAAATTGAGGTATTTTACATATTGTTTCGGATGTAATATTGAAATTTTAATTTAGTTGCTCTTTCTAAATTCGAGTGTGTTAATACAAGTGGGGTGAGTAAAACGATTGACATTGTTTGAGTAAGCAGCCTTCATTTGCGAGTAAAGTTGTATGCAAAAAGGTTCTCAAGATCGTTGTGCAGTACACTAAAGTTATGAGAATGTTAAGGTCATGTGTGCCCTAGTTGTTTCAAGCATCGTCCGTTAAGATAATGGAAAACAGTAGCAGATCATCGTCCAGATGTATCAGGAGTTGGAAGCTGCGTGCAATCAAATCAATGCCCTTGCTGATCAAAGCCGATGGGCAGCCGAGGATTTCGCGCGGTTAAGAAATCCATTCGGACCGCAGAACGGTCCTAGACCATTCGTTCAGAATCCTGGTCCAGGATCGTTTGGTCAGAACCCATGATCCGCTCCATTCATCCAGAATCCAGGACCAGGACCGTTCGGTCAAAATCAGCAGCAAGGTCCGTTCATGCAGAACCAGCAGCAGGGATCTTTCATCTCAAATCCCCAGTTCGGACCAATCCCTCCTCATCATCTGAGGCCGCCACCCATGCACAATGGGTCTCAGCCATATTTCGTCCCTTTCAACGGGGATGCCAATGGCTCGTCGTACGGTAATGACACTAGCTCAGGAGTCAACCCTCAAGCATGAGTAAATCCCGATCCTAACGACCCCGTTGCCCAGCGATTGAAGATGTTGGAAGATCAGAATGAACGTGTCATGTCTTTGCTCGCTAAGCTACCGGGGGCAGTCGTGACCGTCGACGTCGAGCCTCGTTCGAGATTTCAGGCGTCGCCTTTCGTTGACACGATCGCAACAGTCGACGTCCCGAAGAAGTATAACATCCCCTCTTTCACACCCAAGTATTCGGGGGTGACTAACCCGACGGAGCACATCGCGCAGTACAAGCAGCTAATGTGGACGGTCTCGATCCCGTATGTATCAAGAGGTCTGTTTGTGCAAACGTTTCGGGGCGACCCTCACTGGTCCTGCCCTCCGATGGTTGATTAACCTCAAACTCAAATCCATCGGGTCGATCGATGAGTTAGTCAACCAGTTTTCCCAATAATTCGCCAGCAGTCGCAAGATGGAGAAGTAGACCAACGACCTGTATTATGTCATGCAGAAGACCGGTGAATTTATTTGAAGCTACTTCAATAGGTTCAATGCAGAGATGATCGGTGTCCGCAAATGTGACGTCAAGACCGCGATCGAAGCCTACAAACGTGATTTACACGACAGTTCAGGTTTATACACTAACTTGACCAAGTATCCCCCAGAGAATTTCGAAGACGTCCGAGCAAGAACCCTAGCGTATATGAGGGTAGAAGACGGCGTTGCCTTTCGTCGTAAGCATACCGACGACAAAAGGTTGTTAAGCGTAAAAAATCCAGAGTTCAAGACAAAGGCAGCATCCAAGCCAAAGCCCGAGCGGCAAATCTCGAACGTCCGATTCAAGACGAAGGCGGAGTTCAAGTCCGCAAACCCGACCAAATTCTCTCAGTATCCTAAGATATCCTCCTATGGATTCAAAGGAACTACTAAGGACTTGGTCGAGGCCCTGAAGACCGTCCAGACGACCATCCGGTGGCCGAAGAAGTCCGACCAGGATGACGGTAAGAAGGATAAATCAAAGTGGTGCGATTTCCACGTTGATTACGGTCACATGACGGATGATTGCATAGCCCTAAAAAGGAGCTGTCATATCACGTCCCGAAGGGCAATCTCAAGAATATCATCGACGGCGTCGTTACTCCAACCAACGACGCTCGACCACCGACTCCCGAGCATGCAAAGGTCGTCAACTGCATCACTGGTGGGTCTGACGTATGCGGTCTGATGTATTCCGCAACCAAACATCATGCCAGCCAGGCGCCTGACGATCGACCTATCCCTCGTTCATCGAGACCCAAAGGAGACCTGGAGTTAGAAGTCATGAAGATTTCATTCGACCAAGACGACCTCGGTGATTCGTATCAGAAGCATCATGACGGGTTGATCATTCAACTCACGATTGGAAATTGTTTAACCCGACGAGTCTTGGTCGACGGAGGCAGTTCAGCAAACGTCA
Organism: Saussurea involucrata; assembly: GCA_033807775.1. Taxonomy (NCBI): domain Eukaryota; kingdom Viridiplantae; phylum Streptophyta; class Magnoliopsida; order Asterales; family Asteraceae; genus Saussurea; species Saussurea involucrata. Next base: position 125,842,928 of record CM066324.1, on the reverse strand, counting down.
TCTTCCATGATACCATCAAGGCCATGGGAATCGATCGATCGGAAATTACCCGACGCTCGACAACCTTGGTCGGTTTCAATGGATACGCGACGAGCACCTTTGGAGAGATTATCCTGCATGTCTATGCCGGAGGAATCAACAAGCAGACCAAGTTTAGCGTCATTGATTGCTCGTCGGCCTATAACATCATCTTAGGTCGACCGTGGATCCATGACAGAAGGCCGCCCCCTCGATGTATCATCAGACCATGAAGCCGCAGAAGCATGCAGTCTAGCAAATGCGGGTCCAAGACGCTCCTGAGATAGCTGACAACTATCGCTTGAAGGAAGTCGTCTTGGACTAGAGCAAGCCTTATCAAGTCGTCTCTGAAGGTTAATCCCTCGATCTCTGCCTTAAAGACAAACTGATATCTTCTCTGCAGGAACATGCCGATTGTTTTGCCTGGTCGTACGAAGACATGGTCGGCATAGACCCTGATATCATTTCCCATAAACTCAATATCGACCCATCGTTTAAGCCTGTCAACAAAAGTGAAGCGACGTTATCGCTACGTCCACTGTGGCTACTCACGATGACGTTTCCTAGTCTCTGTATATCGACGCTAGGGGCTCCGGGCTAGGCGTCATCGTAAAGTCGCCACAAGGGGGCAAGATATTCCATGGGATGCGACTTCAAAAAACCAACCGAACAAATTAAAAGTCTTTCAAGAAGGCGACTACGTCCTCCGATGAGTGTTTCAAAGCACTCAAGAACTCAATGCCGGTAAGCTTTCCACCAAGTGGGAAGGTCCTTATCGTATCTCAGAAGTCGTGGGTAAAGGTGCCTATCGGCTCCAAACCCTCGACAATCAAGATATCCCACGTAGTTGGAATGCGACGCATCTGAAAAAGTATTTTTTCTAAGTCTTTTCCTTCTTTTATACAATTTTTTATTCATCACGACGATCACTGACTTAAGCATCAGAGGGTCGTTGGCTAGCCAGCGACCAAACTCTGACCTTATTTTATCGCAGGATCGCATGACATAAATTACTAAGTCCATCGTACGACTTTAGTACACTCTCGCAGAATCGCACGATATCAATTGCTAAGTCTCCTATACACCTTTGGTTTCACAAGATCGCACGACATAAGCGATCGGGTCTATGACTTGATTATCCTTTCGCAGGGAAACCTGATTCAAGATTCATCGTATGATCTAGTTATACGATCATAAGGTCTAACGACCCCACGATCTAAGTTTTTTAACTTAGAAAAACTTCATAATTCTGAATGAATGCTTTGATCACATGTACTTATGTTTGCTTATACAACTTAAAAACATAAAAGTCTTCCAACTTATGTTCTAGTTGTTGTATTACAATGAGTGCCTAAGTCGGACGATTTCTTGTTCATTCTATACTTAGTGAATTTCGCTATTGATATTATACCTGTCCACGACATGTATGAGTTGAAATAATACGCAAGTTCAAAAGAAACATAAAATTAATATATTAAATGGTCAAGTACATCCAAATAACTCGGCCACCAACGGTCGAGTGATAAAAAACAAAAATAACAAAAAAAAATCCTAAAGCTGGGGAGGAGTGTCAGTCGCGTCCTTGCCCGAGGCCTCGCCCTTGGAACCTTCATCCACCTCTTCCTCCTCGATCTCTTTCTCATCATCAGAGTCGATGTGTAACACCCTGAAATTTGGAACGAGCAACTAACTTTAATTTCAATAAAATAACCAAAAGTAGATAAAAACATTTCTACAATTCATTCCTGAAAGTACCTCAGAGTTTAAACATCATAATTTCTACGACTAAAAACATAAGACGAACGTTACTTAACATAACCCAAGTTGCTAGTCCCAAAAAATGCGGAAGATTCACTTAACCAAAATCACCTCTCGTGCATCCTACAAGCACTCGTCACTTCACAGTGTAGCTAAAGCTACTCCCAACCTGAGCCTGTTGCACATGCCGACAAATAAAAAGGGTTAGGCTAACGCCTAGTGAGTTCAAACATTTTATCATGACTATAAAAATTCATAAATTTTTAGTCATGACTTCAAAAGAGTTTACTTCAAATACAAATCACCCATTCTCCAACTCACACAATTTCCGTGTTAAAATCTTATTAACATGATTTCTAAAAAATAGACTTATTCACAAAGTCAACGAAAGGCGAAATAGCATTTGACACCCAAAACGATTAAACTTATAATTATTTGCCATTATCCCAAAGCATCTCAAAACGTGGATGAAACATAATCCACAACTCATATAATCGTGGAAATGCAAATCTCATAAATATGATACGTTACCGAAAAACATGGATAAACACGATTACCCAAAACAACACACACAGACGAGATGTAAACCACAATTCACATACCATGGAAAAAAATCCATATAAATATAACGCGTCACCGAAAACATGAGTAGCAACAAATACCCAAAACAACACCTTTCGGTGACGGGGGAGACCCGTATACATCGCACGTGACGGAACACTAAAGTGGGTCACTTACTATGTAATAAAAACACCCACGTGGATTACTCTCGTAAAACTGAGCTCAATCACTCCAGATCTATTGCTCACAAGACTAGGATGCCCCCAACTTCAACCACTTCAGGTCTATACATTGGGTCACCAAATCCACAACAGCACATTAGGGATTACACCTTACTGCCCATGAGACGACGCCCGACCATCTAGGTCCACGCCTTACTTATCATGGAACCCGATGCCTATTCCGTGCTACAAAAGAAACTAACGTCTCGTAAACTGAGCTCAATCAATCCCGAACTCTTGCGAGCGATGAATGATCAAGAAAAACACAGAAAAATACCTTTGAATCAACGTCCTTCTGCTCTGATACCAATTGTGGATCCCAGATATGTATGCAATCACAATTAATCAACACAAACAGTAATCATAAGTCATAAATCTCACTTGTATTGAAGAACTGTTGAAGGAATAAAGCGGCAGACTGTGTAGCCGTATACAAGGTTTAGCAAAATAGTAAAACCGATCATTAACCTAAAACTAGGTTAAACAAAAGCTATTTATACCCAAAGGGTATTTACAAGAAATAACAAAATAAGTCCTTGAACTTCTAATTCCACACATATTAAGACCTAACAATCTCCCCCTTGGAATAGAAGTTCGCGTTCACGCCAGTCTGGAACATAGCGCTTTCGGATGGCAAAGAGCACTTCAAAATATCTGATGCTGCCTCTGAATTCAAGCCGGTCTTCAATGGCTTTGAGAAGATCTTCGGCAAGGTACTCGCGAAGATTGACATACTGCTCTGGAGGAGCATTCTTGACTTCTTCTTCAAAAATCTTCTTCAGATCAGACTGCATTTTCACCAATGTTCCCTCGCTAAATTTATGCACTTTCACTTTTTCTGATGAACCGTTTCTCCCCTTTTTCGTTCAGATACACGAACCCTGTTTCTGGTTTAGAAAGTAAAGAGTGTACCTGTGCGTCTTCAGGGAGGTTCAGATTGGGCTTTAAGATGTTGATCTTTTTCTGATTACTTTCGAGTCCCAACTGAAAGTCTTCAATATAGGATAATGTGATCGTGCACTTCATGAATCTTTTGATAGCTTCTAGGGCTTTGGTATAAGGTAGAGGCCTAATAGTAAGAGTCTTCAAAAATCTGAGTAGAACTGGAAAATCTCTCAGGCAAAGATGTTTGAAATCGGATTCTGAGAAGGTCCAAATATTTCCGTCATCCCTTTTTACTGAAAAGGTCGGGAAGACGACTTTTACGATTCTGTCTGATTTAATACTCACGATTTCGATGATTCTGTGCTTAGAGTAAACCTGGTGTCTCATTCTGCCTCTCTTCATAACTTCCACATACTGCGATCTGATCGGCTCATCAAGGAACGTGGCCCCATGGCATTGTACAGGGTCAAGAGGCCTTATCCAGTGAGCGAAGATTTTCTTCTGAGATTCTTCCAGATACGGTACTAAGATTCGAAACCTTTCCCAACGAGCTGGTTGAGGTTGTTGGGGTGGGACCGCTTCTGGAATTGACACAATAGTTTCAGATGAACCTGCAGGATCAGTAAGATCAGCCGAAGCGGTAGATACCTGTTCACCCAGAACAGAAGAAGAAGTTGGTCATAATCAAACTCTGTCATCAATTCGTCATCGCCCTGTATTTCCCACAAGGCATCAGTTTCTGTCTGAATAGCAACAATCGCTCTTTGCCTCCAATCAGTTTCAAGTTCCGGATCGCCGACCGAGTCCTCATCAATAAGTTCTAGGACGGGCCGCTCCGAAACTGTTGGCATTGACGTGTCTTCCGATGGACCTTCGGGCTTTTCAACCGTCGGGTCTGCTGACTCTTCTAAGTTGTCTCTGACCGGTGAAGAAATCTCCATGTCCTAAACCATTTCGGACTCTGACGGTTGTTGTTGCTGTGGTTCGGTTGGAGTTACCGTTGAAGTTTCTGCCGCCGCGGATGACAGCTCGGTCAGTCTTATTCTTTTCTCCCCCTCATGTTGATCACGGTCATCCGGATCATCATGTCTTCGTTTGGTACTTTGGACCTGACCCTTACAGGTGTCTTCAAGGCTGGCGACCCTCTCGTTTAGCCTGTCGAGGGCCTGCCTGACATCGGATAGTTGGGCCGTAATTGAGTCGGTCAGTGCGATAGGGGGCGGTGGTTGGGTTTGCGAGCGGAGAATGCTCACTAAATCTGCATCAGCTGAGGCAGAAATGTTGGAGTCGGTCAACAACTTGTCCAGTAAGGCGGCTTTGAGATCATCAACGGACATGTGCTGGACAGTCGGAGCGGTTGACGGTTGGGATAGTCTGAGTTGAGGAGTCGGTTGAGGAGCCGAAGATGCCGTGGCTTTACCAGTGATAGATCGACGAATGAACGCCAAGTCCTCGGAAACCTGCTTCATAATATCCGATTGGACAGCCTTTAAGGCACCGTCCACATATTCCTTGGAGACGAACTCCGGGAAACTAACTCCGGCGGCACTTAGCCCTTCCGTTGTAGTAGCTGCAGTGGATTGCACCGCAGTACCGCCTACGTTCACGGTTGGCGTGATGATCGCCATGGTAGGACTTCCGCCCTGTCCTTGCGAACTACCAAAAGGTAGAGTCGCTCCGGGCGTTCCGATCGAGGCACGAAGACTCTCGACGTTAGCAGAATCAATGACCCGTGTCCTAGCCAAAGGAATGTCAATATCAAAGGGATCTAGACTCAATTGTGCATCCAAAGAAGGCGAGACCGGGGGAGGCTGGTCTCTAGTTTCAACACCAGAACTCTCCAAGTGAGAGACCGGTGAAAGTTGTGCTTGATCCCCGTGAAAAGTTGAAACCGGATCCTTTTGAGAGGAAACGGAGTGGCTAGGGGGGTTGTACAAGTGCGTCGCTGGGCCCACGACGTCTTCTTCAATATCCCGATGCAACAAATGCAAAGGAATAGTAGATGTGGCTGCCCGGTCAGATGAAGGCTGGTTGGGGGTAACCTGTGAAGATTTCCCCGTCACTCGCTCTCGGTCATTTTTTAACTTACTTCTCCTTTCACGCACAGGCTCACTTTCAATTTCTTTTTCAACTAGAACTCCCTCCGCTCTCCTTATGTCTCCAGTAATGGCTTGGGGGTTAGGTGCATCATCATCATCGTTTTCAGATTCGGTTTCCTCACTGTCGGATTCCTCAGACCCTTCTTCGTCACCAGAGGCCGAGCCTGATTGAGACTCGGATCCGGATATCGATTCAGAGCCAGAGGCGGTGCCGACAGTTGTTCCGGAAGAAAAACCGGATTCGGAGCTGGAAGAGGAGGCTGCCTCTTCGGCTGTGTGTACTCGGGAAACACCTTCCACCTCCACGTCATGTAAGTCTTCAGCAGGTGGAGTTCGAGGTCTGGGGCGAGACGTACTTGCATCGCGTGTGGACCGCCCGGCACTACCCACGCCTGAACCCCTCCCAATATTTTCTCTCTGCGCACCCCGTCCGACAGCCCCTGCTGGTCGGACCCCTCGGCCTCGCATACGTGGACCCTCACGTCGCTCAGGTCGCGCTCCCTGGGCAGGTTCAACCGGTCCTGGCTGAACCATATGAGCGACTAGGTTGTTCTCTGTCCTATAAGCTATCACACCTAGTGCCGATTGGTCCGCGATAGCAAGTAAGTCGGCAGGAATTACCATAGAAGCTACTCCTTCTAAAATACGAATGTTCTGAATGCGAGTCATACGGGTAGCGAGTTGTACCTCTTGATCAGCGCGACGAGGAATGGCGAGGTCTGACACCATGAAGTGGGCGACGATCATCTGAAGGAACCGAGGATAAGGAAGAAAGGAAAGCCGTCGGTTGCCGTCTAACTTCTTCTGAACTTGGGCCACAAGTTCCGTCCATAGTAGCTCTGCGTAGTCAACGTTTCTGCTGTAGATCACCGCATGGAAAAGGCGTAGCATGTTGACAGACGTACGATCTATTCCTTTCGTGACGGCGGAGAGACACCTGTTCAGAATAGTGAACAGGGTGTACCAGACGGGCTGAAGGTGCGTTCGAGTGAAGCTGGATGGCGAATGAAGACCGCCACGATATCCGAGTGCCTGAATGTCTCGGCAAAGCGTATCATCGGCGACTTGCGCCTCAAAAGCATCTTGACCTGGAACGGCATTCGCGGCCGGAAGACCAAGGATGGCGCGGAAGATGTGGCGCGTGAGGGTGAACTCGGAATCACCTATGCGTGCGCGTAGTGCAAAGTGTCGGCCGCGAGGGATAAGGTCAAACGAGCGCCAGAGTTGATGAACATAGACGGCTGGAACTGATGGATGAGCCGTCAAAGCCTGGTTGAGAGCATGACACTTTAAGATCTCTACTATCACTGGACATTGGCAGTTAAAGTTCGCCGGGACCAAGTGATAGTTGTTCGGAAGCAACGGAAGGTTGGGACCTTCAGGGAGTAAAGGAGCGTCGGCTTGAGGTGGATTCGGATTTGGCTGCGCCATGTACCTAAGATTGGTGAGGATTGGAGTCCGATCGTGGAAGAAATCGCAAGCCAGAGAGATTTTGGACCGGGAGTATGGGTGCGGGAGTTAAGAAAATTATGAAAAGGTTTAAGGAAAACCTTGTTTATATACCCCGGTCCCGATACCGGGTGAGGTTGGTACCGGGTCCCGTAACTCTCCCGGTTCCATACATTCCAACTGCTAATTCTAAAAAAAATTGACACACCAAAAATTTCTCTTATCCCCCTCAGATTTTCAACCTGACATCGCCCCCCTCAATTTTTCAAAAATAGCAGGTTTTTTTTAATCATAAGACAAAAGCACACACGAGAAAGAAAAAACTAACTTAACAAACAACTTTGACAAAATGACAAAACTCCCCCTAGACATATCAGACTGATATTTCTCCTCCTTGATTTCTCAAAACTTATAGCTTTTCCTCGCAGAGATAGAATACGTACCTTCGGAACTAGGCATTCGAGGAATCATCTTGAAAACACACATTTAGAAGCACGGGAATAACAAAGACAATACGAATAACATAAAGACAGATGTAAAACTTGAAAAACGAAAGGAAACACTACCCTTGAATGTACAGAAAACGAGTGACGATGTGCTTGAAACACCCAAGCCACTCGGCGTGATAAGTATATCTGTAAGAGATATAGTTATCCCGTAGTGTGGAAAAGGTGAGACAAGTACAACTGAGACTCAAACTTTCAGATTAAGCATACCAAGCTTGGACACGAGAGCGAAAAAACGTGTTTCGTCCAACGCCTTGGTAAACAAATCTGCCAGTTGATTTTCCGTACACACAAAGTAGAGTTCCACGGTACCTTTCTCCACATGATCTTTGATGAAGTGATAGCGCACGTCTATATGTTTCGTCTTTGTATGTTGCACCGGATTTCTCGTGATGGCGATAGCACTTTTGGAGTCACAATAGATTGGGATGTTCGAGTAGTTGTACCCGTAATCCTTCAGTTGAGTCCGCATCCAAAGCACTTGGGAACAGCAGCTGGCCGCGGCTACGTACTCCGCTTCTGCCGTGGAGGTGGAGACGCAAGTCTGCTTCTTTGAGGCCCAGCTAACCAGCTTGTCGCCTAGGAACTGAACGTGTCCCGTCGTGCTTTTCCGGTCTAGCATGCTTCCCGCATGATCAGCATCAGAATACGCTGTAAGCTCGAATCTTGTGTTCTTCGGGTACCAAAGGCCAAGATTAGCAGTACCTTTCAAGTAACGAATTATACGCTTAACTGCTATCATGTGAGACTCTTTAGGATTAGACTGAAATCTAGCACACAGAAAAGTAGAAAACATTATGTCCGGTCTACTTGCCGTCAAATACATCAGCGAACCAATCATTCCTCGATAGGTAGTAGGGTTAACTGCCTTTCCGTTAGGATCAGCGTGTAACTTCGTACCGGGGGACATAGGAGTACGCATGGGTGAGCACTGTTCCATCTGGAATTTCCGAAGAATATCCGCGATGTACTTAGATTGATTGATGAATATTCCGGTCGACAGTTGTTGAACTTGAAGACCGAGAAAGAAATTCATCTGACCCATCATACTCATTTTAAAATGCTTTTTCATGAGGAACGAAAAGTTGCGACAGTATTGTGGGCAAGAGGAACCGAAGATGATGTCATCGACATAGACTTGAACTAAAAGAATGTGCTCACCTTCCCTCTTTATAAAAAGAGTTGTGTCGATCTTACCTTTCGAGAAGCCGGAAATTAGAAGAAAAGTCGACAGTTTGTCGTACCAGGCTCTCGGTGCTTGTTTTAGTCCGTATAATGCTTTGTCGAGTCGATACACATGGTTCGGGTGATCCGGATCGATGAAACCCTCTGGCTGAGAGACGTATACCTCTTCTTTTAGATCTCCATTCAGAAACGCCGTCTTCACATCCATTTGATAGACCGTGAAGTTTTTGTGGGCGGCGTACGCGAGAAACATCCGAATGGCTTCGATTCGGGCCACTGGTGCAAACGTATCTTCATAGTCGATCCCCTCTAGTTGTCGATACCCCTTAGCGACCAAACGTGCCTTGTTTCGAACCACGACACCATTCTCGTCCTTTTTGTTCTTGAAGATCCACTTCGTTCCAATGATGGTTCGATTCTGCGGGCGAGGGACCAGACGCCATACTTTGAGACTCTCGAACTCGTTGAGCTCATCTTGCATGGCTATTATCCAGTCTGGGTCATGTAGGGCATCTTTCACGGAGGCAGGTTCGACGTTGCTCAGGAAAACAGAGAATAGACATTCATTTCCGGTTGCCGCACGTTTTTGAGTATTACTCAGCAATGCAGGTGCGACGTCGTCTCCAGCTTCCGTGGTAGTCCGAGTCTGAACGGGGGCATTCGGATCACCGATGATTTGTTCCGGAGGATGTGCTTGAGTCCATTTCCTCGAATGGGGAAGAGGCTCCGAAAGAGGTTCTGAATTATCCGCATCGACATAGGACCCAAGGGGTAGATTCTGAACAGCTTCAAGGGATGGAACTGCATGTAGTCTTGGAACGGCCACAGGTGGAGATACAACAGCGGTGGACGAAGATGTGGCAGTGGCGTCCGAGCCGTTGCTCGCTCCAGAGGAAGGAGTGGTAGGAACCACTGATGAGGGAGGTGCCGTCGTCGCAATTACTGGTGAAGTAGGAGAGTCCTCCGTGGAAGTATCATTGGGGGTTGGAGGAGGACCGGACATTTCGGTCGACACCACTATAGTTCCATCTGCATTCAAAGAAGCATTAGTAGAAACTGGGGGAAAAAATAAATCAATATGAAAATCTTGAAACAGAAGATCTAACTCAGAAGGTTGTGACTTCGACGGATTGGACGACGAAGGATCAACTGTTGTGTGCTTGGGTTCCGATCGAGAAAGATCAGAAGCCAGCACTCCAGTAAGTACGGGTTCCGAACTGTTATGTCCAGAAGCCAGGTCGACCAATTCGTCGAAGGTCACGTTAATACTCTCGATCACACTCTTGGTCCTTTTATTATAGACGCGATATGCTTTGGAAGATGTCGAGTAGCCAATGAAGATCCCCTCGTCCGCCTTCGGCTTGAGCTTGCCGAGATCATCCTTATCGTTCAGAACGAAGCATTTGCACCCAAACGCATGAAAGTATCCGATGTTGGGAGTGCGCTTATTGATGACCTCATACGGCGTCTTGTTGAAGCGCTTGTGGATGATGGATCTATTTTGAGTGTAGCACGCCGTCGCGATAGCCTCGGCCCATAGAAACAGAGGAAGTTCGTACTGTGACAACATGGTGCGCGCCACTTCCACTAAAGTGCGGTTACGACGTTCCACCACGCCATTTTGTTGTGGGGTCCTGGCTGCCGAGAATGTGTGTGAGATTCCCTGAGAAGTGAGGAAGTCACTGATGGTACGATTCTTGAATTCCGTTCCGTTGTCCGTGCGAATCGTGATTACGGTCAGCTGTAGGTTGTTTTGAACTCCCTTTAAGTAATTGATGATAACATTGGGCGTCTCGTCCTTTGAACGAAGAAACTTGACCCAGGTGTACCTTGAGAAGTCATCCACCATCACTAATACGTACTTCTTGTGACTCATGCTTTGAACGCGCATAGGGCCACATAGATCCATATGGATCAGCTCTAATGGTCGAGACGTGTTTGGCACCGGTTTCGGTTTGTGAGACACCTTCTTCATCTTGCCCATTTCGCATGCAGAGCAAAGATGTTCTTTCGCGAATTTCAGCTCTGGCATACCCTTGACGAGTCCTCCCAGCACCAGCCTATTGATGTTCTTGAAGTTGAGATGCGATAGCCGTCGATGCCATAGCCAGTTCTGTTGAGTAGTAGCTTTGGACATCAGGCACACCGCTTTATCAGTCTTGATTGTGGCGAGGTTGATGGTGTACAAGTTCGTCCGTCGAGTACCGGCGAGAATTTCCGTCCCATCGTCAGCTAGAATACTGCATCGCTTCGCCTTGAATCGCACCTCAAGATCCTTGTCACAAAACTGGCCGATGCTGAAAAGATTGTGACCAAGGCCTTCTACATAGGACACCCGCTTGATCGTGAGTTTGTCCTGAACTAGATCGTCGTAGCCCATGATCGGGGCCACATTATCATTCCCAAACCGAACATCACCGCAGTACTTCCCCTTGAAGTTGGTGAGTAGCTCCCTTCTACCAGTCATGTGCTTGGAGCAACCAGAATCGAGAAACCACACATGACCGGGCTGCAAAACAGAGATTAAGCGCGTTTAGGTACCCATCTGGTAGTGGGTCCTTAGGTGTTAGGTGCAGCACCATTGTTTGAGGCCCGTTTAGAGCTGGGTCTTTTGGGTTTGGATTTGCGTGAACCATGAGAATTAAAAATATGATATGAGCCAACCCAATCATTTGCATATCTAGAGTCAATCAAGTCATTCACACCACAAACAGAACAACAAACATATTTACGCGAAAAACCAATCAATTGATGAACATTGTCAAGTTTAACAGGAAATTTAAAACCATGTTCAACAGAATTGTTCCAACCAAATTCATGTTTGTCGTTATTATTCTTATTATTCAAAACAGAAGTAAATGACTTGTTCTTCTCAGGGCGCATCTTAGCATTCTTCTCTACCCACTCTCTTCGAGCCGCATTCCCCCGACCCGTACTATCTGAAATTACATTAGTTTGAGCGTTAGAGAAGTTTGAGAAAATGGGTTGTTTAGAGGAGCCTTTACCGGTTGTACCACGTTTCTTAGACCGACGTTTAGATTTGGTTTTTGAAGTGGTCTTGGAAACGGTTTTCGAATTCGAACATTCGCCCGTCTCAAAATTAACCGGTTCGGACAATTTTTCTAAAAATTTAGAGTGACTAGGAAGCTTCGGATCGAAGTCAAATTTAGAAAAATCATCGTCATGACAAGGAGTGGAGTTCATAAACTCAGAAAATCTTCTTGCAGAATCAGGTGAAGTGTCTCCATCAGAGTCAGATAAGGAGTTATTTGCAAACGGATTGTCAAAAATTTGTAAAGGATCCTTTTGAACAAAATCGACTTTGATGGCCTTACCTTTATCCTTAAAGCTCAAATCTTTAGTAGTGGTGTCATCAGACACTCCCATAAAGGCTTTGCACGACGAACTATCCGAAAAGATCTGAGCATCATCAAACGAGATTGTTTCAGGAGTGACCGGCGTCATTGGGGTATCCACAGAATTCCCCTTAGCCATTCTCAGCGTTAAGGCTTCAGATGCCAAAACAGCCAATTGAGATGTCAACTTATCAATCTCGGTCCGATAGGACTCTCTTTCAGATTCAGATAGTGAGTCGGGTTTATTCTGTTTGAGCTTGTCAATAGAATCTAAAAGTACAATCCTTTCGGTTTCATAAGTGACCTTATCTCTTATAATTGACTCTTCCAGTTTAAAGATAATGTTTTCCAAAATCAGAGGTGGAACATAACGTTTCAACTTTGTTTGATCATTAGAGTCTTCATCTGCGGTTGCCGGAACAGGAGGCGAAGTCTCAACTGTTTTGGCGAGAGAGCAGATGTCAAAATAGTCATTTGAGAGATAAGGAGTTTTGCTTTTTAAATACGATGCATTAAGCGTTTCGTACACGAAAGGAATTTGTACATTTATGTTCTTCCTAGGCGGCGCATCATCCGATTTTGTGTTATTTTCCGAAGAAGAATTATCCGTTTTAGGTTTTGCCTCTATTGGAGGTAGAGGTATGGCGGTTTTTCTTTTAAAATCCTCAAACTCCTCATCTTCCTTAGATGCCTTAGTCCACTTGATTTTGTACTCTGGATAGGTCTTGTCTAAGCCCATGAAATCAAATTCATAAAGAGTGGGAACCTTTGACAAGACCTTCTTTAGGTAGCACGGATTATCATATCCGAGTCCCCAAAGTGAGTTGTAATATTTGAACTCCTTGGGCTTGTTCAAGTGAATGGTTTGTTCAGATTGACCAAGTTTATAAAGTTTAGATTCAAGATCTTTAAGCTTAGTGGTCAATTTTTCATTCTCTTTCAAAACATTATCGTGAACTAACATGCTTTTAGAAAATTCCTCTTGAGATTTCTCTAACTTTTGAGTATATTCAGATATTTGGGTCTCGAGAAGTTTAGCTCTTTCTGAATAGGCCGAGCACTCAGTTTGATAATTATCTATCACACATTTGTCCTCAGCCTTTTCAATTGCTAGTCTGCCTATGGTATCATATTTTAACTTAACCTCAGCTTCTAGCTTAGAGATGTGGGCGTCTTTGGTCTTAACCTTGTTTTTAAACAAATCTAAAGTGCGCACCATTTCATGCATTTGATTTAACAAGCTAGCATTGGAAGAACCACATACCTGGCACTCATGTTTGTCTTTCTGCTCGTCGGAGGAGTCATTTTCGGAATCAGTATCTTCCGGATTCAGACCAGTGTAGCACATATGAGCTTCTTCTTCCTCATTTTCATCATCCGTATTGAGCAGCCAGTGATCGTTTTCCGCCATTAATGCTTGACCAGCCTCTTTCTGCCTTGCGAGAAGCATTTTGTTCTTGTTGTACTCAACATTACGTACTACAGGCTTTCGGCAATCTTTGGCGAAATGACCTCTCTTCCCGCAGTTGTAGCATTTTACAGGTTCATCATCATCTCGATTTTCAGACTTTCCTTCACTTCGCTTCCCATCATTGCTCTTTCTACCATCATCCTTCTTGCGTTTCTCATCGTGCTTGTCCTTGTAATCCCGACGCTTAGCATTAGTGTAGTATCTTTGGTTGTTATTCGTCGGCTTCTTGAAAAACTTTTTCCGAGCATACTCCCGAGTTAACAAGGCAACAACTTTCTTAATGCTATCTAGCTCAGGATCAGAATCACTTTCTGGTGCATCATCTTCATGTTCGGATTCACTCGGAGCTTCTTCACGATGAGAACTTCGTGACGACTGTTTATCCTTCTTGTGAGAAATTAACGCGAGAGGATCTTCATGTACCTTCTCCTTAGATTTGCTATCTCCCATCAGCTCAATAACTTCTTCTTCATCTTGAAGCAACATCTCGTATATCTCGTGCAGCGGAACATTTTCGAGAGAACGGTTGTGGCGGACATGAAGTACAAAACCCTTCCATTCAGGTTGAAGATTCTTGAGAAACTTGATGTTGCACTCTAAGTTTGACTTGAAGATATTGTTCTTGTGCAAATCATTTAGAAGAGTACAGAAGCGTTCATATGTATCAGTTAGAGATTCGCCTCGCTTAGCTTTGAAAGATTCATACCTAGTGAAACAGTTTGTGATCTTCATCTGATTTCCCTATCGACTGCCTTGCATTATCTTAGCCAACTGATCCCACATTCCTTTTGCAGTCTCCTTGTAGCCGTCTATGCTACAATAGATGTTGTTTGGAAGACTGCAAACCAGATAGGTTTTTGCTAACGTGTCACCATCAGCTCTACGTTTCTCGTCAACTGTCAGTTTGTCATATGGTTTTGGCACTTTGTGGGCAGGAGGTCCACCTTCAATAGCAGGGACATCCATTAACGGTTGAACAGTGGGGCCCTCCTTGAGCGAACGAAGTATCTCCTCATAAAGAGGTTTGGTTTGAATGAAGCATAGAAATCTGTCTTTCCAGACACTGTATTCCCCACGATATAGTATAGGAGGCTTGAACTCAGATTCGATAGCGAGTGCGTCTTGTGAAGCCATTGAGATTGCAGTGGTGATCGTAGGACGTGAGATGATTCAAAGGATTTTAAGACACGAAACACACTTACGAATGCAAAGTCTAACAGAATAAAGCCTAAGACAGTTCTACTGGATGACACAGTACCGGGAGTTGAAGTACGGGAGTTGAAGTACCGGGAGTTGAAGTACCGGGAGTTGAAGTACCGGGAGTTGAAGTACCGGGAGTTGAAGTACCGGGAATTGAAGTACCGGGAGATGACAATACCGGGAGTTATTACTACCGGGAGTTATTACTATACCGGGAGTTATCACTACCGGGAGATACCTATACCGGGAGTTATCACTACCGGGAGATATTACTATACCGGGAGTTATCACTACCGGGAGATACCTATACCGGGAGTTATCACTACCGGGAGATACCTATACCGGGAGTTATCACTACCGGGAGATATCGGAATAGACACTACAGGGAGATATTAGCACCGGGAGTTATTACTACCGGGACTTCGAAACCAAATCAGAAATAAGAAAAACTTACCCGGTTCGATGAATTTCTGCAGAGTTGATGAGATGTAATCTGCAAGAACTTAGTACTGACAAAGAAACTAACCCAAAAACTCACAAAAACATTACTAAAACGAATCAACTAGCACTTTTGTCAAGAAAAATTAGTAATTTTCACGAACAGGGAGCAAACACCAAAAAAATCAAGAATTTTAAAAATCAGGAATTTTTACTCAACTAGATGATCTGAAAACACATATATATCTTAGAAAACTTATGAGAAGAATTGATCAAGCCTCAATTTTAGGTTTTAACACCAAAATCGAAGCAATCAAATCCTTTATATGAACACAGTGCGAGCGATGAATGATCAAGAAAAACACAGAAAAATACCTTTGAATCAACGTCCTTCTGCTCTGATACCAATTGTGGATCCCAGATATGTATGCAATCACAATTAATCAACACAAACAGTAATCATAAGTCATAAATCTCACTTGTATTGAAGAACTGTTGAAGGAATAAAGCGGCAGACTGTGTAGCCGTATACAAGGTTTAGCAAAATAGTAAAACTGATCATTAACCTAAAACTAGGTTAAACAAAAGCTATTTATACCCAAAGGGTATTTACAAGAAATAACAAAATAAGTCCCTGAACTTCTAATTCCACACATATTAAGACCTAACAATCCGATACCGAGCCACAAGCTCAACTAACTCCAAAGATAGTTCGTGAAAGTCATAAAATGACATTAAATATAACAACACACACCGGTTGTCCATAAATACTTCAAATCCATGAAACCCAAAATAAAATCTTGGATCGGGAACACCCTCATTTCCAAAGGACTCACACCTTTACATTTTCAAAACATCTCATGATGTACTATATGCATATTTCCAAAATATCCACAAATGCATTTTCATAACAAATAGACTCCATTTATCACATAAATTAATATCCCATTTTCATATAGAATTTATCTATCACATTTTTTTTTCAAAATATTCAAAAGTAGGGTTTTACAACATTTACCGCAATTAATACCTCAAAAGGTAAAATCCACCAATTAACTCAACAATGATAATTTTCACGTAAAACACATAATTACTTGGAAAAAATAACATTTTGGCATGTACAAAGTTTTCGCAAAGTAACTTGAACTCACCTCGCTAGATTAAGCTAAATCTAGATTTTCCCATACGTATGCTCCTTTGAAGAAGTTCGTATCTTCAAGTCCGAATCTTCCAAAACCTAAATCCATAAGTTTCCAACCATAAATATTTATCCCCAAACACTTAGAATCATTTTCCCCAACATATTACACCCAAGACCACCAATAGATCAAAACCCTAATTTCCAAAATGAAGAGAAAATGAGATTACCTCAACCATCAAGTGAATCCACCATCCAAACACTTCTAGTGTTACCAAAGTAAGCCTCAATCTTCATTTCATCCAAAGGAAGGAAAAGGTTTAGGTGAGGGTTAGGTAAAACCCTAAAAAGTGTAGAAATCCCATTAAAATGGAAATAAGATGAAGGATTCCAACCTCCAACTAGAAATCTTGCTAAGATATAGGGGAGAGGCTTTGATTCATAAGATTTGTGGCTTCAATGGTTCCAAAATCGGTTTAAAGGGTTAGGGTTTGGTTTGGGAGAGTTTAGAGAGAAATGGGTTGAATAATAAATGAAAGGGAGTTGAAATCGTGGGTTTAAAAGACTCTGGAGCCCGACGGCGAAAGTGACACGGCGAAAGTGACACTGTCACTCTCGCGGGTGTCATATTCGCTGGATCCCCCCAAACTCTCGGTACAATCTTAGCGAAAGTGACACGGCGAAAGTGACACTGTCACTCTCGCGGGTGTCATACTCGTTGGGTTTGTACCGAGTCCAAACTTGGCCAATTTCTCGAGAGATCCAATTAGCATTACGCGTCCCACTTTCCAATGCAACACCTTGTCCTTCTAATAAGTCTAAATGGACTATTTACAATTTGAGTTAGGATTTTCGGGGTGTTACACGAGGTCTCTTTCGGTCCCGACGTCCCTCAAGAAGATGGCAAGCTCGTCCGACGCCGAGGCCAAAGGATTTTTGCCCGATAGGTGTCGCCGCATGATCACCGCTCGAGCAGTAACTCGAGCAAAAGCGAAGACATACTTCGCCTCGTTCTTCAACTCTTTCACCTCCCCCTCCAGGCTCACCACCCTGGACTTGGATTCCTCGGCTTCTTTTTATTTCATGGCCAAGGAATCCTTCGTCCTGTCCAGTTCCTCCCTTTGGTCGGCAATCATGGACAAACACTCTTTCAGAGCCTCGTCGAGACGTTTGGACATAGCCTCGGTGCGCTCTAAGGCAACCTTCTCCCTGTCCAACGCATCATTCCCCCTCTCGCGGGCAGAAGACACCAAACCCCTTATCTTCACCGTTTCAGCGTGCAAGGCAAGGGAGGTCTGGAACGCCTGTAAAAACATAAAAGAACATATTAGTAAACACTCGACAAAGATTAAGAGCACCAAAACACAGATTTTGAAAGAAAAACTTACCATAAACGCTAGACCGGCGACATGGGGCCCCGTCTCCTCGGCCGAGACTCCCTCGAAACGCTCCTTGAAAGAAGGGAGCAGAAATTTCCCTAGAAGGGGAAACAAATTCGTCCCGTCAAATGTTAAATGTCTTACATGCTCCTTAGTGAGTGACATTTTTTTCTTTTAAACCGTTTCCTCTCATCTAAACCTTCCATCTTCCATCAACGATTTCTACCTGAGTCTGTCATTTTTTTAATGTTCGTGTAGAAAAGAGTACCCTTTTTTGTTGTTCCTTATTTAGATGGTTAAATGATATTGTAGTTCAATTGTAATCATTCGAATATCATAGAGAACGACAAATCCAAGATATCACTGACAATTTGGTCAATATTTGAAATCTATAAACCTTTGGTTTGTTATCCTAATATTTATCCATTAACATTTCAACATGGATCAAAGTGTAGGTTTATTGATTCGATTCACACACCAAAACATAGAAGCAACTAAAATCTCCTTTGCCTTGCAAAAAAAACCCACTAAAATCTCCTTCACATTTAACGGATGTAAGTCCAGGGACCAAAACCATAACAAAATACAAATCAAGATGACCACCAATGTAACTATAGAGACGATATCCAAAGTTTTCGTAAACCTAAGGAACGGCTCTTATAATTTAGTCCTACAATGGTGATCCCTATGTTGTTGCTCATTCAATTGTTAACTCCACGTGCGATTGTCATCAGTCGATGTATTCTTACTTATCGTCAGTTTATCATATTATGATATTATTGATCGCTTTGGACATATGAGACAAAGACCCTTCATATTGACTTTTCTGGTGTTTGATCATCTTTTACCGAAATGCCACAAATCTCTCCCGGTTTACCAAAATGCCCCAAAAATCCGCGATGGGCCCCGCGATCGCAGGCCCACGTGGCAAACTGTTTCGGCCAAAAGCCCCGCGGAGCCCCCCAACTTTGCCCGTGTTGGCAAGTTTAGCCCCTGTCCGCGATGGGGCCCGCGATAGGGCAAAAAAATTTACATTTTTGGTCCCTGTTTTTTGTGTCTTTGTTCAGTAAAAAAAAATCAAACTGTTCAAAAGAAATTTTAGCAAAACCGAGCTGCGTGAGCACGAGATTTTGGAGTTGCATTCGTGTCCGCAGGTCGCGCTCGCACACAAGTTCGACGATTTTAGCTTACGAAATCGTCAATCGGCACCCCCCCTGCGCGCGGGTAGGTGTTGGAGTAAAACCATGCAAGGAGTTTGTCAACTCCTCACACTTCTTTCCTTATAAACCAAAGAAAGTTCACTCCTCCTTCCTATGTGGGACACCTTCCCACACCCAAATTGGTTTTTGCTAATTTCATGGTTTTTACTCAACTTTGAGCATCGATATCTCATTCACACATACTCCGTTTTCGACGCATTATATATCGCTTTGAAGCTCTCATATAGGAGAACATAAACCCACTAAGAGTTAATTATATAGGTGTAACGTCCCAAAAATTACAAGGAAATTTAAATTTTCTAGAACATATATTCCATTATAAAACAACCACATTTTTAATAAACCGTAACTCAATTAAAGTTAATATCGTCAACTCAAACAGTCAAAAGAATTTATGCAGCGGAAATATTATAAATAAAATCTAAAAGTTCAAAAGTGTAAATTCCAACAATTCCCGACGCCTGCGCTTTGTGTGTACCGTCAAGCCCGACTGCCGCTCGCACCTGCAGTCACAACATATTGGGGAAGGGTAAGCTAAACGCTTAGTGAATCCAACCACACACGTAGGTAGCAACCCCACGCATATCACCCCTACTCGCAAGTAGGCAACATCACCATCACTACGAATATCAAGCCACATAATGATTATTATATAAGTACGAACCTCGGTCCCACCGAGTACACAAAACACATTAATACAAGCTCAGTCCCACCGAGCCCTCGGTCCCACCGAGTAAAGATTACCGTACTAGCTTAGTCCCACCAAGCCCTCGGTCCCACCGAGTAAAGATTACTGTACTAGCTTAGTCCCACCAAGCCCTCGGTCCCACCGAGGTGTACACATGCATATATATATATATATATATATATATATATTCCACATACGAATTTAACAAATCACAACCAGTTATCACATCCCATCTAATTCATGTAAGCACATAAATACACGTAATAACATGTAACACAAAAGAACGACATACATGAAATTCTTAACTACGCGGTGAGAGAACTCACCTCAAAGCAAAGCGACGCGCTCCCGAGCCGCAACACCAGCAAGTCAACCTTCCTCACATTTTCCCACCTAATTACGCACTAAAAACGTCAACGAAAGGTCCCAACTCACGACACCTTTACTAGATTTTATAAGACTAAACATTCCAGCTTTTTATCTAAAACACGGGTCTGTTCGGGACCTGATTTACCCCCTAAAAACTGATAAATACAGAAATCAAATTCCATAATCACGAAGTTCTAAGTTTCACGGTTCCAGGGACGTATCGCACGCGTCCTAACGATTTTTCTATAATTTAATATGGATTTTACAAGAACGATTCGCAGAACAGCGAGAAACAGAACCTTTCAGTACAAAACGACGATTTGACATAGGCTACGGTCCGAACTGGTTTTTCCCCAAAACATAGAAAAGTTACTAGGCTCAGAATGGGAACTTGTGACACCAGTTTCATCTCAATCCGTCATTCCTATCAGGAGTTATGCTCCATACAAAACAGGGACAGAAAGCTGTCTAAAATCCCGACCTGCTGTAAAAACCACACTTTTTCGCCTAGCTAGAGGCCTAACCAAACTTTCTCTAAAACACGAAAAACGTGCCCGACACAGAATGTGAACCGTGGGCACCGGATTCGCCTCAATCCGAGTTACGACGAGAAAGTTACGCACGATTGAAGAACTGGACAGAACACTAAAAAGATTACATAAAATGATAACCTTTTGAACTTGATCCCAATAAGACGTCTTAATCCAAACAGACCCGCAAAACAACTTGACTTACTGTTTTAGGGTTACCATGGTCTGAAACACACCAAGCACCACCCACTGCCGCCTCCGGAGGTGGTGGTGATTGGCGGTGACACGGTGGTTGCGGTTTACAATTTCCGACGAAGAAAACATCAATAAAACGAACGGGACACTTACCTTAACGGAATCCTTCTTCTTCCTCCTTTCCGACCAGTCCCGACGCTGGTTCCCTCACGCCGGTGATCGCCTCCTTCCTCCTCTCGACTCTCGCTCTCTTTCTCTTTCGGTCTCTCTCTCTTTTCTTCTCGGTTTCACTTCCCTTTCTTCTTGGCCGAAAACAACAAGGGGAAGGGAAAGAAAATGGCTAAGGGTTTTGGGGGAGGATTGTTAAGATGAAACCGAAGGGGAGGGGAGGGGTCGTGCCTCTTGGCCGATCCTCTTGCCCAACTATGGAGAAAGTCCCAAACAGCCCCTTAACTTACACTTCTTAGCAAAATCCCACAAAGGTTACTTCACTTAACTTTTTGGCCCGACTCGGCTAACCCCGCTAACGGAAACCACGTTAATTAATTAAATGCTCCTTTTTAAAAAAAAAAAGGAATAACGAGAATACATACCGGGATACGGGCTTTACAACTCTCCCCCACTTGGATTAGACTTCGTCCTCGAAGTCTATGCCCGTGAATAGCTATAGATAGGTCTCCCACATCTCAACCTCAGGTTCCCAAGTTCACTCGGAACACTTTCGGTGTTTCCACTAGACCTTCACTAACTGGAATTTAAGATTTCCCACACCGCCTAAAAATCTCTCGAATACTTTTCTTACCACAAAACTCCTTCAAGCACACCGCAAGTATGATCGGAGGAACATTCCAACAACTGGATTCATTCCTAGTCAAACGACTTCGGTTGTCTCCCAACCATAGATAATCAAAACATCCCGATTCAAATTTCAAGCTCTAACCATTCTAAAGTTGCTCACCAATATACCCTACAGGATACTCGAATTCGATCATTCCTATCATTAACTGTCGATTAACTTTCACGAGTTCTATTAGACTCCCACAATTTATTCCACATGAATTATCAAACTAGTAAATTTATAATCATCCACGAAGGTCACTCCACCACAACCATTCACCACAAGCAAACATCTCAGGATTACTACTACCATCAACATAATTTCCTTAAAATCGACTACAATTCCCCAATTACACTAAGGCATTTGGCCTTAAGCCCGAAAGTCGACACCTAAGTATACTATTTACCTAAAAAATTCTACGCATTTATCCTCTTTATTACAAAGGGCAGCATTCCCTAATCGATACTATTCGGCCTACAGTACCCACACGCGTGGGATACCCAACCTTCCATTAAGACCGAGCAATTGACCCATGACTATCACGGACAAAATTCGGAATTTCCCTCGAAACTCTCTCGCTATTGGCATTTTCCTCCAAAACTGCCACCTCCTGAGCACTACCTATCGACTCGAGAAGAGGTGCAACCACTGTTAACCGTTGACACAAGCCCCACAGTGGCTCACCATCCAGATGTCGACTAAGTGCGTCCGTAACAACATCCGCTTTACCGGGGTGGTAAAGTATCTCACCATCATAATCCTTGACCACGTCAAGTCACCTCCTCTGACGCATGTTGAGGTTTTGCCGGTCATCAAGTACTGGAGGCTTTTATGGTTAGTGTATACACTTGACGCCATACAAATAGTGCCTCCAAATCTTGAGAGCAAACACCACCAATTCTTACATACCCTCCGGCAAAGTCAGCATCGGAGCCTCGCATAACGCCTGCGTAGCTCCCCAAAGCCCTCTGCTGCTCTTCACCCCAACTAAAAGCCGCAGATTTCTTCGTCGATCGGGTCATCGGTAAAGCAATATTGGAGAAATCCTGAATGGATCTCCGAAAGTACCCTGCTAACCCAAGAAAACTCTGTACTTCAGTGAGAGTCTTTGGCACTTCCCACCGCATCACAGCCGTAATCTTGGCCGGATCCACCATAATACCATTTTGGTTCACGACATGTTCTCGAAAGTGGACCTCTCGTAACCAGAACTCACACTTGGAGAGCTTAGCATACAGCTTCTCCCGCCTCAAAACTTCCAAAACTTCTCGCAAATGCATCTCATGCTCTTCCTTCGACTTCGATTACACAAGAATATCGTCGATGAACACGATCACCGATCGATCCCACATAGGGCTACATACCCGGTTCATGAGGTCCATGAACGCTGCGGGTGCATTGGTGAGCCCGAGAGGCATCACCACAAACTTGTAAATGGCCATGACGTGAACGAAAGGCCGTCTACTCCGTATCCTCTCTCCTCACCCGCATTCGATGATACCCCGATCTCAAATCAACCTTAGAGAACCACGAGGCTCCCTGAAGCTGATCGAACAAGTCATCGATCCTTGGCGGAGGATAACGATTCTTCACCGTAAGCTTATTCAACTCACGATAGTCTATACACATCCGTTGGGACCCGTCTTTCTTTTTCACAAACAGAATCGGGGCTCCCCACGGTGGACAACTCGGCTTGATGAACTCCTTTTCGATAAGTTCCTGCAACGAGTGTACAACTCCTTCATTTCCGGTGGAGCCAAGCGATAAGGTGCCTTTGCCACCGGAGCAGCATCCGGAATCAAATAAACGTGGAACTCTACCTGTCGCTCGGGAGGTATCCCCGGTAACTCCTCGGGAAAATACGTCAGCAAACTCCCGTACAACTGGCACATCCTCCACAAACTTCTTCTCTCCGTCGACGCGCGTGTCGATCACATACGCCAAAATTCCCTGACCACTGTGCTGCAAGTACCTCAGAGCCCTCGCAGCTGAACATATCGCTGAGGTCCGCCTGGGCAAGCCGCCCTGAACTAGCATTTCTCCCCCACTTGGGGTTCGAACTCGTACTTGTTTGCGACGACAAACAATCTCCGCATCGTACGCATCCATCCAATCCATGCCCACAGTCACGCACAACTCCCGCATAGCGATCAGAATCAAATCAATCAGGAACCTCACACCAGAGATCTCCATAGTGCACCCCCGGTACACGTCAGTAACCGTCGAGGTCCTGTCTTCAGCAACTGCAACCACAAGTGGACAGCCTAACCGTCCTACAACTCGGCCCCAAACACTCACTGACTATGTGAGACACAGAAGGATGAGTAGCCCCTGCTATCAATCGTCACCATAGCAAGCACCGAGTTAACCAAGAACGTACCTGTCACCACTTTATACGTAGCTTGTGCCTCCTCCACTCCCAGTTGACGAACTCTACCTCGGGCCGCCTCCATTACTACAGCAAGTGAAGCATACTGCGCGGTACTCACGAACTCCCTGATCTTGGTACGTAACATATCCTTGCACCGTGTCCTCTTCATGTCCTCAAAAGCAGCATGCTAAGGATAGAATAATGTCACTTCCGTAAACTTTCGGTTCACCTCCTTTATGGCCTCCGCAGTCTGATAGAGCTCCAAGAACTCTTTGGCACTCCTCTCCATCTCCACTAGAGGCACATGCTCTACACGAAACATACGCCGAACTCCTCCCAGGTCAAGTAGTGCGCCCGTTAAGCGTCAAAGCAATAGCACACCAGTCTTTCGCTCCGTCTCGTAACAGATTCACCGCGAAGCGAACCTTCTAGTTCGCAGGACAACCACCGATAAGGAATGTGCACTTTATAACCGATCCCGACCCTCTTGTTCGGGGCTGCCCACCCGCAGGGGGTGGAATCGCCGCGATGCGCTCCTCCATCGACACTATTACCTCATCACGAATGGCGGTAATAATTTCGGGGATCGCCTCCTCAAAATATGCGTCACCTCGACCGCAAACATCTCACGAATCTGATCAGCAATAATTCCAGCATCAGCATCTGGATCAACATTGTTGTTCCTCCTTAACGAGCTACTAGCACACATTAAAACCTGCTAACTACGCTCACACTCAACTCTTCGGATTCTCCGTGACTTTCCCCGACTCGAGCACGGATCCTGTGCTTCAGATAGTAGGAGCTCTGCTACTACCCTTCACACCTATCCTTACTCGTTTCGAGTCCTGTCCCGGGACGTCCAAGTAGTTGCTTACCACAAACTAACACATATGCCCATTCCGGCATATGCAAACACTTTTCCTAGCTCCCTAGAAAAGTCGTAATACCCCACCACCCTTGCTAGAACGGAACCCCCACTAGCCCTGATGAGTCGCCTCGTAAACGCACCGTCGTATACAGTGAAACCAGATAGACATTCGAATATAAAATTCTATCCTACAACGGTTGGACTCAAACAAGAGCTGCGCAATAGAACTAAATCCAACATTCTAAGGCTATTTAGTTCCTACTGTATACAACCTAAGGTGCATTCACATAACAACCTATCAAGGCTAGCATGAGTTCCTAATAGCAAGTAACAAGTATACAGTACCACAAAATCCACGTAAGCAATCTAGCATACATACTCCTATGTTCTAGAAAGCAATCTAGCATACGTACTCATATGTAAACGCTATTCCCAGCTCACTAGAAATTTCATCTCATCCCACTACTCTTGCTACAACGGAATCCCTGTTAGCCATAACGAGTTGCCTCACGAATACCCAGTCGCACGCAGCGTGAATCAAATAGACATTCGAATACAAGATTCTATCCTAGAACGGTTGGACTCAAACAAGAGCTGCGCAATAGAACTAAATCAAATATTCTAAGGCTATATGATTCTTAGTGCATGCAACCTATAGGGCCTTCACTTGACAACCTACTATAACTAGCATTGATTCCTACTAGCAAGCAGTCATCGTACAGTACAGTGTAAACAACCTCGGCAATCTAGCATGCATACCCTATGCCTAGAAAGCAATAAATACACTAAGTGTTGTACCTTCCCAATTGGCGTCGGCTGACTGTACACACTGCGCCCACGATCACCGTTTCCCAAACGGGCTTCCTCCGTTCATTTATTTTCAAAGATTTTAATAAGAGAGTTTAAAAAACTTCATAGCCGCAACTTGAGACCAAACACACCGAGATGTGTTTGATTCACTCAAGCTGTGCTCTGATACCAAGTTGTAACGTCCCAAAAATTACAAGGAAATTTAAATTTTCTAGAACATATATTCCATTATAAAACAACCACATTTTTAATAAATCGTAACTCAATTAAAGTTAATATCGTCAACTCAAACAGTCAAAAGAATTTATGCAGCGGAAATATTATAAATAAAATCTAAAAGTTCAAAAGTGTAAATTCCAACAATTCCCGACGCCTGCGCTTTGTGTGTACCGTCAAGCCCGACTGCCGCTCGCACCTGCAGTCACAACATATTGGGGAAGGGTAAGCTAAACGCTTAGTGAATCCAACCACACACGTAGGTAGCAACCCCACGCATATCACCCCTACTCGCAAGTAGGCAACATCACCATCACTACGAATATCAAGCCACATAATGATTATTATATAAGTACGAACCTCGGTCCCACCGAGTACACAAAACACATTAATACAAGCTCAGTCCCACCGAGCCCTCGGTCCCACCGAGCCCTCGGTCCCACCGAGTAAAGATTACCGTACTAGCTTAGTCCCACCAAGCCCTCGGTCCCACCGAGTAAAGATTACTGTACTAGCTTAGTCCCACCAAGCCCTCGGTCCCACCGAGCCCCTCAGTCCCACCGAGGTGTACACATGCATATATATATATATATATTCCACATACGAATTTAACAAATCACAACCAGTTATCACATCCCATCTAATTCATGTAAGCACATAAATACACGTAATAACATGTAACACAAAAGAACGACATACATGAAATTCCTAACTACGCGGTGAGAGAACTCACCTCAAAGCAAAGCGACGCGCTCCCGAGCCGCAACACCAGCAAGTCAACCTTCCTCACATTTTCCCACCTAATTACGCACTAAAAACGTCAACGAAAGGTCCCAACTCACGACACCTTTACTAGATTTTATAAGACTAAACATTCCAGCTTTTTATCTAAAACACGGGTCTGTTCGGGACCTGATTTACCCCCTAAAAACTGATAAATACAGAAATCAAATTCCATAATCACGAATTTCTAAGTTTCACGGTTCCAGGGACGTATCGCACGCGTCCTAACGATTTTTCTATAATTTAATATGGATTTTACAAGAACGATTCGCAGAACAGCGAGAAACAGAACCTTTCAGTACAAAACGACGATTTGACATAGGCTACGGTCCGAACTGGTTTTTCCCCAAAACATAGAAAAGTTACTAGGCTCAGAATGGGAACTTGTGACACCAGTTTCATCCCAATCCGTCATTCCTATCAGGAGTTATGCTCCATACAAAACAGGGACAGAAAGCTGTCTAAAATCCCGACCTGCTGTAAAAACCACACTTTTTCGCCTAGCTAGAGGCCGAACCAAACTTTCTCTAAAACACGAAAAACGTGCCCGACACAGAATGTGAACCGTGGGCACCGGATTCGCCTCAATCCGAGTTACGACGAGAAAGTTACGCACGATTGAAGAACTGGACAGAACACTAAAAAAATTACATAAAATGATAACCTTTTGAACTTGATCCCAATAAGACGTCTTAATCCAAACAGACCCGCAAAACAACTTGACTTACTGTTTTAGGGTTACCATGGTCTGAAACACACCAAGCACCACCCACTGCCGCCTCCGGAGGTGGTGGTGATTGGCGGTGACACGGTGGTTGCGGTTTACAATTTCCGACGAAGAAAACATCAATAAAACGAACGGGACACTTACCTTAACGGAATCCTTCTTCTTCCTCCTTTCCGACCAGTCCCGACGCTGGTTCCCTCACGCCAGTGATCGCCTCCTTCCTCCTCTCGACTCTCGCTCTCTTTCTCTTTCGGTCTCTCTCTCTTTTCTTCTCGGTTTCACTTCCCTTTCTTCTTGGCCGAAAACAACAAGGGGAAGGGAAAGAAAATGGCTAAGGGTTTTGGGGGAGGATTGTTAAGATGAAACCGAAGGGGAGGGGAGGGGTCGTGCCTCTTGGCCGATCCTCTTGCCCAACTATGGAGAAAGTCCCAAACAGCCCCTCAACTTACACTTCTTAGCAAAATCCCACAAAGGTTACTTCACTTAACTTTTTGGCCCGACTCGGCTAACCCCGCTAACGGAAACCACGTTAATTAATTAAATGCTCCTTTTTAAAAAAAAAAGGAATAACGAGAATACATACCGGGATACGGGCTTTACAATAGGAGGGTTTATGTTCTCCTATATGAGAGTTTCGAAAACGATATATAATGCGTCGAAAATGGAGTATGTGTGAATGAGATATCGATGCTCAAAGTTGAGTAAAAACCATGAAATTAGCAAAAACCAAGTTGGGTGTGGGAAGGTGTCCCACATAGGAAGAAGGAATAAACTTTCATTGGTTTATAAGCAAAGAAGTGAGAGGAGTTGACAAGCTCCTTGCATGGTTTTACTCCAACACCTACCCGCGCGCAGGGGGGTGCCGATTGACGATTTCGCAAGCTAAAATCGTCGAACTTGTGTGCGAGCGCGACCTGCGGACACGAATGCAACTCCAAAATCTCGTGCTCACGCAGCTCGGTTTTGCTAAAATTTCTTTTGAACAGTTTTTATTTTTTTTTACTGAGCAAAGACACAAAAAACAGGGACCAAAAATGTAAATTTTTTTTGCCCTATCGTGGGCTGCGATCGCGGGCAGGGGCTAAACTTGCCAACACGGGCAAAGTTGGGGGGCTCCGCGAGGCTTTTGGCCGAAACAGTTTGCCACGTGGGCCTGGGATCGCTGATTTTTGGGGCATTTTGGCCATCCGAGATACAATTGGGAACCTCATAGAATTTTGTTTCCACCATCTAAGTATGTCAAACCCGGTAGTATAAGAAATCTTTGGCTCATTTAGGTACCTCTTTAACTCGGTTTCAATTGCAACCGAGTTACTTTCTTCCACATGTAGAAACTCCCCCAAAAAGTCATTTCCCCCATCACATGATATCAAATCTTCTTCATTACACGCTTCTTGAGATGCGGAAGTAAGGTCAACCGTGTCAAACCTTTCTTTGTATGTTCTAAACAAAACATCCAATCTTTTCTCAATCTCTTGCACCATAGTCACCACCTTCATCTCTAACACTTCATTTGACATGGGTTTGTCCTTCGATATGTTATACATAATCATCTTTCTAAACGCATGTCCAATAAACGATGATTTCATTGTAGGATCCAACATAACGGCAAAATACATAAAGTCATTAAGCTCGTCAAACTTCCCCCAATACTTATCGTATTTTTCTCGCATTGAGTGAACCATTAAACAAAAATCGGGGTTCTCCTCCCACACACGTAAATGTTTGTCCACATCTAGAATTTCTCTAAAAAAAAGATGAGCTAAGGGCTTTGAAGTGGCCGATACAATTTCCGTTTTAATCTTGAATTTCTCTAAAAAATCGACCACTAGTTTGCACATACCAAAATCCGAATGCTCGGGCACTCTATCAAGATCACGGAAATAACTAGCATCTTCAAGTTCAAACACGAAAAATACCTCCCTTAACTCCACGGCAATCTTCAACATCTCAAAGGTGGAATTCCATCTAGTAGGACAATCACCACACAAAAACCTTTTTGATTCAATGTTACAAGCTTCCATGCACTTTTTAAATTTGGTTCTTCTTTGTGTCGAGTGTCTAATATACCTAACCGCCTTTTGCACACAGTCAATATAATAAATGTTCTATTTTAAACCATCTTTCACAATTAGGTTTAGAATATGCGCAAAACACCTAACTTGAAAATGTTTCCCTCTATCATACATATTAGGCAACTTTTTCACCAAATACTCTAGCGCCTTATCATTAGTTGATGCATTATCCACCGTCATAGTCATAACATTTTTTATCCCCCAACTATGTATGCAATCTAACAATTCACGACCCACATCATCCCCCCTATGACTATCAATTGGTCTAAAGTTAATAATCCGTTTATGCATCACCCAATCGTCATCTATAAAATGAGCCGTAACAACCATGTAGTTCACCTTTTGGCACGATGATGTCCAAGTATCCGTAGTCAAGTGAACGGTGTTTGTTGGTTTACTTAAATAAGCCAATAACTTATTTCTTTCATCTATGTAATATTTTCCAACATCCTTAGACACTTTGTGACGTGATGGCAAAATAACCCTACCATTTAAAGCATTAGTAAATTCAACAAGTGCCTCGTTTTCAACAAATTTAAAAGGCAATTCACCAACAACAAACAAATTTAACAAAGCCTTTTTTATTCTACCCTCGTCGTGCTTCCAAGTTTGCACACTACTTTCTCCGCTAGCTTCTTTTCTAAACGATAAAGTGATTTTGTTTTTTCATGCAAAACTCGGGATTCTTGTCACAAATAGGATAATGTTTTTTAAGGCTAGAAGTACCGTTTCTTACCGGATCGGCTTTAAGTACCGTGCCACAAAACTTGCACTTTCCGTGTTTCCGTTTTACTCCATCCTCCTCAATAAACAAAACGTCGAAGTATTTCCAACACTCGGCCCTCTCCTTCCCTCCTTTAGCACCTTTGTTTGCTCGTTTTCTTTTGCTATTTGATTCAACATTCTCTTGTTTTTCACGCGTCTCATCCGAATCGTTGTTGAGTGTCACATAAGGGGTTTCCTCAAAAAATGTATCATCTCCCTAAACAAAAAAACACATTAAATAAATACTTAAAATATTATAATATATAAACACAAATCTTTATATATAAACACAAATCTTTATAAACAAAAAAACACATTAAACAAAATTATAAACAAAAATCTCCGATATACGGTGATCGATATACATTAATAAAATAAAAAAACACATTAAACAAAATTATAAACAAAAATCTCCGATATACATTAATAAAATAAAATAAAAACATTAATAAAGCTAGAAGATTCAATCCGCCTTCATAAAAATATACTTTCACTTTGGTGAGATTCTTTACTTTCACTTTCTTTCTTCTTTGTTGGGAACTGAAGATATGCTAAGTATGGTTAGTACTGCCAGAACAACATTACTACTGCCAGATCAAGTTAGTACTGCCAGATCAATGTTAGTGCTGCCAGAACAAAGATACTACTGCTAGTTCAAGGTTAGTACTGCTGAGATATTAATATTGCTGGAACATTATTAATACTGCTTATGTGAGGTTAGTACTGCTTGTCAAAGTTACTACTGCAAGTCAAGGTTAGTACTGCTGGTACATGGTTAATACTGCTGAACAAAGTTAATACTGCTGGTATATTACTACTGCTGGAATATCATTAATGCTGCTGAACAAAAGTTAGTACTGCTGGTGTCTTACGAAAACTGTTAGTACTGCTTGGGCATATCAAACATTACTACTGCTGAAAGATTATTAGTACTGCTTGAGAAGAATGAAGTTACTACTGCTTGTGATCAGAACATGGAATGCGAGATTGAAGGAGATAAAGATGAATTGATCAAGATATGTTTAACGAAGATTTAGAAGATCAAGTTACTTTTGATAGTTATCTTGTAATTATTTTTGTATAAATAGACTTCAATAGATAGCTATTAAAAAGAGCATATAAAAGAGAATATACATGTGAAAAGGAATTCGATTGTGTTTTTAGAGAGAATAAACCTCAAGGTTTAAGAACCCTATTTCTAGAGAAGTAGAAGTCGTCTTGATTGAGCTTGTTCATCAAGATTGAGGTTTGGTTGTAATATTGTGAGTCGAAACAGTGAATACAAAAATTGTGTGTTTTCTGATATTCTGTTCATTGATTGTGAGAATTAAAGTTCTATTCCGCAGATTCTTTAATTCTGAAATTCTAAGTATTGTTAATCTTGTTAAGATTCGATCCTGACAAGTACCACTTTCCAAGTATTGTCAGGATCGAATCTTAACAAGATTAACAATACTTAGAATTCAGAATTAAAGAATCTGCGGAATAGAACTTTAATTCTCACAATCAATGAACAGAATATCAGAAAACACACAATTTTTGTATTCACTGTTTCGACTCACAATATTACAACCAAACCTCAATCTTGATGAACAAGCTCAATCAAGACGACTTCTACTTCTCTAGAAATAGGGTTCTTAAACCTTGAGGTTTATTCTCTCTAAAAACACAATCGAATTCCTTTTCACATGTATATTCTCTTTTATATGCTCTTTTTAATAGCTATCTATTGAAGTCTATTTATACAAAAATAATTACAAGATAACTATCAAAAGTAACTTGATCTTCTAAATCTTCGTTAAACATATCTTGATCAATTCATCTTTATCTCCTTCAATCTCGCATTCCATGTTCTGATCACAAGCAGTAGTAACTTCATTCTTCTCAAGCAGTACTAATAATCTTTCAGCAGTAGTAATGTTTGATATGCCCAAGCAGTACTAACAGTTTTCGTAAGACACCAGCAGTACTAACTTTTGTTCAGCAGCATTAATGATATTCCAGCAGTAGTAATATACCAGCAGTATTAACTTTGTTCAGCAGTATTAACCATGTACCAGCAGTACTAACCTTGACTTGCAGTAGTAACTTTGACAAGCAGTACTAACCTCACATAAGCAGTATTAATAATGTTCCAGCAGTATTAATATCTCAGCAGTACTAACCTTGAACTAGCAGTAGTATCTTTGTTCTGGCAGCACTAACATTGATCTGGCAGTACTAACTTGATCTGGCAGTAGTAATGTTGTTCTGGCAGTACTAACCATACTTAGCATATCTTCAGTTCCCAACAATCTCCCCCTAACTTGACTTTTCAGGATGAGAAGTTAAGTTCTTCAGATGATGCTTCCAAAACCTAATCATCAACGCATAAATTTGGATCCAATCCCAGACTTTGATTGAGAATCCTTTTTACAAGGTATCTTGCCATCTTAGAGTCTTTGTCACTCACCAACTTAGCATGCAGCATTCCATTCAACTTTTTCATGCTGTGCTTGTATACAACATCCACCAAATAATATTCATGAAATGTATTGTCAAGAGAGATGACATACACTCCACAATTCTCAATGAGCATCCAGTTGGTGATGACTTGAAAATTCCTTGCCATCAAATACTGAACTGCTTCTGGTTTGAACATTAAGCACAAGTATTCAAGAACCATCTTGGTGATAGACATACCTTGCTCTGTCAGCATGTTTCCATATAGCCTCATTCCAACCTTGAACATCTCTTCCAAGTCAGATCTAGAGCATGTTCTGATAAGTTTTCCCCAAGTAGGACAAACTTCAAACTTTCCATCTGCCCTTTTGATTCTGATCAACTCCTTTCTTCCATCTTTCAATGTGTCCCAGAAGCTGATCTCAGGAGGCATGGAAGACAATGGTGTAGTCTTGATTGGATTAGTATCAACCACAGTTATATACACATCACATTGAGCATTTGATTGTGATTGTACATTGCTTGGTTGACCTGATGAAGTTGCCACTTCTTCTTCAGCAACTTTTGGATCAGATTTCTCTTTCACTGCTTCCTCCTGGGCTTCTTCTACAGTTGGATCCACCCTTGGCTTCTTTATATCTTTCTTCTTTGAGGCTATTGACTTTGTTCTTGGCCTCTTTGTTCTTTTGAAAGATTTAACAGCTTCAGGAGTGGTTTCAGCTGTTTCTTCTTTGTGGCTCTTAGCAGCACTAACAGTTTCTGCTGCCTTTTGTTTTTCAGCAGCAGTAACTGTTTCTACTGCTGGTTCTGTTTCTGCTTCCTTTGTAAGATCAGCAGCAGTAACGGTTTCTGCTGCTGTTTCTGTTTCTGCTTCCTTTGTAATATCTGCAGCCTCCTCAGTCTCCCCCTTAACCTTATACTCATACTCCCCCTCAATGTTTGCATCCTCCATGTTTAGATCAGAGTCTAACTCCCCCTTTTTGGAAGCATCATTGGTAGGGTTTCTTCTCCTAAGGACAAACTGAGCTTTCTTCTTTCTGTGCATCAACTTAGTGATCATCTTCCTTTGCTTCTCAAGCTGTGAGTTTTGATAGAGGACCACTTTCTTGAGTTCATCAATTTCCTTTTTCTGATCCATGACCTCAATGTTGATATTTGCAATAGTTTCCATCAATTCCTCGTACGTATATCTATCCTCACCCTGTTTAGGAGTTTTTACCTCCCTTAAAGGATCATTGGAAGTTTTAGCAGGTGTCTCTTGCCTAGCAAAAGCACTACCTACCCCCTTGGTTTCTTGGCACCTGGGACCTCTGGATGATTTCTCACCCTGAGTTGCCGTGAGGAAGGGCTTAGTTATTTTACCACTGACCTTCTCTTTGCTAGCAGAAGTAGTGGCAGCCTTGCGACTCACATGCTCAACCTTCTCCTTAGTGAGCACCTTCTTGGGGTTGGGAGACACCCTTGTGGTTTCCCTTTCGATATTCTCTAATGGAGAATGCTCCACTAGAGGGCTCAAAGGCTTCGGGCTTTTAGGAGATACATCAAGGGAAGGAACCTTGTGTACCTTTCTTCTTTCAAACTTTTTGGTTATTATGGGAGGGTGTCGTACAAGAATGGACTGAGGGATTACTTTTGTGATGGAAGGTTGGGATTGGTCATCAGTGGGTGTGTCTAATGAGGGCCTTGACCCTGATGCCATACCTTCATTTGTGTGGGACACAACCATCATTGTAGAGAACAATGGTGTGTCAACTCCTTCCGAGTCCCTAGGAAGTCTCCTTATATTTGAGAAAACCTTCCCTTTAGGGGATTTTGGTACATATACCTCATCAAATAGAGGTATATCCGTCAATTCCTTGGTAATTACTTCCTGAACAAACCTTGGATACATATAGAAACGCTTTTTGGATTCCAGGTTTGCCACAAGATCATTGAAAATCATTTGAGAAAAATTAAACTTCCTGTTAGTGGCTAAGCAGACTAGAGCATAATCAATAGTACTGTTGAACTCACTCCATCCAGTAGTTTTCCTTGAAATACAATGCATTAAGGTATGAACAAAGAATCGCCATTGTGTATGAAATTTAGACTTGTAAAACTTAAAAACTCCAATGGGACCTTCATACCCCATTCTTTGTAAAGTTGAGTATAGTTCTTCATTGGAAATAGAAGTTATACCTGAGGCATCATCTAGTCGAAGAGTGATGCGAATGAGTTCTTCTGAAACTTTCAAGGGTTTGTCACATACCCTTGTTTGAATGACTTTATGCCCATCTTCGGATTCTACGGTGGCATTGGCCCAGAATTGCGTCTGATGCTCGATGTATATTGTCGGATTCACCGTTAGGGCATACGAAATATGAGTGGACTTGAGAAAATCCACAATTTCATGAAATCCTTCGGCCTGCTTCGGCTTCTGAAGCATTGCAATCTCATTATGCTCGTCGACAAACTCCATAATCGTTGTGTTTCCTGAGGATTTGTAAAGAAAACACAGAGATTCTAGGGAGAAGAGGTTAGAACGAGAGAGAGAGAAGAAGTTAATGCGAAGAGTCGTTATGAACTTTGGCGGGCAAACAGGGGTATTTATAGCAGTATTTGCCCTAGATTTTCAAAAGCAGTATTAACGACATACGCAGTATTAACCACGAAGCAGTATTAACTACTTATTGGCAGTATTAACTGTGCACTAGCAGTATTAACTACTGAGCAGTATTAACTGCAAAGCAGTATTAACGACTGAGCAGTATTAACTACACAAGCAGTATTAACTGCTAAGCAGTATTAACTACTCATTGGCAGTAGTAACTCTGCACTGGCAGTAGTAACTCTGCACTGGCAGTAGTAACTCTGCACTGGCAGTAGTAACTCTGCACTGGCAGTAGTAACTCTGCACTGGCAGTAGTAACTACACTTACACTTTTCTGTACTTGGTAATCTGAGGGAAACAGAGGATCCTGAGAAAGAGAGTTAGTAGCACCAAATATATGAAGAAATACAGGTATAAAAACAGAAAGTCATGAATTTATTCTAGGTTGATCATGCCCACACTTGTTACCAAAAAGGTGAATCTACCCACATCAAAAGATTTTGTGAATAGATCAGCAAACTGGTCATTTGTATGAACTTTAGCAACCTGAATTAATTTCTTTTCATTGCAATCTCTTATAAAGTGATACCTGATCTCTATATGCTTTGTTTTTGAGTGTTTGACTGGATTATTAACAATGCTAATAGCACTGTTGTTATCAATGAAGATTGGAGTGTGAAGAAATGTTACCCCATAGTCCAACATTTGATTCTGAATCCATAGAACCTGAGAGCAGCAGCTTGCAGCAGCTATGTACTCAGCCTCTGTGGTAGATAAGGACACTGTGGTTTGTTTCTTACACTGCCAAGATACTAGTCTTGTACCCAAAAACTGACATCCACCTGAAGTAGACTTCCTATCCATGTTAGCTCCACCCAAGTCACTATCTGAGTATGCAAGCAAGTCAAAAGATGATTCATAAGGATACCAGAGACCTAGTCTGGGTTGCCCTCTTAGGTATCTGAAAATTCTCTTGACTGCATGAAGATGAGATTGCTTTGGTGTAACTTGAAATCTGGCACAAACACAAACTGAAAACATAATATCTGGTCTAGAGGCTGTGAGATACATGAGAGATCCAATCATTGATCTGTAATGATGGACATCCATATCCTCCCCCTCAAGATCAGCAGTGAGCTGTTTGTGTGTCTCCATAGGTGTGCTTGCTGGCTTTGAGTCTGATAAACCAAACTTGTCCAGGATGTCTTTCACATACTTGGATTGGCTAATAAAAATCCCATCTTTCCTTTGTTTTACCTGAAGCCCAAGAAAGAAAGTAAGTTCTCCCATGGAACTCATCTTGAAGCTTTTGTGCATTAACTCCTCAAACTCTTTACACATTTGATCATTGGTGGATCCAAAGATGATGTCATCCACATAGATCTGAACAAGTAATGTGTCTTTCTTTCTCCTCTTGATAAACAGGGTCTTGTCAATTACTCCTCTTTCAAAGTCCTTTTTCAAGAGATAGGTAGACAGGGTGTCATACCATGCTCTTGGGGCTTGATGCAAACCATAAAGAGCCTTCTTCAACT
Organism: Saussurea involucrata; assembly: GCA_033807775.1. NCBI lineage: Eukaryota > Viridiplantae > Streptophyta > Magnoliopsida > Asterales > Asteraceae > Saussurea > Saussurea involucrata. The sequence goes on along the minus strand of CM066324.1, from coordinate 125,806,242 downwards.
TGTATACTCTGTCAGGGTGCAATGGATTCTCAAATCCAGGGGGTTGACAGACATATACTTCTTCCTCAATACTTCCATACAGAAATGCACTTTTGACATCCATTTGGTACACTTTGAACTTCATGTATGAGGCATAGGCTAGAAATAACCTGATTGCTTCAATCCTTGCCACAGGAGCAAAGACTTCCTCATAATCTATTCCTTCTTCCTGAGTGTACCCTTGTGCAACCAGTCTAGCTTTGTTTCTGATCACAATCCCTCTGTCATCCTTCTTGTTCCTGAAAATCCACTTGGTGCCAATTGCTCTATGACCTTTTGGAAGGTCTACCAAGTCCCAAACATCCTGTAATTTGAACTGTAGCAGCTCCTCTTGCATTGCCTCTATCCAGCTTGGGTCTTTCATAGCATCATAAGCCTTTTTGGGCTCAATCTGGGATAGAAAGCAAGTAAGAACAGTATTAACTGTATTTTGCTGCTCTTGCAACTCTTGGAGTCTGCTTTGCTTTCTAGTCATCATGGGAGATGCAATATCTCCAATCACCAACTCAGGAGGATGATTTTTCTGAGTTCTTGTTGGATGACCAGCTTCCTCTTGTATGTTCTCATCCAGATTTGACTCATTTAATTCTGGATTTGTTTCTGCTTCTTCAGTCACCTCAGATTCTCTGGAATTTGGACCTGAAGACTGATTTTCCTCTGCTCTCCTCTCTTCTTCATTCTGAATAGGTTCAGCCTCCTCTTGTTGTTCACAGAATTCAACAGGATCAATGGAAGGGAGTGGAAATATCACAGATTGAATTCTATGTTCTGATGTTGGTGTATCCCTTTGTCCTGCATATACATCACTACTGAAACCCAAAGAATTAGTGAGTGAATCAATGTCAAATAGCCAATTAGGACCTGAACCAATAGGATTTGGTGTGTTCTCATTGCATTTGACATTGTCACTTTCTTCAATTATTCTAGAAGAGGTATTAAAAACTCTGTAGGCCTTACTCTGAGATGAATACCCAACAAGAAAACCATCATCTGCTTTGCTATCAAACTTACCTAAGTGAGATTTGGTATTGAGAATAGTACAAGGACATCCAAATGGTTTGAAAAATCCAATATATGGTTTCTTTTTATGGAAAAGCTCATAAGGTGTCTTGTTTTTAGGCTTTACAACTAAAACTCTGTTTTGAACATAGCAGGCAGTATTAACTGCTTCTGCCCAAAAAGTAATTGGTAACTTTGAATCAGCTAACAGAGATCTAGCAGCCTCAATCAGTGTCCTATTCCTTCTCTCAGCAACACCATTTTGTTGTGGAGTCCTAGGAGCACTGTATTGTCTCTCAATTCCTTTTTCTTCACAAAAGGTGTTTAGATCAAATATTTTAAACTCAGTTCCATTATCTGATCTAATGACTTTCACTCTTTGATTTGATTGGTTTTCAATTTTGAGAATAAAAGATTTGATCAGTCCACTTGTCTCATCTTTAGTTCTCAGAAAATATACCCAAGTAAATCTAGAATAATCATCAACAATAACTAAGCAGTATGATTTCTTGCCAATACTCATCACATTAGTAGGACCAAACAGATCCATATGTAACAGTTGAAGAGGATTTGAGATAGTGTTTATCTCTTTGGTCTTATGAGAAGTTTTGTGTTGTTTGCCTTTGAGACAAGCAACACAATGATCATCACATGAATAGACTTTGGATGGCAAACCCCTTACAAGGTTATTCTTAACAAGTTTATTCATTGTTTTAAAGTTCATGTGACACATCCTTCTGTGCCAAAGTGATGATTCATCCAAAGAAGCTTTTGAAACTAAACAATTTAGGGATGAATCAGATGATACACTTTCCAAATCTAAACAATATACATTATCCTTCCTAGGAGTTCTCAGAAGTATCATGTTTTCATCAACCACTTTGTATCCAGGAGCAAGGATAATACATTCAGAATCAGTGAACAATATGCTATGCTTCTTGTCACAAACCTGTGATACACTTAACAGGTTGTATCTCAATTGCTCAACATAGTACACATCTTCAAAGGTCATTCTGTCTGAAGGACACAGTGTACATTGTCCATTCTTCACCCAATGATCTTAAGAACTTCCTGTTGACATCATCAGCCTCCATCTTGACTCCTACAGTGGCTAATTCTCCAATCAGCTTATTAAATCTATCAAAAGTTTGAGTCATAGACTCATTCTTGGTAGAAGTAAAGTTTTCATACTGCTGCTTGAGAATTGCCTTTTGATTTCTCTTTGTGCTTTTGGTGCCAGTAAATCTTTTCTTCAAAGCATTCCATAGAATCTGAGCATCAGTGCAGTGATGAAATTGATGCTGATACTCATTGGGGATAGCCAAAAGCAGAGTGCTTAAGGCCTTCATCTCTATCTGTCTGACTTTCCTCTTTGCATCAGTCTTTGGAGGAGGTCTTTTGCCATCTGGTCCAGTTCTTCCTTCAACACATGGACCATTCTCAATGATATCCCAGATGGAATAATCAGTAAGCAGAATGTACTGCTTGATTCTAATTTTCCACATGTCAAATTCATTGGGTCTGAGCATGGGAACCTTAGATACAAGAGTACTGTTTGATTCAAAAGAATTTTCCATAATGACTGTAGAATTCTAAGAAACACTTGCTCTGATACCACTTGTCAGGATCGAATCTTAACAAGATTAACAATACTTAGAATTCAGAATTAAAGAATCTGCGGAATAGAACTTTAATTCTCACAATCAATGAACAGAATATCAGAAAACACACAATTTTTGTATTCACTGTTTCGACTCACAATATTACAACCAAACCTCAATCTTGATGAACAAGCTCAATCAAGACGACTTCTACTTCTCTAGAAATAGGGTTCTTAAACCTTGAGGTTTATTCTCTCTAAAAACACAATCGAATTCCTTTTCACATGTATATTCTCTTTTATATGCTCTTTTTAATAGCTATCTATTGAAGTCTATTTATACAAAAATAATTACAAGATAACTATCAAAAGTAACTTGATCTTCTAAATCTTCGTTAAACATATCTTGATCAATTCATCTTTATCTCCTTCAATCTCGCATTCCATGTTCTGATCACAAGCAGTAGTAACTTCATTCTTCTCAAGCAGTACTAATAATCTTTCAGCAGTAGTAATGTTTGATATGCCCAAGCAGTACTAACAGTTTTCGTAAGACACCAGCAGTACTAACTTTTGTTCAGCAGCATTAATGATATTCCAGCAGTAGTAATATACCAGCAGTATTAACTTTGTTCAGCAGTATTAACCATGTACCAGCAGTACTAACCTTGACTTGCAGTAGTAACTTTGACAAGCAGTACTAACCTCACATAAGCAGTATTAATAATGTTCCAGCAGTATTAATATCTCAGCAGTACTAACCTTGAACTAGCAGTAGTATCTTTGTTCTGGCAGCACTAACATTGATCTGGCAGTACTAACTTGATCTGGCAGTAGTAATGTTGTTCTGGCAGTACTAACCATACTTAGCATATCTTCAGTTCCCAACATTCTTCCTCATCTTCATATTCTTCCCTACTGTTTGCTCCAATAATCACTCTCCTCTATCATATATCCGTTTCTATACATGTTAATTCCTTGCGATTTTGCTTCTTTTCTACACAACTTCTTGGTGGATTACTCATTTGTTAAAAAAATTGTAGTTTCTCGAAAGATCAGATCGTTACTTGGTGTTCTTGTTTCAGGTTCAATCTCTCATTATTTCCACCAAAATTCTCAGATCTTTGGTTATGGGTTCTAATTTTTGAGTTTGTTGATTTAGGTTTCTTGAATTTCCATTTCAAAATATCCCAATTTCTAGTAAATTTTCGACCTTTTCTAGGTTTTAACTGAAACGAGAGACGAATTTAGGCATTTGAAGCTAGATTTATCACTTATCCAAATTCGTTTTCCTGGGTTCCTTCAATTTAGGCATTTCAAGATTTCTTTTGGGCTCAATTCTACCGTTCCTTTGCTTTCTTGACTTCATTTTTTGCTTACTGTTTTTCATATTTATCCACAATTGGTGTAATTTTTGGTCTGTTGATTGATTATTTGCAACTCATTTATTATGTTGTAGAATGCAATATGATCTAATCAAATGGTAAACTTTAGGTATATATCTGAACATCAATTAAAATGGAATAAAAAACAATTAAAATTAAAGCAGCAATATGCATCTCAAAACAGAATAAAAAACAAATAAAAAACTTACTTGAGTTTGATCCATGGAGGTGCCGAATCCCGAATCCCGAATCACGAAAGTTTGGATATGACACTTATAGAGAAAGTTTGGATGGATTAGGAGATGATTTATTTTGATTTGGAAAAGATAATCTTTATTAGGAGAAGATAAGGAGGATCAAAGAAGTTCAAAAGACACCACATTTTCGGTTCGGTTTTCGGTATTTTCGGGATATTCACGGTACCGAGTACCGAATCCCGATTCCCGAATTTTATGGAACCGAATACCGGACCGAATATACCCGGTTCGGTTCGGTCCCGGTTCGGTTCGGGAAATCGGTCCGATTTGCTCATCCCTAGAGATTTGTGACATTTTGGTAACTCGAAGTTGGACTTTTGGCATTTTAATTAATTTCCCTTTCAAAAATAGTGTAAAAAGTAGTGTAAATTTTGGTGTTAATAGTAAATCTTCTCTAATGGGTAAAACTATTTTTTTAAAATAGTGTAAATAAATAGGGTTACACCAAATATAGTGTAATACTATTAATTACACCAAATTTAGTATGAAAAATAGAGACCCCATTGGAGACGTAAATAATGTAATTTACATCAAATTTAGCATTTAGTGACCTCATTGAAGATGGTTTCATGCTTTTATCCACTAGTTTTTTCGTCTTCATCAAAATTAATCTAGGAATACCCCTTTATATGCCATCTTTAATAGCTTCCAAATTCGTTTTCAACATAATTGACTTGTAACGTCCTAGAGTGGGCACTCTGTGGTCCCATCGTGGATAACTTTTCGATATTCAGCATAAAATGACACCAAATGATTCATAGTGAATACTTTATGCTCAGAAGTGAAGATTAGATACAAAATGGCTCAAATGACAAAAGAAGCCTCAACACCCAACCTCAATAATATTTCCAACTGTTTTTTTAATTTTAACATGTTTTTGGTACCTGTGGAACTAAATAACTTACCCCAAATTTTCTATCAAAAATTAGCACCCTCAAAGAGACAGAGGACTGCTATTCTGGTACCCAAAAAAAGATTGGTTTCAAAAAGAACAATCATCTATTTGCTGATGTTTGATGTTTTTCTCAGTCAAAACATGGTTGCTATCTTCATCCATCTTACAGTTGTTTTTGTTATCAATTTGATGAGAAACTAAGTTGTCATCAGACACCTCGTCTTCTTTACAAGAACTTAATTGGGGTTTCGTCATCTATGTCTTCTTGCCTCGGATGTGAACAAGATAATCAGCCACTGACTTGAAGCCAAGACGTAATGCCTGAAAATTTAAAAGAAAAGCGTTACACTCTGCTCATTTTGTTCAGAAGTGAATATTGAAAATATTTCTTATAAATATAATATAAAACAGAAAAAACCAAACCAAACAAGCACGGTTGATGAGGTTAAAGAATGAAGCAGATATGTGGCTTTGATTATATGGACAAAGGTTGATGAGGTTAACCTTTACGTAAACATTTCCGAGGGGTTCCCATCCTTTCATTCTGTTGCAATGACGGCAGTTGCATATATCTCTACAGACAGGACAAACCCAATCTAGATTCGCAGTTACTTCTAGAATATCCTCTCCATATCTGTAAAAGGGACCAGAAAACCTTGAAAGACCAGCAAGATCAATAGGTCAAACATCACAAAATCATATTAAATTATATCATTTTCTTCCAAATTGACTAACGTATATGCAATTCTGGACTAAAAAAAAGTGGGATACATAATTTTAATGGAGAAAATGTTCAAAATTGATAAAAATGTAAATGATATGATAATGACGGTATAAGTATGGAATGCGTAAATCTTTATGTTCAAGTTTAAGTATAAATAATTTAAAAGTACAAGTATGTTTTTATTTATTTGTAACTGGGTTATAGTTGAGAAATTTATGTGAAAAAAGACATGTAGAAAGAAAGGATCATGTTCTGTTTCCAAGCAGATTTAATCTTGTACTTAACCTCATCAACAAGCAACCACCACAAAACTGAACAAGGTTACACTTGCAGCATGTTGTAGGCAGTAATGTAGTTTTTTGCCTGCAAATATCAATTAGTGGAATTACATATTAGTAGAAGATGGATCACAAAAAACAAACAACTTAGAGTTCATGACTAAAGTTATATGAACATGGGCCAGAGAGCATATCAGTTAAAAAACCCGCTAACTACTACTGAACCGAAAGTGCTTATGGTTGAGTAACCTGAAAGTCTTGTTCACATACATACCAAGTAATACTAAAAACCCGAATAGACTTAGGCATGGGATCACGTGAGAAGTGCCATTTTTTGTGAGAAGTACTTTTAAACCGTTGATCACTTTTAATCAAATACCCTCTCATGAATTGCGGCTTAAAAGAGAACTGATCCGGTGCATCCCATCCTAATGTTCATCCATTTCTAAGTCTTTGTCTCTAGTGCATTAATAAACACTCATGCCATAATTAAATACTTTGTTCTACACTTGGGTCATTTTTAACCAAAAAGCTCGACTATTTCGAAAGACATCTGCAGCCACCTGTTTTTCTTATATTCATGGATAATTTTTCTTTCCTTTCTTGCTTTTTAAGTTTCCAGTGTCCATGACCATTGGGTAATTGCTATACACTCAATTGTGTGTTCCCATGAATTGAATTCTGAATTTGAAACAAGAAACATCAACATATTGCAGTTTGGCAACATTTAAATAAGAAAAAAGAAGAAATTCAAGAATCCAAAACCTGCATTGATGACAGGTCTTGACATCAATCTTGACATCCTTGGTAGGATCTACGGAATATGGACCGCGCTTCTGTGAATAACTAACAATGGGGATGCTCTTTAACCTACATGAATGTTAGAAATGTTTAAAAACAAGTAATACCAAACCAATTAAAACACAAACAATTCGTCAAATGCATCATTTTCAATGTTTAGTAGTAATATGTAAAGAAAAAATAACTAAGGAAATGGGTTGAAATTAGTTTCTTGCAAGTTCTCCCCCTTTCTTAAATATTGTTTTATGCAACATCGGAATGCATGTTTGGTTAAAATAAGCTTATTTTTAGTGTTCCCCTTTATGCAAAGATGTGATTCACGTAAAGTAGAAAGTTATGTTAGTGAAAAACCAGTAAGATTTACATAGCCCTAAGCATATTTTATTTATGAACTAGGGTATTCATCACTAATGGTATACTGCAGTTTACATAAGACTCAAGTTTCTACAAAAATTAATACAAACAAATATCAATGATACATGCAATGGTAGACTTGAAGATATCGGATCATTTTACACTGAATCAGATTGTTATTTGCAGAAAATAACTCTAATCGTGGAACAGGATGACATATACGTTGTATCAATTATTTTTTACTCCATGTGTCCCAAAATAAGTGTCCAAAATGAAAAATAAACACAATAATTATTACACTTTTTAATTAACCAAAGTGCAATTTTACACTTAATTATATAGAGAATAATAAGGGTATAATTAGAAAGTAGACCTTTGCGACACTTATTAATGAATCTCCATCAACTTCCACAAAATTTCTAAAAATGGAGAACTAAAAGTCAAAATCCCTGTAAAAAATTACATCCATCTCCATATTTGGGAAAAAATTCTTTGCTCTCCTACTTTCTCCATTTTAGAGATAGTTTGTGAGAAGCTGTTTGGAGCAAAATTGTAACTCAAAATCTATGTTCTCCTTTTTTTTCATTTTGGAGAAGCTGTTAGAGATGCTCTTATTTTGGGGCAAACTAAAATAGTAATATAGACGGTTATTTTGGGAAGGACGGAGTATATAAAGTTAGAATGTCCAAAAACCCTTAGAATGTCACAGATGAACTGCTTAATTCCATGATCCAACATCCTATTCCTCAAAGAACAGGCACAATAAAAGCACATTTCTATAAAGAGACGATAAGAAGAATAAGAAAAAGACCTAGAAGAGCGTCTCGGAGAACCAGATGATGGAGGCAGAGGTTTGTGAGGACGAATGGTTTTGGGTTTCGGAGGAGGTTTGAGATTACGAGAGAGCTCTACGATGCCGAGTTTGTGCATCCTCTGAAGATTCTCTTTGATTCTTTGTTGTCTAGACTGCTCGTACTCTGCAACTTTGGCCTCATCATTCTCCTTGTCTGCTCCATTTCCGCCATTCTCATCTCTTCTCTTCTTCTTGCTCACCATTTTTCGGCTGCTGTACCTCTCGCAATCCCCGCCCTTTTGGAGGATTGTGTTTCCCGCTCTCTCTCGAATTGAGTAGACGCGGGAATGTGCAGTTGTGCACGCGGGAATGTGGGGGGAATGTATTCATGAGTCGGCTACAAGATTTGGGTCGGGTCAGTCCATCTCCAAGATTCTCAATGATTTTTTTAAAACATGTATTTAAAAGTCAAAATCTCTAAAATAAATTATATTTAGCTTCAAGAGATTCTCTATTTTAGAGTAGGGAAATTAATTAAAATGCCACAAGTCAAATTTTATGTTAAAGAAATGCCATAAATCTATCCCAGATTATCAAAATGCCACAAAATCCCGCAGTGGGCCTCGCAATCGCGGCCCCCAGGCCTACGTGTCATACGAGTTTGGCCAAACAACCCGCGTTGGTCCCTCAAGTATGCCCGCGGTACAGGTTTGGCCCCTCAAGAATGCCCGCGTTTACATTTTTGGTCCCTGCCAGGCCACGTGTCATACAAGTTTGCCAAACAGCCCACGTTGGCACCTCAATAATGCCTGCGTTTACATTTTTGGTCCCTGGCCGCGTTGGAATCTCGCAATCGCGGGCTAACCCGCTACGTGTCAGCATAGGGGTAACCCTAATTTTTTTTTAAACACACACACCCTATTTTTTATCTCATCGCCGCACTATATAAGAGAGGGTGGGGGACCAAACCAGCCACACCCCATTTTTTTAATAACTCTCTCAATTTTTAATCAAACTCTCTCAATTTTCTCCCACTCTCAATTTTGTCGTGTGGACCACGTGCTCGAGTTTTGTGAAGATGTCTCGTATTACCTCTTTGGTATGTTTTCCTTATGTTTTTTGTTATTTTTTGTATGTTATTTTAAGTTAAGATATATGATTTGTATGTTGTTAGAGTGTTTATAACTTTTGTTATGTTTCAATATGTTTTATGTTTAACATTTTTAAGATATATGATATGTATGGTTTTATGTTTGAATGTGATATTTGTATGTTATAATGTGTATCTTGTTATATGAGTATTTTTATAAAAAATTGTTAAGAGTGTTTTTTATAAAAAAATTGTTAAGAGAGTGTTTTTATAAAAAAATTGTTAATAGTGTTTTTTTATAAAAAATTGTTAAGAGTGTGTTTTTATAAAAATAATTCTTAAAAGTGTTTTTTTATAAAAAAGTTGTTAAGAGTGTGTTTTTATAAAAAAATTGTTAAGAGTGTTTTTATAAAAATAATTCTCAAAAGTGTGTTTTTATAAAAATAATTCTTAAAAGTGTTTTTTTATAAAAAAAATTGTTAAGAGTGTTTTTTTATAAAAAAATTGTTAAGAGTGTGTTTTTATAAAAAAAATTGTTAAAAATGTGTTTTTTTATAAAAAATTGTTAAAAATGTGTTTTTTAAGAATGACAATTTAGGTCCCTACGGTTTTAAGAATGACAACTTAGGTCCTTTAACTTTTAAGAATGACAATTTAGATCCCTAAACTTTTAAGAATGACAACTTAGGTCCCTAAACTTTTATATATAACTTTTAAGAATGACAACTTAGGTCCCTAAACTTTTATATATAACTTTTAAGAATGACAATAAAATAAACCGCAACATCTATATATAACACTATTATACGTTGAAATAAAATAAACCGCAACATCTATATATAACACTATTATACGTTGAAATAAAATAAACCGCAACATCTATATATAACACTATGATATGTTGAAATAAAATAAACCGCAACCTATCTATTTATAACACTATTATATGTTGAAATAAAATAAACCGCAACATATCTATTTATAACACTATTATATGTTGAAATAAAATAAACCGCAACATATCTATTTATAACACTATTATATGTTGAAATAAAATAAACCGCAACATCTATATATAACACTATTATATATTGAAATAAAATAAACCGCAACATATCTATTTATAACACTATTATATGTTGAAATAAAATAAACCGCAACATATCTATTTGGATTTTGTCAAACGGGTGTAAATAGCCCTAAGGTATGTCGGGATTTAAGCAATCCTTGTGATTCCCCTGCTACCTGGAAGTCCAATAGATTGAGTGATTTTTTTTTCTAAAACTAAAACAAACGAATAATTATCAGCACAATAAACCAAACAAGCAAAAACATCTATATATAACACTATTATATATTGAAATAAAATAAACCGCAACATATCTATTTATAACACTATTATATGTTGAAATAAAATAAACCGCAACATATCTATTTGAATTTTGTCAAACGGGTGTAAATAGCCCTAAGGTATGTCGGGATTTAAGCAATCCTTGTGATTCCCCTGCTACCTGGAAGTCCAATAGATTGAGTGGTTTTTTTTCTTCTAAAACTAAAACAAACGAATAATTATCAACACAATAAACCAAACAAGCAAAAGCATCTATATATAACACTAACTATAACATTTGTGAATGACTATGTAGAGGGATTTATTTAACATTGACTTGACGCTAAAGTGCAAAGTTGGCTACATCGAGGAGTTAAGAGAACGCTTTAGGGGATTAGGTGATCGTGCAGATACCGTTGAGGCCATCTTTAGAGGGACATCTTTCGGGCCATGGATGGATGTGTCTTACTCTGGTGGCGACCCTACGCTAGTGCACATGTTTCTACAGTTGGAGGTCGAGAACTCCAACGCTGAGCCGGAGGAGATGCATTTTGATTTCTTCGGCCATCGATTGTATTTTGGGCGTCGTGAGTTCTGTCTAATTACAGGACTACGTTTTGGAGAGGCTCCCCCCCTTCCTCCCTTAGCAGACTGCTCCTTCGTTCCTAGGGTTTGTGTAATACCCCAGATAAGTTCGTTAGTTAAAATCTCCTTTCCGTTAAATAAAGTTAACTTTAAAGTTAGATGTTTAGGGTATGTTTGGATAAATTATAAGTTTAGGGGTGTTTGGGTCATTATTGAGAAGTTCAAGGTTTAAAATGAAAATAGGTTGATATTACCCCTTTAGGAGTTCAGATATGTCACAACTCAGAAATATCTAAACTAAGGTGTGTGTGTGTGTGTGTGTTCTTGGAGCTAAGAAGAAGAAAGAAATAGCTTTGTGGCTAAGACATCAATTGGTGAGCCTTGGAAGTGTTTGAGGTATGTTTTCTTTACATATTATGTGTATAATTGATAGCTGAATGTTTCTATCGGAGTAGAATAGTTAGAATTACATCTGGTAATGAATCAGCCAATTTCTGGGTGAAAAATGGGTAAACCGACAGTGGTGTCCGGATAAAGTAGAAGGTGTCCGGGTAGATTCTTGGGTGGTGTCCGGGTAAGTTGTTGATAGAGTCCGGACGATTTGATTGATGGTTTCCGGATGATTTAGAGACCGGATGGCATCCGGATTCCTTTGTTGTTCGGATTAGTCTGTGGTGTCCGGATTCCTTGTGTTGTCCGGATAAGTCGTGTTGTCCGGATTAGTCTTGCTGTCCGGATTACTGAGGTAGTCCGGAAAAGTCGTGTTGTCCGGAAAAGGTGGTTTTGTCCGGGTTGTTTGGGTTGTCCGGATACTTTAGCTGTTTTGGTCACTTTTGAGGATTTGAGTTATCTAGAGTCCTTGGTCTTCTAGTATGTTTTATGTGATCAGTTAGTAAGGGGATATTTGTATTTAATCTATTTGCAGACTCTGTGGATTGGGATTGATAGACTGAATCTTTTGGAGAAAAGCTTGGAAGTGTTTATGGATAAGCGATCGAGGTGAGTTTTGCTTTAAAACGTTTTTGAACTGGAATACATATATATGTGTATATATATATATGAGATGATTATGTGGTAGGAATATGATTATGTGTATATAAATGACAATATGATGTAATGAGATATATATTGTATTTATATAAGCTTTGCACTACACGAGTGCACTTGTGCCGGGTTCCGGTGTGCGGACCGGTGTGTAGCCGGGTTCCGGTGTGCGGACCGGTAAGTAGTCGGGTTCCGGTGTGCGGACCGACAGGTAGCCGGGTTCCGGTGAGCGGACCGGTTGTTGATTTATTAGTTGGCTTGCTACCAACTAATATGGCCATTTGTGGAGGAATAAGGTGAATGAGATGTACACGATGCACGAGTCTGGATTGGTATTTAAATACGTGTGGTATGTTTATATTTTACGAAAGAATTACCAAAGGTTTATCTAAACTATTTTGATACAAAGGATTTACATAAAAGGTTTTATAATGATTTTGGAAAGGACCGGGATTAACTCACTAGACCCGTTTGGTCTAACCCTCATTTTGTTTTCAAAAATATGTTTTCCAGGTTAAGGATCGGCAGGAGAGGATGAAGTGTAGGAAGCTTTTGATGGATGTTGATTAGGAAGCTTTTATATATTTTGAAATGTCAAGACTAATGAGACCGTACTTGGTTTGTTATGTAACTTTTTTTGTAAATCAATGATATGTATGAATGTTATGCTATTTGTTGTACGTTTGGGAAACCGGGTTGTTACAAATGGTATCAGAGCCCTAGTTTAAGAGATTTAGGTATTTGGATTTATACCTAGACTTAAATTGCATGTGAAGTAGGATGTCCTTATTATTTTAGAACCTTGGGATGTTAAGTATAAAAAGGTAGAAGGAACATCATGTAAGGTATGTTCAAATTACACCTGGCCAGTGTAAGCGTGAACTTACAAGTACATGTTGAACCGGAATATCTTGTTATATTGGGTATGTGCTTACGTGTATATTAACCTTGTTGAAATCAACAGAGTGGCAAGTCGAACTCGACGTATGGATAGAGATGAAGACAGGTATATTTCTATAAACTTTATACGTGCTAAAGTGTTATCTGACTTCGGTGCAAACCGATTCTTTTGTGTTTTCAATTTTATTATTTGTGTTAGAAAAATATTTGATAATTGTGTTAGAGATATAGAAGGGTGTGTTTAATTATTGTTGTTCTAATTTGTTAGTGTGTAGAGTGTGATGGCTTGAGTGTAAAGAATAATAGCAATATGTAGAACGTGATGAATTGTGTGTGGAAGGTAACGATAGTGCGTAAAGTCTTGACCTAGTCATGAAGGCGACAGTTTGGTATGTTGTGTAGATTATACTTAATGTGATCGTTGACGCTATCAAGAAATGTATTGTTTAAATGTGTGGGGTAATGTGGATAAGATGGTGGCAGTTTATAATTAGTGAATGTGCGAGGTGTAGTAGTAATGAATTTCGTGAGATTAAGTGGTGGATTTGTGAGGATATGGGGTGAGTATAAGTGGAAACCTCTGCTCGGAATTTTGTTTGTAAGTTGTGTAGAGGTGCCAAAAGTATGTGGGGAGAGGTATGGATGTCTAGGCGGTGTGTAGTAGTGTTATTCAATAATAAGAGAATGGAGTGGCAGTAGATGGTTAGCTAAAGAATAGAGTATTACCGTTTGAGAAATGGAAAATGTGAAGTTATTTTGAGCATTGAGTGTGATTTCGGATTGACTCGATTAAGCTTCTGATATGAGGTATGGTGAAGTTGTTAGTAAAGTATAGTAGTTGTTGAAATTAGGTGCGTGCAATTGGTTTGGAGGCGAAAGAAAGCTAGCTTATAGGATCTGTTAAGAGTGAGTACCTTCTAGTGTGCTATCCTTGGAGAAAACGTGTTTTATGTTGAGAAGAGAATGGGAGAAAGTAGTCGAATGTAATGATCAGAGTGAAGGACCATTGGATAGGACATGATAGTAGTTACCCTCGTTTATTGCTTAACCGAATTCCGGGACGGAATTCTTTTAAGGGGGAGATAATGTAATACCCCGGATAAGTTCGTTAGTTAAAATCTCCTTTCCGTTAAATAAAGTTAACTTTAAAGTTAGATGTTTAGGGTATGTTTGGATAAATTATAAGTTTAGGGGTGTTTGGGTCATTATTGAGAAGTTCAAGGTTTAAAATGAAAATAGGTTGATATTACCCCTTTAGGAGTTCAGATATGTCACAACTCAGAAATATCTAAACTAAGGTGTGTGTGTGTGTGTTCTTGGAGCTAAGAAGAAGAAAGAAATAGCTTTGTGGTTAAGACATCAATTGGTGAGCCTTGGAAGTGTTTGAGGTATGTTTTCTTTACATATTATGTGTATAATTGATAGCTGAATGTTTCTATCGGAGTAGAATAGTTAGAATTACATCTGGTAATGAATCAGCCAATTTCTGGGTGAAAAATGGGTAAACCGACAGTGGTGTCCGGATAAAGTAGAAGGTGTCCGGGTAGATTCTTGGGTGGTGTCCGGGTAAGTTGTTGATAGAGTCCGGACGATTTGATTGATGGTTTCCGGATGATTTAGAGACCGGATGGCATCCGGATTCCTTTGTTGTTCGGATTAGTCTGTGGTGTCCGGATTCCTTGTGTTGTCCGGATAAGTCGTGTTGTCCGGATTAGTCTTGCTGTCCGGATTACTGAGGTAGTCCGGAAAAGTCGTGTTGTCCGGAAAAGGTGGTTTTGTCCGGGTTGTTTGGGTTGTCCGGATACTTTAGCTGTTTTGGTCACTTTTGAGGATTTGAGTTATCTAGAGTCCTTGGTCTTCTAGTATGTTTTATGTGATCAGTTAGTAACGGGATATTTGTATTTAATCTATTTGCAGACTCTGTGGATTGGGATTGATAGACTGAATCTTTTGGAGAAAAGCTTGGAAGTGTTTATGGATAAGCGATCGAGGTGAGTTTTGCTTTAAAACGTTTTTGAACTGGAATACATATATATGTGTATATATATATGAGATGATTATGTGGTAGGAATATGATTATGTGTATATAAATGACAATATGATGTAATGAGATATATATTGTATTTATATAAGCTTTGCACTACACGAGTGCACTTGTGCCGGGTTCCGGTGTGCGGACCGGTGTGTAGCCGGGTTCCGGTGTGCGGACCGGTGAGTAGTCGGGTTCCGGTGTGCGGACCGACAGGTAGCCGGGTTCCGGTGAGCGGACCGGTTGTTGATTTATTAGTTGGCTTGCTACCAACTAATATGGCCATTTGTGGAGGAATAAGGTGAATGAGATGTACACGATGCACGAGTCTGGATTGGTATTTAAATACGCGTGGTATGTTTATATTTTACGAAAGAATTACCAAAGGTTTATCTAAACTATTTTGATACAAAGGATTTACATAAAAGGTTTTATAATGATTTTGGAAAGGACCGGGATTAACTCACTAGACCCGTTTGGTCTAACCCTCATTTTGTTTTCAAAAATATGTTTTCCAGGTTAAGGATCGGCAGGAGAGGATGAAGTGTATGAAGCTTTTGATGGATGTTGATTAGGAAGCTTTTATATATTTTGAAATGTCAAGACTAATGAGACCGTACTTGGTTTGTTATGTAACTTTTCTTGTAAATCAATGATATGTATGAATGTTATGCTATTTGTTGTATGTTTGGGAAACCGGGTTGTTACAGTTTGGGGCATTTCAGCATCTCGTTTGAAGCTGAATGCAGCCCGAGACATGATGAAAGAGGGCCTTAGTGCCCTAAGCGACGCCGATGCGGTCCGTGTATGCTTGGTGGTGATCGTGGATATGGGCTTCATGGGCCGTGAGTATAGCCAGACTGCTTTCGAGACGGTCATTAGGGTCGTCGAGGACTTTGATGTGTTTAACAGGTACCCGTGGGGTAGCCATATCTGGACACATTGCTACTCTATTCTGCACCGAGCCATAGCCAGACGCGCCGATCGACATGCAAAGATGAATCTTTGTGGTTTTACATACGCCTTCAAGGTTAGATACGTAGTATAACATAAATAATAATACATACAAACTGTTTGGCTTTCCTTTTTACGTACTTGCTCTTCTTGTGTAATTCCAGATATGGATCTTGGAGATGTTTCCCGCAGCCGTCCAATATTTCGTCAAGTGCGACGACATATTACTTAGGGGAACCCGTTGGGGCAAGAGCCCTATTTCCCTAAATAGGGCGCTTTGGCTTGAGTTCCTCAGTCAATCTAGACATGTAAGTTCTTTTACTATGTTTACAATGTTGCATACGTTAGTCCCGCTTATTAAATTTTTTATGTTTTATCATATATTTAGCCGCCGCTTGCGCCTTTCGCTCACCTTGAGCCTACTGCCGACGAGAGGGAAACGCATTGGTACAGAAACAGTGTGGCCTTTATTGACGAAGATGCGGCAAGGGCTCGACGTCCCCCTCCTTCCACATCTAACGAAGACGAGGAAGACGACGCGAGGCCCTCCTATCAGCCGGCCCGTTCCTCCTCCTATCAGCCGCCCCGTTCCTCCTCCTATCAGCCGGCCCGTTCCTCCTCCTATCAGCCGCCCCCTTCCTCCTCCCATCAAGATCCGACTTCCACCGAGTCATCTTATGGCACCTTACACGAGCTGTGGGACTACGTTCGGGGGCCAATAGACACGCGTATTGGTAATCTAGAGGGCCTCTACAGACAGTTTCGCGGTGTAAATGTTAGTGTGTAACTTAATTTATCGACCATGATCTTTTTGTTTGTATACTAATATTACGTTCTAAATTTGTTTTAGCTGTCGAGTACGACGCCGATCCCCGCTCCGTTCGGACAGGGGGCACAAGAGACGTATGCCACCACATCCTATCCGTCATTCCCTGAAAATGTATGTGACACTGAGTAACCATTATAGTTATATGTTTGTTCCTAACTTTGTAACTATTTTAATGATCAATGTCACGCAGGCCGGGATGTCGGGGGCATACACCTCGCAGATGTCACCGTTTGGCACGGCATCTTATTCTACTATCCCGGAGACTGTAAGTCACACTAAGTAACCATTATAGTTATATGTTTGTTCCTAAGTTTGTAACTATTTTAATGATCAATGTCACGCAGGCCGGGATGTCGGGGGCATACACCTCGCAGATGCCGCCGTTTGGCACGACATCTTATTCTAATATCCCGGAGACTGTAAGTCACACTAAGTAACCATTATAGTTATATGTTTGTTCCTAAGTTTGTAACTCTTGTAATGATCAATGTCACGCAGGCCGGGATGTCGGGGGCATACACATCCCAAATGCCGTCGTTTAGCACCACATCCTATTCTACTATCCTGGAGAGTGTAAGTGACATTGAGTAACCATTATACTTATATGTTAGTTCCTAATTTTGTAACTCTTATAATGACCAATGTCACGCAAGCCGGGATGTCGAGTGCAGGGGGTTACACATCCCAAATGGTGCCGTTCGGCACCAATCTCTTTACGGACATCTTTGGCGGTTCAGCCGCAGAGTATTACAGGTCGGGAATGTCGGCGTCGTCGTACGTCACACCGCCACCTTCCATGCATACTGTAAGTTATTTTGGTAGTTTTGGTTTAATTGTGAACATTTCCTAAATTCTACTTAAAACATCTAATAACTTAATTTTCAGACGATGGGGTCTCCTATTATCGAGGAGCACTTCTCGGAGCCAGAAGATGACCTGATGGATGTTGTAGATCCACAGGGGACACCGCTCCCTGAAAAGCGGGAGCTGAAACGTTCAAAAAAAATTGAAACCCGTGGACACGACAAAAATCTACGACAGGACCGCCCCCTGAAAAGCAAGCGGGAAAGCAAGCAGGGGGGAACAAGGGAGGAAAGAAGGCGGGAAAGAGAAAGGGAAAGGTGGCTTCACCGGAGCGTCTACCGGCATCCGATATATTGAGGATGTGCAAGACTGGTCACCTCCCCCCATGATATTCGTCCCTTACTTGAGCCTGGAAATCACCTGCCGCTTTTTCCAAGTATTGCTGGCGGATGACCCTTTGGAGTCTGAGTTACATGATGTGGTTAGTATGAAGTTTAACTATAGTCATATAATCAAATATATTTATATTACATGTCTAACCATCTATTTTTTATGTATAGCACATGGATTGTTGGGCCTCGCTGCTCCAAAAATCGCGTGGAACAGACAAGAGGTGGACCATGATGTACAATATTTTCTTTCCATACCTGTTGCTCCCCCATCAAGGTCCCGCCTCTTTGGCCAACTCATGCAATGGCGTGGAAGGGGTTTCTTGGGCTCTCCTCGATGTGGTATGTAAATCGTTTTACTCTTATTTTATTTAAGTTGTTGCTAACTAAGTTGTCTAATATTGTAATATTTCAGGTGTACATCCCAATATGCATTCATCCCAAACATTGGCTGCTTGGAGTGTTTGAGCTTGACGCTATGACCATGACCATATATGAGCGCGACAGTGTCAATCTCTTTAGAGACCAATTGAATGACCAGATGGCAAGGTTTAAAGCTGTGCTATTTGAATTCTTTGGCCGGGTCAAGGACATGAGGCGTCGCGACGTTTCAGAGAACTTTCGCCATAAGTTCGCCAAGAATACACCCCAGCAGGCCGGGATGAATGCGGATTGCGGTGTCTGGGTATGCCGTAATGTCAGCATGTTGATAAATAATGATGTGGTATTTGTACACCCTGACCACACCGAGGCCGAGGCCAAGGCATTTCACATACATATGGCGGAGTCCATTTATGCGCATTGTCAAATAAAGCAACGTTAGGTTGTTTATGTAACATTAAATAATTGTTATTTTTAGTATTAACTTATTTTGTTAAAGTATTGTGATTGACTTAGTGTTTACTTCATTTGGTTTTTGCTAATTTCATCCAATTACTCAACTTTGAGTATCGATATCTCTTTCACACATACTTCATTTTGGACGCATTATATATCGTTTCGAAGCTCTCATATAGGAGAACATAAACCTACTAAGAGTTAGTTATATATAACACATGGGATCAGGAGAGAACTAGAAAAAATTAAAGAACCGAAGAACTCATCCAAGCCATTAGATTAAGATGATCCAATGGTTATGATTTAAAAGGTGGTTATAACCATTTTTTAAAAAAATAAAATTATTTACCCTCTATTTCTTAAATGCAAAATTGGCGAAATATAACAAAAATTGAAGCAAAACAAATTACACCAAAAAATCCATCATTTTATTATCTTTAATTTGACATCCATTTTGATATATTTTTTCATTCGTTTTTTCATTCGTTTTTTCATGGTTCTCTGGTTCTTTTTTTTTCAAGGTTCTCCCTTGAACTTTACTCTATATATATATATATATATATATATATATATATATATATTTAAATGTGTCCAAAGTTTAGTAAAACCCATATTTTTACTAAAATTTTCCAACACCTAGTAAGTAGGTTTATGAAACTTGCGATAATCCTAATACAGAGATTATTGGATGAACAGGCATTTATTTCTTGATTCACATGTGCATTAATCCTTAGACTACTTAAAGACTAATTTTCATGCTACTGAGTGAACTCAATGAACCGGCAAAGGGGTTTTTGTTAAATGGAAGTCTTATTCTCGAAGCCGAGTTTTCTTTGGTTGGAATGCTTAAAAATATCATCACGGCCATTTGGTGTCTTCCTTCTGATGCAAAAATTGGTATTATGTAATGTAGAACAATATCTATATTGTAGAAACTTGCATTTGACAGTACCATATAAATCTGATCTAAATTCTCATTAATTAGTTATGTTTGACTACTTAAAGACTAATTTTCTGCCTAATGAAAGACCTTTATTCAAGAGCAGACGAATATTGCAGTTACTTTTTCAGTCGAATCTTACAGGCTCTTTTCAAACGAATCTTGCAGTGAACTATTCAAACGAATCATGCATGCAACTTTTTTAGACGAAATATTTGACCATATCTGATATACATTTTCACGGCTATAAGTAGATGGCATGATGAAGTAGTAATTCACAACTTCCTATCTATCTTTTAGACATTCTCCTCACCGTTTACAAACACACTCTCGCTTTTCTTAACACCATGGCTGGAGGTTCAAGATCAAGGGGGGACAGGTCGGCGAATGTGGCTGGAACTTCACGTTCGGGAGCCTACCAACCACTGAACGATGGAGCTCGCCGGAGTACCTGGAAGGTACCGGAAATAGACGAGGAGTGGAGAAACTGTGGGCGAACTGCGGCCGATTTTCCATTCACGCCTGAGGAGGAAGCAGACTGGGAGATGGCATCCGACAATTACTACTTCGATAATGGCATGAGAACCCCACCAATGTATGATTTTATGCCGACGGGTCTTCGACAAAGTCAACAAATTACTCCCGCAGTGCAAAAAGCCATTAATGGGGCGAACGCCGATATCGAAAAGGTAAAGGGTACGTGGAACCATAACAGGGGGATTCAGCAGGGGGAAATGGAGTATCTAGCGGAGAAGAAACGAGAACTGGCCATGACTAGGGCTCACGTTCGGCAGCTGCAAGCCTGCAACGAGAGATTAAGGAAGCTGAAGAGGAACTAGAAGAACTCGAATCGGACTACATAGGAATGGAGGACGTGATCAAGGAAAAGGTTAACTTGATCATAGGACTCCAGGACGCCTTCCAGTAATAGATTTCTTTGTTTACATGCACTGTATCCGTTTCGGTTGGGAAAATGATTTGCAATAATTTTTATATGATGTTGTTAATTAATTTCCTTGTTAAATAACTTAAGCGAATTTCTATATTAAAAACATTAAAATGGAAAGGAAACAATACATTAAAAACCACATAAAATGATAACCTAAAAACTATAGGGACCATTAATGTTTTTTTAAATTTGCAACAAACTTCAGGGACCAAACTGTAAAATCGAAAAGTAGCGGGTTAGCCCGCGATCGCGGGATTCCAACGCGGGCAGGGACCAAAAATGTAAACGCGGGCATTCTTGAGGGCCAAACCTGTACCGCGGGCATTCTTGAGGGGCAAACGCGGGCTGTTTGGCCAAACTCGTATGACACGTGGGCCTGGGGCCCGCGATCGCGGGGCCCACCGCGGTTTTTTGTGGCATTTCGGTAAGATGAGAGAGATTTGTGGCATTTCAGTAACACTTGGTCAAACTTGTGGCATTTTAATTAATTTCCCTTTAGAGAACTCAACATCCCTTATATTATTAAAATATTATTTAATTTTATCATTCCAATACATTTTTTAAAAAGAATTTATATAAAATAATGATTGTTCAATCTTATTGGTGAGAATGAATAAAAAAGTAATTTCTCTCTCCATCTAGCAAGTTTTAGAGAGTTCTCTATACTTGAAGCTTTCTCTAGTTTTATCTAATTTAGATAACAATATAGAGAAACTGTTGGAGTAATATCAAAGTTCTAAATGGCGTGAGGCGTGGCGAGGCCATGATGTTTATCAAGATGTGACTTATGGCGGCAAATCTCTATATCATATATAAAAACATATATTTTGTACTATTAATCAACGAGTCAATGATAATAAACAACCTAAATTAAGTTCTATATTAAAAAATTAACAAATAAGACATTAAAACATGAAGAAAAATCAAATATCGTGTTACAAAAAACTGCACATTAGGCCATGGCGTGCCACGGACATAACGTGGCGTGAGACACAAGCCTTAAGCCACGGCGCGCCATGACGGCTGTCGCAACGAGCCTTTTAGAACAATGAGTAATATAGAGAACAAAAATGCAATTTTTTCTATTTTATAGAAGTCGTTGGAGATGCTCTTATGTTCGGCAAACTATAAGCTATCTCACAACTAAATTATCTTTTAACAAAAATTAGTTTATATATAAATTAGTTCAAAAAAAAAGATAAAAGATGATTAATCTTAGGAGCCACGACGTTTTATACATCGATTATGTGATTTTCATTTATCAATTCAATATAGTGTATGTTTATATGTTTTAGAGTAAATTACGTTTTTCGTCCCTGTGGTTTGCTAAAAATTGCGGATTTCATACATATGGTTTCAAAATTTCGTTTTTCGTCCCTATGGTTTGCAATTCATTTTTATTTTGGTCCCTAAGTCCAAAATACTACTTTTAAGTATGAAGGGCTAAAATAGAAAAGTATTACAAACCATAGGGATGAAAATAGCAATAGAATTAAAACTATAAGGACAAAAAATGT
The DNA here is from genome assembly GCA_033807775.1 of Saussurea involucrata. Lineage (NCBI taxonomy): Eukaryota > Viridiplantae > Streptophyta > Magnoliopsida > Asterales > Asteraceae > Saussurea > Saussurea involucrata. The sequence continues at coordinate 125,783,920 of CM066324.1, read as the reverse complement.
GATGAATTATAAACCATAGGGATGAAAATTGCAATTTTAAAAGTATAAGGACATAAATAGAAATTTTCAACAAACCATAGGGACTAAAAATGTAACCATTTCAATGTATGTTTATATGTGTTTGATCATAATTTGTATGTACTTGATGTGCGTTGGATCTTGTGTATCCTTTGTATGTTTATATACTTATTTAAGGAGAGAAACTTGACCTTCTATCCATATGGAGTGAGCAATAAGAATTTTAGGTATGTGCTTGTCTATATTTGCTTGTACATGCTATAATTTTTTTGAAAGAGCTATTTAATCCAAAATCTCTAAAATAAATTACATTTAGTTTCAAGAGATTCTCTATTTTAGAGAACTCAATATCTCTTAGGGCATCTCCAATGTATTTCTCTATTTTACTCTCTATAATAGAGAGTAAATAAAGAATATGTTAAATCTTCTCCAATGTATTACTCTATTTTACTCTTTAAAAGAGAATATTCCAAGTATATTCTCTTTTATTTTGATTACATATATTTTCAATAATGCCCTTATGTTTATTAACTTTATAAATTGCATTTTTATATTTTTTATTTTTACAATACCCTTATATTTATTAACTTTATCAATTTTAACGACGTTATAATTCATATTTAGTTTCGCATTAGTTGGATAAATTTAAATTAATTTAAAACTTAGAGATAAATATAATTCTATGTATTAAAATTGGTATTAGACAACAAATAAAATAAAAACACACTAATCTAAAAAATAGAAGGGCCATTTTGTAATTATCAAAAAGTTAGAAAAAAATAGAGAGTATGAATACTGAATAGTAACTATATATAGAGAGTCTATTCATTTCTCTATTTTAGAGAGTGAAATAGAGAGTTCATTGGAGATGATATAGAGAGTAAAATAGAGAGATCATTGGAGATGGTCTTATATTATTAAAATATTATTTAACTTTATCATCCCAATACATTTTTTTAAAATAATTTATATAAAATAATGATAGCTCAATCTTATTGGTGGTAATAAATAAAAATGTAATTTCTCTCTCCATCTATCAAGTTTTAGAGAGTTCTCTACACTTGAAGTTTTCTCTATTTTAGATAACAATATAGAGAAACTGTTGGAGCAATATAGAGAATAAAAATGCAATTTTTTCTATTTTATAGAAGTTGTTGGAGATGCTCTCATGTTCGGCAAACTATAAGCTATCTCACAAATAAATTATCTTTTAACAAAAACTAGTTTATATAAGTATATAAATTAGTTCAAAAAGAAGATAAGAGATGATTAAGAATATTTTTTTAGAAAAATAAGTCAATAGTAAATATTTTGTAGTAGTAAAATCTTAGGAGCCACGACGTTTTATACATTGATTATGTGATTTGTTTTATCAATTCAATATATTGTATGTTTATATTGTAACACCTCGAAATTTTCATAATTATTATATAAGTATTTTAGGAGAATGTTTAAAATAATGGGATGATATTATTTTAAACGACATGGAAGGGTCAAAAGTGTAATTGAACCAAAGTTTAAGTTATTTGTGGATTTATGAAACTTTGGGGGTTGGTTTTGTTATTTGTTGAGAGTTTTGGATATTTAAAGTGAGAGGCGGTTGAATTGAGATTTTTATCTCAGTTGTTCATTCCTGAAGTCAGTTTCCAGAGAAGTAGAGAGAGAAAGAGAAAGAGAAGTCTGGATTTGATTAGGTATTGTTCGTTGGTGTGAAAGATTGGATTTATTAATCGATTGAGTTTGGCAGACTCTGAGTACGAACTCTCAATCAGGTGAGTTCATCTATCTGTTTTGCTTAATAAAGTCTATTTGTGAAATGAAATGGTTGAATAAGCGTAATATTATGTAACACCCTCAAAATTGAAACGAGCAACTAACTTTAATTTCAATAAAATAACCAAAAGGGGATAAAATCATTTCTACAGAGCATTCCTGAAAATACCTCGGAATTTAAACATCATAGTTTCCACAATTAATAACTTAAGACGGACGTTACTTAACACAACACAAGTTGCTAATCCCAAATAAGTGCAGAAGACTTCATTAATCAAAATCACTTCTCGTGCACTCTACTAGCACTCATCACTTCATAGTGTAGCTAAAGCTATTCCCAACCTGAGTCTGTTGCACATGCCGACAAATAAAAAAGGTTAGGCTAACGCCTAGTGAGTTCAAGAGTTTTATTATGACCATATAAATTCATAAATCGAGAGAGATGTAATTTAAGCCATGAGTTCAAAAGAATTTACTTTAGATGTAAATCGCCCATTTTCCAACTCACACAAATCTTTGCTGAAAACTTTAATATAACATGATTCCCAAAATGGACTCATCCCCAAAAACCAACGTGAAAGGTGAAATAGTATTTGATTCTCAAAAGATTGAATTCATAAATAAATCGTCATTATTCCAAACATTCCAAACATGGATGAAGCATAACCCATAACTCACATAACGTGGAAAACAATTCATATAAACATAACACGTCACCGAAAACATGGATAAAAATAAATACCCAAAGCAACACCTTTCGGTGACGGGGGAGGTGTAATACCCCGGATAAGTTCGTTAGTTAAATCCTAGTTCCGTTAAATTTAGTTAACTTTAAAGTTACTATTTTGGGTAAGTTGAGGTGATTTAGTAAGTTAAGGGTGCTTTGGTTATTATGGAATAGTTTAGGGTCTAAAATGGTAAATAGTGTGGATAATATCTGAATTGAGGGTACAGATGTATTCATTATAGCAAAACTCAGATTAAAGGTGTGTGTGTGTGTTGGGAGCAAAAAGAAGAAGAAAAAGAGAAAGAAGGGTAAAGGACCAAATTGAAGTTATTGGAGCAGATTAAGGTATGTTTCTAGTACAAATTATGTTTATAATGGTTAGTAGGAAGTATCTATCGGAGTAGAAACATCACAAACACATCTGGTATGAATTTCAGTCGGATTTCTGGGTAAAAAGTACCAAACCGACAGAGGTGTCCGGATGATATGAATGTGTCCGGATATTCTGTTGGGTGGTGTCCGGGTAAGTTGTTGATAGAGTCCGGACGATTGGATTGTTGGTTTCCGGATGATTTAGAGTCCGGATGGCATCCGGATTCCTCGTGTTGTCCGGATTAGTCTTGCTGTCCGGATTACTGAGGTTGTCCGGAAAAGTCGGGTTGTCCGGAAAAGGTGTTTTTGTCCGGGTTGTTTGGGTTGTCCGGATAACTTGGCTGTTTGGGTAATTTTGAGGATAAAAGTTATGTAGATGTATCTAGAGTCCATAACCTGCTAGTAAGTCTTATACATAAGTTGGTAAGGAGATATTTGTATGTAAATGGTTTCAGATTCTGAGAATTTTGGATAAAGGATCGGATAGCTCGGAGAAAGGTTTGGAAGCATATTGTAAGCATTCAGGTGAGTTTTACTTTAAACGTTTTCAACTGGGGAATATATATATGTGTTTATATATATATGAGTATGTGTGTATTGAGAATTTGTGATATATATATATATATATATATATATGTGTGTTTATATATATATATGAAAAGGGTATGTGTGATGGTGTGGTATATCGTATATTGAGATACGATTGAGTATATGCTTTTAAATATAAAATAATGAGATGTTATATTTATGTAAGTATTATACTACACGAGAGCACGCCGAACTATGCCGGCTGAAGTGTGTGTCGTAGTTGTTGTACGGCGTTGTTGGTCGTAGATGTTGTACGGCGTTGTGTGTCGTAGTTGTTGTACGGCGTTGATTTATTAGTTGGCTTGCTACCAACTAATATGGCCATGGGAACGAGGATGAGGATGAGTGGAGCACGATGCACGAGTCTTGTTTGGTATTTATATACGTGTGGTATGTTTATATTTTACGAAAGGTTTATCTAAACTATTTTGATACAAAGGATTTACATAAAAGGTTTGATAATGCTTTTGGAAAGGACCGGGATTAACTCACTAGACCCGTTTGGTCTAACCCTCATTTTGTTTTCAAAAATATGTTTTCCAGGTTAAGGATCGCCAGGAGAGGATGAAGTATAGGAAGCTTTTATATATTTTGTAATGTCAAGACTATTGAGACCGTACTTGGTTTGTGATGTATCTTTTCTTATGAATGTAACGAAGTTATGCAATGTATGTTATTTGTTGTATGTTTGGGAAACCGGGTCGTTACAAATGGTATCAGAGCCCTAGTTTAAGAGATTTAGGTATTTGGATTTATACCTAGACTTAAACTGCATGTGAAGTAGGATGTCCTTATTATTTTAGAACCTTGGGATGTTAAGTATAAAAAGGTAGAAGGAACATCATGTAAGGTATGTTCAAATTACACATGGCCAGTGTAAGCGGGAACTTACAAGTACATGTTGAACCGGAATATCTTGTTATATTGGGTATGTGCTTACGTGTATATTAACCTTGTTGAAATCAACAGAGTGGCAAGTCGAACTCGACGTATGGATAGAGATGAAGACAGGTATATTTCTATAAACTTTATACATTTTAAAGTGTTATCTGACTTCGGTGCAAACCGATTCTTTTGTGTTTTCAATTTTATTATTTGTGTTAGAAAAATATTTGATAATTGTGTTAGAGATATAGAAGGGTGTGTTTAATTATTGTTGTCCTAATTTGTTAGTGTGTGGAGTGTGATGGCTTGAGTGTAAAGAATAATAGCGGTATGTAGAACGTGATGAATTGTGTGTGGAAGGTAACGATAGTGCGTAAAGTCTTGACCTAATCATGAAGGCGACCGTTTAGTATGTTGTGTAGATTATACTTAATGTGATCGTTGACGCTATCAAGAAAGGTATTGTTTAAATGTGTGGGGTAATGTGGATAAGATGGTGGCAGTTTATAATTAGTGAATGTGCGAGGTGTAGTAGTAATGAATTTCGTGAGATTAAGTGGTGGATTTGTGAGGATATGGAGTGAGTATAAGTGGAAACCTCTGCTCGGAATTTTGTTTGTAGGTTGTGTGAAGGTGTCAAAAGTATGTGGGGAGAGGTATGGATGTCTAGGCGGTGTGTAGTAGTGATATTCAAGAATAAGAGAATGGAGTGGCAGTAGATGGTTAGCTAAAGAATAGAGTATTATCGTTTGAGAAATGGAAAATGTGAAGTTATTTTGAGCATTGAGTGTGATTTCGGATTGACTCGATTAAGTTTCTGATAAGAGGTATGGTGAAGTTGTCAGTAAAGTATAGTAGTTGTTGAAATTAGGTGCGTGCAATTGGTTTGGAGGCGAAAGAAAGCTAGCTTATAGGATCTGTTAAGAGTGAGTACTTTCTAGTGTGCTATCCTTGGAGAAAACGTGTTTTATGTTGAGAAGAGAATGGGAGAAAGTAGTCGAATGTAATGATCAGAGTGAAGGAACCTTGGATAGGACATGATAGTAGTTACCCTCGTTTATTGCTTAACCGAATTCCGGGACGGAATTCTTTTAAGGGGGAGATAATGTAATACCCGGATAAGTTCGTTAGTTAAATCCTAGTTCCGTTAAATTTAGTTAACTTTAAAGTTACTATTTTGGGTAAGTTGAGGTGATTTAGTAAGTTAAGGGTGCTTTGGTTATTATGGAATAGTTTAGGGTCTAAAATGGTAAATAGTGTGGATAATATCTGAATTGAGGGTACAGATGTATTCATTATAGCAAAACTCAGATTAAAGGTGTGTGTGTGTTGGGAGCAAAAAGAAGAAGAAAAAGAGAAAGAAGGGTAAAGGACCAAATTGAAGTTATTGAAGCTGATTAAGGTATGTTTCTAGTACAAATTATGTTTATAATGGTTAGTAGGAAGTATCTATCGGAGTAGAAACATCACAAACACATCTGGTATGAATTTCAGTCGGATTTCTGGGTAAAAAGTACCAAACCGACAGAGGTGTCCGGATGATATGAATGTGTCCGGATATTCTGTTGGGTGGTGTCCGGGTAAGTTGTTGATAGAGTCCGGACGATTGGATTGTTGGTTTCCGGATGATTTAGAGTCCGGATGGCATCCGGATTCCTCGTGTTGTCCGGATTAGTCTTGCTGTCCGGATTACTGAGGTTGTCCGGAAAAGTCGGGTTGTCCGGAAAAGGTGTTTTTGTCCGGGTTGTTTGGGTTGTCCGGATAACTTGGCTGTTTGGGTAATTTTGAGGATAAAAGTTATGTAGATGTATCTAGAGTCCATAACCTGCTAGTAAGTCTTATACATAAGTTGGTAAGGAGATATTTGTATGTAAATGGTTTCAGATTCTGAGAATTTTGGATAAAGGATCGGATAGCTCGGAGAAAGGTTTGGAAGCATATTGTAAGCATTCAGGTGAGTTTTACTTTAAACGTTTTCAACTGGGGAATATATATATGTGTTTATATATATATGAGTATGTGTGTATTGAGAATTTGTGATATATATATATATATATATATATATATATATATATATATATATATGTGTGTTTATATATATATATGAAAAGGGTATGTGTGATGGTGTGGTATATCGTATATTGAGATACGATTGAGTATATGCTTTTAAATATAAAATAATGAGATGTTATATTTATGTAAGTATTATACTACACGAGAGCACGCCGAACTATGCCGGCTGAAGTGTGTGTCGTAGTTGTTGTACGGCGTTGTTGGTCGTAGATGTTGTACGGCGTTGTGTGTCGTAGTTGTTGTACGGCGTTGATTTATTAGTTGGCTTGCTACCAACTAATATGGCCATGGGAACGAGGATGAGGATGAGTGGAGCACGATGCACGAGTCTTGTTTGGTATTTATATACGTGTGGTATGTTTATATTTTACGAAAGGTTTATCTAAACTATTTTGATACAAAGGATTTACATAAAAGGTTTGATAATGCTTTTGGAAAGGACCGGGATTAACTCACTAGACCCGTTTGGTCTAACCCTCATTTTGTTTTCAAAAATATGTTTTCCAGGTTAAGGATCGCCAGGAGAGGATGAAGTATAGGAAGCTTTTATATATTTTGTAATGTCAAGACTATTGAGACCGTACTTGGTTTGTGATGTATCTTTTCTTATGAATGTAACGAAGTTATGCAATGTATGTTATTTGTTGTATGTTTGGGAAACCGGGTCGTTACAGGAGGCCCGTATACATTGCACGTGACGGAACACGAAAGTGGGTCACCTACTATGCAATAAAACAAACACGTGGATTACTCTCGTAAACTGAGCTCAATCACTCCAGATCTATTGCCCGCAAGACTTGGGAGCCCCCAATTTTAACCACTCCACTCCAGGTCTATACAGTGGGTCACTCCAAATCCACAAAGCAAGCACGTTTGGGATTACATCTTACTGCCCATGGGACGCTGCTCGACCATATAGGTCCACACCTTACTTACCATGGAACTCGATGCCTATCTCATGCCAAGCACATCTGGAATTACACCTTACTCCCCCATGAGACGACGCCCGACCATATAGGCTCACGCCTTACTTACCATGGAACCCGATGCCTATTCCGTGCCATAAAAGAGAAACTAACGTCTCTACAATGAACGTAAAACTCAAGTGCCTATGGATCCATAGCTAATAAGGTCTAAGACATTACACGACCCCAAATAAATAAACAAGTGCATTCAAAACATGCAATTCCCCAATAACGTAAATCATGATCAAAACTCGACTTCGAGCTATCAAAACTGGACAATTGTCCTCAAGACTTAACAAAATCCAATACCGAGCCATAAGCTCAACTGACTCAAAAGATAATTCATGAAAAGTCATAAAATGAGGCTAAACGTAGCAACACACACTTTTGCCAATAAATATTTCAAATCCATGAAAACCCAAAACAAGATGTTGGGTTAGGGAAACCCTATTTTCCAAGAAACTCACACCGTTACATTTCAAAATCGTCTCACAACGTACTATATGTCTATTTCCAAGATATACACAAAAATGCATTTTCATAACAAATAGACTCCATTTATAAAATAAATCATCAACCCATTTTCATGTATGATTTATCTATCACATTTTCCCAAAATTCCAAATGTAAGTGTTTTACAATATTTACCACAATAAACATTTCAAATGTTAAAACCCACCAAATAACTCAACATTGATAATTTTTCATGTAAAACACATAAGTACTTGGAAAAATAACATTTTTGGTATGTACAAAGTTTTCACAAAGCAACTTGAACTCACATTTCTAGATTTAGGCTAAATCTAGGTTTTTCCCCAAACGTAAACTCATTTGAAGAGACTCGAATCTTCAAGCTCAAATCTTCCAAAACCTAGATCCATAAGTTTCCACCCATCAATAATCAAATCTAACCATACAACTTCATTTCCCAAAGCATTTTCATCAACAACTCAACATATACCAAAACCCTAATTTCCATAGGTGAAGATAAGAGAAGGTTACCTTAACCATAACGTGAATCCACCATCCAAAGCACTTCTAGCTCACCAACAACACCCCACAAGCTCCAACTCTTCAAAATGGACAAAAGAGTTGAATGAAACCCTAGAAAACTTGGTGAAGAAGATGAAGTGAGGAGGGTTCTCGCTTAGCTTCTCATAGCCATGAAAGATGAAGAAAACCACTTGAAACATCGAATCTTGGGGTTCAAAAGCTCAAAATCGTCTTTGGAGGCTTAGGGTTTCGGGTTGGGAGAGGAATTGGTGAAATGGGATGAGTGAGAAGGAATTTGGGTGAAAAATGATTTTAATCGGATTCAGCTCATCGACCGCGACTATGCCCTTGCGACTTTGCCATGGGCATTGTCGCAAGGCAATACCGCCCTCGCATACCCACTCACTGTTTGATTTCGCTGATTTGTCCTTGTAACACCTCGATTTTTATAAAGTGTTACGATTGGTTTTATTGATAAATTGAGTATAATTACTTGATAGATTAATTTTAGAGTTTATCCCCGAGTAAATTTCGTTATTTATTTTATTGGAATTATAAGTTAAGGGGTAAGCTTTATTTTTAATATATAAGTTGGAGGATTAAATTTGCCAATTGATGGATGTGTGGGGTTGGTTTGGTTAAGGTGATGAAACTTAATTCATCACCACCGCCTCACTTTATTCATATGAGTGGATGGAAGACATCTTTTTCATTTCTTTTGGTTCTTGTGGGTTACTTTACGACAGCAAGAGAGAAGAAGAAGAAGAAAACAAATTTTGTAGCAGCAAATTTAGGGTACAATTTGGTGAAAACAAAGGTATGTTCTTCACATAAATTACTCCTCTTATGTATATAAAGATTTCTATCGGTTTAGAATTGGGTTATGGTGTTTTTTGAAAGATATGAGAAATATGAGTTTATGAGTCTCTTCTACTAGTAGTCTTAAGGATATCTGCAAGTTTATAGATTCAGACATGGCTTAAAAGTATCATTTTTGGCTTAATTACGATTCCTGTTGATTGAGATAAGTATGATTGTCGCGACACGTTGGTTGCGATAAGAATGATTGTCGCAACAGTTGGTTGCGATAAATGGGTATGTCGCAACAGTTGGTTGCGATAAGTGTGATTGTCGCAAGCTTTGGGTTGCGACAAAGTAGCTTTGAGGTTCTTTGAGTTGAGACAAGTCAGGATGTCGCAAGTAGTTAGTTGCGACAAACATGGTTGTCGCAAGAAGTGGATTGCGACAAGTGTTATCGCAAACAGTGGGTTGCGACAAGTGAATATGCGTTTCCTTTGGGTTGCGATAAGTGATGGAATTTTGGGTTAATTAGGATTCTTAGTCTTTAAAGAGTCATAATTAGTAGATTGATACAAGTACAATATGTATTTGGTTATTTCAGACTTTGTAGAGTTTGGTGACGGAAATCCTTACAAATTTAAGAAGTGAAGTAAGAGTGACGTTGTTGCTACCAGGTGAGTTCATTATTACCTTACCTTTTAAAAACGTATTTAAATTATGGTATGATACATTTTATGATGGGATGTTTCCCGGATAAATTTTGATGAATATTTGTACGAAATAAGATTGTCTTTGAATTAATGGTTTTGCTTAATTTCATTCACGTTATTTGAAAATGAATTATATTAAGCAATAACCTGCACGAGTACGAATATGTGTAATGGATGCATAGACACTAGTATTATATGAACACGTGGAATAGGCGTTGACTAATCGTAATTCCCGTGTGTTTGATAAACGTGGAATAGGCGTGGATTAATCGTAATTCCCGTTTGGGTGAAATCGTGGGATAGGCGTGGACTAATCGTAATTCCCGATTTCTATAGGAAGGAAAAAGATAGGCATGACTTAATTGTAATCTCTACTTCCTTTCCAAGAAATAGGCATGGACTAATTGTAATTTCTTGAAAATGAGCAATGATCTAGAATCCGTGGAGATTCGTAGTGGGGTCATAAAACGTGATGTCATGACTGACTCAGTGTTTGTCATATTCATGGAATCGGGTATGATCCCGTCATCGCAAGATGTTTATACATATGGTAAGAATGATGGTAAATCAGGTTTGTTATGCCTTGTTTACATTAATTTCTAAAGTATTATTTTGAAACTGAATGTTCTCACTAGGCGTTAGCCTAATCGTTTCAAATTAATTTTTCTTACCAGATACGAGCTCGGGGAAGTAACGAGATTAGTGGAGAGTATATGGTGGTGACAAGTTTTGATGTAAATATCTTTTGAAGATCCGATAGTCTTTTGGAGATCCTTTAGACAACTCAGATAATCAAGAATCATGTATGAATGGTTTAGATTAATAAGTTGTCATTTAGTGATCCTTTAATGTAATCTGAATTTTGTCACTATTTCCAATATTTTTATGTTTTTTATGTTTTTAACAATATTTTTTTCCTACATGCAAAAAAGTTAACTCTTAGGGGTCGTTTACCTAATCACTTACCCGGATAAGTGCTTACCGGTAAAATTCAACACTATTACTTACTTCCCGGGTAAGATTTTAGTCCACCAAAATGGCATCGTATGCAACAATTTAGCCAGTAAGCGCTAACCGTGGTAAGAGTCGTCGCACTCACTTACGGGGTAAGACTCTCGGTCCTTGCTTCCGCTCTTACCGGGTAAGATTCTTAGGTGTTGTTCGGTAGCGGCTTAATGGGTTGTGTGGGATATATGGCTGATTCGTACAGCCATATCTACCCGTTCGGTAGCGGCTTAATGGGGGGGGAAATGGGCTGACCGAATCAGCTAGGAAAATAGAGTCATTTACACTCAGCTCCCTTCTTCCCAATTTTACCCCTCTCCCAACTAACCACGTTAATTAAATCAAAACCCTACAAACATAATACAGCGCCTCCCTTCTCACTTCAACAAAATCATCGACCATCTCCTCCAGACGCCGTAGGCACCGTTCACTTGCTCGCCGCCGTTCTGGCCACCATCTACTCACCGCCATCTCGCCACCGCCGGCGAACGTATCGCAGATATGACCACCGAGGCGCCGACGACTCTCTTCTTTTTTTCACTACTTTTTGCGATTATTCATGAGTAAAGACTGGGGGTAAAATGGTCATTTCTGACATTCTGGCTGTTTATTCAGCACAACAACCGAACACCAACATATCCGTTAACACTCAGATAAGCATATCCACTCAGACAGCTATATCAATTCAGGTCTTAACAGCAAACGAACCGAACAACACTTTAGTCTTTGCCATATTCATCCAGTAAGCTAATGTGACTTGATAATCACTTACCCAAATAAGCGTTTTGTAAACGGCCCCTAAATGACTTATTAGCTTATATCCTCGAATTTTTTGTTGCCTTAAAGCCTTCATGCTTTTATCCACTAGCTTTTTGTCTTCATGCTTTTATTCACTAGTTTTTTTTGTCAACATCAAAATAAATCTTGGAATACCCCTTTTCCTGCACTTTTCCAGCCATCTTTATAGCTTCCAAATTCGTTTTCAACATAATTGACTTCTAACATCTTTATAGCTTCCAAATTCGTTTTCAACATAATTGACTTCTAACGTCCTGGAGTGGGCACTCGAGGATCCCACCGTGGATAGCTTTTCGATATTTAGCATAAAATGGCACCAAATGATTCAAAATAATCTTAGTGAATACTTTATGCTCCGAAGTGAAGATTAGATACAAAATGGGTGATTAAGAAACAAAATGGCCCAATTGACAAAAGAAGGCCTCAACACCCAACCTCAATAGTACTTCCAACTGTTTTTTTTAATTGTAACATGTTTTTGGTACCCGTGGAACTAAAATACTAAATAACTTGCCCCAAATTTTCTATTTTTGTAACTCCAAAAATTCAAAGAGACAGAGGACTGCTATTCATCACTCTGGTACCCAAAAAAGGATTAGTTTCAAAAAGAACAATCATCTATTAGCATCTAATCATCATCATCATCATCATCATCATTATCATCCTCCCTTTTAGGTTGCTGATATTTGATGTTTTTCTCAGTCAAAACAAGGTTGCTATCTTCATCCATCTTACAGTTGTTTTTGTTATCAATTTGATGAGAAACTAAGTTGTCATCAGACACCTCGTCTTCTTTACAAGAACTTGGGGTTTCGTCATCTATGTCTTCTTGCTTTCCGTGAGGGCCTCGGATGTGAACAAGATAATCAGCCACTGACTCAAAGCCAAGGCATAATGCCTGAAAATTTTAAAGAAAAACGTTACTCTATTCATTTTGTTCAGAAACATCATTAAGTTCCCGTTTAGTGAACACTCAAAATATTTCTTACGAATAATATAACAAATTAAAAACCAAAGATTTCTTAGCTTAGGAGTAAAATAATAAAGCAGATATGTGGTTTTGATTCTATGGACAAAGTAGTACAAGGTTGATGAGGTTAACCTTTGCGTAAACATTTCCAATGGGTTCCCATCCTTTCATTCTGTTGCAATGACAGCAGTTGCATATATCTCTACAGACAGGACAAACCCAATCTAGATTCGCAGTTACTTCTAGAATATCCTCTCCATATCTGTAAAAGGGACCAGAAAACCTTGAAAGACCAGCAAGATCAATAGGTCAAACATATTTTATACTCACAAAATCATATTAAATTATATCATTTTCATCCAAATTGACTAATGTATATGCAATTTTGGACAAAAAAGAAGTGGGATACATAATTTTAATGGAGAAAATGTTGATGTAATCAAAATTGATAAAAATGTAATTGACATGATAATGACGGTAAAGTATGGAACGTGTAAATCTTTATGTTCGAGTTTAAGTATAAAAAATTTAAAAGTACAAGTATGTTTTTATTTATTTGTAACTGGGTTATAGTTGAGAAATTTATGTGAAAAAACACATAGAAAGAAAGGATCATGTTCTATTTCCAAGCAGATTTAATCTTGTACTTAACCTCTTCAACAAGCAACCACCACAAAACTGAACAAGGTTACACATGCAGCATGTCGTAGGCAGTAATGTAGTTTTGTGCCTGCAAATATCAATTAGTGGAATTACATATTAGTAGAAGATGGATCACAAAAAACAAAGAACTTAGAGTTCATGACCAAAGTTATATGAACATGGGCCAGAGAGCATATCAGTTGAAAACCCCGCTAACTACTACTGAACTGAAAGTGCTTATGGTAACAAGTTGTAATTATGTTGCAACATCCAATGATGCATAATGGTCGAGTAAACTGTAAACCTGAAAGTCTTGTTCACATATATACCAAGTAACACTAAAAACCCGAATAGATCGATATCATTATAACGCCAAGGCACAACAAAAACAACCATTGAAAAGTTAGATTATATGAAATGAAAAAAAGTGGGTTGTGATTTCCCTTATTGAACAGGTTGATAGAGTGAAATAACGAGTAAACTTCATTTTTGGTCCCAAACATTTGTAATTTTCAACATTTTTCGTTCCTAAACTATTGAAACTCGGATTTGGTCTCTCACGTTTGTCATTTCACTTGGTTTTGGTCCCTCCAACTAACGCCCGTTAACTTTTTCCATTAAATACAATTAAATGAGGGGTATTGTGGTCATTTTACCTGTTTTCTTGTTTTTACAAAAAACATCAAACTTTAAGCACTTTTACACTTGCTAAGTCTCTGTCTCTAGTGCATTAATAAACACTCGTGCCATAATTAAATACTTTGTTCTACACTTGGGTCATTTTTTAACCAAAAAGCTCGACTATTTCGAAAGACATCTGCAGCCACCTGTCTTTCTTATTTTCATGGATAACTTTTCTTTCCATTGTCCATGACCATTAGGTAATTGCTATACACTCAATTGTTTGTTCCCATGAGTTGAATTCTAAATTTGAAACATCAACATATTGCAGTTTGGCAACATTTAAATAAGAAAAAAGAAGAAATTCAAGAATACAAAACCTGCATTGATGACAGCCCTTGACATCAATCTTGACATCCTTGGTAGGGTCTATGGAATATGGACCGCGCTTATGTGAATAACTAACAATCGGGATGCTCTTTAACCTACATGAATGTTAGAAGTGTTTAAAAACAAGTAATACCAAACCAATTAAAACACAAACAATTCGTCAAATGCATCATTTTCAATGTTTAGTAGTAATATGTAAAGAAAAAATAACTAATGAAATGAGTTGAAATGAGTTTCTTGCAAGTGCTCCCCCTTTCTTAAATATTGTTTTATGCAACATCGGAATGCATGTTTGGTTAAAATAAGCTTCTTTTTAGTGTTCCCCTTTATGCAAAGATGTGGTTCACGTAAAGTAGAAAGTTATGTTAGTGAAAAACCAGTAAGATTTACATCGCCCTAAGCATATTTTATTTCTGAACTAGGGTATTCATCACTAATGGTATACTGCAGTCTACATAAGACTCAAGTTTCTACAAAAATACAAACAAATATCAATGATACATGCAATGGTAGACTTTGAAGATATAGGATCATTTTACACTGAATGAGATTGTTATTTGCAGAAAACAACTCTAATCGTGGAACAGGATGACATATACGTTGTAATGATTATTATTTACTCCATGTGTCCCAAAATAAGTGTCCAAAATGAAAAATAAACAGAGTAATTATTACACTTTTTAATTAACGTACAATTTTACGCTTATTAATTACAGGTATAATGAGAAAGTAGACCATTGCTTTTGGAAGTGGACACTTACAGCATCTCCATCAGCTTCCCCAAAATTTAAAAAAATGGAGAACTAAAAGTCAAAATCTATGTAGAAAAATTACATCCGTCTCCATATTTGGAGAAAAACTTTCTACTCCTACTTTCTCCATTTTAGAGATAGTTTGTGAAAAGCTGTTTGGAGTAAAATTGTAACTCAAAATCTCCATGTTCTCCTTTATTTTCATTTTGGAGAAGCTGTTAGAGATGCTCTTATTTTGGGGACAAACTAAATTACTAAAATAGTAATATAGACACTTGTTTTGGGAAGGACGGAGTATATAAAGTTAGAATGTCCAAAAACCCTTAGAATGTCACAGATGAACTGCTTAATTCCATGATCCAACATCCTATTCCTCAAAGAACAAGCAGAATAAAAGCACATTTCTATAAGGAGACGAGAAGAAGAATAAGAAACAGACCTACAAGAGCGTCTCGGAGAACCAGATGATGGAGGCAGGGGTTTGTGAGGACGAATGGTTTTGGGTTTCGGAGGAGGTTTGAGATTACGAGAGAGCTCTACGATGCCGAGTTTGTGCATCCTCTGAAGGTTCTCTTTGATTCTTTGTTGTCTAGACTGCTCGTACTCTGCAACTTTGGCCTCATCATTCTCCTTGTCTGCTCCATTTCCGCCATTCTCATCTCTTCTCTTCTTCTTGCTCACCATTTTTCGGCTGCTGTACCTCTCGCAATCCCCCCTTTTGGAGGATTGTGTTTCCCGCTCTGTAGGGGAATGTGCAGTTGTGCACGCGGGAATGTGGGGGGAATGTATTTATGAGTAGGCTACAAGATTTGGGTTGGTCTGATCCATCTCCAACAAATTCTCTATAATTTTTTTGAAACAGGATTTAAAAGTTAAAATCTATAAAATAAATTATATTTAGCTTCAATAGATTTTCTATTTTAGAAAACTCAACATCCTTTATATTTAACTTTATCATCCCAATAAAATTTTAAAAATAATTTATATAAAATAATGATATATCAATCTTATTGGTGTGAATAGATAAAAAAAGTAATTTCTCTATCCATCTAGCAAGTTTTAGAGAATTCTCTAAAGTTGAAGCTTTCTCTAATTTTCTCTATTTTAGATAACAATATAGAGAACAAAAATGCAATTTTTTCTATTTTATAGAAGTTGTTGGAGATGCTCTTATGTTCGGCAAACTATAAGCTATCTCACAAATAAAATTATCTTTTAACAAAAACTAGTTTATATATAAATTAGTTCAAAAAAGAAAGATAAAAGATGATTAAGAATATTTTTTAGAAAAATAAGTCAATAGTAAATATTTTGTAGTAGTAAAAATCTTAGGAGTCACGACGTTTTATACATTGATTATATGATTTGATTTATCAATTCAATATATTGTATGTTTATATGTTTTATAACCATTTCAATGTATGTTTATATGTCAAAGGGAATTTAATTTTCCCATTTTGATCATAATTTGTATGTACTTGATGTGTGTTGGATCTTGTGTATCCTTTGTATGTTTACTAGTTGAGTACCCGCGTAATGCGTTCAAGTTGATTTGTGAAAACTTTGCACATGCCAAATTATGTGTTTTTAAAGTAATTGTGTGCTTTATGTGAAATTATCTCTTTTTAAGTTATTTGGTGGGTTTTGATTTATTCAAAGTATTGTATTTTACATATCCTGTAAAACACCCATAATTGGGGATTTTGAGTGATTGATGAATAAATCACGAGTAAAAGAGGTTTTGTTAATTTATTGCAGGGAAAAGTCCACTAAAACCCAACGGATTTTCACATTAGGAATGATTAAGTCATTGGACATTTTTTTGGAACAAATAAACCATTGCATTTTTCAGAACATGTTAAATAAACCATTAGACTTTCTAAAACATGTTACATACATCCTTAGACTATCAGCATCCAACCCCATCTAACACACACTTTTTCACTGCCACATCAGCGCCACATCATTTTTCCCTTCCAACCCATTCTAACCCACAAACCCCCACATCCATCCCACACCACCATCCCATCTTTTATTTATTTTTATTTTTATTTTTGTTACAAGTATATTAATTTAAATAATTTAAATTTTATAAATAATTTATAATTTAATATAAGATAAAACAATTAATAAAATATTTCATAAATTGAAACTACAATTTTAACCTTACATAACCAAATTAAAAACATAAAAAAATACATAATTTCAAATTAAAAAACTACAAATTTCACCAACCATATAGTTGTCGAAGCAACTCTTTGTGGGCTAAAACCGCATTTAACGCGCTACCCGTGAGATGATCATGTGGTCTGATGTAAAACTCGAGATCTTTCCGCATTTCTCTTTGTTTCAAAGCTTCCGCTTTTGTCTTTGCCGCTTCCGCTTTTGTCTTTGTCGCCTCGGCTTTGTCCCTCGCGGTTTTCAACATTTCCTCCTCCACGGTTAGTATTTTTTTATTTGCAACGTTTATATTCTCGACATACGCCATAAGATTCTTCAACGCCTCGTCCTTTTCCGCCGTCTTTGTGGAGGATGACGCGGCACGTTTACCTTTATCTCTCCCCGTCGGTCGTGTCGGTTCTTGTACGAAGACATCCTCCTCCTCATGGCTTTCTTCATTGAGGTTGAACCGAACACGTGCGTCAGAAGACGTCGTGTTTGGGTTTGAATCCGACGTGGACTTGCTCCGTTTTGAGGGCCTCGGGTTATCGTCCATGGAATGTACGATCTTCCACTTAAGGTGGTCTTTCACAATTCTCCAAGCCGTCTCGTGGGAGAAAGGCTTTTCGTTATTATCTGCCCGATACATCGTGTGTGCCCTCTCCATGAAGTCCGCGTCACCCCATCCGGATTTATATTGGGATCTTAGATTATTGTAGATCCCGTTAAACTTCATCATTTTTTTGTTCATGTCACCCCATTTGGATTGTACTTGGTCTTTATTGCGTTGATGTTGGCGACTTGAGTTGAAATAATTGAGTATTTTTCTCCAAAATTCTCCTACAAATATATATATATATATATATATATATATATATATATATATATATAAATACGTATATATAATAAAGATAATCACATTAATAAATATATATATGAATACGTATATATAATAAAGATAAACACATTAATAAATATATATATATGAATACGTATATATAATAAAGATAAATACATTAATAAATATATATACCCAATTTTTGTGCGTTTCCAACGATGCTATCTTCGGAGACGTGAAGCCATGCATTTGCCAACAAAACCTCTTCTTCGGAAGTCCACGAAACCGCTTTCGTTCTATTTGCAAATTTCTTTTTCCGTTGTGTCGTGGTTCCCGCATCGAGTTGTGTTTCGGGAACCACATCGGGTGGGGTTTCGGGAACCGTTTCATCGACTTCAACGTCCTCCGAATATGTTTCTTGTTGTAGTAGTTGTTCGAATTGCCCACCTTGATTATATTGTGGAAAGCCACCTTGCATAAATGGTTGAAAGCCGCCTTGATTAAATTGTTGGAATCCACCCGAATTAAATTGTTGGAATCCACCCGAATGAAATTGTTGGAACCCAACCGGGAGGGTGTTGGGTGAATACATAGGGTATTGTTGTATGCTTCCATGGTAGGTTGATGGTGGTGGTGTAAGATTGAAAATATTTTCCGTCGGGGACGGTTGCGAGCTCGTGCCTCGCGATTTGGAACCTCGTCGTGGTGTTGTGAACCCTTGTGTTTCTTTATCCATTATGATTTTTTTGAAGAAAGAAATAATATTGAGAGAGTAGAATGAAGTGGGGAAGATGGGAGAGATTGAGAGTAAATTTGTAGAGAGATTGAGAGTAGAATGAAGTGTGAAAAAATAAGTTGGAAGTATTAGTATTTATAGGATATAAATAAAAAATAAAAAAATACCCCAACGTTCATATATTTAACGGATATATTTCAAAAAAAAAATTCCAAAATACCTCAACCCAAGCCGGGTTGCCCAACCCGGGAGGAGTCCATCCCCATCCAACCCCAAGGGGTGCGATGGTGTTCCATCTCAACCCCAGCCAACCCACCCCTCTCGATGCGCATGGTCTTATGACTTATAAAATTGGTTAGTATGATAAAAATACTTCAAAAAATACGAAAAAAACAACCAAATTATACTATTAAGTCCTTATACCGAATGTTGCACAAAAAAATGCCGAAACGTTCACCCTAGAGCAACAAATATACACTATTTTCTCTAGTACCGAAACACACAAATTGTAGACTCACTTTGATTTTTCTAAAGTAACCTGGATAATATTATAGATATATAACAGAAAAGGCTTTCTAGCAATTGAAAAATATATACTTCTACTAATCACAAGAAATTGTCTCATACAATGAGTCTAGAGTACTTCATCATACAATTTCCAGTGGGAATCAGAAAACATTCTGATTCGCGAAACTGATTCATTGCATTTGCTTCATGAAACAAATCACACCCTGAATTGTGAAATGCTGCAATCACACGCTTTCACTAGTAGGCAGGCTTGCTGCACATTTCTCAGATGAATGACACCCTAAATTGTCGCAGAACATCATCCAAAACAAGATGCACCTTCATTAGTATCACAATACTGTAACGACTATGTGAATCGATATCTATCTTTGTGAATCCATACATGTATAAGTATAACCTAATTTCAAAACTGGAGAATGAACATACGAATCAGAGGAATTAACCTAGAACTTACACAAGTAATTGATAACTTAAAAAGCATGGATTCCGATCATCAGGCATTTCTATAACTTTTCAATCTGTTATATAATCAATCAATGATTAAATGCACATAATTAGCTAGTGCAATTATGTGTAATTTACATATATATAAGTATAACCTAATTTCAAAACTGGAGAACGAACAAACGAATCAGAGGAACAAACGGTGGGATGTGCAGCGGGGGGTGGTGTGTGCCGGTGGTGTGCAGCGGGAATCAACGAATTGACAGGATATGTAATTTACTGCTTTTAGGGTTTTTTTAAAAATTAATTTGTAATTTACATGCTTTGCAGGTTGCAGGTTACCATTAAGGATCTATTTGATATGTTTTAGAAAGTCCAGTGGTTTATTTAACAGGTTCTGAAAAGTGCAATGTTTATTTGTTCCAAAAAATTGTCCAATGACTTAATCATTCCTAATGTGAAAGTCCGTTGGGTTTTAGTGTACTTTTCCCTTTATTGCATAAGTAAAGAGGATTTGGTCAAAATACACTTTTAGTGTTTTGTGATTATGTGATAACTACGATGTGGCGTATTTTAAAGTGTGAACGTGTGGGTTGGAGATTTTGGTCAATCCGACCATATGAATGTTTTGAGAGTCATAAACCTTTCATTTTGGGGTCGATGGCCAATTGAGGAATTAAAAGAGTAAAGAGTTTGAGTAACGACGTATTTTGGTTTACGTAACCGTGTGAGTGACACATATTTAACTAAACGATTATTTTGGCCTTTAAAGGCTTGATTTATACCCAAATGAGTCTTTTGAGTGTTTGATGGTTTTAGAGACTCGAGGTGGAGTCTTGGATGTGTTATATGCTTAAGTGCATTTTATTTGAATATGTGTCGGTTTGAGTATTGGTCTTATGTGTGAAGACCGTTTGATGTTTTCGTATTCTTAGTACCTTTGGGACTAATGAACCTCGGTGAATTATATGCATTGTTGAGTTATGAAAGAGTTGCACATACGTATACATATAGATGCATATATGATTTGACTTCATTGGGAAGGTGGCAATGAAGGGGTTGTGAGACTATCATGCCTCGGAGCATGTGTTTGCATTTTGTGGGCTAGATGCATTTTCATTTGCATGACTTGATGTTGATAAATGATCATTAGATCTTTCGAGCAGAGGGCTCGGTTTTGGGCTCGGTTGAGTCTTGATGGCATTCGCCCGGTTTTAATAAGCTCGACATGGGCTTGGGGTTTGCATTGCATGAGTTGCATCATATTTGAGGTTTACATGATTTGAATGCATTAGTTATTATTTTAGGGTCATGTATTTATATTTAAGTCGAGTAAGCTTGTTTCGGATGGTAGGTTTTCCCAAGGTAAAGATCCAGTAGGATTGAACTTGATGGCTTGGACTAAAGACCTAGTATGGTTGATGTCTAAGAAGGGCTAAAGACCTAGTATGGTTGATGCCGAAAATGGAATAAAGACCCAGTATGGTTGATGTCTAAGATGGACTAAAGACCTAGTATGGTTGATGTCTAAGATGGGCTAAAGATCTAGTATGATTGATGCCGAGGATTAACTAAAGACCTAGTATGGTTGATGTCATCTGTTT
This sequence comes from Saussurea involucrata, assembly GCA_033807775.1. Taxonomy (NCBI): domain Eukaryota; kingdom Viridiplantae; phylum Streptophyta; class Magnoliopsida; order Asterales; family Asteraceae; genus Saussurea; species Saussurea involucrata. The sequence continues at coordinate 125,762,527 of CM066324.1, read as the reverse complement.
TCCACGTCCAAGAAGCTTACTTGCATTTATTTAATCGTGGTTTAATTTATGTGTTTGCCACATTTGATGAGATCGGGTCTCCCCCGTCACCGAAAGGTGTTGATTTCGGGTATTTTATTTATTCGCATTGTTGAGGTTATATTATATGCATATGGATTGTTTTCCATGATTGATGGACGAACTTATGTTACATCCTTATTGGATGTTTTAACTTGTAAAGCCCGTACCCCGGTATGTAATTTCTTTTATTAATTCTTTCCTTTTAAGCTTGAATTATTGTTTGTGAGCTAGGCGCGCTTACGAGGTGAGTTCTCTCACTATAACTAATGTCGGTTACTTTTTACATTACGATTTGTACGTGTGTGGTAGTTTTAATTGTTTGTGATGCGGGACTAAATAGTGGGGCGTCTAGTCGGACCTTTATTGTTATGACTACGCGGGTGGCGTAGGAGTTCGGTGAGGCCGAGGTTTATATATGCGGGTGGCGTAGTAACTCGGTGGGGCCGAGGTTTATATACGCGGGTGGCGTAGGAAACCGGGGGAGCCGGGTAATGCTTGCACGATTATCGTGTGGTCGGGTGGACCAGCTTATGCCTTTGGGTGGGATGGTGTAGGTATGCATGTTTATGATTTGTTCGTAGACTTGTATGCTGTTTATGTGCAATTATCTGTTTAGAGGTGGTGTGAGAATAACTGTGTTATTTATGGTGTCTGAATTCACTAAGCTTCGTGCTTACCCTTTCCCAATAAAATTGTGGTTTCAGGTACGAGTGGCTCCAAGGCGTGACGAGTACACACTGGCGCGTGGGAAGAGTTTATTACTTTTATGATTTTAATTTTAGATATTTATTCCGCTGTTTATTGTTCGTGAGAATATTAATTATGAGTTTGCAAATGGAATGATTGAATTATTAAATGAGTTTTTATTAATGAAATGTTACTTTAAAAATTTTAAATTCCTTGTAATTTTTGGGACGTTACAACTTGGTATCAGAGCACGGCTTGAGTGAATCAAACGCATTTCGGTGTGTTTGATCTCAAGTTTGCGGCTATAAAAATTTTCTTTAAAGTTTTTGGGAAATAAAAAGAAGGAAAAATCCGTTTGAGGAACGGTGATCGAGGGCGCAATGTGTACAGTCAGCCGGAGCCAAAGGGGGAAAGGTACATTACTTAGTGTTGTATTGCTTTCTAGATCATAGGGTATGCATGCTAGATTGCCTGTTGTTGACACTATGATGTATGCTGTACTGCTTGCTATTAAGAGTTTATGCTAATTATGATAGGTTACTAAGTGGATGCCCTCTAGGTTGTATGCAGTAAGAGATTTATAGCCTTAGAATATTTGATTTAGTTCTATTGTGCAGCTCTTGTCTGAGTCCAACCGTTTTAGGATAGAATCTTGTATTCGAATGTCTATTTGTTTCGCACTGCATATGATCGGGTATTCGCGAGGCCACTCGTTATGATTAGTAGGGATTCGGTTGTAGCAAGGGTAGTGGTTGGGATGGAATTTTTAGGGAGCTAGGAAGAGTGAGTACGTACGCCGGTGCGGCGTATGTGTATAGTTCCGGTGAGAAACTACTTGGACCCCTGGGATGGAACCTGGAACGGGCGATGATAGGTGTGGATGGTAGTAGTAGAGCTCCTACTACCGGAAGCACAAGATCAATGCTCGAGTCGGGGAAGTCACGAGGAATCCAAGGAGTTGAGCGTGAGTGTTGTTAGTATGAGTTATTATGTGCTAATAACTCATTGTAAATTCTTTTCCTAGAATGGCCATCACTAGAAGAAACAACACGGCCGAGTCGCGGGCTGAGGCGGGGATCACTGAAGAGCAGATTAGAGAGATGATTGCTGCTGAGGTAGCACATGCGATCGGGGAGGCGATCCCCGAGATCATCACGGCCATCCGAGATGAGGTGGTGATTCTGATGGAGGAGCGGATTGCAGCAATTCCACCGCCTGCTGGGGGACAGCCCCGTACTCGAGAGTTTCAGTACCGGGATCTCTCAGCCTGTTCTCCACCTGAGTTCAAGGGAGACCCGAATCCGATTGTCAGTATGCGTTGGATATCCGACATGGAGTGCGCTTTTCTGACCAGTGGCTGCCCGGATAATCTGAAGGTCCGCTTTGCAGTGAACTTACTTCGTGACGGGGCGAAAGATTGGTGTGCCACGGCGTTGACACTTGCCGAGCGCACTACCTTGACCTGGGAGGAGTTCGTCACTCGTTTTCGTGCCGAGTACGTGCCTCCGGTGGAGATGGAGCGGATTGCTAAGGAGTTTCTGGAGCTCACGCAAACAGTCGAGACGGTGAAGGAGATGAATAAGAAGTTCACCGAGATGGCATTGTTTTGTCCCCAATATGCCGCCTCGGAAGAGATGAAGATGTCGCGGTATAAAGACATGTTACGCACGGAGATTCGGGAATTTGTTAGCACAACGCAGTATGCTTCCTTATCTGCGATGATGGATGCGGCCCGAAGGAGGGAACTGGAGTTGGAGACCTAAGCAAAGAAGAGAAAGGCAGCACAGGTGGTGACGCCAATCTCTTCGGTGCCAAAAAATCGAAGTTCACAGATTCGCGCGCGAGTTCGAGGAGCAGTGGGTTTAAACCCAAGAATGCTAGTGGGAAGTGGACGGAGGGATGTTTCAAGTGTGGGCAGTCTGGTCATGTCAGCCGGGATTGTAAACTGCCGTTGATGGTCTGCTTTAACTGCAAGCAGACGGGCCACGTGAAGGCCAATTGTCCGAGCGCGAGGGCAGCTGATGGGGGTGGTGCACAGAGGGCTCCTGCAAATGCCCCACTACGCATCACCGACGGTCGAGCGGGTCAGCCGGGGACGGAGGCAGTCCGAGGTAGAGTCCACCAGCTGAAGGTGGAAGAGGCGCAGGCGACGCCTAAAGTGGTGACAGGTACATTCCTTTGATTATTTCTGTTATCCTTCTTTTCTATGCCTTGTGTGTTTATTTTTTGGTAAAATTGTATGTTAGGTACCTTCCTAGTTAACTCGGTGCCTGCGGTTGTGATGTTTGATAGCGGGGCTACTCATTTGTTTGTGTCTCGCGCGTTTAGCGAGAGTTTGGGCCGGGTAGTAGGAAGGTTAGCGTGTCCTCTTGTGGTTGAGGTGGCGGATAGTAGGACCTTGACGGTCACGGATGTGTATCGGGGATGCACGTTGGAAATCTCGGGCGTGGGATTTCCTATCGATTTGATTCCGATTGCGATGCGGGAGTTGTGTGTGATCGTGGGAATGGATTGGATGGATACGTTCGATGCGGAGATTGTTTGTCGTCACAAACAAGTGCGGGTTCGAACCCCAAGTGGGGGAGAACTGTTGGTCCAGGGAGACTCGCCGAGACGGACTTCGGCGATATGTTCAGCTGCGAGAGCTCGGAGATATCTTCAGCATAGTGGGCAGGGATTTCTAGCGTATGTGTTAGATACGCGCGTTGAGGAAGAGGCGAAGACTGCGGAGAACGTGCCAGTCGTACGGGAGTTCGCTGATGTATTTCCCGATGATCTACCGGGGGTACCTCCCGAGCGACAGGTAGAGTTTCGTATCGATTTGATTCCAGGTGCTGCTCCGGTAGCCAAGGCACCTTACCGCCTTGCTCCACCGGAGATGAAGGAGTTGTACACTCAATTGCATGAGCTTCTTGAAAAGGAGTTCATCAGACCGAGTTGTTCACCGTGGGGAGCCCCGATTCTGTTTGTGAAAAAGAAGGACGGGTCCCAGCGAATGTGTATAGATTACCGTGAGTTGAATAAGCTTACGGTCAAGAATCGTTATCCTCTGCCCAGGATTGACGACTTGTTCGACCAGCTTCAGGGAGCCTCGTGGTTCTCTAAGATTGATTTGAGGTCGGGATATCACCAGATGCGAGTGAGGGGTGAAGATACAGAGAAAACGGCTTTTCGCACTCGATATGGCCATTATGAGTTTGTGGTGATGCCTTTCGGGCTCACCAATGCACCAGCAGCGTTCATGGATCTTATGAACAGGGTATGTAGCCCAATATTGGATCGATCGGTGATTGTGTTCATCGACGATATTCTCGTGTATTCGAAGACGAAAGAAGAGCACGAGATGCATTTGCGGGAGGTTTTAGAGGTTCTGAGGCGAGTAAAGCTTTATGCTAAGTTCTCCAAGTGCGAATTATGGTTACGAGAGGTCCAATTCCTAGGACATGTCGTGAATCAGAACGGTATTATGGTCGATCCGGCCAAGATTTCAGCGGTGATGCGGTGGGAAGTGCCGAAGACTCCCACCGAAGTACGAAGTTTTCTAGGGTTGGCAGGGTATTATCGGAGATTCATCCAAGATTTCTCCAATATCGCGTTGCCCATGACCCGTTTGACGAAGAAGTCTGCTGCTTTTAGCTGGGGAGAAGAGCAGCAGAGGGCTTTTGAGGAGCTACGTAGACGATTATGCGAGGCTCCGGTGTTAACCTTACCTGAGGGCATGGAAGACTTGGTGGTGTACTGTGACGCTTCACACCAAGGTATGGGTGCCGTGCTTATGCAACGCGGCAAGGTCATAGCCTACGTTTCGAGGCAGCTGAAGCCTCATGAAGCGAACTACCCGACTCATGACCTGGAGTTGGGAGCGGTGGTGTTTGCCCTAAAGATGTGGAGGCACTATCTCTATGGTGTCAAGTGTACGATCTACACTGATCATAAGAGCCTCAAGTATCTGATGGATCAACAGAACCTCAATATGCGTCAGAGAAGGTGGCTCGATGTGGTTAAGGATTATGATTGCGAGATACTTTACCACCCGGGTAAAGCAAATGTGGTCGCAGACGCACTTAGCCGACATCCGGTTGGTGAATCACTGAGGGGTTTGTGTCAGCGGTTGACAGTGGTTGCACCTCTTCTGGAGTCGATAGGTAGCGCTCAGGAGGCGGCCGTTTTGGAGGAAAATGCAAAACAGGAGAGGGTTTCGGGAGAAATTCCGAATTTTGTTCGTGATAGTCGAGGGTTGTTGACTCGATACAATAGAGTTTGGGTTCCATTCACCGGTGGGAACCGACAGATACTATTGGACGAGGCGCATAAGTCAAAGTTTTCGATTCACCCGGGCGCTACTAAGATGTACAGAGACCCACGGGAAGATTATTGGTGGCCCGGCATGAAGCGGGATGTCGCCAAATGTGTCGAGGTATGCTTGACCTGTCGGAAGGTCAAGGCGGAGCACCAACGACCGCATGGGAAATTACAGCCGTTGGAGATTCCGGTGTGGAAGTGGGAGCAGATCACGATGGATTTCATCACGAAGCTTCCCAAAACTCAGCGGGGGAATGATACTATCTGGGTAGTGGTGGATCGTCTGACTAAGAGCACTCACTTCTTGGCCATCAGGGAGAGTTCATCGACGGAGAAGCTTGCAGAGGTGTTTGTGCGAGAGATTGTGGCCAGGCACGGGGTGCCAGTTTCGATTGTCTCCGACAGGGATACTCGTTTTACCTCCCGGTTTTGGGAGAAGTTTCAGTCGGAGATGGGTACACGGTTACACTTTAGCACGGCTTTTCATCCACAGAAGGACGGGCAGAGTGAGCGGACTATTCAGACCCTCGAATATATGCTTCGAGCCTGTGTTATCGATTTTGGAGGTAGCTGGGATCAGTACCTTCCTCTGGCGGAGTTTTCTTACAACAACAGCTATCACTCTAGTATTGGCATGCCGCCGTACGAGTTGTTGTATGGTAGGAAATGCAGGACGCCCGTTTGCTGGGGCGAGGTTGGTCAGCGGGTGTTGGGGAGCACTGACATCGTACTGAGGACGACTGAGATGATTCAATTGGTTCGGGAGCGGCTAGTTACTGCACAGAGTCGGCAAAAGAGTTATGCCGACAAGAGGCGATCGGATCTAGAGTTTCAGGTGGGAGACTATGTGTTGTTGAAGGTTTCGCCCTGGAAAGGGGTGATTCGATTTCGCAAACGAGGGAAGTTGGGGCCCCGTTACATTGGGCCCTACAAGGTCATTGCTCGAGTGGGAAAGGTAGCTTACCGTTTAGAGTTACCGGATGAGTTGAGCTTAATTCACAACACCTTCCACGTTTCTCAACTACGGAAGTGTGTAGTAGACGAGTCTGCCGTGGTTCCTCTTGAGGACATCCAGATTGACGAAAGACTCAACTACGTGGAGAAACCGATAGCTATCGTTGAGAGAAAGACGAAGAACCTGCGCAACAAGGTCATTGGATTGGTGAAGGTTCAGTGGCAGTACCGGAAAGGTTCAGAGTGGACGTGGGAGCCCGAAGCGGAGATGCGCGAAAACTATCCCGAGTTATTCGCCGGTCTAGACTTCGAGGACGAAGCCTAATCCAAGTGGGGGAGAGTTGTAAAGCCCGTACCCCGGTATGTAATTTCTTTTATTAATTCTTTCCTTTTAAGCTTGAATTATTGTTTGTGAGCTAGGCGCGCTTACGAGGTGAGTTCTCTCACTATAACTAATGGCGGTTACTTTTTACATTACGATTTGTACGTGTGTGGTAGTTTTAATTGTTTGTGATGCGGGACTAAATAGTGGGGCGTCTAGTCGGACCTTTATTGTTATGACTACGCGGGTGGCGTAGGAGTTCAGTGGGGCCGAGGTTTATATACGCGGGTGGCGTAGTAACTCGGTGGGGCCGAGGTTTATATACGCGGGTGGCGTAGGAACCCGGGGGAGCCGGGTAATGCTTGCACGGTTATCGTGTGGTCGGGTGGACCAGCTTATGCCTTTGGGTGGGATGGTGTAGGTATGCATGTTTATGATTTGTTCGTAGACTTGTATGCTGTTTATGTGCAATTATCTGTTTAGAGGTGGTGTGGGAATAACTGTGTTATTTATGGTGTCTGAATTCACTAAGCTTTGTGCTTACCCTTTCCCAATAAAATTGTGGTTTCAGGTACGAGTGGCTCCAAGGCGTGACGAGTACACACTGGCGCGTGGGAAGAGTTGATTACTTTTATGATTTTAATTTTAGATATTTATTCCGCTGTTTATTGTTCGTGAGAATATTAATTATGAGTTTGCAAATGGAATGATTGAATTATTAAATGAGTTTTTATTAATGAAATGTTACTTTAAAAATTTTAAATTCCTTGTAATTTTTGGGACGTTACATAACTATTGGAGTTTTATTCGCATTGGCGATTATTTGAGAAATTATTATTTTATTAACTCTTGATGTGAGTTTTGGATTTGAGTCCTTTGTAGAGAGATGATTTTCATTGGAAGCTTTCCTCTCATAAATTGTGTGTGTTTGGAAAATGGGTTGTCGATGTCTTTTATACGAACCCTTTTAGAAAATCATTTATTAAGTTGAAGCTTTTGGTTTATCAAATGATTTGCTCACGATGTAAACTCTTGAACTCACTAGGCGTTAGCCTAACCTTTTTATTTGTCGGCATGTGCAACAGGTTTAGGTTGGGAATAGCTTTAGCTACACTGCGAAGTGATGAGTACTAGTAGAGTGCACGGGAAGTGAGATGCTTAGCGAAGTTTTCCGCACTTTTGGGATTAGCAACTTTTATTTGGGTTAAGTAACATCCGCCTAGAGTTGTTAGCTGTTTAGTTTGTAATGTTTAAAGTTTGAGATATTTTCAAGGATGATATGTAGAAGAAATTTTATCATCTTTTAGTTTAATTTATTGAAATTAAAGTTAGTTGCTCATTCCAATTTTGAGGGTGTTACAATTATCTCCTTTGCATTATGCAGTGTAGAGAAAGAGACAAATTTCATCAAAAACATAGAAGGTACAAAAGGGACTAATCTGTAAGTTTTATATATCCAACAGGGACTAAATCTGTATTTTACTCTTGAAAGGATAATCCTATCTATTGTTTCTCCAAACAAAAACATCACTTTCGCATAACCATTGCCTTCTTGAGGGTTATATATCTCATCATCTCATCCAGTTTTCATTGCAACTCATCCAGTTTTCATTGCAATCACTCCTCATACATTAACCCAACAAAGTTTGGTTTTATTAATAGGATCCTTCAATCATACCTCCAATGGTGTCTTCTTCAACTTCATCTATTCCCAGGACGAGCTTTAAGTATGATGTATTTTTTAGTTTTAGGGGTGAAGACACTCGTACCAACTTTGTTGATCATCTTTATCACGCTCTTAAGCGACAAAACATTGATAGTTACAAGGATGACAAGAACCTCCAGAAAGGGAACAAAATCAGTAAGGAGCTCATTAAAGCCATCGATGAATCAAGATTCCACGTCATTGTTTTCTCTAAGAACTACGCGTCTTCATCGTGGTGCTTAGAAGAGCTTGTCAAGATTATGGAGTGCCAAAAGACAACGTCTGAGCAAACTGCGTACCCTATCTTCTATGATGTGGAACCGACCGAAGTCCACAAACAAAGTGGGGCATTTGGTGAAGCGTTTTCCAAACATGAAAACAAAGTGGGTGCTTTGAAATGGAGAGATGCTCTTAAAGAAGCAGCTGATCTGGGTGGGTGGGAGTTAAAAAAGACTGCTAACGGGTAATTCCTTCATCATATCTCTGCAATGTTTTATAGTCAAACTTTGAATCGACCATGAGTAATCTTCTCGATAGAATAAATCAAAATATGATTATATGTATGACTTCATTATAGTTACTTCTTATATGTTTGTATTTAGTAGATATAAAAGAATTATTCATGTAGGAATTTGAGAAAACTAATTGACTCTTCTTTAATATATAGGCATGAAGTTGAATTTATCAAACTCGTTGTTAAGGATATCTTATCAAAGTTACCTGGCGTGGGCGCTGATGGAAATTTAATAGTCATGAGGACTCGGATAAATGGCGTGGTTGCATCTTTAAATGCTTTTCCTGATGAGTTATGCATGCTAGGAATCTGGGGAATGGGAGGCAGTGGAAAGACAACTTTGGCTAGAGCTGTTTTTGATCAAATATCCTTTCAATTCGAAGGTATCAACTTTGTTGCAAATGTTAGGGAAGTTTCAAAACCAGATTTCTCGGGTTTGAATAAGTTGCAACAACAAGTCCTTCGAAATGTATCAAATGATCAAGGCATCATTATAGATAATGTTTTTGATGGAAAAACGATGATGAAAAAGAAGATGCCCGGTAGAAAGGTTCTTGTTGTTCTAGATGATGTAGATCATATAGACCAACTTAAGGCTTTAGCCGGTGAACCTAATTGGTTTAAACCAGGAAGTAAAATTATCATTACAACAAGAGACAAGCAAGTACTGATAGCACACAAAGTGAACTTGATACATGATGTCAAGTTGTTAACGTATAATGAAGCAATTTGTCTCTTTAGTAGGTGTACATTTGGGACAGAGATTCCGAATCCAAGGTATGAAGAGCTGTCAGGAAAAGTTGTAAGTTATGCCGCTGGTCTCCCCTTAACGATCACAAATTTGGGTTCATTTCTCTGTGATGCGAAAGATCATGTATGGATAGATACCCTAGAAAGACTCGAAAAAATTCCATTGAAGGAAACTCTACAAAAGTTGGAGCTAAGCTATATGGGTCTAGATGATGATTGCAAGGAAATATTCCTAGACGTTGCATGCCTATTGAAAGGTTGGAAGGAAGACGAAGCAATCAGAGCGCTTGAAAGTTGTGGATTTCATGCTATACATGGTTTGAATGTTCTTGAGAAAAGATCTCTCATAACTATTTTTGGAGGAGATCGCTGCCTGTACATGCATGACCATATAGAAGAAATGGAGAGGCACATTGTTGTCGCTCGAACCTTGATGAGCCTAGAAGACACATCCGATTGTGGATTGAGGAGGAAATTAAAAATACATTGGTTAACGATTTGGTAAGAATCAAATTTATATGCAAAGTTGAAAAAAACCAACAGATTTTCAATCGTAAGTAAGTTTCATGGTCAATTCTTTTTGGATTACAGGGTACTGAATTAACAACATGTATACACCTGGTCGGGCCAAAAGTCAATCCGGAAACTATTATGAAAGGTCTTAGAAAGATGGAGAAACTTAGTTTTCTTTTCGTGGACGGCTATACACTTGATAGCCATTGGGAACTTGATGAAGATAGCAGATACTTCCCAAATTCTTTGCAATATCTAAAGTGGTACCATCATCATTTACGTGTTTTACCAAAAAAGTTTCAAGCAAGTAATCTTGTTGGTCTTGATATGCGTTATTGCAGAATGGAACAACTTTAGGAAGGGGGAGAAATAAAGGTAAGCGTAATGGTTGAATTATTTTTTGCATTATTTATTATGACACAACACATCTATTGGTTTTTTAGTACTCGGATATTCATCTTTTCTTTTTCTTATGATAGGTTCTTCACAGACTCCGATTCCTTCACCTCAGCTATTCAAGGAGGTTGAGGACCTTTGACCTTGGGCTAACTCCAAATCTTGAGATATTAAATCTTGAACATTGTTGTGATTTGGTAGAGCTTCACATGCCTCTTCGATGTCCAAAACTCAAATCCCTCAATCTCAAGGATTCAAAGTTGAGTACCCTTGACCTTAGGTTGGTTTCGAACATCGAGACCTTGAATCTTATGGGATGTTCAGATTTGGTAGAACTTGACATTCCATGTGAATGTCCACAACTCAAATTCCTCAACGTAAGTAGTCCAAAGTTGAGCTCCCTCAACCTTCGGTCGGTTCCAAATATCGCAACATTGAATCTTAATGGATGTTGTGATTTGCTATAACTTGTCATGCCATGTGAATGTCCACAACTCACATCCCTCGACCTGAGTAGTTCAAAGTTGAGGTCCCTTGACCTTAGGATGGTTCCGAATATCGAGACATTGAATCTTTATGGATGTGAGGATTTGGTAGAACTTAGCATGCAACGTGAATGTCTACAACTCAAATCCCTTAGCTTGAGTTGTCCATCTTTGAGGTCCCTTAACCTTGGGCCGACTTCGAATATCGAGACATTGAAACTAGAAGAGTGTTGGATCAAGACAATGACAATAACCAAAGTTTATAGATAATTCTGAGAAAAGTTCACAATTTGAAATGTACATGATCAACCTATTTATAGACACCGAACGGGTGCCTTTGAACCATCGCAATGGTTCACTAAAGGTTGTGTTGTTTTAGAACAATCACACCTTTCCATAAATAACTACCTATACATAAACTATATATATGCATATTTACATACTAGTTAAACATAATTGAGATTAATCTAACATTCACCCCCTTAATCTCGATTATGTTGAAGGATGTCTTTAACTCCAAGTAGTTGTCTCATAGTGACAAATCTCATCCTTGGTAGTGGCTTTGTCAAGATGTCAGCCCGTTGTAGTTCTCCGCTGATGTGTTCAACTGCTAAGTCTTCTTTCTCGACACATTCTCGTATAAAGTGATACTTTGTATCAATGTGTTTGCTTCTTCCATGAAACACCAGATTCTTCATTAGTGCTATTGCTGACTTGTTGTCTACATAGATAGTAATCTTTTCTTCCTTTGTATCGGTAATCTTGCTGAGTAGTCTTTTTAACCATAGTGCTTGTGTTGCTGCTTCTGTTGCGGCAATAAATTCTGATTCACATGAGGATAAAGCTATTGTACCTTGTTTCTGAGTGCTCCAACTGATAGGTGAGTTTCCAAAATAGAACACTATTCCAGTTGTGCCTTTTCCTTCTTGTGTGTTAACACCGTAACTGCTATCACTGTAGCCTTGTATCTTATTTCCTCCTTCATGTCTGTAAGTTATGCCATAGTCTTTTGTTCCTTTGATATAACGCAACACCTGTTTGATTGCTTTCATATGCTGCTCTTGTGGGTCTTGCATGAAGCGACTAAGTAATCCAACTGAAAAACTCAGATCTGGTCTTGTGTGTAGTAAGTATCGTAAACATCCAATTAGACTTCGATATTCAGTGGCGTCTACGGATTTTTCTTTAGTTTCTTTTGTAAGTTTGAGACCTGGTTCCATAGGTATCTTTGCTTCATTGCAATCTAACAGCCCTGTGTCTGTGAGTATCTTGTTTGCGTAGCCAGTTTGCTTTATTGAGATTTCACCCTCCTTTTGTGTAACCTCAATGCCAAGATAATAAGCAAGTAACCCTAGATCACTCATGTCAAACTTCTTCTTCATTTGATCCTTGAAAGCTTCAATATCTTTCTTTGATGATCCGGTAACTATTAGGTCATCAACGTATACTCCGATCAATAGTGTTGATGCGTTGTTTGTTCTTGTATAGACTGCTTGTTCTAATGCGCATTTCTTAAAACCAAGTGTCTTTAACGTGTTATCTAACTTGGTGTACCATGCTCGTGGAGCTTGTCTTAGTCCATAGAGTGCTTTTATGAGTCTATAAACTTTTCCTTCGTTTGCTTCCTTTATAAAGCCTTCTGGCTGTGAGACATAAACTTCTTCTTTCAATTCTCCTTGCAGAAATGCTGACTTTACATCTAGATGGTGTACTTCCCATTTGTTATATGCTGCAAGAGCCAATATCAGTCGTATTGTCTCGATCCGTGCTACTGGTGCAAAGACTTCATCAAAGTCTATGCCATGTTCTTGAATATATCCTTTGGCTACTAGTCGTGCCTTGTGCTTCACTATTCTTCCTTCAGCATCCCTTTTTGTCTTGAATACCCATTTTAAACCAATTGCTTTGTGATCCTTTGGCAAGGTGGTTAGCCTCCAAGTATTGTTCTTGTTGATAGAGTCAATTTCTGCTTTCATAGCTTCAATCCACTTGTCATCTTTTGCTGCTTCCGTATAGTTTCTTGGTTCGTCTTCTACAAGCAGTAATTCTTCCGTATTGGTATATATGTCACTTACGGTTCTGTAACCTCTTACAGGCGTATGATCGATTCTTGAATTTGTTGTAGAAGGTGTATCAACTTCTGAATCTGGTGAACTGATGGTGGATTGCTGTGGACTATATTCATGAGTAGGTATCTGGGAATTAGGTGTAGGTACTTCATCATCTGAATCATTGTTACCATGTGTAACATTATTCTCGAAATCTTCACTTTCGTTCGAGATATATTGAGTACCAGGAGTTTCATTACTCCCTATAATGAAATCAGTCCATTCTGGTCTATCTAGATTGAAATCTTTGGTATATTCCGTCCAATTCCATGTTTCACCTTCCTTGAATTTTACGTCTCGACTGACGCAAATTCTATTATTTATTGGATCAAACAGGCGGTATGCCTTTGATCCTGGCTCACTGCCTAAGTATACCATTCGTATACTTCTATCATCTAATTTTGTCAAGTGTTGTGAAGGTACCTTTGCATATGCGATGCATCCAAAAATCCTTAGATGATGTAGACTTGGCTTCCTTCCCGTCAATGCTTCATATGGTGTAATGTCTTCAAGTGACTTTGTTGGTGTGCAGTTCAATATTAGTATGGCATGTCTAACTGCTTCTGCCCAAAAATTTTGTGGCAAATTTGTTGCTTTCATCATGCATCTTGTTGCTGAAAGAATTGTTCTATTCTTTCGTTCAACAACTCCGTTTTGTTGAGGCGAATATGGTGCAGTTAATTGCCTTGAGATGTCGTTGTCTTTACAGTACTGAAAGAAATCATTTGATGTGAATTCTCCTCCTCTGTCTGTTCTGAACATCTTCAACTTGACTCCAAATTCATTTTCTACTCTTTGCTTAAATTCTTTAAAGATCCCAAAGGCTTGATCTTTTGAGTCTAGAAAGTATTCCCACATATATCTTGAGTAATCATCTACTAGTAGAAATATGTACCTTTTGCCAGTTGGTGTAGGTGGTGATATTGGACCACATAGATCTCCAAATACCAAATCCAATGGTGCCCCTGACCTTGAATTTGCTTGTTGTGGAAATGGTGCTCTGCTATGCTTTCCTATTAAGCATATGTCACAAATACTTGCCGTATGTTTAATTGGTGGTATTCCATAAACCAAATTCTTCGAAGACATTTTCTTCATTGAGCCAAAATTCAAATGACCCAGTCTTGCATGCCATAACCATGCCTTATCATGTAGGTTGGCTAGTAAACAAATAGGTTTACCGATTTTCAAGTTTGCCTTGTACAGTCGATTCTTTGATCGCGTGACCCTTAGTAGAATATCTCGATTTGAGTCATATAGTAGTAATAGATTCCTTTCCATGACTACTTTGCAACCATTTTCTGTCAATTGTCCTAAACTGAGTATATTACTCCTTAGGTTTGGTATGTAGTATACCTGTGAGATAATCCGTTGTTCTTTATTTTTGCATTCCAACAGTATTGATCCTTTTCCTTTGATCTCTACGTATGATCCATCTCCGAATTTTACGTTTCCAGTAATCTTCTCGTCAATTTCCTTGAAATGATCTTTGACTCCTGTCATGTGATTGCTTGCACCGTTGTCTAAATACCATAGACTTTCATCATTTGAAATTGTCTTGCTTGGTTCGAAAATCTCTTCGTTCAAGTGAACCTTCTGGTTTTCTTCAACAGTTGCCATAAGCAGTGTTGGTTCTAAGTCTTCTTCAATGAGATTAGACTGTTCTTTCTCTTCATCGTTCTGTGGACATCTGGTTGCATAGTGTCCAAATTTCTTGCATTTGTAGCACTGTACTTTACTCTTATCAGGAGTAAATTTCTTTGTAGTGCTGTTCGGTTCTTTCTTGTAGTTGTTCTGTTGAGATTCCCAGTTTTTCCTTTCTGGTCTGAATCTGTTAATCCCTCGGCCTCGTGATTGGTTAAATCTGCCATGACCACGTCCTCTGTAAGATTGGCCTCGGTATTCATGTCGTGTGAACATCAATCTATCATGAGTATCTGCAACTCTTTCTTTCTTATGTTTAAGTCTTTCTTCAAAGGTCTTCAGTCTCCCGATTGCTTCGTCTAGAGACATAGTATCTAAGTCTGAGTATTGTTCAATGGACGCTACAATTTGAAGAAATCAGTCGGGTACTGCATTTAGTAACTTCCGAACGAGAGTGGAATCTTCATAAGTGTGTCCCAAGCTTGCTGCTTTATTTATAATACTCGTTAACTTCATAGTGAATGAATCAACTGATTCATTTTCTTTCATCTGTAACATCTCAAATTCCGTCTTGAGTGTTTGTAATCTTGCCTTTTGGACACTGGTTACTCCAACGTGTCTGGCTTTCAGTGCTTCCCAAACTGCCTTTGCAGTCTTGTATTTTGAAATGAGAAGTAATTGATCTTCTGGTAGCGATTGATAGAGATAAGCAGTAGCGGTTTTATCTCTCCTCACATCGTCTTTTGTTGTTGATTGTGGTTCAATTGCTTCCCAAAGATTGTTTGCTTCCAAAATAATTTGCATTCGAATTGCCCATGTTGTGTAGTTTGTTGAACTTAACATCGGACATTGAAAGTGAGCACTAGGACTCATTTCCTTGCAAATTTTGGAATTTCCTTCTTGACTTTCTTTCCCAGTCATAATTTTTTTTAAATAAAATTTATATTTAAAAAATTTGTTAAAAACTTATTTACCAAAATTATTTTAGTAATTTATTAAAAATGAATAAGCAAAAATGATAAAAAGGCTTCTCCTTTTTTTATATATTTATTTAAAAGAAAACAAAGTAATGTTTGCTTATTAAGGGTTTGAAAAGAAAAATGAAAGAAAAGAAGGAAAAGGGCGTACGGTTAGATTTCGTCCAAAACCTTGGTGTCGATTCGATTTTGTCTAAGCCCTCTGGTGTCGATTCGATTTTGTCCAAGCCCTCTGGTGTCGATTCGATTTTGATGATGATATTTCGATTCCTCTTTATGAATCGATGGGGTTGATTCCTTCTGAATCGTTATTATTCTTCGATTTTTTGGTAAAATCGCAACCTTCTGGTATGTAATGATCGGTGGTTACTCCTTTCCGATCTGGATTCGATTTGAACAATTGATCTTCTATCGATTGTTCTATGAAGCGACGCTTGCTGCGTTTTCTGCTTTAAAAATCGATGGTCTTTCTGACCAAACGATTTTGCCGGATGTTGTTCCTGTACCGATTTGATGCCGGTAGGCGGTAGAATCTTTCTGATTTCGGCCGCCCTGGATGTTCTCCCTGAGATTCTGATTATCCCAAATGATTACTGTGATGGTGATAAATCGTTAATCTCTAGTGGTTTCGGTGACTATCTCTATCTCTCGATCTCTCGATTTTGTGTGATAATCGGTAGATGATGAGAACTTTGGTTGATGAACCAAATGCTCTGATACCAAATGTTGGATCAAGACAATGACAATAACCAAAGTTTATAGATAATTCTGAGAAAAGTTCACAATTTGAAATGTACATGATCAACCTATTTATAGACACCGAACGGGTGCCTTTGAACCATCACAATGGTTCACTAAAGGTTGTGTTGTTTTAGAACAATCACACCTTTCCATAAATAACTACCTATACATAAACTATATATATGCATATTTACATACTAGTTAAACATAATTGAGATTAATCTAACAAAGAGTGTGATTATTTGGTAGAACTTGACATGTTCCTTGAATGTCCACAACTCGAATCCCTCATCCTCAGGATTTCAACTTGACATTGGCCCGATTCTAAATCTCGAGACATTGAAGCTTCAAGGGTGTTATAAATTAGTGGAACTTCACATGCACGATGAATGTTGCAAACTAAAAAGCCTCGGCCTTGGATGTCCACAGTTGAGGACCTTTGACCTTAGGCGGACTCAGAATCTTAAGGCTTTGACTCTTGATGGACATGATGATTTGATAGAACATCTCATTCCCGTAGGATGTCCGAAACTCAAATCTTTTGAACTCATTAATTCAAAGCTGACGTCCTTTGAGCTGAATTTGAATCTCAAGATGTTGATTCTTAAAAAATGTGTTTTGGTAGAACTTCACATGCCTGATAGATGTCTAAAGTTCGAATCCATCGACATCAGAAAATGTTCAGAGTTGAAAACCCTTGACCTTGGGCGAACTCCAAATCTCGAGAGTTTACATCTTGAAGATTGTTCTAGTTTGGTAAAACTTCATGCTCCCATCGGAGGTCTCAAAAAGCTCATCAAGTTAGAAGCAAAAGGTTTTTTGAGATTTACAAATTTAAATATTGAGGAACGGTATGGATTATTACGTAAGTTATATTTGCATGGAAAGCTGGTAGATATACGCCCATTGCACCCCAATAATAATTTCCTCAAGTTTCAGTTTGAATGTTCATATGAGGAAGCTCTACCCTCATCGATTGGAAATATTGAGAAGCTTATTTCAGTAGGTTTCTCTTGTGCTTGCACAGACCTTGAGAGTTTTTTCAAAAGCATTTGTGGTTTACAACACTTAGGAGACCTTACACTCACGGGCAGTATTCCAGAGGCGCCCAAAGACCTTGACCGCTTACAATGTCTAGAGAGGCTAACTTTGTGGTCTACAAGTATTACACATCTTCCGGATACTAACCTTTTAGATTGCATGCTTCTTGAGAAGTTACCAGAGGATCTTGGTCGATTAGAATGTTTAGAGGAGCTATATTTGAAGTCTAAAAAGATTAAACATCTTCCGGCTAGCATTTGTATGTTGAAACATCTGAAAATTCTCACACTTTATTGTGAGCTTCTTGAGAAGTTACCGGAGAATCTTGGCCGATTAGAATGTTTAGAGAAGCTGACTTTCATGTCTAAAGAGATTAAACATCTTCCGGACAACATTTGTATGTTGAAACATCTGAAATCTCTCGACCTTTATGATTGTGAGCTTCTTGAGAAGTTACCTGAGGATCTTGGTCGATTAGAATGTTTAGAGACGCTTATGCTAAAAGGGTGTATAGTTTTACTAGAAATTCCCAACAGCATATGTAGGTTGAAAAGTCTAAAGTATTTCAGTCTTCGCTGGTGTAATAGAGTTAAGGAATTGCCAGATGAACTTGGACGTTTAGAATGTTTAAAAAAGTTGGATATACGAGGTACATGCATAAATAATCTTCCGCAGAGCATTTTAATGTTAGAAGGTCTGCAAATTCTTCGGCCAGAAAACTCAACACCGACAACTACAAGTACAGAAGGCTGTTGTACCGTGCTCTAAGGATAACTTTGAGGAAGTCCCAAAGAAGCCAATTCACAATAAGAGGTGCTTTATGTATTCTATTAATAATCATACTTTTGATCATTTAAATTTTGAAATTAATGACATTATTATTATTTTTTAGGCCAAAAATCCATAATTATTTTTACCATTTATAAATCATTTTAGGTAACAACTGTTACATGATGCTAGTATACAACCTACTAAGCATTAAGTGGGTTATTGTTTGATCCATTTAAGTTGTTTCTTTTTTATCATTTAC
Organism: Saussurea involucrata; assembly: GCA_033807775.1. Taxonomy (NCBI): domain Eukaryota; kingdom Viridiplantae; phylum Streptophyta; class Magnoliopsida; order Asterales; family Asteraceae; genus Saussurea; species Saussurea involucrata. The sequence goes on along the minus strand of CM066324.1, from coordinate 125,744,298 downwards.
ATAAACTATTTTCTCACATTTTCTATTTTCTTTCCTCTGATCTTTTCTTAGTTTTCATATGCTTACATCAGTCTTGCTATCAAGAATCCAAAACAAACACTTTTTTGGCAAACAATCTTTCTTAACATTGGTTACTTTTTTTGCTTAACAAGTTAACTTTAAATGTTTAGCTGCACGTTTTATGGCCAATCATGGGTTTGCAGCTTGGTCGAGGTGCATCTGCAGCAGTAAGTAGCTCATAAGCTGTTAATGTTTTTTCTATATTGTGATCACTATGCATCTTTTGTTTAATTTCTTTGTTGTGTTATATGTACAAGGGTGGTTCAACCTTCTTTTCTCCTCTTGGCACAAATGTATCTGCATCACATTTTGCTAAAAACGGGATATAGAGATGAAAAGGGGGATGAAAATAAGGGGCATAACTGTCCTATATTCTCCCCAAGTTTTTAGGATTACTTGAATTAGATTGCGCTAAAAAGATTGACTTATGTGACATGGCTTCATATTCTCGACATGAGTCAAGTGGGGATATCAATCTGTTGCATGACTATTTCTTTGATCATATTTCTTTTTGTTTGCTCAGGGTATTGTCTTCTTTATGAAGCTTTCATTTCAAGAATGGATCCAACAACCGCAAGATATGCTAAATGCGCAACAAGTTTGGAGATATTGCTTTTAGGATCAAACGTTAGAATGGTGTGGTTAAATAATATTCAAATGTTATACTGATCTTCTATTTCCTTAAACAAATATTTTTACTGTCAATTGTAGTAGCTGTATATTTTTAACTTGCTTCACATTCCATAATGTACTCGATGTTTAATTCTCGGCCAACGGTTTGGTTCAGCTCAATCAATTTTGAAGCTCTGTGTGATCTGTGCATCAGGTATAAACTCCACCTGATCCATTGCATAAATCACTGTTTTCGATTCAAAATTTTCCAACTTACATTCCTTTGTGTAATTTGGTTAAATTCAGAGCATATGTACAAGAACCACTTGCTTCTGTTCAGAACTTGGTTCTTGATAACTATTTGTGTTTGTTATAACGAGTGATTGCAATTGGGTTCTGTTTTTCTTTTGTTCATCATCAACAAAAACCCAACTCCTTAATAGAAAATTCACCCTATGAGGTAAGTCGTAAGCCGAAGTTTTTAGAGATCATCCTTCAAATTTGATTCTTTAGTTATATGTTATATTTGTAGATTCTTACCAAAATTAACCGTTGCAGTTCCAATTATGCGAATGCCATGGATGTGCAATATCGTGTGTCTCGTAACACTTAAATGAGAAATCAGCCACAGGATTTAAGGAGAAAAAAGACGATGAGTATTGAGTCACACGTGAGACACTTATTCCAGGAAATTTCTATAAATATTATTTCATGGGTTATCACATTTCATTCATTTTCGAGCATTTTTTTTACAGGATTTTGGACAATCTGCCTTTGGTCGATCTTATAGCAGGACTCTCATGTTCTATATCAGCATAGATATCTTGTCAGTCACATAGTTTTGCTGTTTGCTTCTTAATAATTTGGGGTTTTGGTTTATGTACCCCATTGTATTATATAACTTTATTAATTAAAAATCGGCGTGAGGATGAGCCGCCTAGCTTGACTAGGTTCCAAACCCCTTAAATAGTGTGTTTTGTTTGTTTTTCTTATATTGGGGATGTTTTGTATATCAAGGATGATTATGATGCAAAAAGTGATTCCATACGAGTGTTATAAGGTCAACAACATGCTCTCAAGGCTCTAGAAGAAGCATCGATACATTGTTATTCAAGAATATGTTAAGTAACTGGAAATTAAATTAATCCAACCCATGCTCTACTTTGGTGATCGAGTGAGTAAATAGTGAGCTAAAAAGACCGTAAAAGTTATATTTTAGCCAATTATATATCACTTGATGGTTGTTTCGTAAAAACATCTATATATCAAATGTGAATTGTTAGCTACAAACTACAAAGATCGAATCAACCACATGGTCCCTTAGTTTGAACATTTAGGATGATATGTACATCTTTAGAAGTTGAAAGCCATGACATCGAGGATGCAACCCCACACCATTCGTATTATTTTTTTTAAATGCTTTAAACACTTGTACAATAAAACGCCCTCACATGACTAGCACGTGAGGGAATTAATGGAGGTAACTTGATGGACGTTAGATATAGTGACATTTATACAAGCAAATTCAATGACACGAGTTCTAGCGCAATTTGTAATAAAAAAGTAAAGAAATATGTAAAATGACCAAAATGCCCATATGTTAAACGAGTTAATGAGAATATTTTCAACAGAGTTAGGAGCAGAGACCAAGATCGTCAAAACATTTAAACCACAGGGCTTTTTTCAAGAACTATTTCTTTTGCAGGGATGCAAGATGTTATGACATGTAAACCATAGGGACCAAACGTCTAATTCTAACATTGAAATAAAACATAAATTTTGACCTGGAGTTGACTCCGCATCGCTTAATTCATCTGAAACATCAAACTCTGATTCTGTTTGCTGACCGATGATTTCTCCATCTGTTTGCTGGTATTCTTCCCCCTTCCCTTAATCTTTCTCCAGTTGAAATAGTTATTTTCTAGGGTTAATCAATCTGTTATCTGTTCACTTCTATTTCTTGTTTTTGTTGGCTGAAATTGAAGATTTGCAGTTGAGGATATTAGCATTGTGATGAAAACCCAGTTGATAAATTGAATCAAAAGCTTTTCATTGGTTTCTACAAGTCTTGGGTACCCTTTAATTATTTCTTTCTACAATCTCATATTTACATAATCCCTATTTTCTCTTCTCCCTTTTACTCATTATATGCTTCATTACCTGCTTAATTAAGATTAGGTTCAAATTGTTAATTGTTTAGGTTTAGGTTAAGATTATAACTTAACCCTCTTTTTATATATCTTATCTTCTTTTACAATATAGTTAAAAGCTTATGCATAACAAGGACTCCCAAAAAATTAGAATGTGCATATTCTTGTTGCTGTGTGTATGTATGCTGTATGCACCCAATAAAGAAACAGAAACAAATTTCATCAAACCTGACTCTATCCAGTATCCATGCTTTTTATTTTGGGTTAGGGATCAATCTGCAAGTTTCATATATCTACAGGGACTAAATCTGTAATTTAGACACTTAAAGGATAATCCTTTTTTATTTAGACAAAATGAGAGGCTATTGTTTCTCCAAACAAACACATCATTTTCACAGAGCCATTTCCCTCTTGAGGGTTTATTATACATCTTATCATCTCCTCTAGTTTTCAGTGCAATCATTCCACCAACAAAGTTTTGATTTGATTAATAGCAAGGATATTTCAACCAGACCTACAATGGCGTCTTCTTCTTCTTCAACTTCATCCATTCACATGATCAACTTTAAGTATGATGTATTTTTGAGTTTTAGAGGTGAAGACACTCGTACCAATTTCGTTGATCATCTTTATCACACACTTAAGCAAGAAGGCATTGAAACTTACAAGGATGACAAGAACCTCGAGAAAGGAAAAAAAATCAGTAAGGAGCTCATTCAAGCCATTGAAGAATCAAGATTCCACGTCATTGTTTTCTCCAAGAACTACGCATCTTCATCGTGGTGCTTGGACGAGCTTGTGAAGATTATGGAGTGCCAGAAGACGCAAATTGGGCAGACTGTTTACCCAATCTTCTATGATGTGGAACCCACTCAAGTCCGCAAACAAAGTGGAGAATTCGGAAAAGCTTTTTCCAAACACGAAAATGATGAAGATGCTGAGAAATGGAGAAAGGCTATGGTAGAAGCAACTTCTTTCAGTGGGCGGGACTTAAGCACCACTGCTGATGGGTAATTCCATCATCATATCTAAGCAACATTCTTTAGTTTCGTTTTTTTCTCGTGTTTTATCATCAAATTTTGAATAAAATTGAGTGCTAGACCTTCTCGATAGATTAAACTGAAATATGATTATATGTATGACTCCATTATTACAGTTACTTCTTATATGTTTGTATTTTGTAGATATATAAGTAATAATTCATGTAGGAATTTGAGAAAGCTAATTGATTCTTCTTTAATATATAGGCATGAAGTTGAATTTATCAAACTCGTTGTTAAGGATATCTCATCAAAGTTACCAATCGTCAGCGATGATGGAAATTTAATAGGCATGAGAACTCGAATAAATGGCGTGGTTTCATCTTTAAATGTCTTTCCTGATGAGTTATGCATGCTAGGAATCTGGGGAATGGGAGGCGGTGGAAAGACAACTTTGGCTAGAGCTGTTTTTGATGAAATATCCTTTCAATTCGAAGGTATCAGCTTTGTTGCAAATGTTAGGGAAGTTTCAAAACCAGATTTCTCCGGTTTGAATAAGTTGCAACAACAAGTCCTTCGAAATGTATCAAATGATCAAGGCATCGCTATAGATAATGTTTTTGATGGAAAAATGATGATGAAAAAGAAGATGCCCGCTAGAAAGGTTCTTGTTGTTCTAGATGATGTGGATCATATAGACCAACTTAAGGCCTTAGCCGGTGAACCTAATTGGTTTAAGCCGGGAAGTAAAATTATCATTACAACAAGAGACAAGCAAGTACTGTTAGCACACAAAACAGTGAACTCGATTCATGATGTCAATCTGTTAAATGATGAGGAAGCAATTTGCCTCTTGAGTAGGTATGCATTTGATACAGAGATTCCAATTCAAAAGTACGAAGAGCTATCACGACAAGTTGTAAGTTATGCTGCTGGTCTTCCTTTAACGATCACAATTTTGGGTTCGGCTCTTTATGGTGAAAATGAACATGTATGGATAGATACCCTTAAAGAACTAGAAACAATTCCACTGGATGGAACTGTACAAAGGTTGGAGTTAAGATATAAGGGTTTAGATACCAATTGTCAGGAAATATTCCTAGATGTTGCATGCATATTAAAAGGTTGGAAGGAGGACGAAGCAATCAGAGCGCTTGAAAGCTGTGGATTTCCTGCTAGGCGTGGTTTGAGCGTTCTTGAGAAAAGATCTCTCATAACTATTTCTGGAGGATATCGCTACTTGGGCATGCATGATCATATAGAAGAAATGGGGAGGTACATCGTTCGTCGTTCGAACCTTGATGAGCCTAGAAGACACAGCCGATTATGGATTGAAGAGGAAATTAATGATATACTGGATAGTGATCAGGTAAGGGTGAAGTAAATTTATTTGTAAGGGTGAGAAAACTAACACATTTTCATTTGTTATGACACAATTTTCATGGTTATTGTTTTTTGATTTTAGGGCACTAATGAAGCAGTAAGATGTATAAAGTTGATCACATCAAAACTCAATCCAGAAATTGTTATGAAAGGCCTTGGAAACATGAAGAAACTTAGGTTTCTTCAAGTGTATCGTGAAGGTGTGGGCTGTAGCAATAGCAATTGGGAATTTGATGAAGTTTGCCCGTACTTTCCAAATGCCTTACGATGTTTGAGGTGGACAGGCTACCCTTTTAGGTCTTTACCAAAACCATTTCAAGCAAATAATCTTGTTCAACTTTATATGCGTGGTAGCAAAATTGAACAACTTTGGGAAGGGGGAGATAGAAAGGTAGAATATTAATAGTTGATCGGTTATTTTACATTATTCAATATAATACTCACTTTTTGGTTTGGTTTGTTATATATTACACCAAGACTCACTTTTATTTTTGTTAACAATAGGTTCTTAACAAGCTCAGGTTCCTTGATCTCAATCACTCAAAAAACTTGAAGAACCTTGATCTTGGTCTCGCTCCAAATCTAGAGATATTAAATCTTCAAGGATGTTCTGATTTGGTAGAACTTCGCATGCCTGTTGAAGCTCTAAAGCTCATATCCCTCAAACTCTGTGATTCAATGTTGACAACACTTGACCTTCGAGGGACTCCCAATCTCGAGACATTATGGGTTGATAAATGTGTTGATTTGGTAGAACTTCGCATGCCTCTAATGCTCAAATCCATATACATCATCGGTTCAAAGTTGAGGACACTTGACCTTCGAGGGACTCGGAATCTCAAGACATTATGTTTTATATTTTGTGTTGATTTGGTAGAACTTCACATTCCCGTTGAATGTCCAAAGCTCAAATCCATCTACATCAACGGTTCAAAGTTGACGACACTTGACCTTCGAGGGACTCGGAATCTCGAGAAATTAAGTGTTATAGATTGTGTTGATTTGGTAGAACTTCACATTCCCGTTGAATGTCTAAAGCTCAGAGCCATCGTCATCAACAATTCAAAGTTGAGGACACTTGACCTTCGAGGGACTCCGAATATCGGGACATTAGCTCTTAAAGGAGGTGATGATTTGGTAGAACTTCACCTTCACTTTGAATGTTTAAAGCTCACAGTCATCGACATCATGGGTACAAAGTTAAGGACCTTTGATCTTGGGTGTACTCCAAATCTCGAGTGGTTAAGTCTTAGAAAATGTTATCATTTGGTAGAAGTTCACGTACTTGATGGGTGCCTAAAAAAGCTTGGCTACATAGACTTAAGTGATTGTTTGAGGTTTAAGTCTTTTTCATTCAGAAGACAGTTTGAATCGGTTGAATTTGGTTCTGCATATAAGTTACATTTGATTGCAGAGTCCCTAGATATGTGCCCGTTGCACTTAGAAAATAGTTTGCCAAAGTTCCAATTTATATGTTTGTATGAAGAACATGGACCCTCAGTGATTGGAAATCTAGAGAAGCTTCTCTCTTTTGGTCTCTCTGCTTGCACAAATCTCGAGCGTTTTTCTCAAAGCATTTGTGGTTTACGATGTTTAACAAAGCTCACACTCCAAAGTAGTATTCCAGAGGCTCCCAAAGACCTTGATCAGTTAGAATGTCTAGAGGAGCTACATTTGGTGTCTACAAAGATTACACATCTGCCAGATAGTATTTGTATGTTGAAACATCTGAAGCATCTCGAACTTAATCCTTGTTCGCTTCTTGAGAAGTTACCGGAAGATATTGGCCGATTAGAATGTTTAGAGAAGCTAATCCTATCAGGTTGTGTATTTTTAAAAGATATTCCAGAAAGCATCTGTAAGATGAAACGTCTAAGATATTTTCATCTCCGGTATTGTGTTGCAGTTGAGAAATTGCCAGATGAACTTGGGCGTTTAGAATGCCTAAAAGAGTTAAATATAGAAGGTACAAGCATAAGACATCTTCCGCAAAGCATTTTGGTGTTGAAAGGTCTGCGCATTGTTGGTTTTAGATGGCTTCTTGAGTCATGTGGTTTTAAATCCGAGATACAAACCTCAGAAAACGAAACATTCTGCTACGTACAGCTGTGAATAACATTCAGGTTACCACAACAAGAGTCTCCATGGATGATTTTTAGAGCTCCAAAGGCCCAAAAAAGCTAATTCAGAAACAACTATTGTAACAGGTACTTTATCTCCATTAATCATCTTACTTTGATTTCGAAATTTTGAATTCTCAAATGGATGTATAACAATAATCAACTTTTTGGAAGAAGTGGATAATTATATTAAATACAAGGCAGACGATTTCTGCATTTGAAATTGTATGTGTGTTACTATCGGTCCTAACATTTGAACCATTTCTTGCATTTCTCTTGTTTTATGGTCATTGCATGCTTTTTTTTGGTTATGTTGTTTGTTTTCGTGTGCCTAGGCTCTGGGATTCAGCACTTCATTGAATTGAAGGATCATACCCTCTTCACATGCCATGATGATCTTGATGTTTATCTTCGGTCTCAAATGAATTTTCTCTAGCTGATGAAACTTTTTTGTCAAATGTGGGTCTTGTTACTGTGTTCCTGCAATCTCAACTTAACTGATGCATTATATAAATCACTGTTTCCTCTGCAGATTCTTACCCAAATGATCTGTTACAGTTCATGTGAATGCCATAGATGTGCAATATTGTGTGTCGCAAAACCCTTGAATGTGAAGACAGCCGCATAATTCAAGGAGAAAATAGACGATGAGCATCGAGTCAACGAGTGAGACACTTATCTTAGGAAAATTTCAAAAATTACTTCATGGGTTATATCACATTTCGTTCATTTTCGACTGGTTTTTTTACAGAATCTTGGACAATATGCCTTTGGTTGGAACAAGACTCTCATGTTCTATATCAGCATAGATATCTTGTTGGTTGCAAAGTTTTGTTGTTTGCTTCTTAGTAACTCTAAACTGTTAGGATATGAGAACCGGGTTTAGGTGATCTATGACTAATTGATATTTTGCTTCAAGAAATGCACGAAGACTGAAGACATTGTTTTAGGTGATCTGTGTTTATGCTTTGTAAGCCGACATTTATTTGGTTTATGTCCTCCATTGTATTATATTTATTAAAACATCGGCGTGAGAATGAGCCGCCTAGCTTGACTAGGTCCCAAACCCCTTAAAAATTAATGTGTTTTTCTTATATTGGGGACGCTTTAATTTAACCTCTCCGCCTTGGGCATGAAACGCCTCATGACTGTCCTAATTTGAGAATATCGTCATATTTTCCGGCTTGTGTAATTCTTCCACCCTTCACGACCCAATCAGATAACAATTATAATCTTTAATCGCTAAATCACTGTTTCTTTTTGCATTAACAACTAGCGATGAAGTTGATAATCTCACTGTTGGAGTATTCGTGCTTTGACCGATATGAAAGGGTCAAACCTTTGTGGTAGCTAGATCATTGCAAGAAGAGAAGCTTTGGCCAAAATTCCAACTTAAAATTCCATAATGAATTAGTGTCAACTTTTTTATTTTGTAAAGCATGTTGTCAAGGACGATTATGTTGTCAAACAACATGCTCTCAAGGCTCTAGAAGAAGCATCATCAATACATCGTTATTTCGAGAATATGGTGATTGAGTTTGTAAAGAGAGATCGAAAAGGTTATATTTTAGCCATTTATATATCGTTTGATGGTTGTTTTGTAAATGCATGTATGTATCAAATGTGAATTGTTAGCTACAAACTACACAGTTCGAATCAACCACATGTTCCCTTTAGCTTGAGCATTGGTTGAATTTGAAAGCCATGGCATCGACATTCCAACCCCACACCATTCTTAATTTTTTTTCAAATGCTTTAAACACTTGTACAACAAAAATAAATTTAAATGACCAAAACACCCTCACATGACTAGCACGTGAGGGCATTAATGGAGGCAACTTGATGGACGTTAGAGAGAGTGACATTAATGCAAGCAAATTCAGTGACACGGGTTCTAGCGTAATTTGTAATAAAGAAAATAAAGAAACATGTAAAATGACCAAAATGCCCCTATGTTAAATGAGTTAACGAGATTTTTTTTCAACAGAGTTAAGAGCAGAGACCAAGATAGTCAAAACATTTAAACCACAGGGCTTTTTTCAAGAACTACTTCATTTGTAGGGGCGCAAGATGTTAAAACTTGTAAACCATAGGGACCAAACGTCTAATTCTATCATTAAAATAAACTTAAAACGGTGACCTGTAGTTGACTCTGTATCGCTTAATTCATCTGAAACATGTTCTGTTTGCTGCCCGATGATTTCTCTATCTTTTTGCCGTCGATCTCGTTGATTCTTTGCTGGTATTCTTCTCCGTCCCTTAATCATTCTCGAGTTGAAACAGTTATTTTCTAGGGCTAATCAATCTGTTCACATCTATTTCTTGTTTTGTTGGCTGAAATGGAAGATCTGCAGTTGATGAAATTAGCATTGTGATGAAAACCCAGTTGATAAATTGAATCAAGAGCTTTTCATTGGTTTCTACACGTTTTGGGTACCCCTTAAATTTCCTTGTACAATCTCATAATCCCTATTTTTCTCTTCTCCCTTTTACTCATTATATGCTTAATTACCTGCTTAATTACCTTCTTAATTAAGGTAAGGTGGTTGCTATAATTAAGGTAAGGTGGTTGTTAGGATGCTTGCAAGAAATTGGATTTGAATCATTGTTGGCAACTTCAATTTGTTTTTTTGCATAGATTATTTTGCTAACAGGGTTTTGATATAATTAATAGGATCATTCATCCATACCTTCAATGGCGTCTTCTTCAACTTCATCCATTCACAAGAGTAGTTTTAAGTATGATGTATTTTTGAGTTTTAGAGGTGAAGACACTCGTACCAACTTCGTTGATCATCTTTATCACGCTCTTAAACAAGAAAACATTGAAACTTACAAGGATGACAAGAACCTCGAGAAAGGAAAAAAAATCAGTAAGGAGCTCATTGAAGCCATTGAAGAATCAAGATTCCACGTCATTGTTTTCTCCAAGAACTACGCATCTTCATCGTGGTGCTTGGACGAGCTTGTGAAGATTATGGAGTGCCAGAAGAAGCAGATTGGGCAGACTGTTTACCCAATCTTCTATGATGTGGAACCCACTCAAGTCCGCAAACAAAGTGGAGAATTCGGAAAAGCTTTTTCCAAACACGAAAATGATGAGGCTGCTGAGAAATGGAGAGAGGCTCTGGTAGAAGCAACATCTTTCATATATATCTATGCAATATCCTTCAGTTTCGTTTTTTCTCGTGTTTTATCGTCAAACTTTGAATCAAAATTGAGTGCTAGACCTTCTCGATAGATTAAACTGAAATATGATTATATGTATGACTCCTTTATAGTTACTTCTTATATGTTTGTATTTTGTAGATATAAAAGTAATAATTCATGTAGGAATTTGAGAAAGCTAATTGATTCTTCTTTATCATATAGGCATGAAGTTGAATTTATCAAACTCGTTGTTAAGGATATCTCATCAAAGTTGCCTGCCGTGAGCGCTGATGGAAATTTAATAGGCATGAGGACTCGGATAAATGGCGTGATTTCATCTTTAAACGCTTTTCCTGATGAGTTTTGCATGTTTGGAATCGCGGGGATGGGAGGTAGTGGGAAGACAACTTTGGCCAGAGCTGTTTTTGATCAAATATGCAGTGAGTTCGAAGGTAGCAGCTTTGTGGAGAACATCCGGGAATGTTCAAATTCTCTTTTATTAGGTTTGAAGTCGTTGCAACAACAAGTCCTTAGAGATGTGTTAAAAAAGCAAGACATATTTGTAAATGGTGTTCTTGAAGGGAGAAAGGAGATGAAAAAGAAGATGCATGGTATAAAGGTTCTTGTTGTTCTAGATGATGTGGATCATATAGACCAGCTTAAGGCTTTAGCCGGTGAACCTAATTGGTTTAAGCCGGGAAGTAAAATTATCGTTACAACAAGAGACAAGCAAGTACTGTTAGCACACAAAATAGTGAATTCGATTCATGATGTCAATCTGTTAAACGATGAGGAAGCAATTTGCCTCTTGAGTAGGTTTGCATTTGATACAGAGATTCCAATTCCAGGGTACGAAGAGCTATCACGACAAGTTGTAAGTTATGCTGCTGGTCTTCCCTTAACTATCACAATTTTGGGTTTGGCTCTTTATGGCGAAAATGAACATGTATGGATAGATACCCTTAAAGAGCTAGAAACAATTCCTCTGGATGGAACTGTACAAAGGTTGGAGTTAAGCTATAAGGGTCTAGATACCAACTGTAAGGAAATATTTCTAGATGTTGCATGCATATTGAAAGGTTGGAAGGAGGACGAAGCAATCAAAGTGCTTGAATGTCGTGGATTTCCTGCTAGACGTGGTTTGAGCGTTCTTGAGAAAAGATCTCTCATAACTATTTCTGGAGGATATCGCTACTTGGGCATGCATGACCATATAGAAGAAATGGGGAGGTACATCGTTCGTCGTTCGAACCTTGATGAGCCTAGAAGACACAGCCGATTATGGATTGAAGAGGAAATTATAGAGATATTGGCCAAAGATTTGGTAAGAATCAAATTTATATTTAAAGTTGAGAAAACTAACACATTTTAATTTGTCATGACCCATGTTAATTTCATGGTCACTTCTTTTGGATTACAGGGTACTGAAGCAACAACGTGTATATACTTGTACTTATCTTCAGAAATCAATCAAGAAACTGTTATGAAAGGTTTTGGAAACATGAAGAAACTTAGATTTCTTTTGGTGCACAACTTTGGACGTTTTAGCAATTGGGAATTTGATGAAGTCAGCCAATACTTTCCAAATTATTTGCAATATCTGAAGTGGGCTGATTACCCTTTTCGTTCTTTACCTAAGACATTTCAAGGAAGTAATCTTGTTGCTCTTAAATTGCGTCTCAGCAAAATGCAGCAACTTTGGGAAGGGGGAGAAAGAAAGGTAAGAGTAATGGTTGAATTGTTGTTTTGCATTATTCATTGTGACATGATGCATCCATTGGCTTGTTATTACACCAATATTCATCTTTTTTTTCTTTCTTGATAGGTTCTTCACAAGCTTCGATTCCTTGATCTAAGTTATTCATTTTGCTTGAAAACCCTTGACCTTAAGCTGGCTCCAAATATTGGACGTTGAATCTTGAAGGATGTGGTGATTTGGTAGAACTTGACATGACCCGTGAATGTCCACAACTCAAATACCTCATCCTGGGTTGTCAAAATTTGAGGTCCCTTAACCTTAGCGATTTGATACTTCCAAAACTCGAATACCTCAAACTCATTGGTTCAAAGTTGATCAGGACCCTTAAGCTGACCCGAAATCTCCACACTTTATTTCTTGAAGATTGTGATTTGGTAGAACTTCAAATCCCTTATGGAAAGCTCAAATCCATAGATGTCAAAAGATGTTCAAAGTTGAAGACCCTTGACATTGAGCGAATTCCAAATCTCGAGATTTTACGTCTTCAAGAATGTCCTAATTTGGTAAAACTTCAAGCACTCGTTGGAGGTTTAGAAAAGCTTATCCTCTTAGAATCAGGAGGTAATTTAAGGTTTAGAAAGTTGATTTTTGATGAGGGTCAATCACCTGAGTTAAGTCTGTCTGCTATGGAGTTGACAAGTGGATGCCCATTGCACCCCGATAATAAAACTTTTCCAAAGTTTCGGCTTGATTGTTCATATAAGGAAGATCTACCCTCATCAATTGGAAACATTGAGAAACTTATTTCGGTGGGTTTCTCTTGTGCTTGCACAGACCTTCAGAGTTTTTTTGGAAGCATTTGTGGTTTACAACATTTAAAAAAGCTTACACTCGACCACAATATTCCAGAGGCGCCCAAGGACCTTGACCGGTTACAATGTCTAGAGGAGCTACATTTATCACATACAAGGATTGAACATCTTCCGGATAGCATTTGTATGTTGAAACATCTGAAGATTCTCGTACTTGATTACTGTATGTTTCTTAAGAAGTTACCAGAGGATCTTGCTCGATTAGAATGTCTAGAGAAGCTAACTTTGAGCTTTTCAGAGTTTAAACATCTTTCGGATAGCATTTGTATGTTGAAACATCTGAAAGTTCTCGAACTTAAATGTTGTAAGCTTCTTGAGAAGTTACCGGAGGATGTTGATCGATTAGAATGTTTAGAGAATTTAACGCTAGAAGAGTGTATACTTTAACAAGATATTCCAAACAACATATGCAGGATGAAACGTCTAAAACATATCAGTCTCTACAAGAGTTCTGGAGTTAAGAAATTGCCCGAGGAACTTGGCCGTTTAGAAGAGTTAGATATAACAGGTACATGCATAAATCATCTTCCACAGAGCATTTTATCGATGGGAAAAGGTCTGGAGATTGTTGGGTCTAGAGAGCTTCTTGAGTCTTGTGGGCTTACATCCGAGATACAAACCTCAGAAGGCATAACGTTTCGCTACAAGGATGATGAGCCCCAAAAGGCCAAACAAGTCGATTCAGAAAGTTTTAACAGGTACTGTCTGCGCTTTCTTTTAATCATCTTACTTTGGTTTGAGTTCTGAAATTGTATGAAAACAATTAATTAATTTGTTGGCCAAAAAATCAATAAACCCGTTCCTTCACTTTGGGACTTCAATCTCAACTTCACTGTTGTTGTATCGTCGACTCATGGGCCAAAAATTCAATAAACGTGTCCGTGCCAGGTTCTCATGTGTACTCAATCCTCGAAGACGATTCAATAGTTCAGTGGATTCATTTCCAGAAGATTTTGAAGGATTTTCAATGGGTGGAGTCCATGACTTATTCGCTCGGCCAAAAAATCAATTCACCAAGAACTACCATAAGAGGTACTTTCTCTGTTTTATATCAAGTATCTTACTTTGATTTGAACTCTCAAAAATGATACAACAATGATTATTTTTTGTCCCAAAATGATTAATAGTTCTTAGCAAAACACTTTTTAATACAAGTATACAACCTACTAACGAGTAATGATATGTTCTCAAGGTGGTCATTGATTCTTTGACTGTGATTTCCCAGGAAATGAAATGAATCGTATGGAGGATTTGAGTCGCTTCCTTCGCCGCTCTCTCCAACTCTAGATCTGTTCTTCTCTCTCGGCGATCCTTCCAACTCTCGACCAGCTAATACCTGTACGACTTCCTTATACTTTCTCGCAATCTCTATCTGTATACTCAACTGCCATTTTGTCATCTTTCTACATCTTTAATGGCTGCCACACCTTTACACCTAATTTCACTCAATAAAACTAATTGGGTTATCATTTGGTCCATCTGAGTTCTTTCTTTTTGATCAATAGAATTTATCTCTCTTTTTCTGTTTTTTTTTTCTCTTCTTTTTTGTTAGTTTTCTTATGTTTACAATAAGCTGTATTGAAGCAAATCTTTTTGCTTTTTAGCATTTTCTCCAAGATAATCGGCCATATGCTCGCACATTAATGGCAGAAAATTTCATCTGTGTTTTTGGTTTTGAGAAAGTTTGAGATTACCCAGCCCGCATCGAGTTAAGTTCCAAAAAACGACACTTTTCTCTTTGGATATTAAACTGGTTCCCTTTTTGCATAACAAATTAATATGAAATGTTCATTTTAGACTAAGAAGAAACAGTCTTGCTTTCAAGAATCCAAAACAAAATTGGTTACTTTTTGTTAACAAGTTAATATGAAATGTTTAGCTGCACATTTTATGTCCAATCAACCAGGCATCAGTTTGCAGCTTGCACAGCTTGGTTGAGATGCATTTGCAGCAGTAAGTAGCTCATAAGAATTTCAGCTGTTAAATTTTTCTATATTGTGATCACTATGCATCTTTTGTTTAGTTTCTTTGTTATGTTATATGTATAAGGGTGCATCACGGCGGTTAAAAACACCTAAAGAAAAGTGAGTAGCTATTCAAGGGCATTTGTTGTCCCAACCTTTCTTTCTCGGTACGAATGAATCTGACTGCAATGCATTACATTTTCTGAAAAGGGGATATGGAGATGAAGAGGGGGCTGAAAATGAGGTATGCATATCTCTTTTATCCTATCTTCTCCCCTTGTTTTGAGGATTACTTGAATTAGAATGCGCTAAAAAGATAGACTTATGTGACATGTTTTCATATTCTCGACGTGATTCAAGTGGACTTATGAAGCTATCATTTCAAGAATGGACACGGCAAGTGCAAGATTACAGTGGTGCAGTTGAATACTATTCAAAGGTATTTTTTTACATTATTGAACCTTAAATGCATATCTTCATAGCACTAATTAATTGAGGTCTAGGAAGAAACCATAGGTTTACCATGACTTAAAATTGCAGATTTTTTGCTTGATTTGGGACTACAAAATGCATTGAATGCTGCATATTGTTGTTCACTGTGTTCTGTTAACTATTTTTTAATGTTATTTACAATTGCCAGACGAATCTTCCATGGCGAGATGGAGAATACTCATTGTTTAACACGGTGGAGTTCTGTTGCATCCGATCACTCTAATTTTTCCAGATGGTTATATAGAATAGATATCAAAACGCCTTAGCCTTTGGTTCTCATTAATGAACTAGAACTCTTCTATTTCGGTCATAAACAAATGGGACTTGGATCTTTCAGCTTGTAACAAAAATGTTGATATGATTCTGCTTGCTGCATGTGTTCTTTAGCTTAGACCATCTTCAATGGGGTCACTAAATCTTACACTAAACACTAAATTTGGTGTAAATGACACTATTCACATCTCCAATGGGGTCACTAAATCTTACACTAGACACTAAATTTGGTGTAAATGACACTATTCACATCTCCAATGAGGTCTCTATTTTCCACACTAAATTTAGTGTAATGAATAGTATTACACTATATTTGGTGTAATACTATTCATTTACACTACTTTTCACATCACTTTTTAAAAATAGTGTTACCCATTGGAGAATATTTACTATTAATACTAAAATTTACATTACTTTTACACTACTTTTAGAATTTGGTGTAAAATATAGTGTGACCCATTGGAGATGCCCTAAGCATCTTACTATGCTCTATGAGGAATTACATTAATTTTCCATTTATCAATATATAATTAATTTTTTATATTTCGGTGCATCGTGTGCACAACTGGCATTGAAGAATACAAGTAACTAGAGTCTTTGGTCATTTTACATGCGTGATCACACTGCCGGGGGTCTTCAATGAAACAACCACTCTACTTGTTGTTGTAGAGGTTAGATCTGCCTATACATACGCATATGCATACGTGCAAGAATATATACACATAATGGACATATATTCATATGCAATAATGCATATATGCATCTCAGATTGTGCATATATGCACATTGGTTTGTAAAGGGTTCAACAAATACATGGTTTGTATTTGATTTATATCCTATATATATATATATATATATGCACATGCACCTAACATTTTAAAGTAAAAAAAGACACAATAAACATGAAAAGTATAAGAAAGACAATACTTTAAACCCACATATGTGGTGAATGTGTGCAAGAACACGTCTATAGAGTGATGAATAATGCTACTCTACTCCAAATTATGAGCGTTACTATTCATTATTCAAGAATTTACTCAAATTTAACCAATGAAACGCACCAAATTTGATTTTTTAAAATTTAACTTATGTAAAAGAAGACATTATATTATAATCATATTTGATCAACATGTTTCAACATTGATAAATATTATCAGATAATAGAAAAAAGTTTATTATTTATTCTTTTCACTAATAATTAAGTCGTTTGTGAATTATGATTCCATCCCATTTGAACGTACAGTCATTGATGCATAAGGAACTGTATGTTCACATTGTTGAAGTTAGGGCCGTTTACCTAATCACTTATCCGGGTAAGTGCTTACCGGTAAAATTCAACACCATCACTTATTTCTCGGGTAAGATTTTAGTCCACTAAAATTGCATCGTATGCAACAATTTAGCCGGTAAGCGCTAACCGTGGTAAGAGCCGTCGCACTCACTTACCGGGTAAGACTCTTGGTCCTTACTTTCGACTCTCGGTCCTTGCTTCTGCTCTTACCGGGTAAGATTCTTAGTCGTTCCCATATTCATCCAGTAAACTAATGTGACTTGGTAAACATTTACCCAGGTAAGCGTTTTGTAAACGGTCCCTTAGTTTGTCACAAAACGAGAAATATTTATTCCAAATTTGTATCCAAAGTAATGTTATAATTTACAAGAAAAGATGATTTCGCATAAAGTGTGGACATATAAACGAGGAACGAGTAATAGTTTGTTGCCAAAAAAATTAATTTTTGAAAAAAATATATGTAAAATCTATACATATAATAAATAAGTAACTAGCATGTCACGTGTCGTCTTCAGGTGAGCCGACTTCAATATTTTCCCGCCTAAACATGTATCTGGACGTAGTTTACATTATAAGTTCAATTAGCATACCCACATTCACTCCTCCTTAAATCTCTCCTTAATTCAATTTTTTTAATTTATACGTTACATTTACTACCCTTATAATTAGGTATGTAGTTTACTTTTAATCCCTTATTTTTTTATTTTTCATTTTAGACTCTTATCATATAAACATAAATAATGTATATAAACTAAAATGCATTAAAAAACATTTCTATTTTTTTACAAATTGTACCATTGTAATCGCTTCATCAATACCTTCGAAATGAGCCTAATATTGAATATTTTTGGATTTAATTATATTATTAAATATCATAAATATATACGAATTAATGTGTCATGATTAATATGAGATTTGTTGAAATTAGTATGAGATTTGATACAAATATATTAACTTTTTTCATTAAATTCATAAATATATACGAATTAAGGCGCCACGCTTACCAAGTCACATCATCTTACTAGATGTTACAAAAGACCCACTAAAAATAAGACTACAGATGGAGCAAATCAGGTAAGGGCATTAATGGGGGCTCTTCAATTTGGATAAAGAAATCAAAATCCCTGGTTGGGATTCCTCAACTCGAGAAACGATTCAATTTGGAGAAAAGGGGAACGGGAAAAAGGGAACGACAAAACCCCTCATCATTTTCTATTTGTAGTTGTATCGATGAAGGTGGAGATGGTGAAAGAAGTTGCGGAGTTTCATCATCAAACATCTACCATGGGTTGTACTTCTCAAAGCCCATCGATCAAGCAGTCTGGATCTCTTCAAAAACAAGATGAAGTCGCCGGATGGAGGACGGGACGTGGTAGATGAAGTCGTCGGATGGAGGAAGGACGTGGAAGATGAAGTCACCATGGAGTTTTATGTCGTTTGTTGAGCAGGAAGAAGACGATGGAAGAAGGCGATAAGGCTTTTAGGTTTAAAAGAGTAAAAAGTTAAAAAAAGGTGTAAAAAGTCGAAATGACAAAAATACTGTTAGTCCCAGATGGCTTAACAAGTATTGTAGAGGGGGGGGGGGGGGGGGGGGGTTGAATACAATACTCAAAATTTTCACTTAATTTAATTCTATTATTGAAAATATTTCAACAAGAATTACACATAGAAAATAAAGATTGTTGCGGAAAAGAACATGTAAAACTATTCTAACAATCTTTCACAAAGTATACTGAAAACAAAACAACTTGAACACTTAGAATCAAAGCTATAAAGTTCTTGAGAAAATGGAGAATGCTTGCACTGAGAAATTCTTTCGGAAAGCGTAGTGTGGGGAGCTTCTTCCTCCTTTTATTGTGTGAGAAACATTAAATGCTTAGGACACTTGTCATCAGGAGATTCAAAGTAGGTGTTGACTTCTGAAAAGTTGATGTGTCCTTTTCACCCTTTTCCTTGGTACTAGGAAGAATACCCATGCTGATTGAGACATTATCTGATAATGGATAAAACGACAAATAGTCACTTTTACCTGGCAATAGATATTGTCCCATAATAAATGATCTTCTTGATGTGTCTTCCAAGAACCATTCTACCGAAGGCATTCCACCGATCTTGAGCTTTGAGGTCGGTGAGAAGTTCTTGAAAAATATATGTTGTGAGAAGTATCATGTTCCCACCGATTTGAGGCTTTCATCGGTGGGACCTGTGGACCGATCATGGGAGAGGATCGGTGGGAGTGTCCACCGATTTGCATAGAGTCCATCGGTGGACAATGACTTGATCTTGATGAGAAAAATATCCTTCACTTCCACAATGCGGAATATCTTCAAACTTCATTTCGGTGGGTCTTCGATTTCACCGATCATTGTTACACCCTAAAAATCAGGGCAAATTTAAACCCGAAATAAAAGGGTTTACGCATTCAATATCCATAACATAAACATTCTATATGAGTGTAAATAGTAACAAGAGTCAATTTACATCAACTTGTAGCCACTATACACTCTCCACTCGTCCCATTACTTCCTTGAGCTCATACTTGATAAGAAAATGTTATTTGAAACGATTAGGCTAACGCCTAGTGAGAACATTCAGTTTCAAAATAATACTTTTAAATCAATGAAAACAAGGTTTATCAAACTTGACTTACACTCGTTCTTACCGTACTCAACTCGTCTCATAATAACATAATCATACTCAATCTCATGAGTATAACTACCATTCATAAAGTCATATCACCATATTCAATAGCCTACTACGAATCATCACAGATTCTAGTTTATCGATCAATCCTACAAACTTACATTCAAACATCATACCTTCTTCTTGAAATGGATACAGAAATAGCACTTATATATTGCATATTTTTAATCCACTGAAAACACATGAAAATAACACTTACTCTTCATCTAATTCATATTTCCACATCTCAAATACAAATAACAACTCTACCTTGTCTATTCAATCAACCAACCTGAATAGCAGTTATGCTTTTGCCTATTCACCCGTTCCTATATGAATAGTAATTCTATATTACCTATTCAATCATTCCATATGAATAGTAATTCTACTTTGCGTATCCCATCATTCACCATGAATAGCAATTCTACTTTGTCTATTCATTTCATTCCTAGTTAACGAAAATATGACTAACACTAAGTCAGTCATGATATCATGTTCCAGAGCCACACTACAAATCTCCACGGATTCTAGATTAATGCTTATATCATATTCCAGAGCCGCACTACGAATCTCCACGAATTCTAGATTAATGCTCGTATCATTTTCCATAGCCGCACTACGAATCTCCACAGATTCTAGATTAATGCTCATATCATTTTCCAGAGCCGCACTACGAATCTCCACAGATTCTAGATTAATGCTCATATCATTTTCCAGAGCCACACTACTAATCTCCACAAATTCTAGATTAATGCTCATATCCAAGAAATCGCCATTACACATGCCCATTTCTTGGAAAGGAAGTAGAGATTTCAATTACACATGCCAATCTCTCTTCTTCCTTAGAAATCGGGAATTATGATTAATCCACATGCCAATTCCATGATTTCTCATACACATTGGAATTACGATTAATCCACACACCAATTCCATGTGTTCATAACAACTAGTGCATATGGATCCATTACACTTAACCGTACTCGTGTATGTTATTACTTAATATAGATTTCTCATAGCATTCAGTATGAGCAAATCATATTTATACCACAAAGATTCCTCATATCATCTAGTATGAGCAAATCTCCTTTATAAATCTCTCATATTATTCAGTATAAGCAAATCACATTTAATATGTCAATTTCTTATAACATAAGTTTAACCATCAATATCATCACTCACAGTCCTTGATATAAATATTATTGTAACCCACTTGCCCATTAAATCCAATAGTTAAAACTCGTATAATCGCCCATCCGAAATTTATTCAAAACCGTTCATTATAAAATAGCACCTTACCATAATTTAAAACATTATAAAAAGGGTAAGGTAAGAATGAACTCACCTGATAGTAGTCGCGTCACTCTTACTTTACTTTCTTATAATCGTATGAATTTCCGTCACCAACTTCATAGAGATCTGAAATAACCATATACATATTGTACTAGTATTAATATACTGTACAAGACCCTTAAATACTAAGAATCTCAAATATCCTAAAATTCTCTACTCTTATCGCAACCAACTAGCTGCGATAACCCTTGTCGCAACCTTCTACTTGTGACACAGTATTTTATCGCAACCCACTGTTGCGATACACCTCTTGTCGCAACCAACTGTTGCAATATCATCGAGCTTGTCGCAACCCAAGGTTGCGACATTCATAACTATCGCAACTATTCATAAGTATCGCAACTAACTGTCGCGATACCCATAACTGTCTCAATTAACTAAAATCACATGTAACCTAGAAATTTATAGTTTTAAGCCATAATAAATTCTAAAAAAGTGCAAATATGCTTAAGGTTACCAATAAAACATATTTATCAGATCAGGTTCTTCATACCTTTCAAAACTATATAACCCAAATTTTAACCCAATAATATTCATCTCTAAAAACACATAATCATAACAAGGTTGTGATTAAAACATACCTTTGTTTTCAACCAATTGATATACTAAATCCCTTGCTAAAATTCTAGCTTTCTTCTTCCTCTTCTTTCTTGGTTCTTTCTCTTTCTCTCTCTTTTCTCTCTTTGGTTCACGAAACACATACACAAATAAGACTAAGATGAGAAAATATCTCATCTTTTCCTTGCTATAAACAAATAAGGCGGTGGGTTAGGTGGGTTTTACCACTTAACCAAATTCAACCCCTATACTTCCATCAATTGATAAATTTCACCCCTCAACTTATAAATTAAAATTAAAGTTACTCCTTAATTTATAACCTCATAAAACAAATAACGTAACTTATTCGGGGTTAAACTCTAAAATTAATTTATCATATAACACCTCATTTAAATTTATTAATAAAATCCATGTTAACACGTTATACAAAAATCAAGATGTTACAATCATTTTCTATTTTGTCTAAGTCATTATAAAGAACTGAAAGTAAATATTCTAAGTAGAATTTTAGGAATAAAATCGGTGGATCAATTTCAAATCTTTGGTGACCCAACAATCTCCCCCTATTTGAATTTGAGCTCCATACTTAGAATATTCAAGAGTATAACATGTATTTTGACCCTTTTTACTCTTTTTGGGTTCTTTTCGCATAGACCATTCTTTTTGTTCTATTTTTCTTTTATGGGTTTCTACAATGTATCCAATATTTACAAGTAAGAAAGAATAAATATGTGCAAGATGAAATTCAAATAGATGAAAATACTTGTATTCAAGTAAAGTTTTCATTCATTCGAAAATGAAGAAAAATTACAAGTACTTGTAAAGAAAAGATAGCACCCATATCATTTCTTTGGTTTTTGAATACGACGTTTCATTTCGGTGGTGATGTTCTGATAGTAAGGTTGAGCTTCATTGATGTTTGGCATGAGGTTGGAAATGCCTTGAAGGAAGATGATGTCGGCGAGGTGAATCTGTGAAAATCTGAAGAAGCGTCGGTGGCCAAGAGCATCATTGAAGAAGAGCCCAGGAATCGGTGAGATGCAGAGTGTGGTAGAGGGATGAGCGATGGAGGTTGGAATGGACAGGTCAAGTTTATCCACATAAGGAATTTTTCTTTTTGCTGCCATTTCTTTGAAAATAATGTCTTTTACAAATTTTGTTTTGGTGCGAGGAAGGATCACTTCTTCCTTGAGAGATTAAAGATTGGCACGTTCTTCTGAGGAAAGATGTAATAACCCGAATTTCTAGAACGTAATGAAAGCTTAGTGGCTAAAGTCTAAGAAATTAAAGATAAGTTAAGGGGGCCTTTGTGCAAATTGTGAAAGGTATAAAAGGTTGCCAAAACCCTAGAAACCTCTTGTGTGTGTGTGTGTTTTGGTGGCTAGAGGAAGAAGAAGGAAGAGAAGAGAAATCAAGTAGAGAATCAGTTTTTGGGAAGTAATCATCGCAGGTAATTTCATCTAGAACTCATCTCCTTTGCTAATTCGTGATCTCTCTTCTGTGTGTCTAAGATTTGGGGGTGAAATCACAAGGGTTATGGTATTTCTTCTTTAAAACAACCCTTAAATGAGTATTTTGGGTTTTGTTGATAATGGGTCGATTTGGTGGTTTAAAAATGGAACTAATGAGTGTTTATGACCGGTGAATGAACCCTTATGTTTGTCTAATCGAGCCGTTAGCAGAAAATAAGTTTTTAATCACTTTTGGATTTGGGTTTTTTCGTCCAGTCCGTAGTTTCCGGACGTCGCCCCGTCCGGATAGTAGTGTCCGGACAGTGGGGGTTTTCCGGGTAGCGTTCTTGCTGTCCGGGTGATAGGGTTTCCGGGTGTTGCCTAGTATCCGGGTAGTAGTTTTCGGATAAGCTTTAGCTTCCGGATAGTTGTGTTCTGAAAGGACTATTGTCCGGGTGTTAGTATCCGAAAAGTCCAAGGTGTCCGGAAAGTGATAAATGTCTGGAAAGAGTAAGTGTGTCCGGAAAGTGCGTGTATCAGGTAAGTGTAGTATCCGGTAAGAGTTTTCCAGAAAGTAAGTGTATCCGATAAGTTGAGTCAGGATAGTGTCTGGAAGGTTGGTATTAGGGTCTGAGCAGTTGATATTTCATCTATTTCTCAGGTAACCCGATTGTAAGTCAGAAGTAAAGTAAAGCAAGATGTTAGACGCACCAGGTGAGTTTTCCTAACTAAAAATATGTGATCTTATGTGTTTTCCAAAGGAAGCGATTATGTGGAAATGCCCTGTTATTTTACATGATTTTCACGTAAACGAAAGTTTAATATTTTACTGATCAGGGTATGTTTACGAGCATGATTTATTTACAAGCTTTTATGAACGTTTTTCCCATGAAAAGTATGCTCTACTGAAAAGATTGTTCAGCAAGATGAAATGAATTGTAAAGTGTAAACGGATTTCATGTATTATGATTATGATGAGCTATGTGTATGTTATGTGGAGTCGGTCTGCATAGTGGGATCTGTAGACCTCGGGATCCGATGATCCCTTGGGCTGTTATGAGAAGCTTGTAGGAGAGAATTCATTTCCTTCCTACTCGGATATGTGATGAGCTTGTAGGAGGGAATTCGTTTCCTTCCTACATGGATAGAGGGGAGTCTGCTTGGGCCCCGATATGAGGCGAGAGGGGAGTCTGTTGGGCCCCCGATCACGGTTAACGATGAGATCCTTAAACACTGTGCAGTACCATGAATGATGTTTATGTTAAGAATGTGAACTGTTTTATAAAAATGATTTTTAAATGTTGACGTACACTGTTTATGGAGGGAACTCACTAGGCCTCATGGTCTAACCCTCGCTTTTCAAAACTAAAACCTTTTCAGGTAAACAATTAGTAAGAGGCTCAGGTAAGTGATCAAGAGCAAGCTAGAGTGAAGATGCAGCTAGAGTCAGTGCAAGTGCCTCGTGTAGAAGCTAGATTATTCTCAGTTGTGTATAGATTGTTTCCGCCAACCTAAGTTTTTAGACTGATGTAATGTAATATTGGGACCTAGTTTTGTAAATCGTATGATGTAATGCTATGTATGTTCCGTAGAAATCTTGGGATGTTACAAGTGGTATTAGAGCCATAATTTAAGGGATTTAGGTGACCGGACGGGCCTAAACTTAAACTTAGGAGTAGAAATCACAACTGAGAATCTAGAAATGCGTTAGGAGGGCACTATTGTAGATACAGGAAATGCTTTAGGGGGACATTATTATAGATATAGGACTAATGGCGCACCGAGGACAGTCATGTAAGGTAAGTTTGGGATTTCACCTGGCCAGTGTAATTGTGAACTTACAGGAACATGTATGTGCTTGACCTACCTTATTATTCCGAAGTGGTAGTCAGAGGCTAATGGTTATGTCGTATTCCAGTACTTTAGAATGTCAGCAAGATCACTGAGGGGTAGACTAAGACCCTTGTTGGGGAAGTTTCATGAGAAGTCATTTATGATGTGATGTATGTATACATCGTAGAGAAGAAATGTTGTATAGAGTGTTATGAGTTGTCTAGAGGTAGCTCTTCGTGGATTCGGAGAGGAAGAATGTTTGAGTTTGAGTAAGACTCCTGTTTCGGGAGAGTCCCAGTTCTAGATATCATGGGATAAATCAGTCAGGATGGTAAGGAAAGACTGTGTCGAAATCTTGAAAGTGTCAATGGAGCTCTGACTTCTTAATCGAGCTTTTCAATAGCAGGGTAAATGAAATAAGATACCCATAGTGAATTGAAGCATGTAGAAGTAGAAAGTGAGATAGTCGATCAAGGCGAAAATAGTATGAAATGGTTGAGTAAGTGAGATATGAAATGCATGTACAACAAGTTATTGCATAACCGAGAGGGCGACCTCTTGTCTAAGGTAGAGTGTCAAGGATAAGTTGCGTGAGTAAAGCGGCTGACGTTGTTAGAATGAGTAGCCCTCAATTTCAAGTAGATTCTCATGCATGGTGTTCTTTTATGTAACAAGAAATTTTCACGATTTAAGTTAAATGTGTAAATATAAATTTTGATCGAAAATGAGTCAGAATGTGCACGCGTATGTTTAAAGGAAAGGTGAATTCATTCACATTGCACATTGAAACTTTGAGCTTAACGATTTGCAAAGTATTTCACACTTTTAATGATAAGTTAAATTGCTACAAAAGGTCAAGAAAATGTTTGTCAGCAAAACTTTTACAATCAAATGAGTACTTACTTGTTGTTATCATACTAAAGAATGTGAGAACCGACTGGTTTACTTGGTGTCAGTGATTTCTTTCAGAAATGTGTCGTATGAAAGGATTTTCATTCAATGTATTACTGTCGTAATAGCTTCGTTCGGATTGAGTAAGATTAAGGTTCACGGGAAGATGCATGCAAGCGATTCTCGAATCGTTGTGCAGGGCATTGAAGCTATAATAGTAATGGGGTCGTGTGTACCCAAGTTGTTTCCAAATGTTGTTTATTTAAAATGATAAAATGTGTGGTATGATTTATTTACTGCGTTGTCATGCATGAAGGCTATGAACTCACTAGGTCATAGAGTATTATATTTTTTAAGCTAAGGAAGGACTCCGAGAGTGGAGAGGGGTTGGTCAAATCAGGGGAGGATGTTTGTAGTCTTGATATATGTGCTCAAAAAGAGATTTGGATAGTGGAAGAGTCAGAATAGGACTATAGTATCGGTTGTATGAGGGTCTGCACCCTTGTTCGGTAACTGGAGGTACGGTAGTCTAGGGGACGGTGGTGTCCGAAAGAAGGACTTGAAGCCCTCAAGGTGTTGGTTTTAGCAACTCGTTATGAGTAGTGTGGTGAGGAAGAATGAAATGCCCATGGCGTGGGGATATGAGTTTCGAGGTGAGCTTGTAGAGTTGATGTTACATGTGTAAGTTTCGAAAAGAGGGAGACAGATCATGAAGTTGATTATAACATGTTGGAAGGATTAGGTTCCGAAAGGAACCCTTGTTAAAGAATAAGTTAAGAAAGTAGTTTCAGGTTGTCTGTTATTGTAGAAGTCGACAGTTGTGTAAGGTGGCCGAGGCCGAAGAATTAAACCAGAAGGTTGAAAGTTGATAGAACACCTTGTAGGGATGTTAAGAGGTTGAGAAGTTATTGTTTTGAATAGGCGTCCTATTTATGAAGTATGGAGGGTTCGTAGAAGAGGAGGTATGTAGCACGAGCGTAGTGGGTGTGTAGATCTTATCATTCAGTGAGGGACTGTGCCCTATTTATGTAAGGGCTTGGATCGTAAAGAGCTAGCTAGAATGTTTGTGTTTGAGCTATAGTTCAACAAGTTGGGAAAGGACTAAGTAGCGAGATAGTCTCAATTATGTATTCGGGAGGATATGAAGGCAAGTTCTAATTCTGGGAATGATCATGAGAGATCTGGTCTGCAGTGTGATGTTATGGGCAAAGAGTGTACGGATGTGTAGTGACAGTAATTGTCAAGTTAAATGTGCCAGTTAGTGTCGTAGTGATGTGATGTTAGAGAGAGAGGAAGCATCAGATATGAGCCTTTTTGGGGGTTTCGGATGAGGTGTACGATTTGTTAACCAGATTGTTGGAGCACGTAGGTGTAAGTTGACGTCGTGGTCTGATTACGTTCGGAATAGAATGACGGAGTGGTGGTGGGTGGTTACCCAAAGGAGAAACCAAGTGTTTTTAGTTGTAAGAGTCGCTAAGTAAGCATATTTTTAGGATCATTGGAAGTTTAAAGAAAATGATGGGGGTGTTAGTCAAAATGGAGTGTAGTAGATGCGAAATCCTTAAAGAATGTGAGTTGTGAAAGAATTGTTCGAGGAAGTAAAGGTTGGAGATCAAAGAATGTGTAGTGACGTCGAACACTAGTGTCGTTCCAAGACGACTTGGTTGAATGCCTTAAGTTAGGATATTGATGCAACTGATTGGTGATGTAAGTAATGAGAAAGTGTTATCGGCATGTGGAAAGGTCGGGAGAGAGGGGCACGAACTGTTTAGTGGGCAGTGCTCCACGCTAACGTGGGGAGGTGAAGATGGTATGTCAGAATAAGTTAATGAATTGGAAGTAGTAAGCTTGACAGTAATGCCGAGAGGTGCAGTGTTGTGTAGATTGTCACTGGTAAGTGTGCGAACTTTTGGAAAGAGTATTGAGGAAGGGAATTGTGTATGATTTTGTACAAGAAAGAAGTGAATGAGACAACTGAATGAGTTAAGTTAGTGACGTTGTGAGAAATGTTTAAACGAATTGGTCGTGCAGTGATTAAGCTAGTGAGAATAGTATGGTGTGACCATGGTTACTACTCCTAGTTGAGTGAGGATAACCGGAGTTATGTTTTATATGACTGAACGAACGTGGCAATTAGCGAGGAATGGTTGTGTTTCAGGATAAGTTAATTCGAGTAGGAACAATAGCCGCGAGTTAGAGTACCGTAAGAACTGAAGGGATTGCACCCAATGTGTCATATTTCGTATTTAATGAGGTGGTTGACTGAGTCAGAAGTGGCTTTACCTTAGGGAAGTGTCGGTTGTGGTGTGGGCAAGACAGCTGCATCTTTTCCCAATAAGGAATTCCGGGGACGGAATTCTTTTTAGGGGTGAGTGTTGTAATAACCCGAATGTCTAGTACGTAATGAAAGCTTAGTGGCTAAAGTCTAAGAAATTAAAGATAAGTTAAGGGGGCCTTTGTGCAAATTGTGAAAGGTATAAAAAGTTTCCAAAACCCTAGAAACCTCTTGTGTGTGTGCGTGTGTTGGTGGCTAGAGGAAGAAGAAGGAAGAGAAGGGAAATCAAGTGGAGAATAAGTTTTTGGGAAGTAATCATCGCAGGTAATTTCATCTAGAACTCATCTCCTTTGCTAATTCGTGATCTCTCTTCTGTGTGTCTAAGATTTGGGGGTGAAATCACAAGGGTTATGGTATATCTAGGGCTGTAAACGAACCGAACGTTCAGCGAACCGTTCGTGAATCGTTCGGCGGGAAGTTCGTTTATGTTCGTTTATTTAATAAATGAACGAACATGAACACAATTTCTTGTTCGTTTAGTTAAATGAACGAACAT
The DNA here is from genome assembly GCA_033807775.1 of Saussurea involucrata. Lineage (NCBI taxonomy): Eukaryota > Viridiplantae > Streptophyta > Magnoliopsida > Asterales > Asteraceae > Saussurea > Saussurea involucrata. The sequence continues at coordinate 125,715,656 of CM066324.1, read as the reverse complement.
GAACAATGGTCTCGTTCGTTCATTTACGTTCGTGAACGTTCGTTCGTTTAAGTTCGTTAATGTTTGTTCATTTATGTTCGTTTACGTTCATTAAGTAATTAATTCCTTAAGAATTTTTTTTATGTCTCCTTAGTTAACCCGATTTTTCATTTTTTTATGAAAGAAATGATGAGTAACAATGGTTATTTTTTGTTCATTTGCGTTCGTTCATTTATGTTCGTTTATGTTCATTTAAGTTCGTTCGTTTAAGTTCGTTCGTTTACGTTCATTTAATGCTTAATGAACGAACATAAACGAACACGAACAAACCAAATTTCTTAACGAACGAACATGAACACAAAAACTTTCGTTCGTTTACCGTTCGTGTTCGTTCGTTTGTTCGGTTAAGTTAAACGAACGAACACGAACAAGCCTCCGTTCGTGTTCGTTCGGTTCGTTTACAGCCCTAGGTATATCTTCTTCAAAATAACCCTTAAATGAGTATTTTGGGTTTTGTTGATAATGGGTCGATTTGGTGGTTTAAAAATGGAACTAATGAGTGTTTATGACTGGTGAATGAACCCTTATGTTTGTCTAATCGATTCGTTAGCAGAAAATAAGTTTTTAATCACTTTTGGATTTGGGTTTTTCGTCCAGTCCGTAGTTTCCGGACGTCGCCCCGTTCGGACAGTAGTGTCCGGACAGTGGGGGGTTTCCGGGTAGTGTTCTTGGTGTCCGGGTAATAGGGTTTCTGGGTGTTGCCTAGTATCTGGGTAGTAGTTTTCGGATAAGCTTTAGCGTCCGGATAGTTGTGTCCAGAAAGGACTATTGTCCGGGTGTTAGTATCCGGAAAGTCCAAGGTGTCCGGAAAGTGGTAAATGTCCGGAAAGAGTAAGTGTGTACGGAAAGTGCGTGTATCCGATAAGAGTTATCCGGTAAGTGAAGTATCCGGTAAGAGTTGTCCGGAAAGTAAGTGTATCCGATAAGTTGAGTCCGGATAGTGTCTGGAAGGTTGGTATTTGGGTCTGAGCAGTTGATATTTCATCTATTTCTCAGGTAACCCGATTGTAAGTCAGAAGTAAAGTAAAGCAAGATGTTAGACGCACCATGTGAGTTTTCCTAACTAAAAATACATGATCTTATGTGTTTTCCAAAGGAAGCGATTATGTGGAAATGCCCTATTATTTTACATGATTTTCACGTAAAAAAAAGTTTAATATTTTACTGATCAGGGTATGTTTACGAGCATGATTTATTTACAAGCTTTTATGAACGTTTTTCCCATGAAAAGTATGCTCTACTGAAAAGATTGTTCAGCAAGATGAAATGAATTGTAAGTGTATAAGGATTTCATGTTTTATGATTATGATGAGCTATGTGTATGTTATGTGGAGTCGGTCTGCACAGTGAGATCTGTAGACCTCAGGATCCGATGATCCCTTGGGCTGTTATGAGAAGCTTGTAGGAGGGAATTTATTTCCTTCCTACTCGGATATGTGATGAGCTTGTAGGAGGGAATTCGTTTCCTTCCTACATGGATAGAGGGGAGTCTGCTTGGGCCCCGATATGAGGCGAGAAGGGAGTCTGTTGGGCCCCTGATCGCGGTTAACGATGAAATCCTTAAACACTGTGCAGTACCATGAATGATGTTTATGTGAAGAATGTGAACTGTTTTATAAAAATGATTTTTAAATGTTGACGTACACTGTTTATGGAGGGAACTCACTAGGCCTCATGGTCTAACCCTCACTTTTCAAAACTAAAACCTTTTCAGGTAAGCAATTAGTAGGAGGCTCAGGTAAGTGAGCAAGAGCAAGCTAGAGTGAAGATGCAGCTAGAGTCAGTGAAAGTGCCTCGTGTAGAAGCTAGATTATTCTCAGTTGTGTATAGGTTGTTTCTGCCAACCTAAGTTTTTAGAGTGATGTAATGTAATATTGGGACCCAGTTTTGTAAATCGTATGATGTAATGCTATGTATGTTCCGTAGAAATCTTGGGATGTTACAAAAGAACAATGTTGTGTTTCTTCTTTAACTCTTTCATTCTGTTCATCAACCCATCGATGTACTTGATGAAGACGTCTTTCTTTAGATTAACACTCTTCACCAAAAGCCGGGAAATTTCAAACCATTCGAAGAAACCGAATTGTCTGAGATGGTAATCTCTGATGCTCCTAGAGAGTCCATCCTCTCTTTCAATGATTAGCCTGATGTCGGTGGGATTGAGCTTGGAAGTGGAAATCTTTACACATGAGATAGGGGACCTGTTTGATCGGTAGTGCATGGTTTTCTTGTACCACTTAACTTCTTCTTCCTTTTCTTCTTCAAAGGTGCCCAACTTAGATTTTTGGGCAAGAATGGGATCGGTGGACTTTGCTTTAATTGCTTCCTCTTTGGCAACTTTTAGAGATAGGGCTTTTGAGTCATCCAAGGCTTTTTGTGCTAGTCTAGCCTCCTCAATTTCTTGAGGAGATAGACCCAGATCAGTGGCTGTTCCTTATGGAGGAGGTTTAAGCTTTAAAGTCTGGGCATCGGCAGGTCGAGTTCCATACTTGGCCAATTCTTTCTTTCTTTTCTCTTCTTTGGCCGCATCCTCTGCCGAAATAACTTTCTTGCCTTTGTCTTTTGGAGTAGGGGCCGACACAAATTTCTCCCCTTCAATTGTTGCTTCCGTTGGTGTGGGTTTTTCTACCGATGGCATCGGTGTGGAAGTGGCAGTGGTTGCCGAAGGTCCAATCGGTGTAGATGTCGGTGTTGGAGCGGCTGTTGGGGTGGCCACCGATGTAATCGGTGTGGTCGTCGGTGTCGGTGCCGATGTGGGGATTTTGGGCTTGAAGAAACGATTTGTTGATTTGTCGGTGGGGTCTGATGGAGGCCTGTTGCTGTCAAGATGCCTAACAGAAGGCCGTTTCGGGGACTTTAGGATGCTTTTTTCCCCCTCAGCAATAGCCGCAGACTCCAGACCCAAATATGTGGCAATACGATCCACCGAGGCATGGATGTACTGAAGTTTACCCCTGTCAGAATTGTCAAAGGCAAAATCACCTAAGTTAAAATCCCAATCAAGATTGTTGTTGAGGGAGTCAACCTTCCGATGAAGCTGTTGAAGAGAATCGGTGAGAGAAGATCGAAGAGACTGATGCCGAGTCTCTCGAGTAATAAGCCGAGCAATCTCGAAATCCTTGTAATCGGTAAACACGACCAAGTTGTTGTGGTAGGTGTTCAGATTTTCGAACTTCTGAACAAAAGTTGCCATACTGTCGGTGATTGGGCGTAGCAAATCCTGAAGAGTAGATGCTAAAAGCTGAGGTTGCCGATCCTCCAAAATACTGACTCGGTCATGAGTTTGAGCAAACATGGTAATAGTGGTCTGTTTGAAGGTTTCTAACTGAGTGCCCACCAACCGACACTATCGGGCACTCTCCTGAACTTCGGTGATGAGGCCACTCAGTAGACAAATATCTGTAGGGATGGAAGTTCCAACACTCGGAAGTTGGAACCTAGGAGCATTCGGTGATAATGGTGTATGTGGGAGTGACCTTTCTTCGGGGATAGTGGATGAGGAGGGTTGATCAGATAAGGGATTGGGGAACAATACTTGTGGTGGTGGTGGTGGTGAAGTAGATGGGGAAGAGCTATCCTCAGATAATGAAGATTTTTCACGTTCATCGGTGGGTGAAAGGTGATCGATGGGGAGATCCCGTCGGTGTGGGGGATCGTCGGGGGGGGGGGGGGGGGGGGGTTGTTTCGGTGGGGAGGGGTGCATCGGGGATGGGGGAGTCGGTGGTGGTGATTGCTGTGTCGGGGAAGGTAATGGATCTGCGACCATGATGTCTTCGGTGATGTTCTGTCGGGGAGATCCTGTATCCTCCAATAAGAAATCCAAGAATTCCCTGTTTGAAGAGCCCGAAATGCTAATGGGGTGTGCATCATTGATCTCATACTGATCGGGTGAAAGTCTGTGCAGTGCAAACTCGGTTCCTTCGAAGGGAGAGACCCCGAAGTCATCTGCACCACCCAAAGAAGCGGGTGATGAGGTAAGAGGTGGGTTCTCCAAAAATACAACCGAAGCCTTTTGAGAGACAACGGAGGAGTCGGTTTGGGGTATCACAGATTCCCTTGGCCCGGATGGGACAATTTCAACTACTGTCGATTTTTGAGAATCCACAACCGGCTTATGGGGTGTGGCAGAAGGTGTCTGAGACCTTTTTAGAGAAGATCCCAGAGGGGATTTAGAGTGCCTCCGCTTGTGGGAAGGGGTTGGGACTCGGGTAGCCTCCGAGGGATCTCTCGGAGGCGTAGTCCCGAAAGCGAACACGGAGGTGTCGGTGGCTCGAGTACTTTTCTTTTTGGCGCCACCCGACTTCACTCGGGGACGGGGAGATGGGGCCACTACAGCTGGGGGGTCCACGGGAATTTCCGGGTGTCTAAACCCGGGAATTTCCGTGTCTCCCCAGTGGAGATCGGGAGAGTGAGCGAAAGAAATCATACCTGGACGAAGCGGCAGATCGATAGCAAGAGGGTCAACATCAAGCGTCTTCTAGACAACTACGGGAGCAGACCAATCATAGACAAATCTGGGAGAGGAGGATTTGTGATCCGCATCCAAAGTCGAACCAAGCTTGTGTTGAACAATCATGGAGATAAACCGGGGGTAGGCTACATGGCATCTTTTCGGGTGCTTGACAACCTCAGTCAGTTCAGTAAAAAAATACTGGGCAAAATCGATTTTTTGTTGAAAAATGATTGCATGGATAAGCTTAGTGGTGTAGGAGGGGGATTGATCCTGACCACTCGTTTTGCGAGAAAGGCAGTAGATAACATGAGCAAATAGAAAATTCCAAGTTCCTCCCATTTTGTTTCTAGTGAGAGTACCTGGACCTTTGGTAGACTTTGAGGGTTTGTCATCAGCTTTGTGTATGTAGCCAAGGGTACTGACCACTTTTGCATGAAAGTTGTCGACGTGCATGTCTTCGTATTCTGGAAAGGCTTCGATTTTGAGAGCACGACGAACATCATCCACACCAAAGGTGAGATCGTGATCACCTTCTTCATCAATAATAATGGAGGCATGAATGGTCTCGTTTGATGGGTCGTACACACAGGTTAACCAAAAGTTTCCAATGAGCATTTTGCTCATTTTAGGGTTGCAAGTGAAAGCATGAAGGAGAGGAGAACGGGCTAAGAACTTAGTCACAGTAGCAAACTCGGGATGAGCGGGATCGGATTCAAACCTTGCAACATGATTGCAAGGATTGAACTTGAGGTATTCGAAGCATGTAGGAGATTCCTTCACTACCTTCGTGGATTTGGTAGCCTTGGAGGATGTAGATGACGCCATGGATGGTAGATAGTTGCAGGTTTGTGTGGTTGAGAGAGAAGACGATCGAGAGTAGTTGCAGGTATACGAAAGAAGAGAATGAAGAGGGAGAAGATGGTTATTTATAGGGGTGAAGTTTGAAGAGGGTTTAGGCGGCAACGGTTATATAGAGATATTGAAGAGGTTTCTTGATTTAAACCAAATATTAAATTGGTTTAAAAGGGGTAATGATGAGTAAAGAAAATGAATGGTTAGAAAGTGAGGTTCATGGAATGGGAAGGGTCAAAGAGGACTGACATGTAGGGTGTAGGGTGATGTAAGTATTGGGAAGCGTATAGGATAAGGGTTGCAAGGAATCGGCGGAGAGGTTCGCCGATGGGATAGCAATAGGTGATCGATGGACAATTAATTAGCACATCAGTGGGTAGTGATCACCGATGGAGAGCTTGGGCAGGTATCAGTGGTGGTAGTATAGAACCACCGATAGTGAAGTAATCGGGGGAGAGAAGTCGGTGGTAATGAGGCTTTAGGCTTTAGATTTTAGGACGTCGGTGAGATAGTGGTCAGTGGGAATGCGGTGCTTAGTGTAGGGTCGGTGTGGTATGCCACCGATTGAGCTAATTTGGGATGAGAGAACATCGGTGAGTGGGTCGGTGGATGTAGAGACCACCTATTGGTGAGTATCGGTGAAAAGAGGTGTCGGTGAGCAATGATCCATATATATGTAGAGCTTCGGTGAGATGGGTGTAAAGAGGTTATCGGTGTGGAGAATGGGTGAGGGGAATCCACCGAAGAGAAGGAGTCGGTGGATGAAGCTTACCGATAGAAAGGGAAGGGTCGGTGTATAGGAGATGTCACCGATTTACCAAGAATCGATGGTGAAGTATGATACATCTGAGAGAGTCGGTGGGATCTATCTACCGATAAGATTTTCGTCGGTGAGAAGACCACCGATAAGATTTTTTTAACATCAAATCACATATCAAGATATAGCATTCAAAGTTCACTTATCAGAAAGTTGAACCTGGCTTCATCTAAAGGTTTGGTGAACAAATCTACAAGCTGAAGATCAGTAGGAATGAAGTGCAGCTCAATGTCACCTTTTGAAATGTAATCTCTGATGAAGTGATATCTATGTGCTTTGATCTGGAGTGTAGAACTGGATTATTTGCAATAGCTATTGCACTTGAGTTGTCACATAGAATTGGGATCTTGAAGTAGACTTGATTGTAGTCCCTTAGTTGATTTTTCATCTACATGATCTGAGCACAACAACTTCCAGCAGCCACATATTCAGCTTCAGCAGTTGAGGTTGAAACTGTGTTTTGTTTCTTGCTGGACCAACTGACTAATTTTCCACCAAGAAGTTGGCAGCTACCTGTGGTACTCTTTCTATCAACTTTGGAACCTGCATAATCTGAATCTGAATACCCAATTAGTTCAAAGCCTGAGTCTTTGGGGTACCAAAGACCCAGGTGCATGGTACCTTTTAGATACCTAAAAATCCGTTTTACAGCAGCCAAATGAGATTCTTTTGGATTGGCTTGATAACGGGCACATAGATAAATAGCAAACATAATATCCAGTCTGCTAGCAGTTAAATAGAGAAGAGAACCAATCATCCCTCAATAAATTGTTACATCAACAGATTTGCCATCTAGATCAGCATGAATTTTCAAGGGTGGTGCCATAGGAGTTTTCATAGGAGAGTTGTCTAAGAAGTTAAATTTCTTCAGAAGGTCACGAATATATTTGCTTTGATTTATGAAAATCCCTTCTGAAGTTTTTTTGACCTGAAGGCCCAGAAAAAATGTAAGCTCTCCCATCATGCTCATCTCATATTGACTCATCATGAGAGAAGCAAATTCATCACATAGTGATTCATCAGTGGAACCAAAGATGATGTCATCTACATAGATTTGAACAAGAATGAGAGTACCCGAGGTCTTCTTGAGGAAGAGAGTGTTGTCAATTGTACCTCTAGAGTATCCATTCTAGAGAAGAAAATCAGCAAGAGTATCATACCAGGCACGAGGAGCTGTTTCAGTCCGTACAGAGCCTTGTCCAACCGATACACATAGTCTGGATGTGTTGGGTCTTCAAAACCTTGAGGTTGTTTCACATAGACTTCCTCAGCAAGCTCACCATTGAGGAAAGCACTTTTAACATCCATCTGAAATACTCTAAAGTTTTGATGGGCTGCATGAGCAAGAAAGATTCGGATGGCTTCGAGTCTGGCAACAGGGGCAAATGTTTCATCATAATCAATGACTTCTTCCTGTCGGTATCCCTGAGCTACCAGTCTGGCTTTGTTTCTGATGACTGTACCATCTTCAACCATCTTGTTTCGGAAGACCCACTTGGTTCCAATGATTGTCTTCTTCGGAGGTCAGGGAACTAATCTCCATACTTTATTCCTTATGAACTGAGAAAGTTCCTCTTGCATGGCAGTGATCCAGCATGGATCAGCTAAGGCCTCATCAATCTTCTTTGATTCTATGAGAGATAGAAAATTTACATAAAGAAAAATATTTTCAGTGCCTCTTCTTGTTTGAACTCCAGCTTGTTGATCACCGATGATTTGATCAATGGGGGTGATCTTTGGTCCATTTAGTAGCAGGAGACAATGGTGGTGGAAGACTTGATGAGGGAAGACTTGATGGAGAATTGTGTATGATTGGAGTGGGAGGAGAGGCATCGGTGGAAGGCTGAATTTCGGTGAAAGTATGGTCAATTTCGGTGGAGGTAGTGTCGGGCACTATGGAGGGTGACCTAACTTGGTGATTTGAAGAAGATGGATCATAATGAGTGAAGGGTATGGATGATGTATCAGTGGGATTAGTAGCAGGGCCATCACCTATGCATGATGAGATCCATATATGTAACTCATCATCATCATTTGAAAGGGATGATGATCTCATATCATCAAATTTGACATGGATGAATTCATCAATGCATTTCCTTCTGAGATTGTACACACGATATGCCTTGGAGGATAGGGAGTATCCAACAAAATTTCCTTCATCAACCTTGGGATCAAATTTCCCAAGGTTGTCACGATCATTTAGAATGAAACACACACAACCAAAGACATGAAGGAATCCAATATTTGGTTTCCTCCCATGAAAGACTTCATAAGATGTATTTCCATGTCTTTTAGTAACCACCGATCTATTTTGGGTAAAGCAAGCTGTATTGACAACTTTAGCCCAAAAATATGTGGGAAGATTTGATTCACTAAGCATTGACCTTGCAGCTTCACACAGAGTTCTATTTTTCCTTTCCACTACTCCATTCTGCTGAGGAGTCCTGACAGCTGAGAAGTTTTGAGAAATTCCTTTCTCATTGAAGAAGTCTTCTAGGGCACTATTTCTGAATTCGATGCCATTTTCACTTCTCACCGATCGTACAAGTTGTCCATTCAAGACTTCATTTTTCTTGACAAAGTTGATGATCTCTTCGGTTGCATCACTCTTGTACCTGAGAAAACAGACCCAAGTATATCTAGTGAATTCATCAACAATTACAAGAATGTACCTTTTGCCACCTAGGCTGGGAGTGTTGACTGGTCCACATAGATCCATGTGCAACATTTGCAGAGGAAGAGTAATGGAAGAACATTGCTTGGTCTTGAAGGAAGTTTTGGTGAGCTTCCCTTTTTCACATGCATCACAAAGTTTTTCTTTGACAAAATTCAGCTTTGGCATGCCGGTCACCAGATCTTTGTTTGAGATTTTGTGGAGAGTTTTGAAATTGAGATGAGATAAGCGTTTATGCCACAGCCAGTTCCTTTTGGTTGTGTCATCTGACACAAAGCATACACTGGATGAATTTGTATTTTGTCCCATATCAATGATATAAACATTTTCCCTTCTTTTACCAGCAAGGACCACCTTCATGTCCTTGTCAACAATAGTACAGATACAAAGTTCAAAGATAACTTTATATCCTAGGTCACACAGTTGGCTGATACTTAGAAGATTATGCATGAGACCTTCAACAAGTGTAACTTTGTTGAAGGTGACAGATCCGTTGGTGAGAGTTCCATATCCTTTGGTGTAACCTCTAGAGTTGTCCCCAAATGTCACAGATGGACCCTTTTCAGACACATAGTTAATAAGAAGAGATTTGTTTCCTGTCATGTGACGTGAGCACCTATTATCCAAATACCAGATTTGATGGTGCTCATGTACCTGCATGCACACACATATTAGTTCCTTGGTACCCATTTGGTGGTGGGTCCTTTTGGGTTAGAGGAAGATTCCTTAGATTTGGTTCGGTCAATTCTATCCTTGGGACAGTCCTTTGCAAGATGAAAAGTGTCACCACAGTTGTAACATTTTCTGTAGATAAAAATCTTTTTAGGCACCTTTTCTTTTCCTTTGCCTTTGACATCAATCTGGATAGCTTTTGGACCAAAAGTAGAGATGAGGGGAGGAAAACTTAAGATCCCATTTCCAGAAGTGGTAGGAGCAAAACTAGTGGAGGAATTCCTTGAAGCATTTTTAAAAGGACTTTTGACAAGATCTGAAGATTTTCTTTTGAGAGAAAGATTTGTGATATTGTCATCTTTGATAATCTTAGAGGTTGTTGGATTTGGAGAAGATACTTCATCAACAGTTAATACTTTCAAAAGACCATGAATGGGTTTTGAAACATCATTTGAATCTTGATTTTCAACGTTTTGAGCAGAAGACGAATCTTTAGCTTTTATGAACATTCCAAATTTTAAAGCTTCACATAGATCACTTGAGTTTAAGGAAACTGAGTCACTTGAGCTTGACTCAGAAGGTTCATGATGGTTTGGTGGAGCACAAGAAGTAGAGGCAAGATCATTAGAGGAGAACTCAAAATCCATTTTTCCAAAACCTAGACCATATTTATTTTCACCAGAATTTTGGTTTGAAAAATTTTCTCAAGATTTTTTTAAGAAGTGGTCCATTTTCTAACGGTTTCTTGCTCTCTTTTTAATCTTTTGAAAAGCTTGTTTTTCTCTTTAGCAATGGTGTGATTGATGGTCTTCAAGTCTTCTAGTTATGCTTTAATTTCATCAAATTTCTCAAGTTTGGACATACAAGATTCAAGTTGGGAGGTTAGAGTTTTAACTTGAACAGACTTCTTCTTTTTGGCATCTTTGAGGTTATATAAATCATTAGTTAAAGATTCATAGGCATCAATCTTTTCAGTTTCAGTCATAGAGTTAAAGGGATGTACCTGAGAATATGATGTCGAGCACCCAGTTGACACCAGAGCCATTGGAGGGACTGTCTTTTCAGAATCTTCCATATCTTCAAATATGGCCATGAAACACATATTGGGAGAATCTTTGTCACTTTCAGAAGTTGGCTCTTTAGCCCAGTCATGGATTTCAGCAATGTAGCCTTTTCATTTTCTGAGAAGTCCCTCATTTCTTTCTTTCTCTCTCTTGTACTTTGCCTTGTATTTCTCAGCACGTTCCTGTTGTTCTTGGGAGGAAGATTGATTTCCTTTTCTGGAAAAGTTTGACTTGGAAGGATTTCTAGATTTTTCAAACTTTGAAGAAGGTATGTTTGAGGAGGTGGCCTTAGTCCTTTCAACACGTGTGCTTCTGCATTCAGATGCAAAATGTCATTTCTTACCACAATTAAAACACTCCTCATTTGACTTGTCAGCAGAAGGAGTTTTTGTGGAAGAAGAGGGTTTCTTGAAAGTTCTAGACTTGCCAGACCAACGAGACTTGTTTTTGGGTCCAACCGTCATTGCCATTTCATCAGTCACATGATCGACAGAGGTTTCATCACCTTCATCATCAGCATCACTAAGATATGCCTCCGTGTGGTGATTGGATTCAACATGACTGTCACTGTCAGAGTCTGATGAAGGGTAAGTAATGCGAGGAACACATTGATTTTTCTTGGAAGAGTCACTGACTAAGGCTATGGAAGAGCCTTTTATCTCTTTAATGAAGGATTTCCTTTGAAGTTTGGTTTGTTCAAAGTTGAAAAGAGTTCCATACAAGACAGTTAAGGGCATGTACTCAAGGTCCTTGGATGTCTTGATGCAAGTGCATATGTTTTCCAAAAGTTCAGGGAGACAATCCATGAACTTGCATAAGACTTCCTCATTATCATAGACTCTGCCCAATAACTTCAGATCATTTAGAAGACTGTTGAATCGATTATAATAGCTAGGGAAAGATTCACCTTTCTCATGAGCAAAGAGCTCATACTTTCTGATGAGAGCAATCTTTTTGCTCTTCTTCACTTCTTCTGTACCTTCGTACAATACACACAATGTGGTCCATATTTCTTTAGCAGTTTCAAAGTTTACTAGATAATGATAGACCTCATCAGGAAGAGAGAGTAATAATAGCCCTGAGCTTAGAATCTAGAGAAACCAAACGTTTTTCCTCATCAGTGTATTTCTTGGGGTTTTTAAGGATATAACGACCAGTAGCTTTGGATTTATCTTTGTCAGAAGACTCATCAGAATCATCGGAGTCACTAGAGTCCTCCTTATCAATGGTTTCTTTACTAGACCTCTGCGTTTCATAGCGAGCCCAGACTCTAGGGATAATAGGTCCCTCTTTGAGAATGGTTGGATGTCTAGTATGCACTCCTTCCATGAATAGCATCATACGGCTTTTCCAAAGAGAAAAGTTGTTAGGGTTAAACTTAGGAGGTTTGGCTATGGAGCCATTTTCAGAAAGGTTGTTTTGAAAAGAGATTTCATTATTTGAAGAAGAAAAGGCAGCCATCGCAGATCAAGTTTATGAATTAAACTTACTGCTCTGATACCACTTGTTAGTCCCAGATGGCTTAACAATTATTGTAGAAGGGGGGTTGAATACAATACTCAAATTTCTCACTTAATTTAATTCTATTATTGAAAATCTTTCAACAAGAATTACACATAGAAAATAAAGATGTTGCGGAAAAGAACAGGTAAAACTATTCTAACAATCTTTCACAAAGTATACTGAAAACAAAACAACCTGAACACTTAGAATCAAAGCTATAAAGTTCTTGAGAAAATGGAGAATGCTTGCACTGAGAAATTCTTTCGGAAAGCGTAGTTTGCATGGGGAGCTTCTTCCTCCTTTTATAGTGTAAGAAACATTAAATGCTTAGGACACTTGTCATCAGGAGATTCAAAGTAGGTGTTGACTTCTGAAAAGTTGATGTGTCATTTCACCTTTTTCCTTGGTACTAGGAAGAATACCCATGTTGATTGAGATATTATCTGATAATGGATAAAACGACAAATAGTCACTTTTACCTGGCAATAGATATTGTCCCATAATAAATTATCTTCTTGATGTGTCTTCCAAGAACCATTCCACCGAAGGATGTGTCTTCCAAGAACCATTCCACCAAAGGCATTCCACCGATCTTGAGCTTTGAGGTCGGTGAGAAGTTCTTGAAAAATATATGTTGTGAGAAGTATTATGTTCCCACCGATTTGAAGCTTTCATCGGTGGGACCTTTGGACCAATCATGGGAGAGGATCGGTGGGAGTGTCCACCGATTTGCATAGAGTCCATCGGTGGACAATGACTTGATCTTGAAGAATATCTTTTACTTCCATAATGAGGAATATCTTCAAACTTCATTTCGGTGGGTCTTCAACTTCACGGATCATTTTCTGTTTTGTCTAAGTCATTATAAAGAACTGAAAGTAAATATTCTAAGTAGAATTTTAGGAATAAAATCGGTGGGTCAATTTCAAATCTTTGGTGGCCCAACAAATACCCATAATGTGCTTGGCACATGGGTACCTTAACGGACATAATTTGGACGGAGTTAGTTTTAGGCACTCAATAAGATACAAAGTTTTAACCACGAGAATGTCCATAATTATTTCATTTTCGGGACTCAGAATGTTAAAACCACTATAACACAGGGACCAAACATGTAATTTACTCTAAAAAATATTTTTTAATTGTATATTAATAAAAATTATGTTTTTTCCTTTTTTCTTTCTGTTCATGTTCAAAAACACAAAAAAAATATATTTTATTTTATTTCTTTTTCTTCATTTTCCTCTTCTTTCAAATTACACAAATAAAAAGAAATAACAAAAAAAAAATTATTTCTTTTTCCTCCCTTTCTTTCTCCTCCCTCTCTTTTTCCCTCCATTTATTTTCTTATGATCCAATTGTTCTTGATGGTCGAATTTTAGCTTCAAGGGGTGTTTGGGAGTGCTTATATTTTTGACTTATTTGTTATGATCAATAACGACGAGTTGTTCTTCAGGTTTTATAGAGTCGTGACATATAAGAAACTTGTGATTAGCAATTTTGAACATCAAAAGATTCTCGTGATTAGTTTCAGAAACGATGTGATTATTGGTGATTGTTTTGAATATCGATCCGAACTTCGAGGTGTCAAATCGAATCGAGGCAAGCTGTGTTCATGAGGCCTTCATTTCAGTAATCAAGCCTAGAAACATCAACGGATTTCGGAAGGTGATTGTTTTTAACTATCGCCTGTGCAATTTTACTACTAATTAGGGTTTTATTCGCTAGCTGATCACATTATTGTTCAACGCTCGAAGGAGATCATATTACAGCCACTTGAAAGCCTGTTCGATCTCATATATGTTGAATTAAGTTCATCTACTTGATTTTTTAGTTAAATCTCATTAACAATTTAGTATTTGTTCTACTCCAATTTTGTGAACAAAAGGAAATTCCAGCCAGTAAGTTCATATATGTTGAAGTAAGTTCATCTACATGATATTTTAGTTAATAAATCTCAGTAACAATTTAGTATTTGTTCTACTCCAATTTTGTGAACAAAAAGAAGTTCCTGCCAGTAGACTTTGCATTTAGCAACGATTACGCCTGTAAAAGTGGAATAAGAATCATATGTCCGTAAGACACAAATGGACATAACAGAACAAATAATTATATCGGTAAAATTGTTCCATGGGGTGGGGTGGAACAGGCTTATTCCAATCTGTTCCACATAAAAGTCATGCCAAACGTGGGCAGTGATCCTTGTTCTAGTCTGTCCTGTCTAGTGTATATATCCTAAAAATTGGGTATAGGCGTCAAATTATTCATGTTTTTGGTTATTTAATTTCATCATCTGGTGTATGAGATCCTCGCCAACCATAGAAATATACAAATCCAAGGTGTTCGTTTTCAGCCATAGAAATACTCATTTGCTTTCACAAAATCTGGAGACAATCAAGCAATGTCTCTAAATAAACTAGTATTGTGTTTGGAGAATTTAAATTTAGGGTATTTATTTGTTGCTAAAGATAGATCTCATTCTTTATTTCCTATAAGCAGCATTTGGCCAATCCAAACTATAAGCAAAACCTTTCAATATGAAAGGCTTATGCTGCTTTTTTTTCCTTTCCCTTTCCCTTTCCATTACATTATCTCTTCCATTAAACAAAGCCTTTGCAGCTGCGATCACCCGTCGTCGTCACCTAGGCCTTACCATTTCTCAACCCTTTGCTTTTGAATTTCATATCGATGCGCGCTTGCATTTCCCTAATCCTAGACTTAGGATGGCTTATGCTGTCTTCCACGAATGGAAAAAGGTGATCTTCTCAGACCCAGGTAACATGATCAGCAACTGGGAAGGCGAAGATGTGTGTTCTTACAATGGGGTGTTTTGCGAAAGAGCTCCTGATGATCCAAATTCAATGACCGTTGCTGGCATTGATCTTAACCATGGCGACATTGCCGGCCATCTGGCCCCTCATCTTGGCTTATTAACCGATCTTAGCTTATTCCATATAAATTCCAATAGATTTTGGGGGATCATCCCCACGAGTTTCTCCAGGCTCAAGATCCTACACGAGCTAGATTTAAGTAATAACAGATTCGCAGGTCCGTTTCCTAACGTCGTCCTAGAATTGCCTAAATTGAAGTATCTTGATCTTAGATTCAATGATTTCGAAGGACAGTTGCCTCCTCAACTCTTTGATAAGGATCTTGACGCAATCTTCGTGAACAACAACAAATTCTCCTCCCATATCCCTGAAAACATCGGTAATTCAAAGGCTTCTGTGATTGTGTTTTCGAATAATGCATTTAAGGGTTGCATTCCTAAGAGCATTGGTCAAATGACGGGGTTGGAGGAGGTCATTTTCTCTAACAACGAGTTTTCTGGGTGTTTGCCGGAGGAATTAGGATTACTTGAGAACTTAACGGTGTTAGATTTTAGCAATAACCAGTTAGTAGGGACGCTTCCTAAAGCTTTCGAAAGATTGAAGCAACTTGAGAAAATTGACGTTGGACAGAATCAGTTGATAGGGAAGGTGGTCGATACCGTTTGCAGTTTGCCAAAATTGCTGGAATTTTCGCTCGCTGGTAACTTTTTTGATTGTTTGGATCCAAAATGTGAAAAACCAATGAAGGCTGGGTTTGTTATAGATGATAAAGAGAACTGTTTGCCGAATAAACCGAATCAGAAAACTGTTGATAAGTGCTCGCCGGTGGTTAAACGGCCGATAGATTGTAAAACTCAGTGCGAGAATCAAAATGGTGGTCGTAGCAGCGACGAAGAGCAGATATGGAGAAAACCACCAGATATTCAATGTCCTCCACCACCTGTTCAACAACAACCGCCACCAACACCTGTTGTTCCACAACCAGAGCCTTCACCAGAAGTAGAGCCTCCTCCAGCGGATGAATCACCGCCAGTGCCCGTTTTCTCTCCACCGCCCCCGGTGGTGCCGCATCCAACACCTGATGAACAACCACAGCCTTCTCCAGGTGCAACACCAGACGTACAACAACGCAACATTTTTGGTTTTGATTTTCACTTTAGGCATGGTCTTTTCCATCATTTCCACTTCAAACATGAATCACAAACAAAAGTTAATGAGTAGGCTTTTGAAAACAAATCGCATTAGAACAAATAAATCAATACTTTCTTTATTGCTTTCAAACAATGTTCATCAAAACTAACCCATTAAAACATAAACAGCTCGTCTAATGCATCCCTTCAATGTTTGGTTGTAATGGGTAAAGAAAATTAACTAGTGAAATCGGTTAATGACTTTACCAAAGTTTGGTAGGTAAACAAAATTGGACATGACTGAACAAGGCAAGAGAACGGACAGTACAAGCCGTCTATCAACGGCTTTGGATGACTAGGACCGAACTTGTAGTGGAAGAAGAGGTGGTAATGGTGGTGATAGCGGTGGAGGTAGCAGGGTTGGTGGCCGTTTGTAGATGAGTGGTGGTGGTTAGGGTTCTCGTTCTTTTCCCATCTTGCTCTACCTATTTTGGTGGGGAAAAAAAAACAATTATTGTCCCATTCAGTACCACCCTGTCCCTGTACCATGTTGCACCAATCATGTAACAAGGAATTTATGATTTGCCTCATGTTATGTCAACTGTGGAACAATGAGTTTTTGCTTTGTCATATCATGTTCAGTCTAATGTTATCAAAATTGTATCGTTTTTTCCTTGTTAAAAGTTATTCTGAGAAAGAAAAAAAAAGTGTGAAATATTTTTCTTTCTTGATAGAAGAAAAGTAGCAACCAAAGGGCCTTTGGCCTAGTGGTATTGGAGCCCCTCACCTTCTAGGAAGTCAGGGGTTCAAACCTCACCAAAGGTGAGGAGAGTGTGTGAGTTTATTTGTTGCATTTGCCGTATATAAATATTATTCTTGTAAAAGTAACACTTTTTAACTTTGAAAAATATAGTCAAAAAATCAAATAATAACAAATTAGAGACTTTTTTGCGCCACAACGAGGTTAGGCCTTTGAAGTCACGACGAGACCACGATTTTTTTCAACACATAACTTATGACGGCAAATTTGATATATAATTATATATACACATGTTAAACATTATTACTCAATTGCTCAATGATTAAATTATATTATATACTTTAAAGCAAAAAGCAAAGACAATAAAAGGTGGAAAAACATCCAAAGTACCAGGTTACAAAAGCCGCACATTATGACAAGACGTGTCTTGAGCTTAATTAACTTGAAGTTGTTAAAAGGTAAGTTCTATTAAACAATCTTGTCATCTAGTAATATATTGTTTGTGTGTTTGTAATTCTTAGGAAGTTGAGGGTGCTGTATGGTCAATGGATGATAGCTGGAAATCTGAGGGACTGTGCCTCACATCTTGGAGAAGTGCAAGGGTAGCAGAGTCCGTGTCTAGAAGCTGAAGGGCTAAAGTGGAAATTGTCGAGTTTATATAAAAGGAGCTTCATTAGTTCATTTCTGGATTGAACGAATCATTTTTGTTTTCTCAAATATGTTGTTTAGCTTACTTTTCTCTCTATATTTCTTCTCTCTAAAATTAGGGTTTTACATTCTTATTTTAGATTAGTTCTACTTTCATTTCTCTTGAATGTGGTATTAGGTTTAATATCTTTGTATTGTAATTTCATATTGTAATCTGTTGATGTATACTATATTGCTATTTTTTTGGAAGGGTATCCGAGGACATTGCCCCGACTAATCCCGACAAGGTGAGGCAATTGCCCCAACTGCTAAAGCGTGCAGCCCTGAGTTTATCCCCAGTGGCCACAAGTTGGAAGCGCCTGAATTCGAACTTGGGGTAGATGGGTTACTAGCCACATCCCCCCAAGCCTTAACCAGTACTATATTACTATTTCATGATGGTATCATATTATATTACTATTTCATGATGGTATCAGAGTTGTAAACTCGATCCTCTTCCTATACATCGACAATTATAATCTGTGGTAAGCTTCTCTCTTCGTTCCTTCATTTGCGCCTTGTGCCTCTTCTTTGTTTTTCACCGAGTGTTCTTGAACCTCGTGTTGTGGTTGTTTTTTGTTCGATTATTTCTGGTTATTCTTGCAAACGAGTTCATGCTTCTTCTCTTTTTAGATCTGAGCCTCTGCTCGTTTCTATCATTTTGGAAAGGTCCGGTTCTTTTCTTTCTAGATCTGAACTTCTCCTGCTCCTTATCGAGATTCAAACTCTTTTCTTTTTAGATCTGAGTCACTGCTCGTTGTTTCTATCATTTTGGAAAGGTTCATTTCTCTTCTTTCTAGATCTGAACTGTTCCTGCTTCTTATCGAGATTCAGGCTCCTATCTTATTAGATCTGAGTTTGTTCTCCCTGCTTCTACTTCATTTCGTCAGGTTCAGCTTTTATTTTCTGAGATCTAAGCTGCTCGTGTGTTATTTGGTGCTCTTCAAAAGGTTTTTTCGTCCTTATCCTTGTAGATCTGGACTGTTTCTTCTGTTTTTGTTCTCTTCTCAAGTTTTGGTTCTCTTCTCTCTAGATTTGAACCGATTCTTGTCTATTTAGGCTTTGACTTAAGTAGATTTGAGGTGTCTTTGTTAGATCTATTGTTTGTTTATCTCACGTTTCTGTTGGTTGACTCAATAGACTAGTAGTCGAGGATTGGAGACTCTGGTGGTATTTCTCTTGCATGCAAGTGTTTCCACTGGTCTTCATAGACATTGGTCAAGGATTTGAGTTTTTTTTGTTTCTTCAAAGTTTTCTACAAAATTATTTGCTCAAAAGTTTGGCAAGTCTTTGATTCTTTTCGTCTAATATTCGTTAAGGATTATTTGTTTTGCATGTTTCTTTCTGTTGCTATCATGTATATTCCTTGATCTGATTAGATTTGTGTGTACCGTAGATCTTGTACTTTTTTGGTCAGATCTATTTGTGTATCTCACATTTGTTTGACAGATCTGTGTGCTTATATTGTCCTTTTGCCCTGTTTTTTTTGTTTACTGGATTGTTGCTATCTGGTTTAGATCAAGAATCTGTGTCCACTGTGGTTGTTGGTTCTTCGTCCACAACCCTAGGCCATGTCCTTGATCCTCTTGTCTTTCTATTGTTGTGTTCAGGTTTGTTCTGGCTTACATCTGGTCTCTAGTGCTCTCAGAGATCTGTGTTTGTTTGTTTCCGCTGTGCTTATCGCTCTCTTCTTAAAGAACGTCTGTAAGTTGTTCCTATTGTAGCCGACCCTCTGTAAGTTCCTTTTTTTGCTTATCTCCTATGTGATCTTTCCTTCCTCGTCCTCTTTCTTCTTGGTGACTGGGAGATTGGCTTGACCTGCCACCTCTGAGTGGCAAGGAATCCTGTTGTTCGTCTCCTAGGTTTCATCTTGTGTGTTTTTTTGTTGCTTGTGTGTGTATCATGGTTGGTGAAGAGGTTGTCAGAGTTCCAGGAGAGCAATCATAGATTGCTAAACTGGACTTTAGAGATCCTTTATGTAACATCTCAATTTTTGTTTAAAGTATTAAGATGGGTTTTATTGATAAATTTATGATTTATTTTGTGATGGATAAATTTTAGAGTCTAACCCCGAATAAGTTACATATATTGTTTTATAGAGTTATAAGTTAAGGGGTAAACTTTAATTTTAAATTATAAGTTGGGGTGTATATTTGCCAACCCTTTGATGTGAGGGGCTTGTTTTGGGAGATTGGTGAAACTTAATCACCACCACCGCCATATTGTTAAGAAAGGAAACAAAGTTAAAACACTTTCCTCATTTTTCACTTAGCATTTGGTGTGTGTGTGTTTTGGTAAAACAACGAGAGAGAGAGAGAGATAGAACTGAAAGAAAGAAAAGGGAAAAGAAGGAAGTTGGACTTAAGAATAATCTGTGGAATAAAGGTATGTTATTCACAAACCAATCCTTTTATGTTTTTAAAGCTATATGTTAGTTTAAGGATTGGGTTAGAAATTAGGTTTTTATGCTTTGAAAGATATGAAGAATCTGAACTGATAAATATGTTCTATTGATAGTCTTCAGTATATCTGCACATTTACAGAAACATGCATAACTTAAAACATCAATTTCTGGGTTAATAACGTTTTTCAGTTGATTGAGATAGTTATGAACATTACTTGATTGAGATAGTTATGAACATCAGTTAGTTGGATTATTATGAATGTCGCAAGCTTTGGGTTGCGACAAGATGATAGTATCGCAACAGCTGGTTGCGATAAGTGATTATATCGCAACTGTTGGTTGCGATAAGTTGAGGATGTCGCAACAGTGAGTTACGACAAGTACTGTGTCGCAAGTAATGGGTTGCGATAAGAGTTATCGCAGCTAGTGGGTTGCGATAAGTGGTTGGAAATTTGGTTATTTTATAACTCTTAGTCTTTAAGGATCATGTACAGTAGATTAATACTAGTACATTATGTATTTGAGTATTTCAGATCTCTGTGGAGTTGGTGACGAAAGTTCATACGTTTTTTGAGAAAGAAAAGTAAAAGAGATACTAATGCTATCAGGTGAGTTCATTCTTACCTTACCTTTTTATAATGTTTTAAATTATGGTAAGGTGTATTTTACAAATGAACTGTTTTGGATGGATTTTGGAAGAATGGTTTTATAAAGTAAAATCTATTATCTTAAATTGATGGTTATGCTTAAATTCATTAATGATATTGGAAAATGATTTATAGCAATAACCTGTATGAGTTTTTAACTATTGAATTTAAAGGGCAAGTGGGTTACGATAAAAATTATATCAAGGATCGTGAGTGGTAATATTGATGGTTAGATTTATGTTATAAGAAATTGGCATATTAAATGTAATTTGCTTATACGAAATGATATGAGAGATTTATAAAGGAGATTCGCTCATACCGTTGCTAGGAGGAATCTATGTGATATAAATATAATTCGCTCATACCGTTGCTATGAGGAATTTATGTGGTATAAATATAATTCGCTCATACTGATTGCTATGAGGAATTTATATTGAGTAAATACCTGTACGAGTACAATTAGGTGATATGGATCCATAGGCCTAGTGTTTGGGAAATCGTGGAATAGACGTAGATTTATTCGGAATTCCCGATTTCTAAGGAAGAAAAAGGGATTGACATAAGTGATTGTAATATTTACTTCCTTTCCAAGAAATGGGCATGTGTATATTGCGATTTCTTGGATATGAGCATTAATCTAGAATCCGTTGAGATTCGTAGTGCGGCTCTAGACCATGAGAAATGACTGACTTAGGGTCAGGTCGTAGTCATGGAATTGGAACATGAGAAATGACTGACTTAGTGTCAGGTCGTAGTCATGTAATCGGGTTTAACCCCGTTATTGAAAGATGGTTATGCGTATGGTAAGAAAAAGAGTAAACCAGGTTTGTTATGCCTTGTTTACATTGATTTATACAAATATTATTTTAAAATTTGTCAGGATCGAATCTTAACAAGATAATTAATACTTAGAATTCAGAATTAAAGAATCTGCGGAATAGAACTTTAATTCTCACAATCAATGAACAGAATATCAGAAAACACACAATTGTTTGTATTTACTGTTTCGAATCACAAGATTACAACCAAACCTCAATCTTGATGAACAAGCTCAATCAAGACGACTTCTACTTCTCTAGAAATAGGGTTCTAAAACCTTGAGGTTAATTCTCTCTAAAAACACAATCGAATTTAGAATTTTCTCTTGTATCTCCTGTATATTATAATAGCTATCTATTGAAGTCTATTTATACAAAAATAATTACAAGATAACTATCAAAAGTAACTTGATCTTCTAAATCTTCGTTAAACATATCTTGATCAATTCCTTCTTTGTCTCCAAAAGTATCGCATACCAAACTTAACGAACTCAGCAGTATTAACCTTCATTCTTCATGAGCAGTACTAACAATTGTTCAGCAGCATTAATGATATTCCAGCAGTAGTAATATACCAGCAGTATTAACTTTGTTCAGCAGTATTAACCATGTACCAGCAGTACTAACCTTGACTTGCAGTAGTAACTTTGACAAGCAGTACTAACCTCACATAAGCAGTATTAATAATGTTCCAGCAGTATTAATATCTCAGCAGTACTAACCTTGAACTAGCAGTAGTATCTTTGTTCTGGCAGCACTAACATTGATCTGGCAGTACTAACTTGATCTGGCAGTACTAACTTGATCTGGCAGTAGTAATGTTGTTCTGGCAGTACTAACCATACTTAGCATATCTTCAGTTCCCAACAAAATTGAATGTTCTCACTAGGCGTTAGCCTAATCGTTTCAAATGATGTTTTCTTACCAGGTACTAGCTCGGGAAAATAAAGGGATGTGGGACGAGAGCTTTTGGATTAGCGGAGAAGTTAATTAATGCTGAGGTTTTAATAGATTGCTTAGATAATCTAGTTAATCTAATTATAGTGACATGATTAGATTAATAGGTTATTTGAAGAAATTCTATGTTTGTAAAAATGACCCTCATGGTTAATTCTCCACTTATATATATAAAAACTTAGAAAGTTTATGTTAAATATTGTTATAATTTGAGGTTTAAATTAGTCTTGATTTTAGGGTGTTACACTTTATATCTCCACCCAAGTGATACGTATGGTAAGGGTGAGCAGCGGAACTGGGTACCCGCCTTTGGAACCGGAACCGCTCTGGAACTGCCGGTTCTGGAACCGAAACCGATGTCACTGGTTCCGGTTCCTAAAATACGGAACCGATTGAAGCTGGGTCCGGTTCCGGTTCTCATTTTTTAAGAACCGCTACCCGCTGGGTACCCGCCGGGACCGGGTACCCGGAATCGCTGGGTACCCAGAACCGGAACCGCTGGGTACCCGGTATATTTTAATAAAAAAATATCTACATATTTAATATTTATTATATATTTAATATTTACATATATATATTTAATCTTAATCTCACCATAATTTTATAATTTTTAATAATAAAAAAGAATTATAATCATTTTCTATAAAAAAACAATTAGAAATAACAACCGATGGATTATGTGCCTAGTATTGCTTATATATAAGCTTCTCAACTTTCATTTGTAGTGAATTTTCGATGTGGGATAAATGAGGAGTGAGGAGTCTGATAGTTTTCTTAAGATCCCATCCCACATCGCTGGGAGAGACCTTCCAAAGCCTTGCATTGAGCTTATAAATAGACCCTATCTCCTTCAATCCCTTGGCCATTCCTCAATCTTGTGAGTTAGCTCCTTATCTTGTGAGTTAGCTCCTTTTTAGGCCTAATGCTTGAGCCCTTTGGCTTGAGTCATGTGGCTTGAGAACAATCAAATATTTTAGTAGGAGTGCCTATGAAAATGGGGGCACCATTAGTTTGTGTTATGTTCGTTTAATGCTTTAACGAACGAACACGAACACAACGGATTTTTAAACGAACAAACACGAACATCAAAATTTTTGTTCGTTTATTGTTCGTGTTTGTTCGTTTATTTGGTTAAGTTAAACGAACGAACATGAACAAGCCTTTGTTCGTGTTCGTTCGGTTCGTTTACAGCCCTACCAATAGGAGTTCAAAAATAAAATAAAAAGTTGTGAGCGGGTACCCGGAACCGGAACCGGTTCCAAACGGTTCTTTTTTTCTAGGAACCGCCGGTTCCGGTTTCGATTCCGGTTCCGGTTCTTTTTTTCTAGGAACCGCCGGTTCCGGTTTCGATTCCGGTTCCATGAAAATAGGGCGGGTACCCGGTATTGCTCACCCTAAACGTATGGTGTTTCTTTTATGAGTTTAAAGTTAACTGGTACTGAAAATTATAAAATGTGGTCATGTGCTATGATCTTGGCGTTAGAAACTAAAAATAAACTTGGTTTCATTAATCGCTTTGTTGTCCATCCTACTGATAATGAAATTTTGGGGTAGACAGTGGGATAGGTGTAATTCTGTGGTTTTGTCTTGGATTCTTGGCTCTGTCTCTGATGACTTATTTGTTAGCCAAGTTTTCTCTAGAGTTGCGTCTGAAGTATGGGACGAACTTAAAGAGACTTATGATAAGATTGATGGCTCTGTTATTTTTAATTTGTATCAAAAAATCAATTCTGTTAGTCAAAATGGAGCTCCTGTTTCAGAGTATTATCACAAGTTAAATGCTCTTTGGAAACAATTTGATGCTTTAATAAAACTACCTTCATGTTCTTGCAATGCTTCTCATGATTTTTCAAAATATAATCAACTGATAAAATTAATGCAATTCTTAATGGGATTAGATGATTTGTATATTAACATAAGAAGTAATATTTTAACAACGGATCCTCTTCCCTCTATAAAAACTGCATTTTCCTTGGTATCAAGGGAAGAGTCACATCATGGTGTGCCTCAGACTTCTTCTGATACCAAGGTTTAGAATTCCGCCTTTTTTGGAAAAACTTCAAAAAATAAAAAAAACAATATGGAAGACCTCCTTTGTTGTGTAAACATTGTAGGTTAACCGGTCATACGGTTGAGCGTTGCTATAAACTGATTGGTTTCCAAAAGATTTTCAATTTACAAAAAATAAACAAAATCAATTTGCTAACGTTCCATCAAGTAACGCTTGTGTTACTGATGGATCTGGTCATAATCGTTCCTCCTATACCCTCACTGAAGATCAAATCAGCAAGTTATTATCCCTCATTGAACAAAAACAACCTGAGGGAGCTTCCGTTAATATGGTTGGTATGTTTTCTGCCAATATGGCAAAACTTTCTGATTTTTCTTCAAACTTGAATAAAACTGGTTGAATTATCGATTCTAGTGCCAACCAACATATGACTTCTTCTGTTTTTTGTTGGAAAATGTGGTTGATATTTCTGATCTAAAATTAAAAGTCACTCAACTTAATGGTGACGAATCTGTCATTAATAAAATTGGGAGTTTTAAACTAAATAACAAGGTTACTCTCTTTGATGTGCTTGTCATTCATGACTTTCATGTGAATCTTTTTCCTGTACATAAAATTGCTAGGGATAGCAAAAATTTTGTGGGATCTAATGAATATAAATGTTTTCTAATTCAGGATTTTCCTACAATGAAAATTGTGGGGACTGGTAGTGAACAAGGAGGTTTGTATTTTTTAGATCATAATAAACTTGATTCTTTTAATTCTGAATTTTCTAATTCTGTGAATAAGTACAATATGTCCATCTATTGTAATGTCACTCGTCAACTCTGGCACAGTCGTTTAGGACACCCTGTTGATCAAGTCTTAACTGTATTAAAGGGTAAACTGAACATAAGTAATGAACAAAACATTATTCCTTGTGAAATTTGTCACAAAGCTAAACAAGCTAAAGACAAGTTTAGTCTTAGTGAACATAAGACTACCCGTTTAGGTGCTTAGTTCATATTGACTTGTGGGATCCTTATCGTGTGCCAAGCAAGGAAGGGTATAGATATTTTGACTGTTGTTGACGATTTCACTCGCTCAGTTTGGGTTTATCTTTTAAAACATAAAGATGAAGCGTATGATAATGTTGTTGCTTTCCACAGTTTGTTGTTCACCCAATTTGGCAAATCTGTAAAGGTGTTCCGAAGTGATAATTGTTCTGAATTTGTTAATAATAAATTGGGTGACTTTTTTAAATTTAATGGTATTATTCATCAAACCTCTTGCGTGTATACTCCCCAACAAAATGGGGTAGTAGAACGTAAGCATAGGCATTTGTTGAATGTTGTTAGAGCACTAATGTTTCAAGGAGAAATTCCATTGAACATGTGGAGTGAGTGCATTCTCACTGCCACATATTTTATAAACATGACTCCTTCATCTATTCTAAATGGAAAATGTCCTTATGAACTTGTTTTTGGTTTTGCTCCTGTTCTTTCTCATTTAAGAAATTTTGGATGTCTTTGTTTTGCAATCAAACCTAATAATTCTGACAAGATTTCTGCTCGTGCTGAAAAATGTGTTTTATTAGGTTATTCAAATTCAAAAAAGGGGTATAGACTGTATAGTCTAGATTCCAAACAAATCATAATTTCTCGAGTTGTCAAATTTTATGAAACAATATTTCCCTTCAAAATGAGTACAACCAAGCAATCTTTAGACTCTAGTAACATAAATACTTTAAATTTTTTTGATTCCATTTTTGTTCAGACTAATGAGTTTACTTCTGGAATGCCCGATGATGAGAATTGGGAGAAAACTCAAAGTGAGTCTAATTCAAACAATTCTGATAATCGCAGTAACTTTGATCATCTGGGTAGTCAAGATAGAGCTACCAGAATGACACATGGCAGTACTATTGATAATATTGCTTCTACCAAGGCTGCCAGACCCCAAGGTCTTGGTAATACTGGGTTGGCTGCCGATGATGCTTCTACCAGGGCTGCCAGACCCCAAGGTCTTGGTAGTACTGGGTTGGTTGCCGATGATCAATGTGATACTGAGTTTATCCCCTTAATCATTCCCCATAATGATGATTTGAGTTCCCCTTCTGAGGGTACTTCTTCTCATAATCATAATACTGTTGTAAGAAAATCTACTCGTACTTCAAATATGCCTAGACGATTTAATGATTATGTTATTGAAGGAAAGGTTAAGTATGGGCTAGAAAAAGTGGTTAACTATTATTTTCTTAATAAAGATAATTTATGTTTTGTTTCTCATAATCAAGGATCTTGGTGAGTTAAATTTTTCTTAGGTATAGAAATCTTGAGAACTGAAAAAGGAATTTGTATGTCACAGCGTAAGTATTGCCTTGAACTTTTAAATGATTTTGGATACTTGGGAGTTAAACCTATTGGTACTCCAATGGATATGAACTTAATAGTTACAGATTCGTGTGGTTCTGCTTCCAAAGATCCCTTATTAAAGGATTTTACTGGTTTTCAAAAACTAATTGGTAGATTGATTTATCTGTTGTAAGAAAATCTACTCGTACTTCAAATATGCCTAGACGTTACTAGACCAGATATAGCCTTTGTTGTTCATTGTTTAAGTCAGTTCATGCATTCACCAAGACAATCTCATTTAAAGTTAGCACTTAGAGTCTTGCGTTATCTGAAAGCTTCGCCAGGTAAAGGTGTTAATTTTTCTATGTCCTCTTCTGATTTTAAACTAAATGTTTTTGTCGACGCTGATTGGGGCAAGTGTTTGTCCACAAGACGCTCTGTTACTGGTTATTGCCTTTTCTTAGGCAATTGTATGATTTCTTGGAAGAGTAAGAAACAGAAAACTGTTTCTCGCTCTTCTGCGGAATCCGAGTATAGAGCAATGGCATCTGCTATGTGCAAAATTATATGGGTACTTAGTGTTTTAAAGGATTTAAAACTAAAAGATTTACTTCCTGTAAATCTTAACTGTGATAACAAGTCAGCAATTCAGATTGCTAATAACCCTGTTTTTCATGAACGTACTAAACATATTGAAATAGACGTTCATCAAGTAAGAGAAAAGGTTGCATCTGGAATGTTGAAAACAGTTAAAGTTCCTTCTTCTGAAAATCCAGTAGATATATGTAACACCCTCAAATTTGGAACGAGCAACTAAATAAAATTTCAATAAAATAACCCAAAAGTAGATAAATTCATTTCAACAATTCATTCCTCAAAATACCTCGGAATTTAAACATTATAATTTTTCACAGCTAATAACTTAAGACGGGCGT
This sequence comes from Saussurea involucrata, assembly GCA_033807775.1. Classification (NCBI taxonomy): domain Eukaryota; kingdom Viridiplantae; phylum Streptophyta; class Magnoliopsida; order Asterales; family Asteraceae; genus Saussurea; species Saussurea involucrata. Next base: position 125,688,069 of record CM066324.1, on the reverse strand, counting down.
TACTTAACACAACACAAGTTGCTAGTCCCAAATATATGCGGAAGATTCACTAAATCGAAATCATCTCTCGTGCACTCTACTAGCACTCGTCACTTCACAGTGTAGCTAAAGCTACTCCCAACCTGAGCCTGTTGCACATGCCGACAAATATAAAGGGTTAGGCTAACGCCTAGTGAGTTCAAGCATTTTATCATGACTATATAAATTCATAAATCGAGATGAGTGTAGTTTTTAGTCATGATTTCAAAAGAGTTTACTTTAAATGCAAATTACCCATTTTCCAACTCACATAATTCCCATGTTGAAATCTTTAATATAACATGCTTTCCCAAAATAGATTCCTTTCCAAAATCATCGTGAAGAATGAAATAGCATTTAATAATCAAAGCTATTAATTTCATGAATTTTCGCCATTATTCCAAAACATCCCAAAACATGGATGAAACGTAATCCACAATTCATATAACATGGAAAAGCAATTCTCATAAATATAATACGTCACCAAAAACACGGATAAACACAAATACCCAAAACAACACCTTTCGGTGACGGGGGAGACCCGTATACATTGCACGTGACGAAACACTAGAGTAGGTCACCTACTCTGCAATAAAAACACCCACGTGGATTACTCTCGTAAACTGAGCTCAATCACTCCAGATCTATTGCCCGCGAGACTAGGGAGCCCCCAACTTCAACCACTCCAGGTCTATACATTGGGTCACTCCAAATCCACAACAGCACATTAGGGATTACACCTTACTGCCCATGAGACGACGCCCGACCATATAGGTCCACGCCTTACTTATCATGGATCCCGATGCCTATCCCGTGCTACAAAAAACTAATGTCTCGTAAACTGAGCTCAATCAATCCCGACCTCTTGCCCGTGAGACTAAGGGGAAACTCAAATGCCTATGGATCCATAGCTAACAAGGTCTAAAACATTACACGACCCCAAAAGAATAAACCAGTGCATTCAAAACATGTAATTCCCCAATAACGTAAATCATGAACAAAACTCAACTTTGAGCTATCAAAACTGGACAATCGTCCTCCAGACTTCACAAAATCCAATACCAACTGACTCAAAAGATAGTTCATAAAAAGTCATAAAATGACATTAAACGTAGCAACACACACCTCTTGCCAGTAAATACTTCAAATCCATGAAAACCCGAAATAAGGCCTTGGGTTGGGAAACCCTCCTTTCCAAACGACTCACACCTTTATATTTTCAAAACATCTCATGATGTATTATATGCATATTTCCAAATCACACATAAAACACATTTTCATAACAAATAGATTTCAATTGTAACATAAATCAACGACCCGTTTTCCATGTATGATTTATCAATCACATTTTCCCAAAATCCCAAATGTAAGTGTTTTACCATATTTACAACCATAAATACTTCAAAGGTTAAAACCCATCAAATAACTCATCATTGACAGTTTTCATGTAAAACACATAATTACTTGGAAAATAACATTTTGGCATGTACAAAGTTTTCACAAAGTAATTTGAACTCACCTTGCTAGATTTTAGGCTAAATCTAGAATTTCTCCAAATGTAAGCTCCTTTGAAGAAGTTTGCATCCTCAAGCCAAACCTCCAAAACCTAGATTCATAATTTCCAACCATGAATATTCATCTTTAAACACTTAGAATCGTTTCCCCCAACATAAAACATCAAAACCACCAATAATACCAAAACCCTAATTTCTTAGATGAAGAAAAGAGATAATTACCTCAATCACAACAAGAATCCACCAACAAAACACCTCTAGATCACCAACGAAACACCACAAGCTCCAATTCTTCAAAATGGTCAAAAAGGTTGGATGAAACCCTAGAAGATTTGGGTGAAGAAGATGAAGTGAAAGGATTCTTGCTTTAGCTTCCAAAACCATGATAGATAAAGAAGAAACACTTGAAAACTTGATTCTTGGGGTCTAAAAGGCTCAAAATCGACATTGGGGGTGAAGGGTTTCGGTTCTTGGGAGAGAAAAACGAAATGGGTGAAGTTAGAATGAGAAAAATGCTGAAAATCGCGTTTTTAAGGGTCCTTGTACCCCCGGGCGACAGTGACAGTGTCACAATCTCTGGCACAATCGCACGGATTGTACCAAAAGTTTTTGGCATCCGGCGATTGTGACATGCGATTGTGACAGTGTTACAATCGCCGGGCACTATAGCACAGAGTGTACCGAAACTTGTTTGGCCATAACTTCTTCGTTTTAGCTCCGTTTTCGCTCCGGAAAGAACCGTTGGACTCGTATTTGAATTCCTCATCCAACAAGACCATAAAATCTAGGATTTAATCCAAAATCCTATTTTTCATATTTTTTTAAAAGATCGTTTTCCACACTGATTCAAAATTGTACTTATCCGAAAATTACGGGTGTTACAATCCTCCCAACCTTAGAATGATTTCGTCCTCGAAATCTAGATCCCTTACAAATAAAGGCTATCCAATTCAACCCTTCCATGTTCCATTAACTCCCAACTGAGAACTAAATTCCCCCATGCATACACAACCTCAAGCAAACCCTTACCAACGATGCCCTCTCGGGTACGTTATACTTATGTCCGGGTGGACGCTCTATCCACTGGAGCAGCTTCCAACTAGACGACTCCGATCTCCTCCCAACCTTAGGTGTTCCATACTTCCCCAACGTCAGATTCGAACTCCTAAATAATCCACATCCATATGTTCTTAAGTTTTCTCTCCAAACCGGCCCAAAGTTTAATCACTACCAAAATCAACCAAAACCTCTGAATCCCCAAATATTCCCGCTACTGAACTAGCATTTACTCTCAACGGATTCCATCAATTCCAACACCAACGGTCATCACTGACCCATCAATTACATAATCCCAAAGATACGTCCAATTATTAATCACCCAACCGACAGTTTCTCTTACCATACTAGGAAAGTCATCTTACTAAATCCACTTATCACAATCGAGCATCATAAGGTTACTACAACCATTACCATCATTCCTTTAAAATCGGACTACAATTCTCCGATTACACTAACGGTGCTTGGCCTCAAGCCCAAAAGTTGACACCTAGGTATACCACCAAACATTGAGTCACAACAGTCTCAACACTCGAGTTTCACTCGTCGAGCATTCTTATCAAAACCAAAATTATCGCTATGGTGTCTAATGTAACACCCTCAAATTTGGAACGAGCAACTAACTTTAATTTCGATAAAATAACCAAAAGTAGATAAATCGTCTCTACAATTCATTCCTTACAATACCTCGGAATTTAAAACATCATAAGTCCACAAATAAATAACTTAATCGGGTGCTACTTAACACCACACAAGTTGCTAGTCCAAACCAATGCGGAATACTTCACTAGTTAAGTCACCTCTCGTGCACTCTACTAATACTCGCCACTTTGCAATGTAGCTAGAGCTACCCCAACCTGAGCCTGTTGCACATGCCGACAAATAAAAAGGGTTAGGCTTACGCCTAGTGAGTTCAAGCATTTTATCATGACTATATAAAATCATAAATCGAAAGGTAGTAGTTTAATCATGATTTCGAAAGAGTTTACTTTAATTGCAAATCATCCATTTTCCAACTCACACATTTCCATGGAAAGGTTCCCGAAAGGTATAATACGTTTTCCAAAATGAATTACGTTTCCACTCACTCAAATACGTGAATAAGTCTAGTTTACGCAAAACCTTCAAATACGGTTGACAATACATACTCGACCTGTAAAACATGGAAGCCATCCATTAGATATAACACTTTATTAAAACATAATACGAAGCAGATGTAGCATAAACCCGTCCATCAACCATGGAAAACAATCCATATGCATAAGATATAACCTCCAAATGCGAATAAATAAAATACCCGAAATCAACACCCTTCGGTGACAGGGGAGACCCGATCTCGTCGAATGTGGAAACACATAAATTAAACCACGATTAAATAAATGCAAGTAAGCTTCTTGGATGTGGAAAACAGATGACATCAACCATACTAGGTCTTTAGTCAATCCTCGGCATCAATCATACTAGATCTTTAGCCCATCTTAGATATCAACCAAAACTAGGTCTTTAGTCCATTTTAGACATCAACCAAAACTAGGTCTTTAGTCCAACTCCGGCATCAACCAAAACTAGGTCTTTAGCCCTTCTTAAACATCAACCATACTAGGTCTTTAGTCCAAGCCATCAAGTTCAATCCTACTGGATCTTTACCTTGGGAAAACCCACCATCCGAAACAAGCTTACTTGACTTAAATATAAATACATGACCCCAAAAGAATAATCAATGCATTCAAATCATGTAAATCTCAAACATAATGCAACTCATGTAATGCAAACCCCAAGCCCACGTCGAGCTTAATAAAACCGGGCGAATGCCATCAAGACTTAATCGAGTCCAAAACCGAGCCCTCTGCTCAAAGATCTAATGATCATTTATCAACATCAAATCATGCAAATGAAATGCAATTAAGCATATAACACATCCTAGATTCTCCCCGAGCATGTAAATATCAATAACGTGCAATGATATGCAACATGGTGCAATAACATCAACCCGTAAATAAGACCCCACACCGAGCCATTTAAACCGGACAAATGCCCCAAGACTATCTCAAAGTCAAAACCGAGCAAAGTACTCCAAGCTTGCTAGACCCATAATGTCGGTCATCATCGCATAAAACACGTTTAAACATTGTTTAAGCAAACACGTATCCCAAAATCATCATTAACCCCAAAACTCAACACGGGTTAAACAAAAGGGGTTTTCCCAAAGGACTCACACCCTTAATATTCTTAAAATGATCCATAACACTAAAAGTGCATTTCCCAAATGGTTTATTAAAATCATTTACACTAACATGATTAAACCATTAAATAAACCTCATTTTGAGCAATTAATCTTTTAAAGACAATTTATGGTTTCTAACCATCCAAATATCCAAAAGCCCCAAATATGGGTGTTTTACACATTTATGAAGATAAACACTTCAAAAGAGTTAAACCATTCAAATAACTCAACCACATATACTTTCAAGTAAAACACATAAATATTTGGAAAATACTATTTTGGCATGTACAAAGTTTTCGCAAAGTAACTTGAACTCACCTTTGCTAGATTTAGCTAAATCTAGATTTTTCCCCAAACGTATGCTCCTTTGATGCACATGAATCCTCAAACCAAAACTTCAAAACCTAAATCCATAATTTTCACATTTAACCATTTAGAATTGTTCTCCAAACATCAACTATCAAAATCTCCATTTATACCCAAAACCTCAATTTGGCCTAACTTCTCCAAAATCATCCAAACCGAAATTGGATAAGCAAAATACTAGAAGATCATCAATGGAACATTTCTAACTCATATGAAAGTATAGAAGCTAGTAGGATGAACTTACCACTTAGGTTTTGATGAAAACCTAGAAACCCCAAACATCTCTAGTGTTGTGGATGAAACTTGCTCTTGCATCAATGAATGAAATCACTAGCATAAATTGGATAAGAAACACATTAATCTCCAAGAAAATCCCCAAAATCGGTTAGGGTTTGTGAGGAAGGAAGGAAAAACGATTTGGGAGAGAAAGGGAAGAGATTTGAGAGACTTACCACCATCAAACGTCCTTGAATATTCCTATGAACTTCAAAACTCTTTCTATATCCTTGAAGAGCTCTCAAAATCGGAACCATGGCACTTTGAATCGCCAAAATCGGAGGTGAAATGAGTGAGATATGAGGAAATGAAGTTTAAGGCTAAAAATCCCGTATTTATGCTCCAGGTACCCGACGGCTAAAGTGACGTGCGAGAGTGACACAAGTGTCACTTTCGCTGGGCACTCTCGCCGTGGTCAAATAGCTCTCGGTACAAAACTAGCGAGAGTGACACGCAAGAGTGACACAAGTGTCACTTTCGCTGGTCACTTTAGCCGAGATTGTACCGAAAGTTGTTTTGGCCATAACTTCTTCGTTTTAGCTCCGATTTCGCTCCTAAAAGGACCGTTGGACTCGTATTTGAATTCTCCATCCAACAAGACCATAAAATCTAGGATTTAACCCAAAATCGATTCCACACTGATTCGAAGTTGTACTTATCCGAAAATTACGGGTGTTACATCTAAAGGGTCCCACATACGAAAGTTGACCAAGATCCCAAAATAAGATTCCCAACAAGAAAGGTTACCGCCAACCTCACTATAAGTTATTGCGAATCAATTCCATTAATTACAAAGTGTATCACCCCCGCAGTCGATACCATTCAGCCTACAGTACTATCACGCATGGAATGCCCAACCTTCCACCAACAAAGTGCTACTCACACTTACCCTTAACTGAGTTATTTAACCTCTCCAAGGTCCCTATGAGTTCAAGGTTTCTCAAGCGAAATGTTTAACAAATATGCCAATCGATAAAGTTCATAAAACTTTTAACATAAAGGTTTTCATATCAATCTAATTGTACGCATAAAATCCACTACTATCAATTCAGTAGTTGTGCAAAAATGGACATACTCGTCCCACGTATGAAAATCATCTTGAAAACCATTTGACCAAAGTTTATATCGTTAACACAGCGCGAAAGCACAACAAACAACTTCTCGGAAAGATCAATACGGTCCTAGCATGGATTGATCTATGTTATGCACGTAAGGTATTTCCCTCATTAAATATTGTGCAACCAAGGTCTATAGGTGCCTCAAAAAAATTGAATGTCATTCAATTCCAAAATTCCCTTTTTAAGTCATGAAATAGCATGGGATAAGATTTACCAACAAAATGCGCACACATCAGTTTATTCCCAAAACGGTGAAACAATCCCATAAATGTACTTTGGTTGAACCATAAAACGATTCGTGCCAGTTCTAAGTTTAAAGACAACATCGATACGTTTTCATCATTCAAAGATGTTGGCTAAAATGCCAAGAGGAAATTTTAAATTGCAATAAGCAGGCAAGCTTGTAACACTCTCTTAGAGATTTTTCTTGAAACGAAATTACATGTATCAAATCATTCGTAACAAATTTCAAGAGATGAAATCATTTAAATCAATATTCGAAATCTTCTCATCTAGTCATATAATGACATGAGAGTAAAACGTTTGTGACCATACCCACACCTTAATGTATTTTCCCAAAACTTATGAGAAATAAGTGTTTGTAAATGATTTACACCAAAATAGTTAAAATCGACTTCGAATGTTGGCTCATACCAACGGTGCGTATTAACGTTCCAAAATTTTAAGCAATTCCACGCACCCTAGGTTAGGACAATTAATTTTCCAAAATCTCCATCACGGAGCATTTACACCAAAATTTCGCATTCGCAATACAAAACGTTGAAATGACAATGTTTCAAACTTACTCGTTAGGATACTCAAAATGCCCATTTTCTCCAAAACCAGAAAGGTTTACAACTTTCCAAAATACTCATCAAGACAAAGTTGACCGAAGTTCAACGACTCACATTTTCATGTTTCAAAATGTACCGTATCGCAAACCGTGCATAAACCCCGAAATTTAAAAACGTATCCTTGACCAAACGGCCCTCAATTATGAAATGAATCAATAAAACATTTTCATTCACGATACACTTATCAAATCTTTCGAGGGTTAGTGACTACCAATTTATGCACATCCTTAGATCAATACCATGCGTTTGCAAGAAAGGGCAATAAAATACTCATCTAGTCGGAAGCACATAAGGCAAATTGTTAAGAAGTCAATTAGCATGTTCTCTCATGCATTACTCACGCCACGTATAAATCAATCTGTACAATTAAATAAATTGTAACAAAACGTGCTAACACAAATCTTTGAAAGAGAACTCACGCGACCCCAAAGTTCCAAAAACGTTCTGTTTGGTCGCCTTATGACATAAATAGCGCTTCTCAATAAAACTCGAACGAGACAAAATGCTCATTATAATCCAAAATTAACACACGCAATAACGAAAGTATGCATCTTACAAAATGGCACTCACACGACACTCACGTCGTAAAACGAAACCCCGTAAAACTCCACGGCTCAATTGCTTCAACTCAACCAAATGGTGCCAAGCCTTTCGCTTCCAACAACCAAATTGCATAGCGCAAAACCATGGCCAAAGTGCCAAAACTCCCAAAATTCCCTTTCGTTGTAATACGATTTAAACAACACTTTCGATAAAATTTCCATTAAATGAATTTTCCAATAAAACTCAACATAGACATAATGGAAGATAACTTTCCGTCCAAACTTTAACATATGTGGAGGAGATCCAACGTTAAAGTCATAAGTCGTAGTTACTTGCCCAATAACTTAAACATCATGAAAAAATGGATATCACTATATCCGAAAGTAACGTTGGTCAACGACAAAACAAAGCAAGTCCCAACAGAGTTTGTAACTCCTCGCAATAAAACAACTTTCATGCACGTTCAAAACCATGATTTAAAATCTTGTGTGTGTATGTTAACCATTTTTCTGAGGTTTTGTAACTCAATCCACAAGAGGATTCGAAACACAAGATATAACTGATACAATTCATTTCAAAATAAATTATGTGTATGAATTTAGTCGGCACTCAACACCTCAACCCATACTTCTCTAAATATCTCCGGTCACACTACCGTCATCCGGATGCTCAAACCTCTTAAGGTAAAGTTAGGAATTACCTCAATTACCCTTACGATTCTTCCTCGAATCAAAGTCGTTTCAATAAATCCATGGTTCTAATCCAGCCATCAAATTTTGACCCGAACCGGTCCACTTAAAGCAATTATCATGCTTATTGTCACCCTAAGTGACTTATTCTAAAATTGCCAATCTTTTCCAACAACTGTTCGCTTAGAAACTTCTTTACTACCCCCAACGGTCATATCATCAAAGTATTTCAAGTAAGCACATGTAACGAGTAGGTTCACCATAACACTGGCCAGGTGCAATTATGAACGTACCATACATGCTTATCCTTGTTACCTTCAACGTGATTCTCGTTTCTAACGACTCCATCGACCTCAAAACATCCTATCTTAACGTGCCTAATAGTGCAATTTCACTTTCCCTCACTTAAAAGATCACTAGTTTGAGTCTAGGTATCCAAAATCAACACCTAATTCTCTCAAACTTATGCTCTGATACCAACTTGTAACACCCTCAAATTTGGAACGAGCAACTAAATAAAATTTCAATAAAATAACCCAAAAGTAGATAAATTCATTTCAACAATTCATTCCTCAAAATACCTCGGAATTTAAACATTATAATTTTTTACAGCTAATAACTTAAGACGGGCGTTACTTAACACAACACAAGTTGCTAGTCCCAAATATATGCGGAAGATTCACTAAATCGAAATCATCTCTCGTACACTCTACTAGCACTCGTCACTTCACAGTGTAGCTAAAGCTACTCCCAACCTGAGCCTGTTGCACATGCCGACAAATAAAAAGGCTTAGGCTAACGCCTAGTGAGTTCAAGCATTTTATCATGACTATATAAATTCATAAATCGAGAGGAGTGTAGTTTTTAATCATGATTTCAAAAGAGTTTACTTTAAATGCAAATTACCCATTTTCCAACTCACATAATTCCCATGTTGAAATCTTTAATATAACATGCTTTCCCAAAATAGATTCCTTTCCAAAATCATCGTGAAGAATGAAATAGCATTTAATAATCAAAGCTATTAATTTCATGAATTTTCGCCATTATTCCAAAACATCCCAAAACATGGATGAAACGTAATCCACAATTCATATAACATGGAAAAGCAATTCTCATAAATATAATACGTCACCAAAAACACGGATAAACACAAATACCCAAAACAACACCTTTCGGTGATGGGGGAGACCCGTATACATTGCACGTGACGAAACACTAGAGTGGGTCTCCTACTCTGCAATAAAAACACCCACGTGGATTACTCTCGTAAACTGAGCTCAATCACTCCAGATCTATTGCCCGCGAGACTAGGGAGCCCCCAACTTCAACCACTCCAGGTCTATACATTGGGTCACTCCAAATCCACAACAGCACATTAGGGATTACACCTTACTGCCCATGAGACGACGCCCGAACATATAGGTCCACGCCTTACTTATCATGGATCCCGATGCCTATCCCGTGCTACAAAAGAAACTAACGTCTCGTAAACTGAGCTCAATCAATCCCGACCTCTTGCCCGCGAGACTAAGGGGAAACTCAAATGCCTATGGATCCATAGCTAACAAGGTCTAAAACATTACACGACCCCAAAAGAATAAACCAGTGCATTCAAAACACGTAATTCCCCAATAACGTAAATCATGATCAAAACTCAACTTTGAGCTATCAAAACTGGACAATCGTCCTCCAGACTTCACAAAATCCAATACCAACTGACTCAAAAGATAGTTCATAAAAAGTCATAAAATGACATTAAACGTAGCAACACACACCTCTTGCCAGTAAATACTTCAAATCCATGAATACCCAAAATAAGGCATTGGGTTGGGAAACCCTCCTTTCCAAACGATTCACACCTTTATATTTTCAAAACATCTCATGATGTACTATATGCATATTTCCAAATCACACATAAAACACATTTTCATAACAAATAGACTTCAATTGTATCATAAATCAACGACCCGTTTTCCATGTATGATTTATCAATCACATTTTCCCAAAATCCCAAATGTAAGTGTTTTACCATATTTACAACCATAAATACTTCAAAGGTTAAAACCCATCAAATAACTCTTCATTGATAGTTTTCATGTAAAACACATAATTACTTGGAAAATAACATTTTGGCATGTACAAAGTTTTCACAAAGTAACTTGAACTCACCTTGCTAGATTTTAGGCTAAATCTAGAATTTCTCCAAATGTAAGCTCCTTTGAAGAAGTTTGCATCCTCAAGCCAAACCTCCAAAACCTAGATTCATAATTTCCAACCATGAATATTCATCTTTAAACACTTAGAATCGTTTCCCCCAACATAAAACATCAAAACCACCAATAATACCAAAACCCTAATTTCTTAGATGAAGAAAAGAGATAATTACCTCAATCACAACAAGAATCCACCAACAAAACACCTCTAGATCACCAACGAAACACCACAAGCTCCAATTCTTCAAAATGGTCAAAAAGGTTGGATGAAACCCTAGAAGATTTGGGTGAAGAAGATGAAGTGAAAGGATTCTTGCTTTAGCTTCCAAAACCATGATAGATAAAGAAGAGACACTTGAAAACTTGATTCTTGGGGTCTAAAAGGCTCAAAATCGACATTGGGGGTGAAGGGTTTCGGTTCTTGGGAGAGAAAAACGAAATGGGTGAAGTTAGAATGAGAAAAATGCTGAAAATCGCGTTTTTAAGGGTCCTAGTACCCCCGGGCGATAGTGACAGTGTCACAATCTCTGGCACAATCGCACGGATTGTACCAAAAGTTTTTGGCATCCAGAGATTGTGACATGCGATTGTGACATGCGATTGTGACAGTGTCACAATCGCCGGGCACTATAGCACAGAGTGTACCGAAACTTGTTTGGTCATAACTTCTTCGTTTTAGCTCCGTTTTCGCTCCGGAAAGAACCATTGGACTCGTATTTGAATTCCTCATCCAACAAGACCTTAAAACCTAGGATTTAATCCAAAATCCTATTTTTCATATTTTTATTAAAAGATCGCTTTCCACATTGATTCGAAATTGTACTTATCCGAAAATTACGGGTGTTACAATATATTCATAAAATCTCTTGGAATAAACCAACATAATTATCTCTGTGATAAGTTACATATGTTGGATTTATTTAGATGTCAAGATTGAGGGAGGGTGTTAAAAGTTAAGTTCTATTAACCAATCTTGTCATCTAGTAATATATTGTTTGTGTGTTTGTAATTCTTAGGAAGTTGAGGGTGTTGTATGGTCAATGGATGATAGATAGAAATCTGAGGGACTGCGCCTCACATCTTGGAGAAGTGCAAGGGTAGCGGAGTCCGTGTCTAGAAGTTGAAGGGCTAAAGTGGAATTGTCGAGTTTATATAAAAGGAGCTTCATTAGTTCATTTCTGGATTGAACGACTCATTTTTGTATTCTCAAATCTGTTGTTTAGCTTACTTTTCTCTCTATATTTCTTCTCTCTAAAATTAGGGTTTTACATTCTTATTTTAGATTAGTTCCACTTTCATTTCTCTTGAATGTGGTATTAGGTTTAATATCTTTGTATTGTAATTTCATATTGTAATTTGTTGATGTATACTATTTCATGAGAAGTCATATATGAACCTTGATCCACGACGAACTTTCTAGAATAATGATCTAGACACATGTTAACATTTTCTTTTTTAAACTAGGGTATTCTTCAACTAATGGCATACTATATATAGTCTACATAAGGTTCAAGTATGTATGAAAATATTGTGCCTCAACCCAATCACTATCAATTCCATGATAATTGTGATACGAACCAACAAAATGTAAAAATCAAAGAAAAAATTCTTTTACGACTGCATGGTATAATTAAGCAAGGTCGTGCTCTTTGCAACCTTGCAAACAAAAGGATTGGATAAATCTAACACAGTCGCATGTTATAATCAAGCGCAGATGTACGTCTTATAATTCTGTAAACAAAAGTTAGGAAATCTAGCTAGCATGGTTATACATTGTAATCACATGAAATACAAATTTATACCTTTATAACGTTTTGGATCAAGTTGAGGAGTCGTATTGTTTCAAGTATAGATATGGTTAGGCATGACAATTTGGCCCGACCCGGTGGAACCAGTCCACCCGACCTGACCGGGGCCGGGGAAACCCTCCTTTTGAAAACCGGGGCCGGGGCCGGGTTGACCATCCCCCGACCCGCTATATATATTATTAAAAAAAACTATATATTTTATATATTTATTAAATATATAATAAATTTTAATTTTTCTAAATTTCTAAATTGAATATGAATCTAAAGTAACCACTGACCAGTGACCATCGTGAGATTCTAAATTGGATAATTGGTTTTTCACTTTAATTGTAATGAAGTGTTGTATGCTAAGTGCTAACAGCCAATGAACAATAATATAACAATAGCTGATTACAATCTAATGGTGAATGGTGATGTTTTAAGCCAAAAAAGCAACAAAAAAAAACAAACGGGTCGGGGAACCAGGTACAAACCAGGGACGGGGGTGTTGACCGGGTCTTGACCAAAAGTTGACCGGGGACGGGTTTGGAATCCCCGTACCCGCCCGGGGCCGGGCCAGGGCCGGGGATGGGGAACCCCGCCCCGTTGTCATGCCTAGATATGGTCCTTTGGTTCCCATCTCTTTCACTATGTTCTTGAGTTTTTTTTTTCTCTTTTACGAGGGAAAAGAAGGGAAGCTAGTTGATGTTTGATAAATTAGCCGGTAGTTGATGGACTAATTATGTTTGACAAAACTAGCAGGTAAATGATAGCGAAAAATCGTATAGGTCCACAACGTAGCCACGGTGTTCCCATAGTGGCGGTACAAGTGCACACCATATACTATGATCGCTACAAGTAATAAAGTGATAGTAATACGGAGATCGTATCTACAGATATCAGAATTCAGAGTTTCAAGTATTAAGTTGAGAATACATTGATTTCAATTAGAGAAGAAGAAAACATTTTGAGCGAGTTTGGCGATTTTAACAGTTAAGTAAAGAAATATAAATTAAAGGAAAGAGTATTGTGTAAGCACTATGCAAGACATTTGTAGTAACCTTATCGTTGGAAACAAGTGTCACAAAAAACATTTATAAGAGTCCATTTATCTTGAAAGTGAACTCTCACAAAAAATAGCCACCTATCCCCGTAAAGTCACCGCTTTTGCCAACTCAAGACTTGTCGATTTAACTAAGTCGATCTCTAAGGATCGTAGCTTTACTAGTATGAAAGTAAATGTTCAAATCTCTTTGTGACACCAATATCTACCGACATTTGAACCTTCGTTAAAATCATACAAAACCCTGTATCTCTACGTGATCATAAAATAATTTCTCAATTCTTCTTGCATCACTCGAGCCGTATTTCAAGATCCGCCCATCTCAGGGTCAAAGATCTAATATTAACATTTACAAGCGATCGGCTTGTCCGTGTTGAGTTAAAGTCCCGACTAAAGTCAAAGTGTAACACCCTGAGAATTGGAAAGAGCAACTAAATAAAATATTCAATAAAATAACAACTTAAGGAATAAAATTCCTTCTACAAACCATTCATGGAATAACCTCAAGATAAAACGTAATAACTCTCACAATTAATAACTCAAGTCATACTATGCGACCACTTTAAGTCGGGTGTTACTTAACACTAGTACAGGTTGCTAATCCCAAAATTAGTGCGGAAGACTTCACTAAGCACTTCATTTCCCGAGGACACTACGAGCACTCGTCTCGTCACCGCGTCACTAGAACTACTTCCCAACCGGAACCTGTTGCACATGCCGACAAATAAAAAGGGTTAGGCTAACGCCTAGTGAGTTCAAGAGTTTTATCATGATTATATAATTCATAAAACGAGAGAGATGCAATTTAGATCACGAGTTCAAAAAGAGTTTACTTTAGATGCAAACCACCCATTTACCAACGCACACCAATCCGTGATGAAAACTCTAATATAAAACGATTCTCAAAATGGACTCATCTCAAAACTTACTTGAAAAGTGTAATAGTATTTGATTTCCAAAATGATTGAAATCATGAATAAATCGCTATTATTCAAAACATCTCAAACACGAACGAAGCATAACCCATAACTCATATATCGTGGAAAATAATCCATACAAATATAAAACGTCACCGAAAACATGGATAAAGACAAATACCCAAAACAACACCTTTCGGTGACGGGAGAGACCCTGTTCCATCGAATGTGACGGACACACAAAGTTAGGTCACTTATCGATGTTGTTGAGATTCCAGTATTGTATGCCGAGTGTGGCCATTAAAACACACACCCATGAAATGCCGACATCCAAGAACGTAATAGCACGTAGGACTTATACCATATCGTCGATGCCTAACTGTGCCTCAATGTGGAAAACTAGCATCCCATCATTGGCATAATACCCGAATCAATATATTAGCACATAGGTCTTACACCTTACCATCGATGCATATTCCGTGCTACAATGGGAGAAACTAGCATCTCACCATTGAACGTAAAAACTCGAGTGCCTATGGATCCATATCAACTAAGATCAAGAACAACATTACATGACTCCAAACAAATGAACTAGCTCATTCAAAACATGTAATTCTCAATAATTGTAAATCATGACCAAGCTCTACGGTGAGCTATCAAAACTGGACAAATGTCCCCAAAACCCATCATAATCAAAAACCGGTCCACAAACTCGACTAATCAAATGACCACTTGTTAAAAGTCATAAAATGAAATAAAACGTAAATACCTCGCGTGTATGCGAAACATGCTCCATAAACGTAAATAACCCCACACAACTTTAGGATAATACAAATCATTTTCCAAAACACCCATCAAGGTGCATTTATACCAAAAGATTTATACACGTAAGAAAAATCACTAAAATATGTCAATACCTAATATTTACTCACCGAAATACTAAAAATATATATTTTCCTCAAAACCAAAAGGTTTACAATTTCCAAAATGTTTGCAAGATCGGGAAGGACCAAAATCCAATGATTCACACGTTCGTATTTTCAAAGTGTACCATAACACAAACTATGCATATTTCCAACAAACACTAAAATGCATTTTCACCAAATAACCTTCATATATGCAATAATTCATCAAAACATTTTCATTCATGATTCATTTATCAAATTACCCAAAACTCCCGATTATGGGTATTTTACAATGTTTATAAAGTTAAAGACTCCAAATAATCGAAATCCACCAAATAACTCAACAATTGATAATTTCATGTAAAACACATAAATGCTTGGAAAAAAACATTTTTGGCATGTACAACATTTTCACAAATCAACTTGAACTCGCCTTGCTAGATTAGGCTAAATCTAGATTTTTCCCAAACGTAAGCTCCTTTGAAGAAACACGAACCTTCAAGTCCAAATCTTCCAAAAACCTAGATCCATAAGTTCCAACCATAAATATTCACATCCAACCATAAAGAATCATTCCCCAAACATTTTCACATCAAGATCTCAACTTATACCAAAACCCTAATTTCCATAGATGAAGAGAAGAGAAGATTACCTTACCACAACTTGAATCCACTCACAAAACATCTCTGAGGTTACCAAAATAAGGTTTGGGAAGTGAAGATGAACTCACAAATGGGTATTTGAAGAAAACCCCAAGTTAGTTCAACAATTGTGGAAAAGTGGTGAAGAAGATGAAGATCTTGAAGCTTTAAAACCCTTGAAGCTTATTTCATCAACCCACCTTAGTGTTCTTGAAGGAGATGGAGATGGGATGAGAGAAATGGAGGGTTTAGGGTTTTTTGGGAGAAAATCGAGTGGGAGAGGAGAGGGATCAGATCTAATATGGTTTATAAAAGGTAGAAGAGAGAGGAGGGAAGGTTGAGGGTGAAAAAGGTGAAAAAATCACATCTGACATAATGCGGACGTCCGCTTGGAGTCCTATGCGGACGTCCACTTGCACCTGGGCCAACTTTCTGCTGCTTCCGCGGAAGCACAAGCGGACTTCCACTAATGCGGACGTCCACTTGACCCTGGTTTCCCGATCACTGTTTTGGTCATAACTTCTTCGTTTTAGCTTCGTTTTCGCTCCAGAAAGGCCTGTTGGATTCGTATTTGGATTCTCTATCCAACTAGACCATAAAATCTAGGATTCAATCCAAAATCCTATTTTTCATGTTTTTCTTAAAAGATTGATTCCACACCGACTCGAAATTGTACTTATCCGAAAATCATGGGTGTTACACAAAGTCTAAGAGTTAGTAAAATACAACACCCAAATGTTGCCTAGTCGTAGATTTGACTCACACCTAGACCCAAAGATGTGCTTATCTTATAATAAAGTTAAAGAACATACTAAAAGTAGAGAAATACTTAAGAACTGCTTGCATAAATACATAATGTAAAACTCTCATCACAGTGGTCACACAGTTGGCAACATTTAAAATGCATGAAAGTAAATACAAGAAATTAATATACTGCATATTGCATCTTCTTAGACGATTTTGAAGCTCTCTATGGTGTCTAACACGCTAAAAATTAGAGTAAATTTAAACCTAGATAATTGCGGAATAAACTAAGCTAACATAGACAAATCACCCATAAAAGGGAAATAATTGTATGGCGTTTACATTACAAAGTAACCGAGTGGGATAAAAGTCAACAACCTACTAATCTAGACTATCAAAGTTCAGATTATAAACGGTTTTACTATCTTGCTCTCAAAAGTATATCAAGTCTATACTCAAAATGTCCTCATCTATGTTCATCCAAAAATGTTAATTTCACTTCAAGACTCTCCGCTCAAACCCGAGGAGTCCCACCGCTAGAATGACTTGTTATACATGTCATTTTAGGAAAAAAGTGTTAGGCTAAAGCATAGTGAGAATAATCAGTTATAATTGAGAAAACAATAATCTTTAATGTCAAAAAAACAATAATAGAATTAAATGATTATAAAGGAATATCTCAATTATACAAATACCTCTTGGATTAACGGGGGAGTCCCGCTTACCAACACAAGTGACGGAACACGATAGTAAGCCACTTGACGTGTTGGTAAAGCCAAGCACATAATAGAACACATACCGGATGTCGAGTGTGGCTACTTGAAACGCACCCTCATGAAGTACCAACATCCAAGAACACTTTAGCACGTAGGACTTATACCATACCGTCGATGCCTAGTCGTGCCTTAATGTCGAAAACTAACGTTCCGACATTGGACATATATGACTCTAGTGCCTATGGATCCATTACACTCTATACGAATAGCAACGATTCCCAAATCACATATACACATATACATACATATATACAAATTCCTCTCATAGTGCATCAATACTTCACATAGTTTCCAAAACACCTATTTCACCAATACAAGTTAATTTTTCCAAGTATCTTGTCAAAATTTACCATAGGGTCAAAACCCTAGTTTTTGCTCCATAAATGTTCAACCTCTTACATTTGGAAGAACACATTTTAAAATCAAATAGACCATAAGGGATCTAAGTATGGTCTTCATTTTCCTTACGATGAAAGTCATCCAAGCAAAACCGAAAAATCTCTCAAAATGAGGTTTTGATAAAAACTCAACTAAATCATGAAATATATAACAAGGAGATGTTTAAAAGTTTAAGAGTACACATTTAACATGTATAGAGTTTAATAAAGAGGGTGAACTTACCTTAGAAGGCTTGTAAAGTAAAAACCTAGTTTTCTTGAGAAACCCTAGAAATGATTAACTCTAGATATGGAAGGACTTGATCACTTGAAGCTCTTACACCCCTAGGATCTTCTTCCTTGCAATAACTACACCTAGAAAGTGGGGTGGTTGCTTGAAATCCTAGAAGTATTAAATGAGGTACGATGGAGAAGGCTTGGGAAAAAAATCGCCCAAAAGGAGAGAGAGAGAGAGTGTCCTTAAGTTGGAAATAAGAAAGTGTAGCTAAAACTCCCAAAAAAAAGACATAAGGTGCAGATTTGTCCCTGCTCGCGACATTGCCCACCGCGACTATGCCCCGGGCATTGTCACCAGGTGTAACACCCCAAAATCTGAGCCAATTTAAACCTCAAGTTATAACAGGTTATGACAATAAATACTTCAACTTATAAAAACAGGCAGTGGATTAACCATCAAGAGTATATTCACATTACAATATCCTTCAAATAACCTATTAATCTAATTATGTCACTACAAACAGATTAATCAAGTTATCTATCAATCCATCAAAATCTCTTCTTTGTTAAATTCATCCACCTCTGCTATATCAAAACGCTCGTCCCACAACCCTTACCTCCCCGAGCTGGTACCTGGTAAGAAAACATCATTTGAAACGATTAGGCCAACGCCTAGTGAGAACATTCGTTTCCAAGATAACATTTGTAAAATCAATGTAAACAAGTTACAACAAACCTGATTATTCCTTTTCTTACCGTACAACAACTCCTTTCACTACTGGGAATCTACCCCACTTCCATAATTATGACTAATTCATCTAGCCATAATACTACTACCAAGAGTTTACCGTGAACAATCCCATATTCAAGGTTAATACTCTTATTCAAGAAATTACAAGTCAAAACCTGCCTATTTCTTAATCCGGAAGTAGAGATTACAAATTACTTTATGCCTATCTCAAATCTTCCTTTCACAACTGGGAAATCTCCGATCTTCCCTAAAACAATGGAAATCTCCGATCTTCCATTCGAAATGGGAATTACAAATCAAAATCTGCCTATTCCACATTTCACGTCCTCTCCACCTCAGAATCAATGGTCCCAATGAGATTAATATATCGCGATACACAACCGGGACCCCCGATGATTCAAGGTACACTCATCACTAGAAATTACATCCCTTTGGTCAATGGCTAGTAATCGGTTCCCATTAGACCGTACTAAGGTGCCCCCGATGACCGGATGCCTATTTCTAGCAATCGCAACATAATACATAAGTATTATAACTCTTACTATCGTATGTGCATAACATACAATATATTACAACTCACAACATATTCTCAAATCTAAGAATACCTTATTCAGTCCTTATTCAAAAACCATAGCTAAAAGCATCCGAACAACCGACATCAATCACAAGACTTTGGGTTTGTAATTGGCACATAAAAACATGTTCAAAGTGTTCAAATGCTATTTTACACTCAAAACGAGTACCCATACCCCTATATTTCGTTTTAAAATGACTCCAATACGTAACAGCAAAACACATCAGAAACCAATACCGGGATTTCCAATACCGGGACTCCAAATAAAATAGCATACCGGGACTCCAAATAAAATAGCATACCGGGACTTCCAACTACCGGGACTTGCCACTACCGGGACATTCAAGTACCGGGACTTTCAACTACCGGGACTTGCCACTACCGGGACTTGCCACTACCGGGACATTCAAGTACCGGGACTTTCAACTACCGGGACTTGCCACTACCGGGACATTCAAGTACCGGGACTTTCAAGGTTTTGCGTACTGTCCGTTCAACAAGTCCTCAAATCGATTTAAAACATGAAATCGGTTCAATCTACTCATTCTAATCAATCCCGAGTCAGTTCATACATATATACCAAGGTTACTATAACTTAAAAACACTGATTTGTACAAAGAATCGAATGAACTCACCTTATGCAGCAAAACCCACTTCTTGTACAAAAATATGAACTTCAATCTTTGTTTATGATTCAAGATCAAGACCACTTCGCTTTCTTCCTTTTTCCCTTTTCTCTCTCTTTCTTCTCCTCTGCTTTTGCCGACTCAAACAAGATAGAATGAGATAATATCTCATTCTAAATCCTTATCCATACTCACAATTGCTAAATGACTTAACACACCCTCAAGTTCCATTAATCCCAGAAGTAACACCAAACTTCCATCTCTTGTATTTTAACCCTATTGAATTATGAAATTCCATATAATTCAAGGTTTAACCCAAAATACAAATAGATTCCAATTCTCATAAAAATTATTGAAAATTCAGGATGTTACAATACTCCCCAACTTGAAAATGATTTCGTCCCCGAAATCAAAATCAGGTTAAAGAAATGAGGGTACCTATCTTTAATACTTTCTTCCGACTCTAAAGTCGCATTAACAACTTTTCTCATCAATTAGAATTCAATAACTACGGCAATCCATCATTGCATCCATGACTTACACGTTTCTTCGATACAGAATGCTATCACCTTCTCACATCACTATCTCACCACACAATCACGTTGCATCCAAACACTAAAGGGTTGTATATCAAAGGTGATAACTCCATTGAACTTGTAGTATGACTACATTCTTAAGTCCAATCTTTCTATCATTTCTTCCCCACGTTAGCGTGGAATACTATCTTTCAATTATTACTTGTCTCTTTCTCCCAACTTTCCACATATCGATAGTATTTTCTCATTACGAACCATAACCAAACAGTTTCACTAAGATTTCTAACTTAAAATATTTAACCAAGTTATCTTGAAACTACATTACCGTTCGAAGTTACTACCCATTCTTAGATCTTCAACTAATCTTTTCTCGTACAATTCTTTCACACATAAGGAGCAACTCATATTCCTTAAGGATTTTGACTAACATATCCAACATCTTCGTTAACTTCCAATGATTCAAAAACATAAACTTACTTAGCGAGTCACACAACCAAAATCGCTTTGGATAAACACCCACTACCTTTCCGCCATTCTATTCCGATATTAGCCATATCACTACGCCATCTCGCAAACCACATGCTCCAACAACTTTATTGATAACTAATACTCTTTATCTGGAATCCTCGAAAAGACTTCCATTTGAAGCTTTTTCCTTCTAGCCTCACATTACACATTAGTTGACACATTTATACCGACAATTTATCCCACTACTCATCCGTACATTCTCCACCTATAACATCTCACAGCAGACCAGGTCTCTCATGATCATTCATACATAATTCAACTTACCTTCATGTTCTTCCGCCTATTTAACTGAGTCTATTTCGCTACTTTATCCCTCCCCAACTTCAGTTGGACCACAACTCACGAGTTTCTAATTAACTCGTACCTACTCGTTACTTGCTAACTCTTTGTGATTCCAAACCTTTACATAAACCGGACATACTCCTTCACAGATCAACACAATCTATGTACTCCTTTAGTTCGTGTCAATTACTTCAGTCCTTACTAACCATCCACTTCGTAAATAAAACACTTATTTAAAACCACAGTATTTCAATATTCTAACACCTTTACAAGGTGGTCCTTTAACTTTTAATCTTCTGATTCCAGGCTTAATATTCATACATGACCTCATAAATAATCAATGTATTCATATCATGTAAACTTTAATTATAATACAATTCATATGATTCCAACCCCAAGCCTACGTCGAGCTTATTTAAACCAAGCGAATGCTCCCAATACTCAACCAAGTCCAAAACCGAGCCATCTGCTCAAAGGACCTAATGATTATTTATCAATCTTTACTCATGCAATTAAATACATCTAACTCACATTATGCAACACACGCTCCGAGGCGTGATAATCTCACAACCCCTTCATTGCTACCTTCCCAATGAAGTCAATTCATATATGTATCTATATGTACACGTATATGCAACTCTTTTATACTCAACAATGTATATCACTCACCAAGGTTCCTTAGTCCCAAAGGTACTAAGAATACAAGATCATCAAACGGTCCTCACACATAAAACCAATACTTAAAACGACACTCATTTAAATAAAATGCAATTAAGCACATATCACATCATAATTATTGTACAACCACAATAACTCTAAAAGCGTATTTTGACCACATAGCTTTCTCTTATGCAATAAATTAATCAAAATTTCTTTCACTCGCGATTTATTCGCCAAACACTCAAATTTCCCCAAAAATGGGTGTTTCACAAGATATAGACCATTCTGTAACATCCTCAGTCTACCGTACACAATAAAGTCCGCTTTGCGCATACCCTCTGCATAACAGCATGCCGGTACCGCTCACGGTTTTGTTCCTGTCCGCACAGGCATACGCGGGACGCACCCAGACCGCACCCAATGACAAACGAAAGGTCTCATACACCTTACACAACTATCGACTTCAAAGTCAATAATTGACATGTCAACACTTCCTTAACCTTAAGGTCCCTAACTGAACCTAGTTCTTCCTTCGGACACAACCGTCCCTCGGCAACTGTATTCCTAGTCAGCGAACAAGGGTACAGACTCTCATACAACCGACACCAAAGTCCACTTTCGACTCTCACACTGTTCATCTCTCATTTGAACACCATTACCAAAACTACAAACTTTCTCCCAAGGTTTATCCAACACCTCTCCACTCTTAGAGTTCTTTCTTAGCTTATAACGTAATACTCTATGACCTAGCGAGTTCATAGCCTTTATGCATGACAAATCATTTCGCACATTTTCTCATTTTAAATAACCCTACTGGAACAACTTGGGCACACATACCCCAAAGTACTGCACAACGATCTCGAGAATCGTTTGCATATTAAATTTCCGAAAACTCAATCCTTCTCAACCAAAACAGTGTTGTTACGACGGTAATATACTAAATGAAAATCTCTTTGTACGACAACAGTTCGAAAAAGTTTGACCGACACGAAATAAACTAGTCGGTTCTCTCACTTATTTATATGATGTTTAATAGGTCCATACTCCTGTTAGTTATTAAACGTTTTGCTGACCAACGCTTTCTTGCTACAATTCAACTTTTCATGTAAAGTAAGAAATACTTTGTAAAAACTTCAAAAATTTCGCTGTGCGACGTAAATGGGATTGTCTTTTCTTTAAATACACTTTCGCACATGCTAATTCAACCTTGACTAAAACTGTTATTTATGCATTTGGTTTGAAATCATGAAAACTCATGTAACACACACTAAAACACCAGGCATAAAACTTTCCTCGCAATTGAAGGCTACTTACTCAAACGAGGTCAATCGTCTTACTTACGTAACTTATCATTGACATTCTACTTCCGACCAGAGGTCGCCCTCTTGGCCTTATACTATTTGCTATACATGCATTCCACGGCCCACTTACTCAACCATGTCATACTATTTCCATCTTGATCAATCATCTCATACTCTATTTCCACACATATCAATCCACCTATTAAAGGTTGCCTTGGCGGACTTTCATGAGTCCCGCCAATTCCAGGTTATCCTTCCAACCTCCAATCAATACTGATCTGTCCTTCAAAGGACCTTGGTGGCGTATTCACCATCATTCTACTATAACATAAAGGGATAACCATAAGAAATGGTTATGCACGTACACACATACAAAACGTACCTTATCGATCGTTAGTCACTGTAATAATTCAGAAATAAGCATGCTCGTGTAAATATATATTCATAATAACAGTAGCTAATTGGAATTGTGAACATATCATACAGGAGAATCCTCGTTACCATTGTCACAGTACTAATTTCACGTATTTCCGTTGACTCTAAGACTATCCCGTCTTAACACTTATACCCATATCTCACATATCATAACCTACTCCATCTCAGCTTAAGTCTAAGTATCTTATCAGCATACTTAGTTCGCTTAAACTAGTGCTCTGATACCATATTGTAACACCCCAAAATCTGAGCCAATTTAAACCTCAAGTTATAACAGGTTATGACAATAAATACTTCAACTTATAAAAACAGGCAGTGGATTAACCATCAAGAGTATATTCACATTACAATATCCTTCAAATAACCTATCAATCTAATTATGTCACTACAAACAGATTAATCAAGTTATCTATCAATCCATCAAAATCTCTTCTTTGTTAAATTCATCCACCTCTGCTATATCAAAACGCTCGTCCCACAACCCTTACCTCCCCGAGCTGGTACCTGGTAAGAAAACATCATTTGAAACGATTAGGCCAACGCCTAGTGAGAACATTCGTTTCCAAGATAACATTTGTAAAATCAATGTAAACAAGTTACAACAAACCTGATTATTCCTTTTCTTACCGTACAACAACTCCTTTCACTACTGGGAATCTACCCCACTTCCATAATTATGACTAATTCATCTAGCCATAATATTACTACCAAGAGTTTACCGTGAACAATCCCATATTCAAGGTTAATACTCTTATTCAAGAAATTACAAGTCAAAACCTGCCTATTTCTTAATCCGGAAGTAGAGATTACAAATTACTTTATGCCTATCTCAAATCTTCCTTTCACAACTGGGAAATCTCCGATCTTCCCTAAAACAATGGAAATCTCCGATCTTCCATTCGAAATGGGAATTACAAATCAAAATCTGCCTATTCCACATTTCACGTCCTCTCCACCTCAGAATCAATGGTCCCAATGAGATTAATATATCGCGATACACAACCGGGACCCCCGATGATTCAAGGTACACTCATCACTAGAAATTACATCCCTTTGGTCAATGGCTAGTAATCGGTTCCCATTAGACCGTACTAAGGTGCCCCCGATGACCGGATGCCTATTTCTAGCAATCGCAACATAATACATAAGTATTATAACTCTTACTATCGTATGTGCATAACATACAATATATTACAACTCGCAACATATTCTCAAATCTAAGAATACCTTATTCAATCCTTATTCAAAAACCATAGCTAAAAGCATCCGAACAACCGACATCAATCACAAGACTTTGGGTTTGTAATTGGCACATAAAAACATGTTCAAAGTGTTCAAATGCTATTTTACACTCAAAACGAGTACCCATACCCCTATATTTCGTTTTAAAATGGCTCCAATACGTAACAGCAAAACACATCAGAAACCAATACCGGGATTTCCAATACCGGGACTCCAAATAAAATAGCATACCGGGACTCCAAATAAAATAGCATACCGGGACTTCCAACTACCGGGACTTGCCACTACCGGGACATTCAAGTACCGGGACTTTCAACTACCGGGACTTGCCACTACCGGGACTTGCCACTACCGGGACATTCAAGTACCGGGACTTTCAAGGTTTTGTGTACTGTCCGTTCAACAAGTCCTCAAATCGATTTAAAACATGAAATCAGTTCAATCTACTCATTCTAATCAATCCCGAGTCAGTTCATACATATATACCAAGGTTACTATAACTTAAAAACACTGATTTGTACAAAGAATCGAATGAACTCACCTTATGCAGCAAAACCCACTTCTTGTACAAAAATATGAACTTCAATCTTTGTTTATGATTCAAGATCAAGACCACTTCGCTTTCTTCCTTTTTCCCTTTTCTCTCTCTTTCTTCTCCTCTGCTTTTGCCGACTCAAACAAGATAGAATGAGATAATATCTCATTCTAAATCCTTATCCATACTCACAATTGCTAAATGACTTAACACACCCTCAAGTTCCATTAATCCCAGAAGTAACACCAAACTTCCATCTCTTGTATTTTAACCCTATTGAATTATGAAATTCCATATAATTCAAGGTTTAACCCAAAATACAAATAGATTCCAATTCTCATAAAAATTATTGAAAATTCAGGATGTTACAATACTCCCCAACTTGAAATTGATTTCGTCCCCGAAATCAAAATCAGGTTAAAGAAATGAGGGTACCTATCTTTAATACTTTCTTCCGACTCTAAAGTCGCATTAACAACTTTTCTCATCAATTAGAATTCAATAACTACGGCAATCCATCATTGCATCCATGACTTACACGTTTCTTCGATACAGAATGCTATCACCTTCTCACATCACTATCTCACCACACAATCACGTTGCATCCAAACACTAAAGGGTTGTATATCAAAGGTGATAACTCCATTGAACTTGTAGTATGACTACATTCTTAAGTCCAATCTTTCTATCATTTCTTCCCCACGTTAGCGTGGAATACTATCTTTCAATTATTACTTGTCTCTTTCTCCCAACTTTCCACATATCGATAGTATTTTCTCATTACGAACCATAACCAAACAGTTTCACTAAGATTTCTAACTTAAAATATTTAACCAAGTTATCTTGAAACTACATTACCGTTCGAAGTTACTACCCATTCTTAGATCTTCAACTAATCTTTTCTCGTACAATTCTTTCACACATAAGGAGCAACTCATATTCCTTAAGGATTTTGACTAACATATCCAACATCTTCGTTAACTTCCAATGATTCAAAAACATAAACTTACTTAGCGAGTCACACAACCAAAATCGCTTTGGATAAACACCCACTACCTTTCCGCCATTCTATTCCGATATTAGCCATATCACTACGCCATCTCGCAAACCACATGCTCCAACAACTTTATTGATAACTAATACTCTTTATCTGGAATCCTCGAAAAGACTTCCATTTGAAGCTTTTTCCTTCTAGCCTCACATTACACATTAGTTGACACATTTATACCGACAATTTATCCCACTACTCATCCGTACATTCTCCACCTATAACATCTCACAGCAGACCAGGTCTCTCATGATCATTCATACATAATTCAACTTACCTTCATGTTCTTCCGCCTATTTAACTGAGTCTATTTCGCTACTTTATCCCTCCCCAACTTCAGTTGGACCACAACTCACGAGTTTCTAATTAACTCGTACCTACTCGTTACTTGCTAACTCTTTGTGATTCCAAACCTTTACATAAACCGGACATACTCCTTCACAGATCAACACAATCTATGTACTCCTTTAGTTCGTGTCAATTACTTCAGTCCTTACTAACCATCCACTTCGTAAATAAAACACTTATTTAAAACCACAGTATTTCAATATTCTAACACCTTTACAAGGTGGTCCTTTAACTTTTAATCTTCTGATTCCAGGCTTAATATTCATACATGACCTCATAAATAATCAATGTATTCATATCATGTAAACTTTAATTATAATACAATTCATATGATTCCAACCCCAAGCCTACGTCGAGCTTATTTAAACCAAGCGAATGCTCCCAATACTCAACCAAGTCCAAAACCGAGCCATCTGCTCAAAGGACCTAATGATTATTTATCAATCTTTACTCATGCAATTAAATACATCTAACTCACATTATGCAACACACGCTCCGAGGCGTGATAATCTCACAACCCCTTCATTGCTACCTTCCCAATGAAGTCAATTCATATATGTATCTATATGTACACGTATATGCAACTCTTTTATACTCAACAATGTATATCACTCACCAAGGTTCCTTAGTCCCAAAGGTACTAAGAATACAAGATCATCAAACGGTCCTCACACATAAAACCAATACTTAAAACGACACTCATTTAAATAAAATGCAATTAAGCACATATCACATCATAATTATTGTACAACCACAATAACTCTAAAAGCGTATTTTGACCACATAGCTTTCTCTTATGCAATAAATTAATCAAAATTTCTTTCACTCGCGATTTATTCGCCAAACACTCAAATTTCCCCAAAAATGGGTGTTTCACAAGATATAGACCATTCTGTAACATCCTCAGTCTACCGTACACAATAAAGTCCGCTTTGCGCATACCCTCTGCATAACAGCATGCCGGTACCGCTCACGGTTTTGTTCCTGTCCGCACAGGCATACGCGGGACGCACCCAGACCGCACCCAATGACAAACGAAAGGTCTCATACACCTTACACAACTATCGACTTCAAAGTCAATAATTGACATGTCAACACTTCCTTAACCTTAAGGTCCCTAACTGAACCTAGTTCTTCCTTCGGACACAACCGTCCCTCGGCAACTGTATTCCTAGTCAGCGAACAAGGGTACAGACTCTCATACAACCGACACCAAAGTCCACTTTCGACTCTCACACTGTTCATCTCTCATTTGAACACCATTACCAAAACTACAAACTTTCTCCCAAGGTTTATCCAACACCTCTCCACTCTTAGAGTTCTTTCTTAGCTTATAACGTAATACTCTATGACCTAGCGAGTTCATAGCCTTTATGCATGACAAATCATTTCGCACATTTTCTCATTTTAAATAACCCTACTGGAACAACTTGGGCACACATACCCCAAAGTACTGCACAACGATCTCGAGAATCGTTTGCATATTAAATTTCCGAAAACTCAATCCTTCTCAACCAAAACAGTGTTGTTACGACGGTAATATACTAAATGAAAATCTCTTTGTACGACAACAGTTCGAAAAAGTTTGACCGACACGAAATAAACTAGTCGGTTCTCTCACTTATTTATATGATGTTTAATAGGTCCATACTCCTGTTAGTTATTAAACGTTTTGCTGACCAACGCTTTCTTGCTACAATTCAACTTTTCATGTAAAGTAAGAAATACTTTGTAAAAACTTCAAAAATTTCGCTGTGCGACGTAAATGGGATTGTCTTTTCTTTAAATACACTTTCGCACATGCTAATTCAACCTTGACTAAAACTGTTATTTATGCATTTGGTTTGAAATCATGAAAACTCATGTAACACACACTAAAACACCAGGCATAAAACTTTCCTCGCAATTGAAGGCTACTTACTCAAACGAGGTCAATCGTCTTACTTACGTAACTTATCATTGACATTCTACTTCCGACCAGAGGTCGCCCTCTTGGCCTTATACTATTTGCTATACATGCATTCCACGGCCCACTTACTCAACCATGTCATACTATTTCCATCTTGATCAATCATCTCATACTCTATTTCCACACATATCAATCCACCTATTAAAGGTTGCCTTGGCGGACTTTCATGAGTCCCGCCAATTCCAGGTTATCCTTCCAACCTCCAATCAATACTGATCTGTCCTTCAAAGGACCTTGGTGGCGTATTCACCATCATTCTACTATAACATAAAGGGATAACCATAAGAAATGGTTATGCACGTACACACATACAAAACGTACCTTATCGATCGTTAGTCACTGTAATAATTCAGAAATAAGCATGCTCGTGTAAATATATATTCATAATAACAGTAGCTAATTGGAATTGTGAACATATCATACAGGAGAATCCTCGTTACCATTGTCACAGTACTAATTTCACGTATTTCCGTTGACTCTAAGACTATCCCGTCTTAACACTTCTACCCATATCTCACATATCATAACCTACTCCATCTCAGCTTAAGTCTAAGTATCTTATCAGCATACTTAGTTCGCTTAAACTAGTGCTCTGATACCATATTGTAACACCCCAAAATCTGAGCCAATTTAAACCTCAAGTTATAACAGGTTATGACAATAAATACTTCAACTTATAAAAACAGGCAGTGGATTAACCATCAAGAGTATATTCACATTACAATATCCTTCAAATAACCTATCAATCTAATTATGTCACTACAAACAGATTAATCAAGTTATCTATCAATCCATCAAAATCTCTTCTTTGTTAAATTCATCCACCTCTGCTATATCAAAACGCTCGTCCCACAACCCTTACCTCCCCGAGCTGGTACCTGGTAAGAAAACATCATTTGAAACGATTAGGCCAACGCCTAGTGAGAACATTCGTTTCCAAGATAACATTTGTAAAATCAATGTAAACAAGTTACAACAAACCTGATTATTCCTTTTCTTACCGTACAACAACTCCTTTCACTACTGGGAATCTACCCCACTTCCATAATTATGACTAATTCATCTAGCCATAATATTACTACCAAGAGTTTACCGTGAACAATCCCATATTCAAGGTTAATACTCTTATTCAAGAAATTACAAGTCAAAACCTGCCTATTTCTTAATCCGGAAGTAGAGATTACAAATTACTTTATGCCTATCTCAAATCTTCCTTTCACAACTGGGAAATCTCCGATCTTCCCTAAAACAATGGAAATCTCCGATCTTCCATTCGAAATGGGAATTACAAATCAAAATCTGCCTATTCCACATTTCACGTCCTCTCCACCTCAGAATCAATGGTCCCAATGAGATTAATATATCGCGATACACAACCGGGACCCCCGATGATTCAAGGTACACTCATCACTAGAAATTACATCCCTTTGGTCAATGGCTAGTAATCGGTTCCCATTAGACCGTACTAAGGTGCCCCCGATGACCGGATGCCTATTTCTAGCAATCGCAACATAATACATAAGTATTATAACTCTTACTATCGTATGTGCATAACATACAATATATTACAACTCGCAACATATTCTCAAATCTAAGAATACCTTATTCAGTCCTTATTCAAAAACCATAGCTAAAAGCATCCGAACAACCGACATCAATCACAAGACTTTGGGTTTGTAATTGGCACATAAAAACATGTTCAAAGTGTTCAAATGCTATTTTACACTCAAAACGAGTACCCATACCCCTATATTTCGTTTTAAAATGGCTCCAATACGTAACAGCAAAACACATCAGAAACCAATACCGGGATTTCCAATACCGGGACTCCAAATAAAATAGCATACCGGGACTCCAAATAAAATAGCATACCGGGACTTCCAACTACCGGGACTTGCCACTACCGGGACATTCAAGTACCGGGACTTTCAACTACCGGGACTTGCCACTACCGGGACTTGCCACTACCGGGACATTCAAGTACCGGGACTTTCAACTACCGGGACTTGCCACTACCGGGACATTCAAGTACCGGGACTTTCAAGGTTTTGCGTACTGTCCGTTCAACAAGTCCTCAAATCGATTTAAAACATGAAATCAGTTCAATCTACTCATTCTAATCAATCCCGAGTCAGTTCATACATATATACCAAGGTTACTATAACTTAAAAACACTGATTTGTACAAAGAATCGAATGAACTCACCTTATGCAGCAAAACCCACTTCTTGTACAAAAATATGAACTTCAATCTTTGTTTATGATTCAAGATCAAGACCACTTCGCTTTCTTCCTTTTTCCCTTTTCTCTATCTTTCTTCTCCTCTGCTTTTGCCGACTCAAACAAGATAGAATGAGATAATATCTCATTCTAAATCCTTATCCATACTCACAATTGCTAAATGACTTAACACACCCTCAAGTTCCATTAATCCCAGAAGTAACACCAAACTTCCATCTCTTGTATTTTAACCCTATTGAATTATGAAATTCCATATAATTCAAGGTTTAACCCAAAATACAAATAGATTCCAATTCTCATAAAAATTATTGAAAATTCAGGATGTTACACCAGGCATAGTCGATGCCATCATGCAACTTTCTGTCTGATTTGGGCTCTCCTTCGCGACAATGACCACCGCGACTATGCCCTGGGCATAGTCGCCGGCTTACCCATGGCTGTTGTTCGAATTTCTTTTTCGAGATGAATAAAACTCCTTTCACACCACACAAGTCGTTCTCGATCAAAAGATGGTTATGCACCCTCAAAGCTCCATGCATGGCCAACTTGCTAGCCGAAAGTACGTATGCATACAATCCATAAGGTTTTGTTTACGAAAACGAGTTGCGGTGCAATAAAGCGAAAATAAAGTCGTGGAGTTTCACAAAATAAGGAATGGGAATATTTCTTTACGTACGTGGAAATTTCGGGGTGTTACATGGTGTGTCATTCGAATGAATGAAGGAGGCTCCATTTATAGTAGATGAAAGGATAAGTTTCACAACCTTTTGTCCAAAGCTTAAAGACTTCATAAAATCCATTGGACATTATTATCCTTAAACTACTATTCTAGTCAAAATCTTATATTGCCTTTCAATATAAGAGGCCTACACCATCCAAATGTGGTGTTTAAAATCTCCACTAAATCTTCTTTGAATCTGCCTACAATGGCAAGTTTGTGGCCACAATCCAACAATAACGATTTTTAACCCAAACATGATGTGTATAACCATAAAAACATACTCAACAGCTCCAAATAAAAGAAAATTAATAAAAGAAAAAACACGAACAAATAAATAGGAAACACAACCTTCATCGTTACCATCGCCAACACCACCGCCATTCACCACCACCAGGTTTCAACAAGTTCTTTAGATTGCATCGACCAACGTGCATTTGACTACATCATTCACAAGCTCTACGGCCATGAATGGAACCTCAATCTCCAACATTCACTATCAACCACCCTAATGCCACTGTCATTGACCTTCCTTCTTCCATCCAACGCCCCACAACCGTACTTCATGCTCGATCCCGCCTTTCAACTCGCCATACCTCAACTCAACATTTTGTAGGTGGGTCGTGGTGGTGGGGTTGTGATCATCGTCCTTATTTTCAATAACACATAGATGCCACATATATGCGACCACACCATCGAGGAGAAACCTTCGCCGGAGATGGTGCAGTAGTTGGAGTTGCAACAACGAAGATAGGGTGGTGTAATGGCTGGAGTTGCACCATTGATCGAGACCCCCCGAAGAGTTGGAACCAAGGCTCGTTCAATGGGTTATGCCGTTATGGTCTGTCAGAGGTTTTTGCCGGAGCTAGGGGCTTCATCGACATTGTTTATGTGTTGATCAGAGTTGGGGCTTCTTCAACGTTGTTTATGTGCTGATCGGAGTTAGGGGATTCGTCCTTGTGTGTGTTTTTGTTACATCGTATGTATACATACATTATATATATATAGGGTTGAGTTCATTTGTTAACTCTATATTTCATGCTAACTTTGTTAACCAAAATCTTAGCCATTGATGTTAAAACTGACGGATGAGATCAAAAGTAATCAACACATTAATTATAAATTAGGCCATGTGTAATATTTAATGAAATGAACATCAGTGTTAGGGGTATTTGTGGAAATTGGGCCATGTGTAATGTTTAATGAGATCATTTGATGTTAACACATTGGTTAACGATGAACAACACATGTTCAAATGTTCAATTTATCCACGAATGAACATACATGAAGTATTAACCCATATGACCAGGTTACATGAAGATCTGATAAATTTGTTTATATGAACTATAAACCCACGCATGAACACACATGAACTATAAACTTATACGACCAGATTAGATGAAGATCTGATACATTTGTTCAACACATGTTCATAATCAAATTGTTCATAAACTTTCAACACATGTTCATAATCAAATTGTTCATAAATGTTCAAATTAAATTTGATCGCGTTGTGTTTCATCATGTTCATCAATCGAATGAACATCTACGTCTACTCTCTCTCTCCTCAATGTCGTTAAAAACACCTTGATCACTCATGTTCACGATGCAAGAATATGAATTCATACACTAATTTGATTGTAACGCCCTAAAAATCAGGGTCAATTTAAACCTTAAAATTCAACAGGGTTAATCATAATATCATCCAAACTTTTATACATAAGCAGAGAATTAAATATGAGGATTCATATACACATTTCGAATTCTCAAAACAACCTATTAATCTAATCTTGTCAACTACGATTAGATTAAATTGGTTGTCTAAGCCATTCATCAAAAGCATCCTCGCACCAGCTAACTTCTCCACTTATCACCAAAAGTTGGATACCAAAACAATCGTCCCGCTTCCCATTACTTCCCCGAGCTCTTACCTGGTAAGAAAATTTAATTTGAAATGATTAGGCTTACGCCTAGTGAGAACATCCATTTTCAAATTAAAACATTATCAACTTTGGAAACTCAATTATTCAAAGCGTATAAACAAACCTGGTTTGCCACCATTCTTACCGTACTCATACTCATCTTGCGATGATGGGAACATACCCGATTCCGTGAGTATGACTAACATTCAGGAAGTCATATCATCACATTCGAGAGCCTACTACGAATCATTACAGATTCTAGATCATCGCTCATATCCAAGAAATTACAAGTTACTTTATGCCTATTTCTTGGAGTGGAAGTAAAGATTACAATTTACTTTATGCCTATCTCTTACCTTCCCATAGAAATCATGAATTACAATTTACTTTATGCTTAATCCCCGATTTCTACAATACGAAATGAGAATTACAATTTACTTTATGCATATTCCTCATTTTCACGTAAACGGGAATTACAATTTACTTTATGCCTCACGTCACACTATGAAATAGGAATTACAATTTACTTTATGTCTATTCCACATTTCAGGTCAACTGGAATTACAAATTACTTTACGCCTATTCCACGTTACAAATACTACCGGTGCCTATGGATCCATTACACTTACTAGCGTATATGTATAATAACATATCACGCCACATCTCGTAACACATTCTCAATTCTAAGAATACTAGATAACCTATCGTATCCTTATCCTCAAATGTTCCCCCTTCGGCGACTTAGCACAGGGGTTCCGCTACCCAGTTAGCATATGGGGTCAAGGGCAACGCCCTTGCGGGGTCTGGGGGCAGCGCCCCGAGAATTTTTTTAGAAATGCTTAACCAAATAATGCATCCGGAAACTATATCCGAAAAAGTATTCCGAACTCAAAGTCCGGAACTATCCGAAACCGGGACCCAAATGAAACCGGATCCCAACCAAATTCTGGATCCAATCCAATTCCGGATCCACCCAATTCCGGATCCAATCCAATTCCGGATCCACCCAATTCTGGATCCAATCCAATTCCGAAACTGGACACCGGGACTTCGGTATTGGGAATTCGATCTGCACGTCAAATTTGCTCTAAAAACTCATCTAAGTTCAAATTCTTGGTCGATTGCATTTCAATACATGTTTATTCAATCATTTAGACAGTTTGCTACCAATCATCTCATTCAATTTCAAATAAAAGCATTTGGTAAGAGATGAACTCACCTGAAGAGTTTCAAATGAAGATTCTACGTGAATTCAATTCAAGTCCTTCCTTCAATCGATTTCAATAATCAAATCAAGACCAGGTTCCTTACAATTACTCAATCTTAAGCAATTAAAATTGAAGGAGAGTTGAATTTCCTTACCGAAAACGAGAGTTGGAATTTGGGTTTCTTCCTGTGCTATCAACCGACTTCACTTCCTGAGAATTGAGATAACCTCAATTCTTAGCCGACCTCCAACTTTTTATACCCCAAATCCACTATTTATAATTTCTACCCCAAAGTTTACATTTCACAAAATGCCTCAACTTTGGTCAAATACTATTTTACCCCTTCTCAACATTACGCTTAAAATAATTACCTTCTATTATTTTAAACATTTTTTCCAAAATAAAAGTACATTAACCTTGGAAATTTTGAGGTGTTACATTGATACTAAAAACTTGCAAAATATTTGAGAATTAATAATATAGTTAGAATCAAGGAAATTTTGATGTTTGTAACTCCCTTAATAAATCAGTGTCATAAAACAAATACATGAAATTTCATCCATGCCTTTATTTAATGGTTATATACACATTTGAAACCACCATATAAATCGGCTTCCTATTGGTTGATTGGAGTTAACAAAGTTAACATAAAAGGTGAGGTTAACAAATGAACCTAACCTTATATATATATATATATAGTGTTAGGTTCATTTGAGAAGTCTAAATATTTTGAGAAATGGAGAAGTAAAAAAACACGGGAGTGTTCATATATGAATGTTCATATATGACTGTTATATATGAACGTTCATATATGAACGTTGGAGTGTTCATATATGAATGTTCATATATGACTGTTTATATATGAACGTTCATATATGAACGTTCATATATGACTGTTATATGAACGTTCATATATGACTGTTTATATATGAACGTTCATATATGAACACTCTCGTGTTTTTTTACTTCTCTATTTCTCAAAATATTTAGACTTCTCAATTGAACCCTTCCCTATATATATATATATATATATATATATATATATATATATATATATATATATATATATATATATATATATGTGTGTGTGTGTGTGTGTGTGTGTGTGTGTGTGTGTGTGTGTGTGTGAACATGGGGCATTTCATTTACAAACCATCTAATTCTAACAAACTATACAAACCAATCTTAACCGTTGATCTAGCTTAATAAATATATGATTTTATTTTATTTTTTAATCTAAAGTCATGATAAATGAACTCTATCATCTTTCATATATATTTTAATCATAATTAATGAATCATGATAATTGTCAATAAATATCTATATTGTTTCCTAATATAATAGTTTGTATAGTTGTTAGAATTGTTTGGTTTGTAATTAAGATGAACCCTATATAAACATATGTATATATACAATTAGAGTTATTTACATTTTTGGTCGTTGAAATTTTGATGGATTTTACAAATATAAGAAAAAACAAAAAAGTCACAAAAAGGGAAGAAAAACATGGCTGGATGAAAATATCATTGGCATTAACGGAGTTTTTTTAACAAAGTTAGTGATCAAGTCTCACTTTCAAAGCAAAATCTAAACTTATAACAACATCTCCAACAACTTCTCTAAAATAGAGAAAATGAAGGTTTTGTTCTCTATTTGTCTCCAACAGTTTCTCTATCTTGTTCTCTAAAATAGAGAAAACAAGAAAAAACTTCAAGTTTAGAGAATTCTCTAAAACTTGATGGAAGTGAGAGAAATTATTATTTTATTGATTTCCACCAATAAGATTAAACAATCATCATTTTGTATAAATTTTTTTTAAAAAAAGGTGAATTGGGATAATAAAGTTTATAATAGGGAATTTAATTAAAATACCCAAAGTTTGACTTTGACTTACCAAAATACTCATTTCTCTCCTGAATTTACCAAAATACTCATTTTTCCGCGATTGGGGTTCGCGATCGCAGAAAGGGACCATTTTTGAAAATATTTATCCCGCGATCGCGGGGGAGTGTCCCGCGACACACCCAATTCATTCATTTTGGTGACTTTTTCAATTGCAATTTACACTTTCACCCCCTATACTTATTTACTTATTTTACTTTATACCTTTTACTTTCATAATTTAATTTTACATTTAACACATATAATCATTTAGGGGGTGTTTGGGAGTGCTTATATTTTTGACTTATTTGCTTATAGCTTTTCCTCACCGGAGATAAGCAGTTTGGAGTGTTTGGATGACAAAAAATTAAAACAGCTTATGACTTTTCCTCACCACTGATAAGTTGTTTTTGAGAAGTCAGTCCAAAGCTACTTATTTGCTTCTGCTTATTTTCTTGTCTATCAAAATTACCTTTTTACCCTCATTTTTTAACAAACCCTACAAACACATCAGTTATACCATCGCCTCCATCACCGGCGACAACCACAACCACCGCCGGTCACCACACCGGCAACCAGTCCAGCCGCCACCATTTCTCGCCGGCAACCGCCATCTGCATTCTCCATCTCCCCTCTGTCGATCTCTCTCACCTGCACACTCACTCTATCGATTTCATTCCTAATCGCTTCCACCACCTACAGCAAGTCGCCGCCGACGACTTGAACCTTAATCGAAACCACCGCCGGCCATTCCAGACTTCCCTCTCCCTCTCTCACGCTGACCTATCTCCCTCACTATTTCTCTCCCTCTCTCGCTACTTCTCACAACGCCATCACAACCACAGCAGCCATCCATCCCTATCGATTTTCTGCCCTAACAGTTCCTTTGCCCCTGTCGATTCAAACAGCCGCTGCACCATCCTCCCTCACCATCGATTTCTCTCAGACCTGCAAATATTATCAATGGTTGTATGTTAAAAAGCAAAATAAATAAGAATGTCCTTTTTGGTCATTTTACATAAATAAGCAAAATTTTGCCAAACACTAGAAAACTCCTTATTTGCTTATCATGTTTCCACACCACAATAAGTTAATCCAAACACTTTTTTAAAAACTCATTCTCCTCACCACATAAGCAAATAAGCACTTTTAAAAATAAGCATAAGTTAAAAATATAAGCACTCCCAAACACCCCCTTATTAACTAAAATACGTTTTAATTTTAACAAGTTACACCATTATAATCGTCTCTTCGATACGTTCTAAATTAGCTCAATATTGAATTTTTTTGATTTATATATTTTAATATATATCATATACACTACGTAAAAAATATTTTTTATATTTAAAATTCATATTATTATAGTTAATTATTTAATTGGTACTCTTATAGTTAAAATACGTTTTATTTATTTTATTATCGATGGTCCAAGTGTAAGTATTAAAAATTGATGGAGGCTTTGTGATAGACAGACATCGATCCTTTTGTGCATACTCTGTAACTGCAAATACTTCAGCTCCAAACACACATGAATCATCATTCGCCAAATACTCATTTTCACAATTCTTAAATGAGTCCAGTGATACCAACTTGTCAAAACCCCATTTCATATTCTTCTCGTGAAACCTTGTCCTATTGTCATTCACGATATCTATAAACACATACAAATAATAATAATTTAAAACGATTTAATGAATTGGTTAATATATGATTATTATGTTAATGCGATAGGAGTGTAAAACAAAATTGAAAATACGTTAAAACAATGAATTTTAAATATAAAAAATATTTTTTATGTAGTGTATATAATATATATTAAAATATATAAATCAAAAAAATTCAATATTGGGTTCATTTCGACCGTATCGAAGAGACGATTATAATAGTGTAATTTGTTAAAATTAAAACGTATTTTTTTAACGTATTTTAGTTAATAAACGATTATATGTGTTAAATGTAAAATTAAAATTATGAAAGTAAAAGATATAAAGCAAAGTAAGTAAATAAGTATAAGGGCTAAAAATGTAAATAGATATAAGTCCAATTGTTTGTTTTCAGCCATAGAAATACATATATATGTCCTCTTATTTGCTTTAACAAAATCTGCCGAGAATCAAGCAATAGCTCACGAAATAAACTCTCATTATGGATTGGAGAATTTAGTGGTACATTTGTTGCTAAAGATAGACTTTCATTCTTCCTTTCCTATAAGCAACCTTTACCCAATCCAAGGTATAGGCAAACCTTTCAATATGAAAGCCTTATGCTGCCTTTTTTTCCTTTCTCTGTTCATCTTTTCTTTCACCTCATTATCTATTTCATTAAACAAAGCCTTCGCGGCGGCGATCACCCGCCGCCACCTAGGCTCTTTGATAGATAGCGATCCTGAACCCGATGATTTGGAAATGGAGATTGATGCCCGCTTGGTTTTCGCCAATCCTAGACTTAAGAAAGCTTATGGTGTCTTCCAAGAATGGAAAAAGGTGATATATTCAGACCCAGATAATATGATCAGCAACTGGGAAGGCGTAGACGTTTGTTCTTACAATGGGGTCTTTTGCGAAAAAGCGCCTGATGATCCGAATTCGATGACTGTTGCTGGCATTGATCTTAACCATGGCGACATTGCGGGCCATCTGGTTCCTCATATTGGCTTATTAACAGACCTTAGCTTATTCCATATAAATTCGAATAGATTTTGTGGGATCATCCCCACGAGTTTCTCCAAGCTCACGATTCTACACGAGCTGGATATAAGTAATAACAGATTTGTAGGTCCTTTTCCTACCGTTGTCCTAGAATTGCCGAAATTGAAGTATCTTGATATTAGATTCAATGATTTTGAAGGACAGTTGCCTCCACAACTCTTCGATAAGGATCTTGATGCTATCTTCTTGAATGATAACAAATTCTCGTCTCCTATCCCTGAAAACATTGGTAATTCACCCGCTTCTGTGATTGTGTTTGCGAACAATGGGTTTAATGGTTGTCTTCCTAAGAGCATTGGTCAAATGACGGGGCTAGAGGAGATCATTTTCTCTAATAACGACCTTTCTGGGTGTGTGCCGGAGGAATTAGGGATGCTTGAGAATATTACGGTTTTAGATTTGAGCAAGAATGAGTTTATAGGGACGCTTCCGGAAGGTTTAGAAAGATTGAAGCATGTTGAGAGAATTGACATTGGGCAAAATGAGTTTATAGGGAAGGTGGTTGATAGCGTTTGCAGTTTGCCAAGATTGGTGAAGTTTTCGTTTGCTGATAATTATTTTGATGGTGTGGAACCGAAATGCGAAAAACCGGCGAGGGCTGAGATTGTTATAGATGTTAATAAGAACTGCTTATCGAATAAGCCGAATCAGAGAAGTGAGAAAAAGTGTTCAGTGGTGGTGGATCGGCCGATAGATTGCAAAACTGTAGGGTGTAAGAAACCAAGCTTTGACAGTGATGAAGAGGCTAAAAAGAGAAAACCACCAAAGAGGCCAAAGCATAAGCCAAAGCCAAAGCCAGCACCAAAGGTTACTCCTCCGCCGCCGCCACCACCACCACCACCCGTTCAACCACCACCACCTAAGATGTCGCCTCCGCCACCTTCTCCACCACCACCAGTTCCCAAACCATCGCCGTCTCCTCCACCTCCGAAACAATCTCCACCACCACCCATTTTCTCTCCACCACCACCAGTTCAATCACCTCCCCCACCAATTCAATCACCACCACCACCAGTTCAATCACCGCCACCACCCGTTCACTCTCCACCACCACCAGTTCAATCACCGCCACCACCCGTTCACTCTCCACCACCACCACCGGTTAAATCACCTCCACCACCTCCTGCACCTACCCAATCACCACCGCCACCACCACCTGTCCAATCTCCTCCACCATTCTTAGACATTGATCTACCACCGGACATTGGTTCACGTTACCCGTCACCACCACCACCGGTGTATAAAGGATACTAAAGGGTAGGGCATTAGAATTTTTGTACATGTTACCAGATTAATGTTAGTAGAAAAGAAGCATGTATACGCTAACTTTGGTTAAGATACTGACTAGAAAGAAAGATACTGACTAGAAAAGAATTCACATGGCCACTTTCTTTCCCAGACCTGTACTTTTCAGCGAGATATACTGGATTGGTTTGGTTACACGAGGTGCTCGTTAATGCACCTATGGTGGTCCATCGCCCTGGGCCTGGAATACGATCCATCGAGATTAATGATCAGGTTTTAACTACTTGTGTTATTTTCACTAATCAGATTCATTTGGTACATCCTCCTTGTCAAATTTCTTGATTTGCAACTGCTTTCGTTTCGTGTAAGGTTCTAATGTCGTGTATAAAAGATTAATAGGGATCTTGAACTAAGCAATAGACCCTATAAACTAAAAAGGGTATCTTGAGCAATTGTAATAAATCGGATTCATTGATATTCTTGGTATAGTATATGTTACCCGATACTATTTGATCTTAAAGGGGATCTTCAATAGTTTTGTACGTGAATTGAAGGGTTATTTCTTGGTTTCGTTCGGTTATTTTTAATTGATAGTAGATGAAAACAATGCTTTTAAGGAGTCCTATTCAAATCAAGAAATATAATTAATAAATAATGGATTTGGTGTTTTATCTTCATTTTATTACATAATAAACCTCGACCTATGTAATTTGTTTTGCAGTTTTTACCCTCGACACTAATGAAATGACCATCCACTATGTAACGAGAGTAAAATAGTAATTTTAAAGCCTTTCCTTATTTTAACATTTTTTTGTCAAATCATTATTAACACGGGCCACAATGTAACTGTAATATATAGAGCATCTCCAACAAATTTTCTATAAAATAGAGATTTAAAAGTCAAAATCTCTTAAATGTATTACATTTACCTCCAACAGATTCTCTGTTTTAGAGAACATAACATCCATTATATTGTTAAAATATTGTTGAAATTATCCCAATACATTTTTTTAAAAGAACTTATATAAAATAATGATAACTCAATCCTATTGGTGGAAATGAATAAAAAAACAATTTATCTGTCCATCTATCAAGTTTTAGAGAATTCTCTAAACTTGGAGTTTTCTCTATTTTAGAGAACAATATAGATAAGCTATTAGAACAATATGGAGAACAAAAATGCAATTTTCTCTATTTTAGAGAAGCCGTTGAAAATGCTCTTAATATTAAAATTAATCTATGTTATTTTTTTATTTATCATCATTTAGTCCTTTCTAAAATGATTGCATCCTTCCCATCATCGTCGGCCCTCTTCCCCGGTGAAAACCACCGATCACCGTGGCCAGCACATCCCATTTAAACCTTTAGTCCTTTCATTTAAACCTTATTCACCGCAACAACCCGATACCAACATCCCATCGCAAATTGCACACCCTTCCCTCCATCGCCCCCCGACCGCACCTAACCTCCCTTCGGGGTTCCGGTAAAGTTTGGTTTGAGGATTCAAGTTACATGGTGAACTGAGTTACAGGCACTAGAGAGGGATTGTTGGGGTCTGACACCGGAGATGGTAATGGCT
Source organism: Saussurea involucrata (assembly GCA_033807775.1). NCBI lineage: Eukaryota > Viridiplantae > Streptophyta > Magnoliopsida > Asterales > Asteraceae > Saussurea > Saussurea involucrata. The sequence continues at coordinate 125,645,412 of CM066324.1, read as the reverse complement.
ACCGGAGAAGGAAGATGTTTGACAAATAAAGGTTTGAGGAAGAAAAGGTAGGTCAGATATAGTTACATTTTGGCAGGGTCGGATCCATAAATTTTTTTCATACGGTGACACCATTTAATATATACAAAAAATAATTACAAAAATCACGATTTTTATCGACGTGTTTTCATCTTTTTATCGACGTTCAATATTGTCTGATGTGTTTTTAGCCTAATTCCACCTTTTTGAGGAATTTTTACATCTTTTTGCTTGAGATTTTTAAGTTTTTTCATCAATTTCGAGGAATTTTGTTTGATTTCATGAGTTTTTTTTTTTGTTTTTTTCATTTTTTAGTTGATTATGAGGTACGGTTGCATTTTCTTGAAGTTTTCAAAATAATACGATAGCATCTTCCAAAACAATACGGTTGCACCTTTCACGAACCTAACATTTTTTATCCTTTCTCAGAATAATATGATGGCACGTGCCACCGTAACCACACTTCTGGGTCCGTCCATGCATTTTTTGGCCCACTTTTTATAAACGTTTGACAAGGAAAATGTTACAATAAAGAAAAGTTGAAAGATTATAATTTTACCATTATCTTAACTTAGAAAACGGATGATCGTTTTGATAAGGTATTAAATCCAAAACAAGTTGTATAAACGAAAGCTTATTACGTAATAAATAAAGATAATATTTAGGCTATGTTTGGCAAACTAGCTGATAAGCTAGTTGATGAAAAAATGACGTTTAGCAAAAATAGCTTATAAACATGTAAAATGACTAAAAAGAACATTATCAAAAAATTATTAATCATAATATTTAATTATATAACTAAAACAAATTTATAGCAATATAATATGTTAATTAATATAGTCAATGTAGTAAAGAAAAAATTAAATAATATAACATGTTAATTAAAAAAATTTAAAAATTATTATTATATATATATACTATAGATTTTGAATTAGTTAAAACAAGTTTTAGAAAAAATATATATTAACTTATGATTTTAAATAACAGTTACATATAGTATGAAAAATAATCAAATAATAATTAAAAAAATAATAGTAGTTGATAATTAAAATATATTGATTAATATTTTAAAAAAAACATATAGAAATAATTTATATGAGCAACAATATCTTTAAAAAATTAAATTTAATAATATTTATTAATTAATAATAAATATATTTAATATTTAATATTTTTTTATAATAATACTTAATTAATAATAATGAGAGCAATATTGAAATATTCAAAAAAAACTATATTTTTATTCTGATAGCCTTAATAAATGACAATCTCATGCACCAAATCCATAATGTAATCAAATAAGAAAGAAAAAATGTGAAATATGTCATGCAACATGCATGCTGTAAAGAAAAAGTAATAATTGATTTTGGGGGCATTCCGAGAATTGAACTCGGGACCTCTCGCACCCTAAGCGAGAATCATACCACTAGACCAAATGCCCGGTTGTTTCACTTTATCCAAGTTAACCATTATAAATGACAGTACCATTTCTATATGCTGCCAATATATGTAAATTAAAATTCATTTTTTATTTATATATTCATGTTAATTTTTATTTTTCTTTTTCTTTTCATATAGTGGGGGGATATATGTAAATTAAAATCTAATATAATACTTATTTTTATTTAGTGGGAAAGTGTGTAAATTTAATTTTCATGTTTTTTTGTTTGGTGGCAAAATGTGTAGAAAGATAAATGTATTTGTATATGTTGTGAATTTCATGATTAAAAAAATATTTACCAGTTAATCTTGTATGCTTATAATCATCTTAATTATATTGTTTACGATGTGTTCTCTCAAATTAACTTTATATATTAAATATGTAGAGAACGGTTCAAACGAAAACAATAATCAAATAAGAGAACACATACAAATCAAACAAACCATAAAGAACACCAATATTGCATTATGTAATTGTAATCAAGAAAACAACATAAGGCAAAGAAGACAAATTGGTCACTAAACTTTTATGATTATTTCAAGATTTATCAATTATATGTTTGTTCTTTCACAATCAAAACAGTTAAGGCCATTCATTATTTATAAACTAAAAGACCATGAAGCTTTAATAACCACTTTATGCCTACTTGATGTGAGAAATAACAACTGAAAATGGAGAAAGCAATATACAATCTAAATTATTGATAGACTTTTTATTAAACCAATACTTGGGTTTTCATTACAACCAACCATCATCTCATAGAAATGGCAACAATCAGTAGAGTTAGAGGAAGAGGATAGGAGCTCGTTTGAGGGAGATGAAGGCGGTCGGCGGTGTTATCCTCTTAAGTGAGAGACAAGAAGGTGGTTGCCGGTGTCATCCTCTTAAGCGAGTGATAAGAAGATGGTGATTGCCGCTTGAGGGAGCTATATCCAGTGAACAGAAAAAAGTAGCTAGGGTTTCAGTTTCCCGTTGTGGGAGCTGTGAAAATAGATGGCCAAGTCTAGATAGCTCAGAGCATCTCCAGACTCCAATGGAGGTTCTTATAAGAACTTTCTTTTTGTACTTTTTGGTGTCATCTCATTTCCACCTCATTAATTTAAAAATTCACATAAAAATTCACAATGGTAGTTCTTATAAGAACCTCATTTTTGTGGTCCTATTATTTGTCTACATTAATAACTATTTTATATTTATAAATAAAATTTAAGTACCAATAAAAACGAGGACATTGACATTTTACACAAACTTCATAGTAAGAACCAAAGTTCTTAAATAAGAACTCAAAGAGGATAAGGTTCTTATAAGAACTCTCCACAATGATAGTTTCTACAAGACACACCACTTTTTGCTTATAAGAACATTGCATTGGAGATGCTCTCATTTGAAATAAACATTGGGAGCCGAAAGAGTCATATTGGGAATATGAATGGTTGGACTGAGAAAGAAAATTAAGTTGTAAGTTATGCTTTTGAGGGAGCGATAGACATTTAAGACTTTTTAAGATTTTGTGCATAGAAAGGTAGTAGTACTTTATGTTTCATGGATTGTTTTTAAGACTTTATAAAAGGTAATACCTCATGCTTTATAAAGTGTTTTTAAGATTTTTGTGTCAAATTTGCTTTATAAGGTAGTATAGATATAGATATAAATATAGATATAAAAAAGAGTAAATTACAAATTTCGTTCATGTGGTTATTAAGTGTTTTGGATTGGGTCAGCCGAACGAATTAATTATAGTCATGGTCATCGTAGTTTCACTTTTGTTTCGGATTAGGTCCTTTACCTTAACTCCACTAACAGATGCTCTGTGGAGTCAAGGTTAATCTCGTTTTTTTATATTTTTATTTTATCTTTTAAAATTAGCATTATTGTATCTGAGTTCTTCCCCCCACCCCCAAAAAAAATATCAACACTTCCGGAGGACCATGCCTCTCTTGCGCCATCACCATTGACAAACACTCACGTCCCCGTCCTCCAACTCCGACCTCATCACCTACATCGACCATTTCCGTACGATCTTGTAACATCCCGATTTTTGGAACTTTCAAGATAAATATGAAAAAATAGGATTTTGGATTAAATCCTATTAGCCGTCGGGTACCTGGAGCATAAATACGAGATTTTTAGCCCTAAACTTCATTTCCTCATATCTCACTCAATTCACCTCCGTTTTTGGCGATTCAAAGTGCCATAGTTTCGATTTTTAGAGCTTTTCAAGGATAAAGTATTGGTTTTGAAGTTCATTGGAAGATTCAAGGGTGTTTGGTGGTGGTAAGTCTCTCATTTCTCACTCTCAAATCTCTTCTCTTCTCTCCAAATCGTTTCCCCTCTTCCCCTCACAAACCCTAACTGATTTTGGGGATTTTTCACGGAGATTGATGTGTTCCTTCTCCATTTTATGCTAGTGGTTTCATTTCTTGATGCAAGAGCAAGTTTAATCCGCAACACTAGAGATTTTTGGGGTTTTCTAGGCTTTCATCAAAACCCAAGTGGTGAGTTCATCCTCCCAGCTTCTATACTTTCATATGAGTTATAAATGCTCCAGTGATGGCTTCCTAATTTGTATGCTTATCAAATCTTGGTTTGGATGATTTTGGGGAAGTTAGGTTAATATTGGGGTTTTGGTCAAAATGGAGATTTTGATATAAGATGTATGGGGAATAGTTTTAAAGTGGTTGAATATTTGGCTTGAGAATTCGGGTTTCTCAAAGGAGCTTACGTTTGGGGAAAATCTAGATTTAGCCTAAATCTAGCAAGGTGAGTTCAAGTTGCTTTGTGAAAACTTTGTACATGTCAAAATGTTATTTTTCCAAATACTTATGTGTTTTACATGAAAATTATCAATGGTTGAATTATTTTGTGGGTTTTAACCATTTGAAGTATTTATGGTTGTAAATATGGTAAAACACTTACATTTAGAATTTTTGGGAAAATGATAGATAAATCATACATGAAAATGGGTTATTGATTTATGTTATAAATGGAGTCCACTTGTTATGAAAATGCATTTTGTGCATAATTTGGAAACATGCATTTAGTACGTTATGGGACGATTTGAAAATGTAACGGTGTGAGTCCCTTGGAAAAGAGGGTTGTCCTAACCCAACGTTTGTTTCGGGTTTTTATGGATTTGAAATAGTTATTGGCAAAAGTGCGTGTTGCTACGTTTAAACTCATTTTATGACTTTTCATGAATTATCGTTTGAGTCAGTTGAGTTTATGGATCAGTGTTGGATTTTGTTAAGTCTTGGGGACAATTGTCCAGTTTTGATAGCTCGAAGTCGAGTTTTGATCATGGTTTATGTTATTGGGGAATTGCATGTTTTGAATGCATTTGTTTATTCATTTGGGGTCGTGTAACGTTTTAGACCTTATTAGCTATGGATCCATAGGCATTTGAGTTTTCCAAGTCTCGCGGGCAAGAGATCGAGATTGATTGAGCTCAGTTTACGAGACGTTAGTTTCTCTTTTTTAGCACGGAATAGGCATCGAATCCCATGATAAGTAAGGCGTGGGCCTACATGGTCGGGCGTCGTCTCATGGGCAGTAAGGTGTAATTCCATATGTGCTTGGCACGGGATAGGCATCGGGTTCCATGATAAGTAAGGTGTGGACCTATATGGTCGGGCGTCGTCTCATGGGCAGTAAGGTGTAATCCCAAATGTGATGTTGTGGATTTGGAGTGACCCAATGTATAGACCTGGAGTGGTTGAAGTTGGGGGCTCCCTAGTCTCGTGGGTAATAGATCGGGAGTGATTAAGCTCAGTTTACGAGAGTAATCCACGTGTATGTTTTTATTGCATAGTAGGTGACCCACTTTTATGTTCCGTCACATGCAATGTATACGGACATCCCCTGTCACTGAAAGGTGTTGTTTTGGGTATTTGTGTTTATCCATGTTTCGGTGGCGTATCATAATTATACGAATTGTTTCCCGCGTTATATGAGTTATGGGTTATGTTTTATCCATGTTTGGGGATGTTTGGAATAATGGTGATTTAATTATGAATTCAATCGTTTTGAGTATCAAATGCTATTCACCCTTCACGTTGGTTTTGGAAATGAATCCATTTTGGGAATCAAGTTATATTAAAGTTTTCAACATGGGAATTGTGTGAGTTGGAAAATGGGTGATTTGCACCTAAAGTACCTTCTTTTGGAACTCATGACTTAAATTGCATCTCTCACGATTTATGAATTTATATGGTCATGATAAAACTCTTGAACTCACTAGGCGTTAGCCTAACCCTTTTTATTCATCGGCATGTGAAATAGGCTCAGGTTGGGAGTAGCTTTAGCTACACTGTGAAGTGGCGAGTGCTAGTAGAGTGCACGAGATGTGATTTTGATTAGTGAAGCCTTCCGCATTTATTTGGGATTAGCAACTTGTGTTGTGTTAAGTAACGCCCGTTTTAAGTTATTAATTGTGGAAATTATGATGTTTAAATTCTGAGGTATTTTCAGGGATGATCTGTAGAAATAATTTTATCCTCGTTTGGTTATTTTATTGAAATTAAAGTTAGTTGCTCGTTTCAAGTTTGAGGGTTTTACAGATCTCGTGACCTTCGTCCTCGATTCCCCCTCTTCTTCTTCTCCTTTCACCTTTTCCCCTCACTGTTTCTTGCTCTCACCATAGTTGTAGAAAGACAGACCGCACTTATGGGACTCAGATATGGAACCCGTGGTTAGACCGTGAAAACAAAAAAGAAACGAAACAATAAACAAAACAACAGACCAACAGAGCTAGCTGTTATGTTTTCATGTTTTGACGAGAAGGGTTTTCTAAGTATTCCATATGATTTTCAAGCATCTAACAGAACACTCATGAGTTTCAACACCTTGTCTAGCCTCTAAAAAGATCCATGAACCTCTAAAAAGATCCATAATAAAAAGTGGCCACATAAATAAACCATGAACTAAACACATTCTCTTCAAAAAGATCCATGCCATTTGAGTATTGAAATAGGGAAAATGAGTCTAAATGTAATGAAGTTTAGTTTAGTTCCTATTTCATGTGATAAACTTTATTTTTTATCAAATAATATACCAAACTTCTATGTTTTCTTATTTTATACATATTTTACATACTAAACAAGTTACTAACCTACATGTCACCAATAGTTATTGACATCTAATTTTTCCTTTTTTCTTTTTCCTTTTTTTTTCTAAATCAACCTAATTTAGGTCATTTTAATACTTTGCCCTCTTTTATTATTTTTTTTTCTAAATCAACCTTAAAAATTTATCTGAGTTTAAACCTTCAAAATTCACAATAACTTTAAAACTGAAATTCACCCTGAAATTCACAATAATTTTTTCTGAGTTTTCACAATAAATTTACAACCACGATATAGTGACAAGTTTTCATACTTACAAATGATACACTATAAACAACTATCTAATCTGATCTATGAACATAAATCATAAGGTTATTCACAATATCTCCTGAACCATAGCCCTGGTACTCCTCGAGACTCATCCCTGCTTATTCCTTCCCGAGCTAGTACCTGGTAAGAAATTTTAATTTTGAACGATTAGGCTTACGCCTAGTGAGAACATCCTGTTTTTGCAAATCAACACTTTATAAGCTTTGAAACCAAAGTAAGCAAAGCATATAAACTAACCTGATTTACCATCATTCTTACCGTACACATACTCATCTTGCGATGACGGGAATATGTCCGATTCCATGAATATGACTAACACTCCGTAGTCATATCATCATGTTCGAGAGCCTACTACGAATCATCACAGATTCTAGATCATTGCTCATGTCAAGAAATTACAATTAGTGTCATGCCTATTTCTTGAAGTGGAAGTAGGAATTACCATTAAGTGTCCGACCTATCCCTTACCTTCCAATAGAAATCGGGAATTACCATTAAGCGCCCCTATTCCTCATTTCAAATCAATGGGAATTACGATTAGCGCCCAGCCAATTCCTCATTTATCAAATCACAATACAAATGGGAATTACCATTAAGCGCCCGACCTATTCCTCATTTCAATCAACGGGAATTACCGTTAAGAGCCCGGCCTATTCCACGTTTTTCACATCGTAACACTAAATGGGAATTACCGTTAGAGCCCGCCCTATTCCGCATTTATCAAATCAATAGGAATTACGATTTAGCGCCACGCCTATTCCACGTTCATCATATAATAACACTAAATGGGAGTTACCATTAGAGCCCAGCCTATTCCGCATTTATCCAATTCACGGGAATTACGATTAGCGCCACGCCTATTCCACGTGATTACATAATACTAGTGCTTATGGTTCCATTACACTTACTTATATATAGTTTTCTCTAAGAAAATAGATGCTTAAACAAGTTTAAGAAGTTGTCCGGGCGATATCTGATAATATCTAGAAAATCGAGAAATCTGGTTACTATTCACCCGAAAAGCACTATTCATTCCGGAAAACACTATTCATCTAGAAAACACTATTCATACCGGGATCAGTATTCATACCAGGTCCTAAATTGAAATCGGATCCCAAAATGGAACTGGATCCCATACCGGATCCTAAACTGGAACCGGATCCCATAGCGGATCCCAAACTGGAACCGGATCCCATACCAGATCCCATCGAAACCGAGTTAGACACCGGGTCTTTGAAGCCGGGACTCAATACCGAGACTTCGATACCGGGACTCCAACACCGGGACTCCTGGTTCATCTTCCGACTTCTCAATTTTACCCAGTTCAGTTCAGTTTACAGTTTCATTCAGTACTCTAAAATTTGATTTGTACACATTCATACAGATATCATTACTTCTACAATACCAAATTAATTCATCTTATCAATTCATTTAAGACAAAATTTAAAGGATGAACTCACATTTTGAACGCAACCGCAGATTTATTCCACCCAGTACTCCAATTCAAATATGCTTTAAAATTGATTGAAAACCAAATCTTACTCATAGAAATCAATCTAAATCAAATAGAAATGGGAAGAAATAATCAAGATTCTTACCGATTGATTTAGTTTTCTTCCTGCTTCAAACACCGACTCCAAACCAAGCTTTTGAGATAAATCTCAATAACTCAGCCGACTCAACCATTTTATACACACTTAACTATTAACTAATGACCAAAACAACCCTGAAGTTTCATAATTCCACAAATAGATTCAAACTTAAGTCGATTACACTTTGACCCTTCGACACTAAATCATACACTTTGAATCCTTCCATATCAAATACAATATAACTTTGATCATGGAAATTCGGGGTGTTACAAATCTCCCCAACTTGAAAATGATTTCGTCCTTGAAATCAAAATTAGGTAAATAGATGAGGATATATGCTCCTCATATCCTCTTCAGCTTGCCACATCACGTTAACACCTCTGTGATGTTTCCACGGAGATACCTTTAACATTACCCGCTCCCCAACTTAGAAACAACATGAATTTCTATTGGTCTTCTTTGGTTATTAGTCGAAGCCCCACTTGTCCAGCCTCTATTCCTTGATCGGAACCCAAAATCAAAATTTCCTAGTAAACTTATTTCTAAGACGCGGTTACCAGGAGACAAACTAGTCCAGAATCGGATTGGGTCACAACCATCAACAGTAACCTTTTGATTTAGACTAATTGTGGATCTGGTTGTCCACATTATCTGCTACTTGATACCGATTCATCGTCAAGAACACATTACAACACTAGAAAATTCCATCTGAAGAGTTCAACTAACTAATCGAGTGACACGAATTCGTCGTGCAATACTTGAAACTCTTTTATGTGCAAAACATCGCCAAAAAATGAATTACCTCTAATTGCCCTGACCGTGACCGACATGACGGTTGCCTCCCGACTTATAGCATTTGGTATAAATGATAGGGGGGCAGTTCCTATCTCCTTCCAGTTCCGTTCTTCCTTTTTCCAGAAGATTTTATTCATTGTTATCATTATAATTTACTTTTCCCTTCCTCTTTGCGTCTTTGCATCAAGGCTTCCCCTCCCATCACCTTTTCTCTTATATAACTTTCTTGTATACTAGCAACTCACCTACTGTCTTTTGGCTCTTAGATCCGAGAAACCAATGTTGTCAAGAAAATTCTTATCACTCATTCTGTTCACGTTCAGCCTTGGCAGTCAAACCAAGCAAAATAATAGATAATTGCTAAATTATCCCACTTTCACTCAAGAATTTTCAAGGGGGGGTAAACTCTCCTTTGCTATGTCAACTATTTAAGCATCCTCAAAATAGTAACCGGTATAGCTAACTTTAATCAAAGATTATGGTAAAAAAGACAAGTTAGCATACTATTACATAATATACACACATGTATATAATTAGCAAGGAATATATCAGAAAATACATCCGCCAATTCCTTAGTTCCTTTCGCCATCATGTAAAATGCTCAGCCCGTTGGTCTTGGGATATTGGGTTTCTTCTCTTGATTTTCGCTCTTCTTAAACTTGGGGTAATCCCTTCGGAAATGACCAGGTTGTTTGCACTCAAAACATGTTGATCCTTGTATGGGACAATTCCCCATCGTGTGACCACTTTTACCACACTTGAAACATTCTAGCCAAGTCACCCGACATGGACCATAGTGTTTACTTTTACATTTCTGGCACCAATTCAGCTCCTGACGAGGCTCAAAATAAGTGTTCTCAATAAAGGGCTTCGGCCCATGCGAAGATTCCGATCGACCTTCCCCTTTTCTTTTCTCTCCTACTTGGGCTTTCTCAGCTTTATCTTTTGCATAAACCTCTTCTATGATATTTGCTTCTTCAATCGTCTCTCTCAGAGTCAAGGCTCTGGAATTCCGAACTCTAGACATCATATCAGCCGGTAATCCTTTCAGATAAGCCTTGATCTTTTCTTTTTCAGTTGGGGCCACATGCCCCACTAAATTTAGTTTCTCCAGAAATATTTGAGTATATTCTCTTACTGATAATTTCCCTTTCTTAAGTGTTCACAATTCTTCTTCAATCCGATCTATTTCGTTCTCGTTACAGTACTCTTCTAGAATCTTTTGCTTAAATGACTCCCATGTCATAGAAGCCAAAATGAGGGCCGTTACTGTCGATGTTACGATGTTCCACCAGGTCAACGCATTCCCGCGCAATATCTGAGATCCGAACCTAACCTTCGATTCTTCGTCACATTCACAAGCTCTAAAAGCCTGTTCCATTTCCCTAATCCAATTCATACAAACAATCGGGTTATCTGACCTAGCAAACTCCGATGGCTTGCAGCTCAAAAATATCTTGTAAGAACAAACTTTATCCACTCTCCTGTTAACATTCAGTACTGTATTAACAAGCGGAGTTACAACACCAGTTCCCATCTCAGGTCGTCGTGACTCAGCACCCCTATCATTTAACACCTTCATAAACATTTTTGATTGTTGTTCCAGTGCCACATTCATCGCTCGCATCATATTTTCCATCATGCGAGATTCCATTGTAGATTATGTAATCACTGGATTAGAAGTACCGACAGTCGTTCTTTATGCTTGACTTTCTCCTCCTCCTATTAAAGGTGGCCTCAGTGGACTTTCGTGAGTTCCACCCATTTCAGGTTGCTTCTCCACCACCCATTCATTCACTGCCCTCTCTTCTGAAGAATTAGGGGATCTGGTTAGTGTATTCACCATCTTATTCAGCTATAGCACAAAGAGATAACCATTAGAAATGGTTACACATATCCCAAACACAAGAAACGTACTTTAACGTTCATTAGTCACTGTTTGGGTAAAAATCCACCAGTCTCGACCACGACCAGGGTAAGGAATACACTTACTTCATTTCTCCATGACAAGGTAAAATCTTAGTACTTTATCCTATGGCCGAAAGGTAAGATCGAAAGTTATTTGCCTCACGACGCTCGACCACGACGTCGTACGTTGTGCACGACCGCCGCATAGAACCTTGCGACCTCGACATAACTAACGAGCAATATTACTGTTACATTTTGTTCAATGATTAAATGCAGGAGTCAACATCATTAATGGACAACGGCTATAACCGATGAAGACCATCAACGGCATTAAAGATGAACGTCCGTTACGACAGTTATCAAGAGTATTCAATGAGCCAATTAAAGCACCCGAAGACTATAAAAGTCAAGCTCAATCATAATTTCAAGGGACCCGAAAGACACCGGAAGAGAATCCTATCAATCGAACAACAGAGACACTCGCCCAAGCTCAAAAGAACATTCGAAGCAAAGAACATATTTTCGAAGAATCACTCTCGATGCACGACAATCACGCTCGACACATTGATCTCACACACGACACACTTGTTTTTACATTCGATACACTTGTTACTTTACATTTCGAAGTCATTCTTTCATTTGTATTGTAATCTCTGTACGATCGACACCAGAAACATAAAGACATCGCCCCTGATTGGCGACCATAGTGCAGCGACGACTTCCACAGTCGTCCGCGGGTTTTTTCCTCGTTGAGGTTTTCCCGCGTCATCAAATTCCTTGTCTCATTTACATTTGCGTCCTTAGTCACACATTTTGTCGAGAGATTCATTTCTTTAGTTGTTAAGTCCACATCGACCTCAAGTTGTACTTTGGTGCAATTTTTGGCATTAACAGTTTGGCGCCATCCGTGGGACGCCATCTAGAGAAAATCGACGACAACCGCGCGTCCTACTAACGGTTTCTTGTAGTTACTTCTGTTTTTCTGTTTCAGGAAAATGGCAGCCCCTAGAAATCAAGAGCATGTCATTGCCCAGATGTATCAGGAATTAGAAGTGGCTCGAAATCAAATCAATGCCATGGCGGAGCAAAGCCGCAAAGCAGCTGAGGAGATCGTGCGGCTAAGGAATCCCTTTGGATCATAGAATGGTCCTAGACCATTCGTGCAAAATCCAGGTCCAGGGACATTCGGCCAGAATGGTCCTAGACCATTCGTGCAGAATCCAGGTTCAGGATCGGGTCAGTTAGCTCAGAATCAGCATCCAGGTCCGTTCATGCAGAATCATCATCCAGGACCATTCATCTCAAATCCTCAGTTCGGGTCGATCCCTCCTCATCATCTGAGGCCGCCACCTTTGCACAATGGATCGCAGCCGTTTCAGAATGGATCGCAACCATATTTTGTCCCTTTCACTGGGGACGCCAATGGTTCGTCGCATGGCAATGGCACTAGTTCGAGAGTTAATCCACTAGCAGGGGCGAGTCCTGTCGCTCAAAGGTTGAAAATGCTAGATGATCAGAATGAGCGCGTCCTATCTTTGCTCGCTAAGCTGCCTGGGGCAGCCGTACCCGTCGACGTCGAGCCTCGCTTAGGCTTTCAGGCGTCGCCTTTCACCGATGAGATCACGACCGTGGAAGTCCCAAAGAAATATAACATCCCCGCCTTCACACCCAAGTATTCGGGTGTGACTGATCCAACGGAGCACGGCGGGCAGTACAAGCAACTCATGTGGACGATCTCAATCCCTTACATGTACCAGGAGGTCTGTATGTGTAAAAGCTTCGGTGCGACTCTCACTGGTCCTGCTCTTCAATGGTTGATCAACCTCAAACCTAAGTCCATCGGGTCGTTCGCCGAATTGGTCAACCAGTTCTCTCAGCAATTCGCCAGCAGTCGCAAGATGGAGAAACAGACAAGTGACCTGTATTACGTCGTGCAGAAGGCAAATGAATCTATTCGGAGCTATTTCAATAGATTCAACGCAGAAATGATCAGTATTCGCAATTGTGACATCAGGACCGCGATTGAAGTTTATAAGCGCGGTCTAGACGACAGTTCAGGTTTATATACTGATCTGACCAAGTATCCCCCGGAGAATTTCGAAGACGTCCGAGCCCGAACCTTAGCGTACATGAGGGTGGAGGACGACGTTGCCTTTCGTCGTAAGTATACCGACAACAAGAGGTCGTTGGGTGTAAGGAAATCGGAGTTCAAGACAAAAGCAGTTTCCAAGATAGAGCCCACGCGACAAATTTCGAACGTCCGGTTTAAAACCAAAGCAGAGGCCAAGTCCGCGACAAAGTTTCCTCAGTACCCCAAGATATCCTCTTACGGGTTCAAAGGGTCCACTAAGGACTTGGTCGAAGCTCTAAAGACTTCCCAGGCGACCATTCGGTGGCCAAAGAAATCTGATCTGGACGATGCCAAGAAAGACAAGTCTAAATGGTGCGACTTCCATGTCGACCATGGCCATGCGACGGACGATTGCATTGCTCTAAAAAAGGAGCTAGCATATCACGTCCCGAAGGGCAATCTCAAAGATATCATTGACGACGTCGTTACTACAGGTAACGATCATCGACCACCGACCCCCGGGCATGCAAAGGTCATCAACTGCATCACTGGTGGTTCCGACGTGTATGGTCTGACATATTCCGCGACCAAACGTCATGCTAGTCAAGCACCTGACGACCATCCCATCCCTCGTTCGTCCAGGCCAAAAGGAGATTTGGAGTTGGAAGCAATGAAGATCGTATTCGACCAAGTCGACCTCGGTGACTTATATCAGAAGCATCATGACGGGTGTTTGGGTAAAAATTCACCAGTCTCGACCACGACCAAGGTAAGGAATACACTCGCTCCAGTTCTCCGTGACAAGGTAAAATCTTAGTACCTTATCCTATGGTCGACTGGTAAGATCGAAAGTTATTTCACCTCACGACACTCGACCACAACGTCGTACGTTTTACACGACCGTCGCATAGAACCATGCGACCTCGACTAACTAACGTGTAATGCGACTGTTATGTTTGTTCAGTGTTAAATGCAGGAGTTAACATTATTAATGGACAACGGATATAACTGACGAAGACCATTAAAGGCATTAAAGGTGAATGACCGTTACGACAGTTATCAACGATATTCAATGAGTTAATTAAAGCGCCCGAAGACTATAAATGGCAGGCTCAATCACCATTTCAAAGGACACTGGGCAGACAATTCCAATGATCGAACAACAGTGACACTCACACGAACTCAGAAGAGCATTCGGAGCAAAAGAACTTATTCTCGACACACTGCATCCACGCTCGACACATTGTTTTCACACACGACATACTCTTTTTTACATTCGATACACTTGTACTTTACATTTCGAAGTCATTCTTTCATTTGTATTGTAATCTATGTACGATCGACACTAGAAACACAAGGACATCGCCCCTGATTGGCGACCATAGTGCAGCGACGACCTCCACAGTCGTCCGCGGGTTTTTTCCTCGTTGAGGTTTTTCCCGCGTCACCAAAATCTCTATCTCGTTTACATTTTTTACCTTTTTCGCACGCTTTGTCCAAAGATTCCATTCTTTAGTTGTTAAGTCCACATCGACCTTAAGTTGTATCTTTGGTGCCTGGGGCAGCCGTGCCCGTCGACGTCGAGCCTCGCTCGGGCTTTCAGGCGTCACCTTTCATCAATGAGATCGCGACCGTCGAGATCCCAAAGAAATATAACATTCCCGCCTTCACGCCCAAGTATTCGGGTGTGACTGATCCAACGGAGCATGTCGCGCAGTACAAGCAGCTCATGTGGACGATCTCGATCCCGCACATGTATCAAGAAGTGTGCATGTGCAAGAGATTCGATGCAACTCTCACTGGTCCTGCCCTCCAATGGTTGATCAATCTTAAACTCAAGTCTATCGGGTCGTTCGCCGAGTTGGTCAACCAATTCTCTCAGCAATTCGCCAGCATTCGCAAGATGGAGAAGCAGACCAGTGACCTGTATTACGTCGTGCAGAAGGCAAATGAGTCTATTTGAAGCTATTTCAATATGTTCAATGCGGAAATGATCAGTATCCGCAATTGTGACATCAGGACCGCGATCGAAGCTTATAAGCGCGGTCTAGACGACAGTTCAGGGTTATACACTGATCTGACCAAGTATCCCCCGGAGAACTTCGAAGACGTCCGCACCCGAACCTTAGCATATATGAGGGTAGAGGACGACGCTGCCTTTCGTCGTAAGCACACTAACGACAAGAGGTCGTTAGGTGTAAGGAAACCAGAGTTCAAGACGAAGGCAGTATCCATGTCAGAGCCCGCGCGACAAATTTCGATCGTCCGATTCAAGACGAAGGCAGAGGCCAAAACTGCGACTAAGTTTCCTCAGTACCCCAAGATATCCTCTTACGGATTCAAAAGGTCCGCTAAAGATTTGGTCGAAACTCTGAAGACCTCCCAGGCGACCATTCGGTGGCCAAAGAAGTCTGATCTAGACGATGCCAAGAAAGATAAATCCAAGTGGTGCGATTTCCATGTCGACCATGGCCATGCGACAGATGATTGTATAGCTCTAAAAAAAGAGTTAGCATATCACGTTCCGAAGGGCAACCTCAAAGATATCATCGATGACGTCGTTACTCCAGGTGACGACCATCGACCGCCGACCCCCAAGCATGCAAAGGTCGTCAGCTACATCACTGGTGGTTCCGACGTGTGTGGTCTAACGTATTCTGCGGCCAAACGTCATGCTAGTCAAGCACCTGACGACCGACCCATCCCTCGTTCATCCATGCCAAAAGGAGATTTGGAGTTGGAAGCTATGAAGATCGTATTCGACCAAGTCGACCTCGGCGACTCGTATCAGAAACATCATGACGGGTTGATCATTCAACTCACGATTGGTAATTGCCTAACCCGGAGAGTCTTGGTCGATGGGGGCAGTTCAGCTAACGTCATTTTCCTCGACACCATCAAAGCCATGGGAATCGATCGCTCGGAAATCACCCGACGCTCGACGACCTTGGTCGGTTTCAATGGAGAAGCGACGAGCACCTTCGGAGAAATTGTCTTGCCCGTCTATGCTGGAGGAATCAACAAGCAGACCAAGTTCAGCGTCATCGATTGTGCATCGGCCTATAACGTCATCTTAGGTCGACTGTGGATCCATGAAATGAAGGTCGTTCCCTCGACGTATCATCAGGCCATGAAGTTCCCTACGCCGTGGGGAATCCAAGAAATCAAAAGTGAGCCGAAAGTCGCCCGTGACTGCTATAAGACCACTCTGAAGTCGCGAAAGTAAGCCGTCAAGCAATCACACATTGGCAGAATCACCTCGGATCAGAGTAAACCTGATCAAAAGGTCTCGACAGGTACGTTCTTCTATCCTTAACCTCAAAGACAAGCTTATGCCTTTCTTACAGGAATGCGTCGACTATTTTTGCCCTGTCGCACGACAATATCGTCGACCCAAACATTGGCTTAGCGTCGATCCGTCATTTAAAACCTATTTTCTCCTGAAAGGAATAGGATGATAAATGACGGGGGGCAGATATCCCGTTAAAGAGAAAAATCTGAGAAGGTATATTTCTTAGTTTCCTTTCCTTTCATACGATTTTTTATCACAAACGATTACTAACTTAAGCATCGGAGGGTCGTTGGTTAGCCAACGACCAACCTCAGACATCGTTTTATCGCAGAATCGCACGACAGTAATCGCAAAATCAGCTGTGCGACCTTAGTTTTAGAAGGTCGCACGATCAGGTCTATGACTTGATCATTCTTCCACAGGGACACACGATCCAGGTTCATCGTACGATCTAGTCGTACGACTACAATGCCTAACGATCTTACGATCTAAGTTTCTTAACTTAGAAAAATTTCATACTCTGGATGTATGCTTTGATCGCATGTGCTTGTATACACGATTTTAAAAGTACATGGTTTACATTCTAGTCGTTGTATTGCAATGGATGCCTAAGTCTCATGATTCCTCGGTTATTATTTACTTAACGAAATTTTCGATTAACATTGTGATTATTCATAGAACGCGAATTCGACAGAAGTCTAAAATTCATTCATGAATTAGATAAGTCATTTACATTCGAAAAACACTTCGACCACCAACGGTCGAAACAGCAAAAAGAAAAAAACCCAAAGAATATTTCTAAGGTGGAGGAGGGACATCGGTCGCATCCTTCCCCGAAGCTTCGCCCTGAAGACCTTCGCCCGCCATCTCCTCCTCAACATCCTTCTCGTCATCCGAATCAAGGTCTCTCACAGACCCGACATCCTGCAAGTAGGTGTCAAGCTCTTCTGACGCCGCGGTAAGAGGATCTTTTCCCTGCAGATGACGTCTCATAATCGCCGCCCTAGCAGTCAGACGGGCCAGAGCAAAAATAGACTTACCATCGTCTTTAAGGGCTTGCACTTCTTTCTCCAAACTCTCCACTCTGGATTTAGAATCCTCAGCCTCCTTTGTGATCGTGGCCAAAGATTTCTTGACCCTGTCCATCTCTTCTTTCTGCTCAGCAACCATGGATAAAGACTGAGTCAGGCGATGATTGACGTCATCATTCGCACGACCGGCGACCTCTAGTTGTTTCAAGACTTCGTCGAGACGTTTCGACATAGCCTCCTCGCGCTCCTTGGCAGCATTCGCCCTACCCAATGCCGCGTTCCCCCTCTCATTGGCATCAGACACTAAACCCTTAATCTTGGCCGTTTCGGCATGCAACGCCAGAGAGGCTTGAAATGCCTGTAAAAACACAAGACAAACATGGTCAGTAAACATACGACAACGACAAACCAAGTCTTGAAAGAAAGACTTACCATGAACGCCGGTCCGGCAACATGGGCACTCGTCTCCTCGATAGGACACCCCTCGAAGCGCTCCCTGAAAGACGGGAGCAAATATTTCCCCAGATGAGGAAAAAGATTCGTCCCGCCTAGGACATCCTCGACCGTGAAGTCTGACGGAAATGTAAATATGATCGTCGTGACTTTAGCCCCTCCCGTCGGGTGATCCTTGCCCTTGCCGGCCGACGAAGGGTCCGACGTGGCTGACAGGGACTTCTTTGTTTCCGCCAGAGGTGCAGAACTGATAGGCGTCGCAGTAATCGCATCAGAAGGCGTCTTCCTAGACGATGCGACCTTCTCCTTCTCGGGTGAAATGACCCTTGACGAGTCATCAACCCCCGAAGACGGTTCCCTCGGGATCGTCGTCCTTGTCTTCTTCGGGATCTCAGGGCCTGCAGACAGGGTATTTTGTCTTTTTTCTCTGCACTTACGGGCAAGCTCAAACTGAGCCTCTCTCTTTTCAGAGACCGTCAGCACTTTAGGCTGAGATTCTCCTGAGAACCGAACAAAAGTGTTACAAAGAGCATAAGGTAAGAAGATTCGAACTAACGAGAGGGTGTACTTACCAGTCATCTCTCTTCTTTCTCTCGACTCCTCTTCTTCCCCCTCTTCCTCCCCACGTCTCTTCTCCCGGCTCTCTCCTAAGTATACCAAATCTTCGTCGTCGTCTACCAAGTGTCGTACGACGAACGATCGCTCTGCGACGCTGAACCTTACAAATGTGTCGATCTTCGCCTGAGAGTTGGCGTAAGGCTTCACGTTCTCAAATTTTATGGATACTGTTAATGCCAAAAATCGCACCAAAGGGACAACTTAAGGTCGATGTGGACTTAATCAACTAAAGAAAGGATATTTGGACGAGACGTGTGACGAGGGAAAAAATAAACGAGACAAGGGATTTAATGACGCAGGAAAAACCTCAAGCGAGGAAAAAACCTGCGGACGACAGTGGGTGTCATCGTTGCACTATGGTCGCCAATCAGGGGCGACGTCCTTGGTACTGGCGTCAGTCGTACGATGATTACAATACAAATGAAGGAAAAGCTTCGAAATGTAAAGTACAAGTGTTTAAATGTAAAAACAGGTGTTTGTCGTGTGAATACAAAGTGTAATCAACTGTTGGTCGAGGTCTGTTGTCGTGCGTCGAGAGCGATACTTGAGCTTTCTTTCGAGTGTTCTTGAGTTCGTTGTAAGGTTTTGGCTTTCAGTACTTGATCTTCAGAGTTTGAATGTTCTTTGCTATGAGTTTGGATGATTTTCTCTGCTGTTTTGTGATGTTCGCTGATGTATATTGGAGGTTAACTGATGTCCTTTGAAATGAGGCTTTAGCTTGACTTTTATAGTCTTCATGCCATTGATTAGCTCCGTTAATGATTTGATCAACGGCTACAACGGCTGGAAACGGTCGCCGGAGTGATTATCCATAATGTTCTTCGTCCGTTACGGATGCTTGCTGTTAATGGCTTTGACTCTTGCATTAAATACTTAACAAACGTAACAGTCAAGGTTAACGTTAGCTTTGGTCGAAGGTGCAATGATCTTACGCGATGGTCGTACGGGACGGGCGATGCTATGGTCGAGTGTCATAGGAGACGTACGACTTACCTTTTACGGGAGACGACGGATGTTTTCTGGGTTCTTGTTGAGACCTTATCTTAATACAAGATTTGGATTATATCGTGCGTCTTACCTGCTCTGGTCGTGGTCGTACGACGTGATTTTTTGCCCAAACAGTTTGCCCCCAAAATTTAAAAATTGAATGTCAATTTTAAGTTTTAAATTTTGCTTGTCGAACACTTAGACTTGTGACCTGGTTGAGGGACTTACCTGGTTGTCGTGGAACTAGACCAGTTCGCCTTTAACTGAACGAGAAGTTGAAAAGGGAACGAGGTCGTGACGTCATGGTGACACACGATTGTGCTTACCAGCTGTTGATGACAGGTGTCGACGATCCCTGCGGTCATACGAAAGGACGGGGATGCGCGGCGATCATCCAGGGATTCGATCCAACCCTGTTTTTCGGTCTAAATAGGGATTTTGACGGATCATTTCCTTATTTCGCCCTTGAAGAGTTTGTGCTGTGATTTCCTTGCCATTCTTTGTCTGACACCTTTCGAACTTGTGAAAATCTCTAACTTGGTTAGGTTTCTTCGAGGGTTAACGTGCCTATAAGTAAGGTACGATTTCTCTGACTTCTGCAAATTTTGTTTAGAAATGTCGAGGGATCCTGAGAGTGTTATTCAAGAGTCATCGGACCTCCGGGACTTTAGAAAGTTAGCGAAAATTCCTGCGTGGGTCGAATTGATCCGTCCAGGCCAGATCCGATCAAATGAGTGTCCCGAGGGGTACATCGTAATCTATGAATACCCTTTTAAGATAGGTTTCGAATGGCCTTTTTCTCCTCTGGCCAAGGCGTTTATGTTAGAGTTTGACTTGGCACCGCGTCAGTTGATGCCCCAGTTCTGGCGAGTCGTACGAGTGATCGAGCGTGCTACTAAGAAATGGGATTCTCCCATGAATGTACATGACCTCCTCTCGGCTTATCAAGCCAAGATGGACGGATGTCATCGATGTAGTTTACATTCTAGGTTCAAGGGCGATCGCGTTTTGGTTTTAGGAACGGGTGTGAATGACCGTGGGTGGAAATCTCGATATGTTTTCGTGCGTAAGTTGTCCCTTGACTCTGAGAGTGAGTGGATTAGGACGAGCCGAAATACGTCGGGTGAGCCTCGTTATTTCATCTGGCGTGCGCTGTAGATGATTTACATATGATTTTTAACTTGTTTTTTGTATGTTGACAGCCATAAAATTCGAGGTCGTGAAGCCAGACGCTAACTCTCAAGCGAAGATCAATTCGTTTTTAGGATTTAGCGTCGCCGAGAGGTCTTTCATCGTGTGACACTCGGCGGATGACGACGATTTAGAATCTTCAGGAGAGAATTAGGGGGAGAAGTGTGAAGAGAAAAGAAGAGAAGAGGAAGAAGATAAGTCGAGAGGAAGGAGAGGGATGACGGGTAAGTTTTACTTTCCTTTTCTTCCTATGTTTCCTCGAGTCTTTTTCCTTTGCGTGCTTTATGACATTACTTTCTTCCAGTAAAGTCTCAACCTAGAGTGTTGAATGTTTCTGCTAAGAGAGCAGCTGAGCTGGAGTGTGCTCTTCAGGGCAGGGAGAGGAGGCTAAAAGCCATGTCTGTTGGCCCTGAAATTCCGAAGAAGACGAGGACGACGATTCCGAGGGAGTCGTCGGCTGGGGTTAATGACTCGTCGAGAGTCGCTTCACCTGAGAAGGTAGGGGTCGGATCACCTAAGAAGGTGATTGCAGCGACACCCATCAATTATGCGCCTCCGGCGGAAACAGTGAAGTCCCCGTCTGCCGCGTCGAATCCTTTGTCAGCCGACAAGGGCAAGGATCACTCGACGGGAGGGGATAAGGTCACGACGGTCAACTTTTTGCTGCCATCGGACTTTATGACAGGTGATGTCCTAGACGGGACGAACCTGTTCCCTCACCTGGAGAAATTCCTGCTTCCATCTTTCAGGGAGCGTTTTGAGGGGTTTCCTATCGAGGAGACGGGTGCCCATGTAGCCGGCTTGACGTTCATGGTAAGTCTTTCTTTCAAGACTTAGTTTGTCTAGGCCCAGACTTCGTTGTCGTTGTACACTGATGATGTCTGTATTTTATGTTTTCGCAGGCACTTCAGGCTTCCTTGGCCTCGCGAAGTGGCACGGCAAAGGTGAAAGATCTCTTGTCTGCTGCACGTGAAAGAGAGAAAGCGGCGCTGGACAGGGCGAGTGCCTCTATAAGTCGTGCTGAGGATTTTTCGAAGCGGCTTGACGATGCTTTAGAACATTTGAAGATCGTTCATCTTGCCAAGGAAGATCTTAGTCATCGTCTGACGCAATCCTTGTCCATGACTGCTGAACAAAGGGAGGAGATGGAAAAAATTAAGGAATCCTTGGTCGCTGTTTCAAAAGAGGCTGAGGATTATAAATCCAAGGTAGAGAGTTTGGAGAAAGAAGTGCAAGCTGCAAAGGACGAGGGTAAGTCGGTTTTTGCCATAGCTCGCCTGACTGCTCGGGCGGCGATCATGCGACGACATTTGCTGGGGAAAGACCCTCTTGCTTCGGCGAAGGAGGAGCTGGACATCTATCTGAATGGTGTTGGGACCGAGAGGGATCTTGACTCGGACGATGAGAAGGATGCTGAGGAGGAGGTGGCAGGCGAAAGCCTTCAGGACGGGACTTCGGGCATGAATGCGACGGATGCTCCTTCTTTAATTTAAGAATTTTATTTTGTTTGCTTTGCTGCTCGATCGTTGGTGGTCGAGCGTGTACCTGACGATCTTTTTAAATGCACTTTTTGTTTGAACTTGTGCTTTATTCAAATCACATTGGTTATGAATTTGATCATAAAATACATATGAAATCACGCGACTAAGGTATTCATTGTAATACGATGATAAGAACGTAAAACAAATATAAAAACACGCGGTTAAAGCATCCATTCAGTGTATGAAAGTTAAGAAACTTAGGGGTAAAGTCGTTTAGACTCTGCGATCGTACGACTAGATCGTACAATGAGTTTGTATTGTATGTCCCTGTGGAGAAATGATTAAGTTAGAGACCTGATCGTTTATGTCGTTCGACCTTGCGATATTAAAATCATATAGTAGACTTAATGATTACTGTCGTGCGATTCTGCGATAATCTGTCGTGCGATTCTGCGATAAAACGATGTCGGGGGTTGGTCGTTGGCTGGCCAACGACCCTCCGATGCTTAAGTCAGTAAACGTTTTGTGAGAAAAAATCGTATGAGAAAGAGCTAGAGAACGTACCATTTCAGACTCTCTCTATTTTCCCCATGTCATTTATTACCGTATCCTTTTTGGGAGGAAAAGACAGGTTTTAAATGACAGAATGACACGGAGAAATATTGTCTTGCGGTTGACTATATTGTCGTGCGACGAGGCACCATAGTAGATTTATCCCTGTGGAAAAGATATTAATTTAGGGATAGAGGAACGAACCTGTCGAGAGCTTTGATCTTGCGACTTTAGTTTATTTTCTTGGCTTAAAGGTAGACTTGTAGCATTCACGAGCGACTTTTGGCTCACTCTTGATCTCCTGGATTCCCCATGGCGTCGGGAATTTCAACATTTGATGATACGTCGAGGGAACGGTTTTCATATCATGGATCCATGGTCGTCCTAAGATGATGTTATAGGCCGACGCACAATCGATGACACTGAACTTGGTCTGCTTGTTGACTCCTCCGGCGTAGACGGGCAAGATTATCTCTCCGAAGGTGCTCGTCGCTTCTCCATTGAAACCGACCAAAGTCGTCGAACGTCGGGTAATTTCCGAGCAATCGATTCCCATGGCTTTGATGGTGTTGAGAAAAATAACATTTGCTGAGCTTCCCCCGTCGATCAAGACTCTACGCGTTAGGCAGTTGCCGACTGTGAGCTGAATGATCAACCCGTCGTGATGCTTCTGATACGAGTCGCCGAGGTCGACGTGGTCGAACACAATCTTCATAGCTTCTAGCTCCAAATCTCCTTTGGGCCTAGACGAGCGAGGAATAGGCCGATCGTCGGGCGCCTGACTGGCGTGACGCTTGGATGCAGAATACGTCAGACCACATACTTCTGAACCATCGGTGATGCAATTGACAACCTTTGCATGCTCGGGGGTCGACGGTCGATGGCTGCTAGCTGGGGTAACGACATCATCGATGATGTCTTTGAGATTTCCTTTCGGGAAATGATACGCTAATTCCTTCTTCAATGCAATATAGTCGTTTGTCGCATGACCATGATCGGCATGGAAGTCGCACCACTTTGATTTGTCTTTCTTAGCGTCATCCAGGTCGGACTTCTTTGGCCATCGAATGGTAGCTTGAGCGGTCTTTAGAGCTCCGACTAAGTCCTTTGCAGATCCTTTGAATCCGTAAGAGGATATCTTGGGGTACTGAGTGAACTTAGTCGTGGTCTTGGTTTCTGCTTTCGTCTTGAAACGAACATTTGAAATTTGGCGCGCGGGCTCTGTTCTGGAAACAGCCTTTGTTTTGAACTCTGGCTTTCTGACGCCTAACGACTTCTTGTCGTCAGTGTGCTTGCGACGAAAGGCGGCATCATCTTCGACCCTCATATATGCTAAGGTTCGAGCTCGGACGTCTTCGAAAGTCTCTGGGGGATACTTGGTCAGATCGATATATAGACCCGAACTATCGTCCAGACCACGCTTATAGGCTTCGATCGCGGTTTTGACGTCGCAATTGCGGATGCTGATCATTTCGGCATTGAATCTACTGAAATAACTTCGAATAAACTCATTAGCTTTCTGCACGATGTAATATAGGTCGTTGGTCTGCTTCTCCATCTTACGACTACTGGCGAATTGCTGGGAGAACTGGTTAACCAACTCAGCAAACGACCCGATGGACTTGGGTTTGAGATTGATTAACCATTGGAGGGCTGGACCAGTGAGAGTTGCTCCGAAACTCTTACACATGCATACTTCCTGATACATAAATGGGATCGAGATTGTCCACATGAGCTGCTTATACTGCGCGACATGCTCGGTTGGATCGGTCACACCCGAATACTTGGGAGTGAAGGCAGGAATGTTATACTTCTTTGGGACCTAGACGGTGGCGATCTCGTCGATAAAGGGCGACGCCTAATATCCCGAGCGAGGCTCGACGTCGACAGGCACGGCTGCCCCAGGCAACTTGGCGAGCAAGGATAGGACGCGCTCATTTTGGTCTTCTAACATCTTCAAACGCTGGGCGACGGGATCGTTAAGATCAGGATTTGCCCCTGTCGAGGGATTGGTCCCTGGGCTAGTGCCATTACCATGCGATGAACCATTGGTGTCCCCGTTGAACGAAACAGAATATGGCTGCGACCCATATTAGAATTGTTGCGGTCCATTCTGAAACGATTGTGGTCCCTGCTGGAAAGGCTGCGATCCACCGTGGAGTGGCTGAGATCCACCTTGAGGTCCATTCTGAAATGGCTGCTGAAATGGTTGCGACCCCTGCTGGAAAGGCTGCGACCCTTGTAATGGTTGAGACCCATTATTCACGGGTGGTGGCCTTATGTGCTGAGGAGGAACTGTCCCAAACTGAGGATTTGGGTTGAACGGCCCTGGCTGTTGATTCTGCATGAACGGGCCTGGATGCTGATTCTGTGCGGATGAACCTGGATTCGGGACAAATGGTCTAGGGCCATTCTGGTCGAACGATCTTGGAATTGGGTTCTGCACGAACGGCCTATGACTATTTTGAGGCCCGAGAGGATTTCTTAACCGCGTGATCTCCTCAGCTGCTCTGCGATTCTGCTTTGCCATTGCATTGAGCTGATTCCTGGCGACTTCGAGCTCCTGATACATCTGATTAACAACTTGCTGCGGATTTCCAGGGGCTGCCATTGTTCCTGCAATAGAGAGCAGAAAAAACTCCAAGAAACTGTTAGTAGGGTTGCCGTTCGTCAAGGATTTTCTCTGGATGAGGTCCCACGGATGGCGCCAAACTGTTAATGCCAAAAATCGCACCAAAGGGACAACTTAAGGTCGATGTGGACTTAATCAACTAAAAAAAGGATCTTTGGACGAGACGTGCGACGAGGGAAAAAATAAACGAGACAACGGATTTGATGACGCAGGAAAAACCTCAAGCGAGGAAAAAACCTGCGGACGACAGTGGGTGTCGTCGCTGCACTATGGTCGCCAATCAGGGGCGACGTCCTTGGTACTGGCGTCAGTCGTACGATGATTACAATACAAATGAAGGAAAAGCTTCAAAATGTAAAGTACAAGTGTTTAAATGTAAAAACAGGTGTTTGTCGTGTGAATACAAAGTGTAATCAACTGTTGGTCGAGGTTTGTTGTCGTGCGTCGAAAGCGATACTTGAGCTTTCTTTCGAGTGTTCTTGAGTTCGCTGTAAGGTTCTAGCTTTCAGTACTTGATCTCCAGAGTTTGAATGTTCTTTGCTATGAGTTTGGATGATTTTCTCTGTTGTTTGGTGATGTTCGCTGATGTATATTGGAGGTTAACTGATGTCCTTTGAAATGAGGCTTTAGCTTGACTTTTATAGTCTTCGTGCCATTGATTAGCTCCATTAATGATTTTATCAACGGCCACAACGGCTGGAAACGGTCGCCGAAGTGATTATCCATAATGCTCTTCGTCCGTTACGGTAGTTATCAACGATATTCAATGAGTTAATTAAAGCGCCCGAAGACTATAAATGGCAGGCTCAATCACCATTTCAAAGGACACTGGGCAGAGAATTCCAATGATCGAACAACAGTGACACTCACACGAACTCAGAAGAGCATTCGGAGCAAAAGAACTTATTCTTGACACACTGCATCCACGCTCGACACATTGTTTTCACACACGACACACTCTTTTTTACATTCGATACACTTATACTTTACATTTCGAAGTCATTCTTTCATTTGTATTGTAATTTATGTACGATCGACACCAGAAACACAAGGACATCACCCCTGATTGGCGACCATAGTGCAGCGACGACCTCCACAGTCGTCCGCGGGTTTTTTCCTCGTTGAGGTTTTTTCTGTAACATCTCGAATTTCCGCTATATTTTATAAATTATAATTATAAACTTTGGGGATAAGTTTGTAATTTTGGCTAAAGTGTAAGTTAATTAGAAATGACAACTTTGGAGATAAGGGTGTTTTATGACTTTTATTTAAAAGCAAGGAGTTGTTTGGTAAATTAAAGTATGAGTCACCTAAATGGGGTATGGGTTAAGTATGGAGGGTGTCCTCACTTTCATCATTAAAAAGATTGGTAAGTGAGTTTTGGTTCACAATGGAAGAAAACGGGAAAGAAAGTGAGAAAAGAGAAAGGAATTTGTGTGAAATTCTTGGGGTTTGTTTTCAACTGTAAGAAGAGGAAGAAGAACAAGAATCGGTGGAATACAAAATCAAGGTAACCTCATATTTATAAACTCTTATACATTTAAGAAAAGTTATGTTTTAGGGTTTAAGAAATGGATTTGGATGTTATGATGATTTGAGTATTTTGCTTATGGGTTAATGTTCTAGTAGTAGTAGTGAACTTATATGCAAAATTTCATGAAGATTCATCGGGTAAATGTATAGATATATGGATTTTAGATATTTAGAGAACTGGGTGTTTTTTTATAGTGTTCATACGAATCGCAATCATGGGCTGCGAGGGGAAGTTTGGCTCGCAATAGTTAACTGCGAGGATATTTGTGGCTCGCAATAGAAGGCTGTGAGGCAAATAATTTTGCGAGGGAAATATGTAACTTGCGAGGGAATATGTAAATTGCGAGGTTTTGGATTGCAATTAATTTAATATATATATGTGGATGGCAAATTGTTTAATTTTCATATGGATTGCGAGGGGTTTAAAATACATATGGATTGCAATTAGTTTAATATATATATATGGATTGCAATTTGTTTAATTTACATATGGATTGCGATGTGTTTAAATTTCATGATTAGATGCGATTTGTTTACTTTATATGTTGGTTGCTATAGCCAGTGGCTTGCGATAGAGGCCATGTGTTGCAATAAGGATTAGTTTGTTGTGATAGAATTAGTTGGTCATGATGGAAAGTATGATTTCAGGATTTTGGTATTTTATATATATCATAAACAGTAAATTAATACCATATAATTGTATATGGGTATTTGACAGTTATTGGGAGGTCAGTGGTGAATATTCTTACAACTTTGAGAAAGGAGTAATAGCTCTCAACCAGGTAAGTTTATACTTACCTTACCTGTTATATTATAAATGTTATAATTATGGTAAGATGTCTTATAAATGAAATGTTTGAATGAATTATAAAGGAATGTTATTGTTATGAATTGTTATATAAATAGATAAGGTTTGCTCTAGATATTTATTAATGTTGATTAATAAATTATAGCAATGTTTGGTATATAGACATATAAGGGATAGGAATCTTTAGACACTAAAGGGATGTACAAGTAAGGTAGATGATGGGTATTATTATTCTGATGATTATGAGCAACGAGCGGCTTAATGTCGGATTCGTAGTCATAATATTTGATATGAGCAACGAGCGGCTTAATGTCGGATTCGTAGTCATGATACTTTGATATGAGCAACGAGCGGCTTAATGTCGGATTCGTAGTCATAATATTTGATATGAGCAACGAGCGGCTTAATGTCGGATTCGTAGTCATGATACTTTGATATGAGCAACGAGCGGCTTAATGTCGGATTCGTAGTCATAATATTTGATATGAGCAACGAGCGGCTTAATGTCGGATTCGTAGTCATGATACTTTGATATGAGCAACGAGCGGCTTAATGTCGGATTCGTAGTCATAATATTTGATATGAGCAACGAGCGGCTTAATGTCGGATTCGTAGTCATAATATTTGATATGAGCAACGAGCGGCTTAATGTCGGATTCGTAGTCATTATACTTTGATATGAGCAACGAGCGGCTTAATGTCGGATTCGTAGTCATAATATTTGATATGAGCAACGAGCGGCTTAATGTCGGATTCGTAGTCATAATATTTGATATGAGCAACGAGCGGCTTAATGTCGGATTCGTAGTCATAATATTTGATATGAGCAACGAGCGGCTTAATGTCGGATTCGTAGTCATGATACTTTGATATGAGCAACGAGCGGCTTAATGTCGGATTCGTAGTCATGATACTTTGATATGAGCAACGAGCGGCTTAATGTCGGATTCGTAGTCATAATATTTGATATGAGCAACGAGCGGCTTAATGTCGGATTCGTAGTCATAATATTTGATATGAGCAACGAGCGGCTTAATGTCGGATTCGTAGTCATGATACTTTGATATGAGCAACGAGCGGCTTAATGTCGGATTCGTAGTCATAATATTTGATATGAGCAACGAGCGGCTTAATGTCGGATTTGTAGTCATAATATTTGATATGAGCAACGAGCGGCTTAATGTCGGATTCGTAGTCATGATACTTTGATATGAGCAACGAGCGGCTTAATGTCGGATTCGTAGTCATGATACTTTGATATGAGCAACGAGCGGCTAAATGTCGAATTCGTAGTCATAATATCAGTTTTGTTTTAACTATATTGATATATGGTTTTGCAAATGGTAAGAAAAGAGTAATTCAGGTTTGTCAGATATTGTTTACAATAATCATAAATATCATTTTGAAACGGATTATTCTTAATAAATATCAGTCTAATCGATTTGGATAATGTTTCCTTATCAGGTTCAGGTACGGGAAATGAAGGGATGTGGGACGTGAACTTTTGGAGGAGCAAAGGAGATTTGTTATGAAGATTTTGAATAGCCACTTAGATAACCTAGTTAATCTGATTCGAATGACATGATTAGATTAATAGGTTATTTGAAGAAGTTTAGTTTGTAAATATGATTCCCAAAGTTAAACCTTTGCTTATGAATTGAAGTTTAGACGGCTTATGTTTATTAATGGTTATAATTCAAAGTTTAAATTAGTTGTGATTTTTAGGTTGTTACAAATTGGTATCAGAGCCTTAGTTTAAGCGAACTAAGTATGCTTAGGAGGTACTTAGACTTAAACTGTGTTGAATTAAGTTATGATCAGTGAGAGATGGGTAGAATTATTAAGACTGGGTAATCTTAGAGTCGACAGATACGCAAGGTTAGTACGGTAACATTGGTAACAAGGACTCTCATGATTAATATGTTCGAAATTTCAATTAACTAATGTTATTCAGATTATGTTATTCCACAAGCATGGTTACTCCTATTTGTTGTGAGATTCCACATCGGCGAGGAGAGGGAACGAAGTCCTCCTTATAAGGGTGGATGGATACCTTCCTTGCATGAGATCTTTTCCTGTCGCAGGGTATGGGCTGGGTGCGTCCCGCGTATGCCTGTGCAGGTTAGAACAAAACCGTAGGCGGTACCAGCATGCTGTTATGCAGAGGGTATGCGCAAAACGGGCAATATCGTGTACGGTGGGCTGGAGATGTCACATTAGTACACGAGCATACTTGTTTCTAAATTGTTACAGAGACTGGTTGACAGAAAAGTATGTATTATATGTCTGAGTTATGTATAAACTATTTCGTATGGTTATCCTTTTGTGTTATAACAAAATGATGGTGGTTATGTCACCAAAGTCCTTCGATCCTTTGGAGGACAGACCAGTAAATGATTGAGGGTTGGAAGGACAACCTGGTACTGGCAGGACTTATGAAAGTCTGCCGAGGTAACCTTTAATAGGTGAATTGAAATGTGTTGAGATAGAATGTGAGCTGATTGATCATAACAGAAATAGTATGAAATGGTTGAATAAGTGGGCCATGGAATGCACGAATAGCAAGTATTACAAAGCCGAAGGGAGACCACTGGTTGAAAGTAGAGTGTCAATGGTAAGTTGACTGAGTAAAATGATTGACTCTGTTTGAGTGAGTAGCCATCACTTGCAAGTAAAGTTTTATGCATGGTGTTCTAATGAGTATGTTACATGAGTTTGCATAATTTTGAAATAAATGCATAAATAACAATTTCATTCAAAGATGAGTTGTATGTACAAATTTGTATTTTAAAGAAAGTTTAAGTCTTACGGAAAGTTGTATGAAAACGGTTCTCGAAATCGTTGTGTAGTACATTAAAGTTATGAGAATGTTAGGGTCAAGTGTACCCAACATGTTCCAAGAATTGTTCGTTAAGATGAGAAAATGTGTGAAATGATTTAATTATTGCATTGTTATGCATAAAGACTATGAACTCACTAAGTCATTGAGTATTACGCTATAAGTTAAGAAAGAACTCCGAGGGTGGAGAGGTGTTGGATAAATCATGGGAAAATTGAAAGTGAACTTTAGTGTCGGTTGTATGAAAGTATGAATTATGATATGTTGAAAGGATTAGGTTCAGTTAAGGACCCTTGCTAAAGAATGGGTTAAGGACGTATCGACAGGTCGACTTTTGACGTTGAAGTCGATAGTTGCTTAAGATGTATGAGGCCTTTTACCTGTCACAGGGTGCGGTCTGGGTGCGTCCCGCGTATGCCTGTGCAGGCAGGAACAAAAACCGTGAACGGTACCGGCATGCTGATATGCAGAGGGTATACGGTAGACTAGGAATGTTACAGAATGTATAAATGTGCGGGTAGGAACTGTTACATTCCAATTTGGCTAAGGAGGGGTACGAAGTTCCCTTTTTAGGGTGTATGAATACTTTCCTTACAAGACGTGTTGTGGTCGTCACAGGGTACTGGTATGCTTATGCAGAGGGTATGCCTATGCGGCCAGAAACGAAACCGTAAACGGTGCCAGTATGCTGATGCAGAAGGTATCCGTAGAGTGGAAAATAAATCGTATAGTGGACTGGGGGAAATGTTACAGAATGGTTTATGTCTTGTAATACACTCACGTATGGGAATTTTGAGTGATCAATGAATAAATCACGAATGAAAGAGGTTTTGGTCAAAATACGCTTTTAGAATTTATTGTGGCTATGCAATAAGTGTGATGCATTATGTGCTTAAATGCACTTATTTAAATAAAGTGCTGTTTTAAGTATTGGTCTTCCGAGTAAGGACCGTTTGATGATCTTGTATTCTTAGTACTTTTGGTACTAATGAACTGTGGAAGGATATAATTATATATTGTTGAGTATAAAAGAACTGTACATGCTTGTACATATAGATATATACATGATTTGACTTCATTAGGAAAGTAGTAATGAACCTATCACGCCTGGGAGCGTGTGTTGCGTAATGTAAGTATGATGTATTTACATTGCAGGATTTGATATTGATAAATGACCATTGGATCCTTTGAGCAGATGGCTCGGTTTTGGACATTGGTTGAGTTTTAAGGGCATTCGTCCGGTGTAATAAACGAGGTAGATTTTGGGGTTGGAATTACATGAATTGTATTATAACTGAAGTTTTCATGATGTGAATGCATTGGTTATTCTTTGAAGGCATGTATTAATGTGAAGTCTTGAATCGAAAGACTAAAATTAAAGGACCACCTTATAGAGTGGTTAGAACAGTGAAAGACTATTGTCTTGGAAGAATGTTCTACTTATGATGTGGTGGGTTCATAAAGAATGAGGTATTATGCGCAAATGAATTGAGTGTATAGACTGTGCCAGTCAGCGAGGAATTGTACCCTGTTTATGTTATGGTTTGGGATCGCAAGGGCTAGCAATAAACGAGCAAGTTTAAATTAATTAGATACTCGTGAGTTGTGGTTCAACCAAAGTTGGGGAGGAGTATTTTAGTGAAATAGACTCGATAAATTATGCGAGAGAACATGAAAGTACGTTTGAATTATTTACGAATAACCATGAAAGATCTGGCCTGTCGTGAAATGATATGAGTGGAGAATATACGGATGAGTAAGTGACATCAGTTGCCAAAATTAGATGTATCAACTAGTATGTAATGTGAGGTTAGAAAGATGAAGCGTCCGACGGAAGTCTTTTCGGGGATTTCAGATGAGATACTTTATTTTGTAAATATAATTGTTGGAACATGTGGAAAAGTTGGAAGAAAGAGACAAGTAAGGATTGAATGGTGGTACTCCACGCTAGTGTGGGGAAACATTGATAGAAAGAATGTAGTCATACTACAGGTTCAATGGAAATATCACCTTGATATACAACACCTTGACCGTTAAGCCGTGTTGCGTTGTTTAGAAGTTTAGTCAAGAACGTTGTATTATCCCGTAAGATGCATTAAGTAGATTGATCATGTTGAAAACTCGTGGTAGTTACGAGGACTTGACTAAGGGTCTTAACTGATGTTTTTAAAGAAACCATTCTCTTTAACTGTAACTATGTGTAATGGATGTTCTGCGTAGGCATTAGAAAATGATGACGGTATGGTAGACCAAATTAATAGTCGGATAAAGATTTTATGATAAACGGTTACTCTAATGAGACTTGCAAACCCAAGTTGGGGAGCGAATAATGATGAAAGAAGTGAGGTTCAGGAAATTTGAAAGATGAATCCTGGTTCTTTCTAGATTTATATCTATGATTAAGTATAAAAGACTTGAAATGAAAGAGATATATTATATAAAATATTCCGTGTTGATGTGATGTGATGTCCATTATTAAAGTGAGAGCGGATGTTATGAGTCGCTGTGTGAAGGACTTGGAACCAATTTTAGAGAAATCTTTTGAGAAATTACAATCTCAGAATGTGGTTATAGGTACCATGGTATTATATTATCGAGGTACCAATGTGACTTTAGAGTCGGAAGAGTGTATGAAGGTTAAGTATCCTCATTTGTTTAACTAATCTTGATTTCGAGGACGAAATCAGTTTCAAGTTGGGGAGTATTGTAACATCTCGAATTTCCGCTATATTTTATAAATTATAATTATAAACTTTGGGGATAAGTTTGTAATTTTGGCTAAAGTGTAAGTTAATTAGAAATGACAACTTTGGAGATAAGGGTGTTTTATGACTTTTATTTAAAAGCAAGGAGTTGTTTGGTAAATTAAAGTATGAGTCACCTAAATGGGGTATGGGTTAAGTATGGAGGGTGTCCTCACTTTCATCATTAAAAAGATTGGTAAGTGAGTTTTGGTTCACAATGGAAGAAAACGGGAAAGAAAGTGAGAAAAGAGAAAGGAATTTGTGTGAAATTCTTGGGGTTTGTTTTCAACTGTAAGAAGAGGAAGAAGAACAAGAATCGGTGGAATACAAAATCAAGGTAACCTCATATTTATAAACTCTTATACATTTAAGAAAAGTTATGTTTTAGGGTTTAAGAAATGGATTTGGATGTTATGATGATTTGAGTATTTTGCTTATGGGTTAATGTTCTAGTAGTAGTAGTGAACTTATATGCAAAATTTCATGAAGATTCATCGGGTAAATGTATAGATATATGGATTTTAGATATTTAGAGAACTGGGTGTTTTTTTATAGTGTTCATACGAATCGCAATCATGGGCTGCGAGGGGAAGTTTGGCTCGCAATAGTTAACTGCGAGGATATTTGTGGCTCGCAATAGAAGGCTGTGAGGCAAATAATTTTGCGAGGGAAATATGTAACTTGCGAGGGAATATGTAAATTGCGAGGTTTTGGATTGCAATTAATTTAATATATATATGTGGATGGCAAATTGTTTAATTTTCATATGGATTGCGAGGGGTTTAAAATACATATGGATTGCAATTAGTTTAATATATATATATGGATTGCAATTTGTTTAATTTACATATGGATTGCGATGTGTTTAAATTTCATGATTAGATGCGATTTGTTTACTTTATATGTTGGTTGCTATAGCCAGTGGCTTGCGATAGAGGCCATGTGTTGCAATAAGGATTAGTTTGTTGTGATAGAATTAGTTGGTCATGATGGAAAGTATGATTTCAGGATTTTGGTATTTTATATATATCATAAACAGTAAATTAATACCATATAATTGTATATGGGTATTTGACAGTTATTGGGAGGTCAGTGGTGAATATTCTTACAACTTTGAGAAAGGAGTAATAGCTCTCAACCAGGTAAGTTTATACTTACCTTACCTGTTATATTATAAATGTTATAATTATGGTAAGATGTCTTATAAATGAAATGTTTGAATGAATTATAAAGGAATGTTATTGTTATGAATTGTTATATAAATAGATAAGGTTTGCTCTAGATATTTATTAATGTTGATTAATAAATTATAGCAATGTTTGGTATATAGACATATAAGGGATAGGAATCTTTAGACACTAAAGGGATGTACAAGTAAGGTAGATGATGGGTATTATTATTCTGATGATTATGAGCAACGAGCGGCTTAATGTCGGATTCGTAGTCATAATATTTGATATGAGCAACGAGCGGCTTAATGTCGGATTCGTAGTCATGATACTTTGATATGAGCAACGAGCGGCTTAATGTCGGATTCGTAGTCATAATATTTGATATGAGCAACGAGCGGCTTAATGTCGGATTCGTAGTCATGATACTTTGATATGAGCAACGAGCGGCTTAATGTCGGATTCGTAGTCATAATATTTGATATGAGCAACGAGCGGCTTAATGTCGGATTCGTAGTCATGATACTTTGATATGAGCAACGAGCGGCTTAATGTCGGATTCGTAGTCATAATATTTGATATGAGCAACGAGCGGCTTAATGTCGGATTCGTAGTCATAATATTTGATATGAGCAACGAGCGGCTTAATGTCGGATTCGTAGTCATTATACTTTGATATGAGCAACGAGCGGCTTAATGTCGGATTCGTAGTCATAATATTTGATATGAGCAACGAGCGGCTTAATGTCGGATTCGTAGTCATAATATTTGATATGAGCAACGAGCGGCTTAATGTCGGATTCGTAGTCATAATATTTGATATGAGCAACGAGCGGCTTAATGTCGGATTCGTAGTCATGATACTTTGATATGAGCAACGAGCGGCTTAATGTCGGATTCGTAGTCATGATACTTTGATATGAGCAACGAGCGGCTTAATGTCGGATTCGTAGTCATAATATTTGATATGAGCAACGAGCGGCTTAATGTCGGATTCGTAGTCATAATATTTGATATGAGCAACGAGCGGCTTAATGTCGGATTCGTAGTCATGATACTTTGATATGAGCAACGAGCG
The DNA here is from genome assembly GCA_033807775.1 of Saussurea involucrata. Taxonomy (NCBI): domain Eukaryota; kingdom Viridiplantae; phylum Streptophyta; class Magnoliopsida; order Asterales; family Asteraceae; genus Saussurea; species Saussurea involucrata. Next base: position 125,609,789 of record CM066324.1, on the reverse strand, counting down.
GCTTAATGTCGGATTCGTAGTCATAATATTTGATATGAGCAACGAGCGGCTTAATGTCGGATTTGTAGTCATAATATTTGATATGAGCAACGAGCGGCTTAATGTCGGATTCGTAGTCATAATATTTGATATGAGCAACGAGCGGCTTAATGTCGGATTCGTAGTCATGATACTTTGATATGAGCAACGAGCGGCTTAATGTCGGATTCGTAGTCATGATACTTTGATATGAGCAACGAGCGGCTTAATGTCGGATTCGTAGTCATGATACTTTGATATGAGCAACGAGCGGCTAAATGTCGAATTCGTAGTCATAATATCAGTTTTGTTTTAACTATATTGATATATGGTTTTGCAAATGGTAAGAAAAGAGTAATTCAGGTTTGTCAGATATTGTTTACAATAATCATAAATATCATTTTGAAACGGATTATTCTTAATAAATATCAGTCTAATCGATTTGGATAATGTTTCCTTATCAGGTTCAGGTACGGGAAATGAAGGGATGTGGGACGTGAACTTTTGGAGGAGCAAAGGAGATTTGTTATGAAGATTTTGAATAGCCACTTAGATAACCTAGTTAATCTGATTCGAATGACATGATTAGATTAATAGGTTATTTGAAGAAGTTTAGTTTGTAAATATGATTCCCAAAGTTAAACCTTTGCTTATGAATTGAAGTTTAGACGGCTTATGTTTATTAATGGTTATAATTCAAAGTTTAAATTAGTTGTGATTTTTAGGTTGTTACATTTTCCCGCGTCACCAAAATCTCTGTCTCGTTTACATTTTTTACCTTTGTCGGACGCTTTGTCGAAAGATTCCATTCTTTAGTTGTTAAGTCCATATCGACCATAAGTTGTATCTTTGGTGCGATTTTTGGCATTAACAACGGGTTGATCATTCAACTCATGATTGGTAATTGTCTAACTCGACGAGTCTTGGTCGATGGGGGCAGTTCAGCGAACGTCATTTTTCTTAACACCATCAAAGCCATGGGAATCGATCGCTCGGAAATTACCCGACGCTCGACGACCTTGGTCGGTTTCAATGGAGAAGCGACGAGCACCTTCGGAGAGATCGTATTGCCCGTCTATGCCGGAGGAGTCAACAAGTAGGCCAAGTTCAGTGTCATCGATTGTGCGTCGGCCTATAACGTCATCTTAGGTCGACCATGGATCCATGAAATGAAAGTCGTTCCCTCGACGTATCATCAGGCCATGAAGTTCCCTACACCGTGGGGAATCCAAGAAATCAAAAGCGAGCAGAAAGTCGCCCGTGACTGCTATAAGACCACACTGAAGCCGCGAAAGTAAGTCGTATGGCTGTCACAAGTTGGCGAAATCACCCCAGACTAAAGTAAACCTGATCCTAAGGTCTCGACGGGTACGTCCTTCTATCCTTAACCTTAAAGACAAGAGTATGCCTTTCTTACAGGAATACATCGACTATTTTTGCCTTGTCGCACAAAAATACGATCGACCCAGGCATTGGCGTTATTACTTAACGTCGATCCGTCATTTAAAACCTATTTTTCTCCTGAAAAGAATAGGATAATAAATGACGGGGGGCAAATATCCTGTTAAAAAGAGGAAAATCTGAGAAGGTATGCTCCCTAATTTCTTTTTCTTTCATACGATTTTTTATCACAAACGATTACTAACTTAAGCATTGGAGGGTCGTTGGTTAGCCAACGACCAACCTCAGACATTGTTTTATCGCAGAATCGCATGATAGTAATCGCTAAGTCTGCTGTGTGACCTTAGTTTCAGAAGGTCGCACGACGTAAGCAATCAGGTCTACGACTTGATCATCCTTTTCCACAGGGACACACGATCCAAGTTCATCGTACGATCTAGTCGTACGACCGCAAGGTCTAACGATCTTACGATCTAAGTTTCTTAACTTAGAAAAATTTCATACTCTGGACATATGCTTTGATCGCACGTACTTATGTTTGTATACACGATTTAGAAGTCTTATGGTTTATATTCTAGTTATTGTGTTGCAACGAATGCTTAAGTCGCATGATTCCTTGGTTATCCTTTACTTAATGAAACTTACGATTAGCATTGTGTTTAGAATATACAAAACGCAAAAGTCTAAGTTTCATTCATTGAATAAAGCAGTCATTTACATACGAAAGACATTCGACCACCAGTGGTCGAAACAAAAACAAAAGAAATTTCTTAATTTTTAGGAAGGACATCAGTCGCATCCTTTCCTAACGCCTCGTCCTGAGGACCTTCACCTACCACCTCCTCCTCGACATCTTTCTCATCATCCGAGTTAAGGTCTCTCACAGACCCGACGTCCCTCAAATAAGTGTCAAGCTCTTCCGACGCCGCAGTAAGGGGTCTTTTCCCTTTAGATGTCGCCTCATAATCGCCGCCCTGGCAGTCAGGCGAGCCAAGGCGAAAACAGACTTACCCTCATCTTTGAGAGCTTGCACCTCTTTCTCCAGGACCGCTACTCTGGACTTAGAATCCTCAGCTTCCTTTGCCGTCGCAGCCAAGGATTCCTTAACCTTGTCCATCTCTTCTCTCTGCTCGGCAATCAGGGATAGGGACTGGGTCAAGCGATGATTGACCTCGTCCTTCGCACGTCAAACGACGCCAATCTGTTTCAAAGCCTCGTCAAGGCGTTTCGACATAGCCTCTTCGCGCTCTGTGGCGACATTCGCCCTATCCAGTGCCGCATTCCCCCTCTCATGGGCATCAGACACTAGGCCCTTGATCTTGGCCGTTTCAGCATGCAATGCCAAAGAGGCCTGAAACGCCTGTAAAAACACAAGACAAACATGATCAGAAAACATTCGACAACGAAAAACCAAGTCTTGAAAGAAAGACTTACCATGAATGCCAATCCGGCGACATGGGCACCCGTCTCCTCGATAGGACACCCCTCGAAACACTCCCTGAAAGACGGGAGCAAATATTTCCCCAGATGAGGAAAAAGATTCGTCCCGCCTAGGACATCCTCGACCGTAAAGTCCGACGACAATGTAAAATTGACCGTCGTGACTTTAGCCCCTCCCGTCGGGTGATCCTTGCCCTTGCTGGCCGACGAAGGGTCCGACGTGGCTGACGGGGACTTCTCTATTTCCACCGGAGGCGCAGAACTAATAGGCATCGCATAAATCGCATCGGAAGGCGTCTTCCTAGGCGATGCGACCTTCGCCTTCTCGGGTGAAATGACCCTTGACGAGTCATCATGTAACACCCGTAATTTCGGATAAGCATAATTTCGAATCAGTGAGAAACCGATCTTTTAAGAAAAATATGAAAGGTAAGATTTTGGGTTAAATCTTAGATTTTATGGTCTTGTTAGATTAGGAATTCAAATACGAGTCCAACGGTTCTTTTCGGAGCGAAATCGGAGCTATAACGAAGAAGTTATGGCCAAAACAGTTTCGATACACTTTGTGCGACAATGACCGTGTCATTGTCGCGTGTCATTGTCGCGAAAAGGGTACAACCTACGGTACACCTTGTGCGAATATGACCAGCGACAATGACCGTGTCATTGTCGCGTGTCATTGTCGCGGACGGGTACCTGGTTGCTGTCAAATACGAATTTCATCCCCCAAACTTCATTTCTTCATATCTCTCTCATTTCAACTCCGATTTTGGCGATTCAAGTGGCTATGGTTCCGATTTTGAGAGCTCTTCAAGGATATAGAAGGAGTTTGGAAGATCATTGGATGATTCAAGGGTGTTTGGTGATGGTAAGTCTCGAATCCCCTCCCTTTCTCTCCCAAATCGTTTTCCCTTTTCTCCCTCACAAACCCTAACTGATTTTGGAGCTTTTTCATGGAGATTAATGTGTTCCTCCTCCATTTTATGCTAGTGGATTCATTCATTGATGCAAGAACGAGTCTCATCCACATCACTAGAGATTTTGGGGTTTTCTAGGTTTTCATCAAAACATAAGTGGTGAATTCATCCTCCTAGCTTCTATACTTTCATATGAGTTATAAATGTGCCATTGATGATCTCCTAGTGTTTTGTTTCTCCAATTTCGATTTGGATGATTTTGGAGAAGTTAGGTTAATATTGGGGTTTTGGTTAAAATGGAGATTTTGATATAATATGTTGGGGAATGGTTTTAAAGTGGTTGAATATGAATATTCATAGTTGGAAGTTATGAATTTAGGTTTTTTGAGGTTTTGGTTTGAGGATACAAACTTCGTCAAAGGAGCATACGTTTGGGAAAAAAATCTAGATTTAGCTAAGTCTAGCAAAGGTGAGTTCAAGTTACTTTTCGAAAACGTTGTACATGCCAAAATGAGTATTTTACGAATATGTGTGTGTTTTACTTGAAAAGATATGTGGTTGAGTTATTTGGATAGTTTAACTCTTTTGAAATGTTTATCTTCATAAATGTGTAAAACGCCCATATTTGGGGCTTTTGAATATTTGGATGGTTAGAAATCATATTTTGTTTTTAAAAGGTTAATTGCTCAAAATGAGGTTTATTTGACGGTTTAATCATGTTAGTGTAAATTGATTTTATAAACCATGTGGGAAATACCCGATTTAGTGTCAAGAGTTATTTTGGAGAATTGTAAAGGTGTGAGTCCTTTTGGGGAAAACCCTTTTTGCATAACCGTGTCAGGTTTTGGGTTAATAACGGCTTTGTGGTACTTGTTTACCTAACTGAGGTTTAGATGCATATTATTGCACATTATTGATATTTGCATGCTTGGGTGTTTTGTCATTCCGGGTTGAGCATGTTTTGGTAGACTGTGTTGCATTGGATCCATAGGCACGTGAGTCAGTTTTATTTGATGGTCTATCTCCTTGTGCACTCGGTTGTGTGGTTGGTTGACTTCATCCCTTCACACAACAAGACACGTTTTGTCCGCCACATGGTGCTGGAAGGCTGATATCAGCGGGCACTATTGGGAACGCATGGGTATATGCGTTAGGCCGTGGGGCCACTAGCGAGTAGGCAATAGGGGACACTGGAGTCCCTGAGGTGAAACTCGTCTAGACTGGATATGCAATGTGGTCCCCTGTAAGTCCTTGAGGTGTAACTCTACGGGGTATGCAATAAAGGCAATTTATTATGGTCTGAGGATTGTGATGTCTATATGGCATGGGAACTAGGACCGGGGCTTGAGGTGTAATCCAGTAACATCATAAGTGACCTAACTTTGTGTGCCCGTCAGTTTTGATGGAATCGGGTCTCCCCCGTCACCGAAAGGTGTGGTTTTGGGTATAATATTTTATCCTTATTTTCGGTGACGCACTTGATTTATATGAAATGTCTTCATGGTTCATTGACAGAGTTTTTATGCCTCATTTATTTGGATGTTTTAAATATTGGAATTTTGTCCATGTTTATAATTCTTGGGATATTTACGTCTAAACATGTTTTGAGTGAGTTGGAGTTGGAATTCATTTTAGAAAACACTTTATACACTTTGGGAACTTTTCTCCTAGATTTTGTGTGCGTTGGAAAATGAGTCATTTAAGCCCGCTTGGGAAACCCTTTGAAAATAATAATCTCTGTCGCAACTTTCAACGAAAGATTTATCTAAATCATGACTAAAACCACAACCTTCCGATTTATGATTTTTATGTAGTCATGATAAAATACTTGAACTCACTAGGCGTAAGCCTAACCTTTTTTATTTGTCGGCATGTGCAACAGGCTCAGGTTGGGGTAACTCTAGCTACTTTTTGAAGTGGCGGGTGCTAGTAGTGTGCACGAGAGGTGAAGTGTTTAGTGAAGTCTTCCGCACTTGTTTGGACTAGCAACTTTGTGTTGTGTTATGTGACACCCATTTAGGTCGTTTTATTGGGGGGGGGGGGGATTTTAATGTTTTTAATTCCAAGGTATTTTGAGGAATAAATTGTAGAAATGAATTTATCTATTTTGGTTGATTATTGAATTTTAAAGTTAGTTGCTCGTTCCAAATTTGAGGGTGTTACACATCAACCCCCAAAGACGGTTCCCTTGGGATCGTCGTCCTTGTCTTCTTCGGAACTTCAGGGCCCGCAGACAGGGTCCTTTGTCTTTTTTCTCTGCCCTTACGGGCAAGCTCAAGCTGAGCCGCTCTCTTTTCAGAAGCAGTCAACACTTTGGGTTGAGACTCTCCTGAGAACCAAACAAAAGAAAGAAGTGTTATAGACGTGAAAGTTCGAACTAAGAAAAAGAAAACGAGAAGGTGCACCTACCAGTCATCTCTCTCTGTCTTCTTGACTCCTCTTCTTTTTCTCCCTCTTCTTCTTACTCACGTCTCCCCCGACTCTCTCCTAAGTACTCCAAATCGTCATCGTCCACCAAGTGTCGTACGACAAACGACCGTTCCACGGCGCTGAACTTTAAGATCGCGTTGATCTTTGCTTGGGAGTTAGCGTAAGGCTTCACGTCTTCAAACTTTATGGCTGTCAACATACAAGAAGCAAGTTAAAGATCAAGCAAGAATCGTGAACAATGTATGACAGCGAAATTACAAAGCTCACCGGATGTATTCCAACCGGTCCTAATCCAGTCACTCTCAGAGTCGAGGGTCGACTTGCGCACGAGTACGTACCGAGTCTTCCATTTACGATCGTTCACGGCGGTCTTTAAGACCAAGGTACGATCACCCTAAAGCTTAGAGTACAAGCTGCAACGATGACACCCATCCATTTTGGCTTGATAAGCCAAAAGGAGGTCGCGTACATTCAAGGGAGATTTCCATTCCTTAGTGAGACGTTCGATCACTTGTACGACGCGCCAAAACTGGGGCATTAGCTTACCAGGTGCTAAGTCGAATTCTAACATAAAGGCCTTAGCTAGAGGCGAGTAAGGCCATTCAAAACCTATCTTAAAGGGGTATTCGTAGATTACAATATACCCCTCGGGACATTCGTTTGATCGAATCTGACCCGCGCAGATCAGTTCAACCCACGCAGGGATTTTTCCTAAGCTTCTAAATTCATCAAGATCCGATTGATCTCGAATAGTACTCTCAGGATCCATCGACATTTCTAACAGACTTAAGAAATCGTACCTTATATATATACGAATGCTCTAGACCTCGAAGATCTTAAACCGAGTCGGAGATTATCACAAGAATGGAAGGGATCGGACGGAGAACAACAAGAAAATCAAGAGGAAATCTCTGCTTAAAAGTTTTTGAAATCATAGACAAGAATAAGTCCTTCGCGATCTCTATTTATGTAAACGATTTCGTCAGGACGAATCCTTTGATGATCGACACGCGCCCTCATCTTTTCATATAGCCGCATGGATCGTCGACACCTGGCAAACGACAGCTGGTAAGAATGATCGTACGTCAGCGTGACGTCACGACCTTATCCACTTTTTGACTCCCTCTAGTCAGAATTGAACCGATTCAGTTCTAAGACAACCAAGGTAACTTCTGACACGTGTCACGACTCCATGCGTCCGTCTGACAAAATTTAAAATTCGAATTTGCCACTCTACTTTCAAATTTTGGGGGCAAACTGTTTGGGTAAAAATCCACCAGTCTCGACCACGACCAGGGTAAGGAATACACTTACTTCATTTCTCCATGACAAGGTAAAATCTTAGTACTTTATCCTATGGCCGAAAGGTAAGATCGAAAGTTATTTGCCTCACGACGCTCGACCACGACGTCGTACGTTGTGCACGACCGTCGCATAGAATCTTGCGACCTCGACATAACTAACGAGCAATATTACTGTTACGTTTTGTTCAATGATTAAATGCAGGAGTCAACATCATTAATGGACAACGGCTATAACCGATGAAGACCATCAACGGCATTAAAGATGACCGTCCGTTACGACAGTTATCAAGAGTATTCAATGAGCCAATTAAAGCACCCGAAGACTATAAAAGTCAAGCTCAATCATCATTTCAAGGGACCCGAAAGACACCGAAAGAGAATCCTATCAATCGAACAACAGAGACACTCGCCCAAGCTCAAAAGAACATTCGAAGCAAAGAACATCTTTTCGAAGAATCACTCTCGACGCACGACAATCACGCTCGACACATTGATCTCACACACGACACACTTGTTTTTACATTCGATACACTTGTTACTTTACATTTCGAAGCCATTCTTTCATTTGTATTGTAATCTATGTACGATCGACACCAGAAACATAAGGTCATCGCCCCTGATTGGCGACCATAGTGCAGCGACGACTTCCACAGTCGTCCGCGGGTTTTTTCCTCGTTGAGGTTTTTCCCGCGTTATCAAATTCCTTGTCTCATTTACATTTCCGTCCTTAGTCGCTGTTTGGGTAAAAATTCACTAGTCTCGACCGCGACCAGGGTAAGGAGTACACTTACTTCATTTCTCCATGACAAGGTAAAATCTTAGTACTTTAACCTATGGCCGACAGGTAAGATCGAAAGTTATTTGCCTCACGACGCTCGACTACGACGTCGTACGTTGCACACGACCGTCGCATAGAACCTTGCGACCTCGACATAACTAACGAGCAATATTACTGTTACGTTTGTTCAATGGTTAAATGCAGGAGTCAACATCTCTAATGGACAACGGCTATAATCGATGAAGACCATCAACGACATTAAAGATGAACGTCTGTTACGACAGTCATCAAGAGTATTCAATGAGCCAATTAAAGCACCCGAAGACTATAAAGGTCAAGCTCAATCATCATTTCAGGGATCCAACGAACACCAGAGGAGAATCCTATCAATCGAACAACAGAGACACTCGCCCAAGCTCAGAAGAACATTCGAAGCAAAGAGCTTCCTTTCGAAGAATCACTCTCGACGCACGACAATCACGCTCGACACATTGTTTTCACACACGACACACTTGTTTTTACATTCGATACACTTGTTACTTTACATTTCGAAGTCATTCTCTCATCTGTATTGTAATCTCTGTACGATCGACACCAGGAACATAAGGACATCGCCCCTGATTGGCGACCATAGTGCAGCGACGACTTCCATAGTCGTCCGCGAGTTTTTTCCTTGTTGAGGTTTTTCCCGCGTCATCAAATTTCTTGTCTCATTTACATTTCCGTCTTTAGTCGCACGCTTTGTCGAGAGATTCCTTTCTTTAGTTGTTAAGTCCATATCGACCTCAAGTTGTACTTTGGTGCGATTTTTGGCATTAACAGTTTGGCGCCATCCGTGGGACCCCATCTAGAGAAAATCTTCGACAACCGTGCGTCCTACTAACGGTTTCTTGTAGTTTCTTCTGTTTTTCTGTTTCAGAAAAATGGCAGCCCCTGGAAATCAAGAGCATGTCATTGGCCAGATGTATCAGGAATTGGAAGTTGCTCGGAACCAAATCAATGCCATGGCGGAGCAAAGCCGCAAAGCAGCTGAGGAGATCGCGCGACTAAGAAATCCCTTTGGACCTCAGAATGGTCCTCGACCATTCGTGCAAAATCCAGGTCCAGGGTCATTCAGCCAAAATGGTCCTAGACCATTCGTACAGAATCCAGGTTCAGAATCGGGTCAGTTCGCTCAGAGTCAGCATCCGGGTCCGTTCATGCAGAATCATCAGCCAGGACCATTCGTGTAACACCCTCAAATTTGGAACGAGCAACTAACTTTAAAATTCAATAAATTAACCAAAATAGATAAATTCATTTCTACAATCATTCCTACAATTCCTCAGAATTAAAACATCATAAGTTCCACAAACAATTAACTTAATCGAGCGTTACTTAACACCACACAAAATTGCTTGTCCAAACTATTGCGGAAGACTTCACTAAACAAGTCACCTCTCGTGCACTTTACTAACACTCGCCACTTCAATGTGTAGCTAGAGCTACCCCAACCTGAGCCTGTTGCACATGCCGACAAATAAAAAGGGTTAGGCTTACGCCTAGTGAGTTCAAGCATTTTATCATGACTATATAAATTCATAAATAGAGAGAAATATAGTTGTAGTCATGATTTCAAAAGAGTTTACTTTAAATGCAAATCACCCATTTTCCAACTCACGCAATCCCCATGATGAAATCTTTAATGTAATACGATTTCCCAAAATACTCATTTCCAAAATCGATGTGATAGGTGAAACCGCATTTGATACTCAAACGATTGAATTCATAATTAAATCACCATTATTCCAAACATCCCAAACATGGATAAACATAACCCATAATTCATATAACGTGGGAAACGATTCGTATAAAATGATACGCCACCGAAAACATGGATAAACACATATACCCAAAACAACACCTTTCGGTGACGGGGGAGACCCGTATACATTGCACGTGACGGAACACATAAGTGGGTCACCTACTATGCAATAAAACACCCACGTGGATTACTCTCGTAAACCGGGCTCAACCACTCCAGATCTATTGCCCGCGAGACTAGGGAGTCCCCAACTTCAACCACTCCAAGTCTATACATTGGTTCATTCCAAATCCACAACAGCACATTAGGGATTACACCTTACTGCCCATGAGACGACGCCCGACCATATAGGTCCACGCCTTACTTATCATGGAACCCAATATCTATCCCGTGCTAAGCACATATATGGAATTACACCTTACTGCCCATGAGACGACGCCCGACCATCTAGGTCCACGCCTTACTTATCATGGAACCCGATGCCTATTCCGTGCTATAAATAAACTAACGTCTCGTAAAACTAGGCTCAATCAAATCCGACCTCTTGCCCGCGAGACTAAGGGAAACTCAAATGCCTATGGATCCACGACTAACAAGGTCTAAAATATTACACGACCCCAAATAATTAAACAAATGCATTCAAAACATGCAATTCCCCAATTAACATAAATCATGATCAAAATCAACTTTGAGTTATCAAACTGGACAAGTGTCCCCAAAACTTAATAAAATCCAATACCGAGCCACAAGCTCAACTAACTCAAAAGATAGTTCATAAAATTCATAAAATGACATTAAACATAGAAACACACACCTCTGCCAATAAGTACTTTGAACCCATGAAAACCCGAAATAAAATCTTGGATCGGGATAACCCTCCTTTCCAAAAAGGACTCAACTTTTACATTTTCAAAACACCTCATGATGTGTTATATGCATATTTTCCAAACTATCCAGAAATGCATTTTCATAACAAATAGACCCCATCTATCACATAAATCAATAATCCATTTTCATGTATGATTTACCTATCATATTTTCCAAAATTCCAAAAGTAGTGTTTTACTACATTTACCACCTTTAATACCTCAAAAGATAAAACTCACCAAATAACTCCACATTTATAACTTTCAAGTAAAACACATAATTACTTGGAAAATAACATTTTGGCATGTACAAAGTTTTCGCAAAGTAACTTGAACTCACATTAGCTAGATTAAGCTAAATCTAGAGTTTTCTCCAACGTAAGCTCCTTTGATGAAGTTTGCATCCTCAAGCCAAAACTTCCAAAAACCTAATTTCATAACTTCCAGCCATTAATACTCATATTCAACTACTTAAAACCATTCCCCAAATATCTTATATCAAAATCTCCATTTTAACCAAAATCCCAATATTAACCTAACTTCTCCAAAATCATCCAAACCAAAATTAAATAAACAAAACGCTAGGAGATCATCAATGGAACATTTATTACTCATATAAAAGTATAGAAGCTAGGAGGATGAACTCACCACTTAGGTTTTGATGAAAACCTAGAAAACCCCAAAATCTCTAGTGATGTGGATGAAACTTGTTCTTGCATCAATGAATGAAACCACTAGCATAAAATGGAGAAGGAACACATTAATCTCCATGAAAAAGCCCCAAAATTAGTTAGGGTTTGTGAGAGAAGGAGGGAAAATGATTTGGAGAGAAGAGAAGAGATTTGAGAGACTTACCACCACCAAACACCCTTGAATCTTCCTATGAACTTCAAAACTCTTTCTAGATCCTTGAAGAGCTCTCAAAATCGGAACCATGGCCACTTGAATCGCCAAAATCGGAGTTGAAATGAGAGAGATATGAAGAAATGAAGTTTGTGGGGTGAAATTCGTGTTTTAAGCTGATCAGGAGCTCCGCGCGAGTATCCGCGCTAGTTAACTAGCGCCAAAATGCGCGTCGGGCACTGGTCGCCCGGTTTCCCCTTAAACATTGTTTTGGCCATAACTTCTTCGTTATAGCTCCGTTTTCGCTCCGGAAAGAACCGTTGGACTCGTATTCGAATTCCCCATCCAACAAGACCATAAAATCTAAGATTTAAGCCAAAATTCTATTTTTCTTAAAAGGTCGGTTCCACACCAATTCGAAATTGTGCTTATCCGAAAATTACGGGTGTTACAATTCGTCTCAAATCCTTAGTTTGGGTCGATCCCTCCTCAGCATCTGAGGCCGCCACCTTTTGTCCCTTTCCCTAGGGACGCCAATGGTTCATCGCATGGCAATGGCACTAGTTCGAGAGTTAATCCACTAGCAGGGGCGAATCCCGACCCTAGTGATCTCGTCGCTCAAAGGTTGAAAATGCTAGAAGATCAGAATGAGCGCGTCCTATCTTTGCTCGCTAAGCTGCATGGGGCAGCCGTACCCGTCGACGTCGAACCTCGCTCAGGCTTTCAGGCGTCGCCTTTCATCGATGAGATCGCGACCATGGAAGTCCCAAAGAAATACAACATCCCCGCCTTTACACCCAAGTATTCGGGTGTGACTGATCCAACGGAGCATGCCGCACAGTACAAGCAACTCATGTGGACGATCTCAATCCCTTACATGTACCAGGAGGTCTGTATGTGTAAAAGCTTCGGTGCGACTCTCACTGGTCCTGCCCTTCAATGGTTGATCAACCTCAAACCTAAGTCCATCGGGTCGTTCGCCGAATTGGTCAACCAGTTCTCTCAGTAATTCGCCAGCAGTCGCAAGATGGAGAAACAGACCAGTGACCTGTATTACGTCGCGCATAAAGCAAATGAATCTATTCGGAGCTATTTCAATAGATTCAATGCAGAGATGATCAGTATTCGCAATTGTGACATCCGGACCGCGATCGAAGTTTATAAGCGCGGTCTAGACGACAGTTCAGGTTTATATACTGATCTGACCAAGTATCCCCCGGAGAATTTCGAAGACGTCCGAGCCCGAACCTTAGCATACATGAGGGTGGAGGACGAAGCTGCCTTTCGTCGTAAGCATACCGACGACAAGAGGTCGCTGGGCGTAAGGAAACCGGAGTTCAAGACAAAAGCAGTTTCCAAGATAGAGCACGCATGACAAATTTCGAACGTCCGGTTTAAAACCAAAGTAGAGGCCAAGGCCGCGACAAAGTTTCCTCAGTACCCCAAGATATCCTCTTACGAGTTCAAAGGGTCCATTAAGGACTTGGTCGAGGCTCTGAAAACTTCCCAGGCAACCATTCGGTGGCCAAAGAAATCTGATCTGGACGATGCCAAGAAAGACAAGTCTAAATGGTGCGACTTCCATGTCGACCATGGCCATGCGACGGATGATTGCATTGCTCTAAAAAAGGAGCTAGCATATCACGTCCCGAAGGGCAATCTCAAAGATATCATTGACGACGTCGTTACTCCAGGTAACGATCATCAACCACCGACCCTGAGCATGCAAAGGTCGTCAATTGCATCACTGGTGGTTCCGACGTGTGCGGTCTGACATATTCCGCGGCCAAACGTCACGTTAGTCAAGCACATGACGACCAACCTATCCCTCGTTCGTCCAGGCCAAAAGGAGATTTGGAGTTAGAAGCTATGAAGATCATATTCGATCAAGTCGACCTCGGTGACTCATATCAGAAGCATCATGACGGGTTGATCATTCAACTCACGATTGGTAATTGTCTAACTCGGCGAGTCTTAGTCGATGGGGGCAGTTCAGCGAACGTCATTTTTCTCAACACTATCAAGGCCATGGGAATCGATCGCTCGGAAATTACCCGACGTTCGACGACCTTGGTCGGTTTCAATGGGGAGGCGACGAGCACCTTCGGAGATATCGTCTTGCCCGTCTATGCCGGAGGAATCAACAAGCAGACCAAGTTCAGCGTCATCGATTGTGCGTCGGCCTATAACGTCATCTTAGATCGACCATGGATCCATGAAATGAAAGTCGTTCCCTCGACGTATCATCAGGCCATGAAATTCCCTACGCCGTGGGGAATCCAAGAAATCAAAAGTGAGCCGAAAGTCGCCCGTGACTGCTATAAGACCACACTGAAGCCGCGAAAGTAAGTCGTCTGGCAGTCACAGGTTGGCGAAATCATCCCAGACCAAAGTAAACATGATCCTAAGGTCTCGACATGTACGTCCTTCTATCCTTAACCTTAAAGACAAGATTATGCCTTTCGTACAGGAATACATCGATTATTTTTGCCCTGTCGCACGAAAATACGGTCGACCCAGGCGTTGGCATTGTTACTTAACATCGATCCGTCATTTAAAACCTATTTTTATCCTGAAAAGAATAGGATAATAAATCACAGGGGGAAGATATCCCGTTCCGTTAAAAAGAGAAAAATCTAAGAAAGTATGCTCCCTAATTTCTTTTTCTTTCATACGATTTTTTATCACAAACGATTACTAACTTAAGCATCGGAGGGTCGTTGGTTAGCCAACGACCAACCTCAGACATTGTTTTATCGCAGAACCGCACGACAGTAATCGCTAAGTCTGCTGTGCAACCTTAGTTTCAGAAGGTCGCACGACATAAGCAATCAGGTCTACGACTTGATCATCCTTCCACAGGGACACACGGTCCAAGTTCATCGTACGATCTAGTCGTACGACCGCAAGGTATAACAATCCTACGATCTAAGTTTCTTAACTTAGAAAAATTTCATACTCTCGACATATGCTTTGATCGCACGTACTTATGTTTGTATACACGATCTAGAAGTCTTATGGTTTATATTATAGTTATCGTGTTGCAACGAATGCCTAAGTCGCATGATTCCTTGGTTATCCTTTACTTAATGAATCTTACGATTAACATTGTAATTATTCATAGAATGCAAAGTCGACAGAAGTCTAAATTTCATAGAATAAACAGTCATTTACATTCGAAAAACATTCGACCACCAACGGTCGAAACAGCAAAAAACCAAGAAATATTTCTAAAGTGGAGGAGGGACATCGGTCACATTCTTTCCCAAGGCCTCGCCCTGAAGACCTTCACCTTCCACGTCCTCCTCGACCTCCTTTTCGTCGTCTGAATCGAGATCCCTCTCGGTCCCGACCTCGTTGTAGAAGAGGTCCAGCTCGGTCGATGTCGAAGCCAGAGGATTTTTGCCCAGCAGGTGACGCCGCATAATCGCCGCACGCGCAGTGAATCGAGCAAAGGAAAAAAGGGATTTATTCTCATCCCTCAATTCCTCCAGCTCCTTCTCCAGGTCAGTCGCCTTGGATTTAAAATCTTTGCCCTCTTTCTCCTTCACGACCACGGATTCTTTCATCCCCTCCAACGTCTCCCTTTGATTGTACATAAGAGAGAGAGACTCCTTCAGACGCAAGTTCACGTCATCTCTCACGCGACCAATGGCCTCAATTTCGTTCAAAGCATCGTCGAGTTGCGCTGACATTGACTCTTCTCATTCCAGAGCAGACCTCTCCATCTCTAAGCATGCGTCTTCTTTCTTGAGAGCAGAAGCCATCAGAGCTTCTATCTTTTTCGTTTCAGTATGCAACGCCAAAGAAGATTGAAACGTCTGAAACAAACGGCAACAACGACAACGTTAATAAACAACGACAACGTTAATAACAACGACAAACGAAGTCTTGAAAGATAGACTTACCCTGAACGCCAGTCCGACGACTTGGGACTCCGCATCCTCGAGGGAAACCCTGTCGAAACGCTCTCTGAAAGACGGGAGCTGATATTTTCCCAAATGAGGGAACAACTTCGTCTCGTCCAAGACGTTATCATCCAGGAAATTCGACGGCAACGTAAAGTTTACCGTCGTCCCCTCCCCAGAGCTAGTCCGCACACCTTTGCCCCTGTCGGCCGATGAAGAACCCGATGAGGCGGCGGGAGACATCGTCGCCGGTTGCGCAGTGTCGACAGATCTTACGCCGGTCGCTCCGGATATCTTCTCAACAGACACGGTCGACGTCTTCGCCTTCTCAGGAGAAACGACTCTCGACGAGCCACCCGTCTTCAACGACGGTTCCATCAAGACGGACATCCTTGTCCTCTTAAGGAGTCCCGACCCAGCTGTCGAGACCTCATTTCTCTTTAAGATCCCCGACCCAGCTGTCGAGGCATCCTCCCTCTTCTCCCTCGCCTTGCGAGCCAACTAAATCTGAGCCGCCCGTTTGACCTTCGCAGACTCCTCCTCCACCTGGGATGGCCGAGATTCACCTGTGAAACAAAGAAGAGAAAGATCATGCGACTGAAGTAGGAACAGGGGCGCATCGAATAAGATAAGATACACTTACCAGTTATCTCTACATCAGACTCCTCTCCCTTCTTCTCTTCCTCCTTGGTCTCTGTTTGGGCAAAAATTCACGTCGTACGACCACGACCAGAAAAAGTAAGACACGCGTTATGAAAGACATCTTGGATTAATATAAGGTCCCGACCAAGACCCGCAGAACGTCCGTCGTCCGTCGTAAAAGGTAAGTCGAGAGTTTCCTAGGACGTACGACCATAGCGACGTCCGTCCTGCATAACTGTCGCATCGAATCATACGTCTTCGACCAAAACTAACGTTAACCATGACTGTTACGTTTCGTTAAGTGTTTAATGCAGGAGTCAAAGCTATTAAAGGAGCAACGGCTATATCCGAGGCAAGATGTTACTCGTAACGGACGAAGACCATTATGGATGATCACGCCGACAGCCGTTACAGACCGTTGCGACAATTAAAGCCGTTAATGAAGCAATCAATGAGCTAATCAAAGCTCCCAAAGACTATAAAGCTAGAGCCGAATCCTCATTTCAGGGGGACTGAACATCGAACATCGAAGTAGAGAACATCTGGAGATCATCTGAAGGACATCTGCAGAGTAATCTACTACAATCATTCAAGCTCAAGAACCACACTACGAACTCAAGAACGCTCGAAGAAAAGCTCAAGTTATCGCTCCTGGTGTACGACATCAGCCTTCGACCAACAGTTTACACTTTGTATTCACATACAACAAACACTGTTTTTTACATTCAAGCACTTGTACTTTACATTTCGAAGCATTTCCTTCATCTGTATTGTAACCCTTGTACGACCGACGCCAGTACCGAAGGACATCGCCTCTGATTGGCGACCATAGTGCATCGACGACACCCAATGTCGTCCGCAGGTTTTTTCCTCGATTGAGGTTTTTCCTGCGTCATCAAATCCTTTGTCTTATTTATTTTTACCTCGTCGCACGTCTCGTCGAAAGATCCTTTCTTTAGTTGATTAAGTCCACATCGACCTTAAGTTGCCCCCTTGGTGCGATTTTTGGCATTAACAGTTTGGCGCCATGCGTGGGACCTCATCTAAAGAAAATCCTCGACGAACGTGCATTCTACTAACGGTTTCTTGGAGTTTTCCTCTGTTTTCTATTGCAGGAAAAATGGCAACCCCTGGAAATCCACAGCAAGTCGTTGCTCAGATGTATCAGGAGCTCGAAATCGCCAGGAATTAGCTCAATGCAATGGCGGAGCAGAATCGCAGAGCATCTGAGGAGATTGCACAATTGAGAAATCCTTTCGGACCTCAGAATGGTCCTAGGCCGTTCGTGCAGAATCCAGTTCCGGGATCATTCAATCAGAATGGTCCTAGACCATTTGTTCAGAATCCAGATACAGGACCAGATCCTTCCACGCAGAATCAGCAACCAGGGCCGTTCAACCCAAATCCCCAGTTCGGACCAATTCCCCCTCAGCATCTCAGGCCACCACCCATGAATAATGGGTCGCAGCCGTTACAAGGGTCGCAGCCTTTCCAGCAGGGGTCACAGCCATTTCAGAATGGACCTCAAGGTGGATCTCAACCATTCCACGGTGGTTCGCAGCCTTTCCAGCAAGGATCCCAGCCGTTCCAGAATGGATCACAGCAATTTAATCATGGGTCGCAGCCATATTTTGTCCCGTTCAATGGAGACACCAATGGCTCGTCGCATGACAATGGCATCAGCTCAGGAGTTAACCCTCAAGCAGGGGCAGCCGTCGGTCATAATGACCCCGTTACTCAATGTTTGAAGATGCTGGAAGATCAGAATGAGCGCGTCCTGTCCTTGCTCGCCAAATTGCCTGGGGCAGCCGTGCCATTCGACGTCGAGCCTCGATCCGGCTTTCAGGCGTCGCCTTTTATCGACGAGATTGCAATTGTCGAGGTCCCAAAGAAATATAACATCCCCGCTTCCACTCCTAAGTAATCTGGTGTGACCGATCCAACCGAGCACGTCGCACAATATAAGCAGCTTATGTGGACGATCTCAATTCCATTTATGTATCAGGAAGTATGCATGTGTAAGAGTTTCGGTGCAACTCTCACTGGTCCAGTTCTCCAATGGTTGATCAATCTCAAACCCAAGCCTATCGGGTCGTTCGCCGAGTTGGTCAATCAATTCTCCCAGCAATTCGCCAGCAGTCGTAAGATGGAGAAGCAGACTAGCGACCTGTATTACGTCGTGCAGAAAGCCAGCGAGTCTATTCAAAGTTATTTCAATAGATTCAATGCTGAAATGATCAGTATCCGCAATTGTGACATCAAGACCGCGATCGAAGCTTACAAGCATGGTCTAGACGATAGTTCAGGTTTATATATCGACCTGACTAAATATCCCCCAGA
Organism: Saussurea involucrata; assembly: GCA_033807775.1. Lineage (NCBI taxonomy): Eukaryota > Viridiplantae > Streptophyta > Magnoliopsida > Asterales > Asteraceae > Saussurea > Saussurea involucrata. The sequence goes on along the minus strand of CM066324.1, from coordinate 125,591,098 downwards.
GAATTTCGAAGACGTCCGTGCTCGAACTTTAGCATATATGGGGGTCGAGAACGATGCAACATTTCGTCGCAAGCACACTGACGACAAGAAGTCGTTAGGCGTCAGAAAACCGGAATTCAAGGCCAAAGCTGTTTCCAGAATCGAGCCCGCGCGCCAAATTTCAAATGTTCGTTTCAAGACGAAAGCAGAGGCCAAGACCACGGCTAAATTTCCTCGATACCCCAAGATATCCTCTTACGGATTCAAAGGGTCCGCAAAAGACTTAGTCGAAGCTATTAAGTCCGTCCAAGCGACCATTTGATGGCCAAAGAAGTCCGACCTGGATGGTGCTAAGAAAGATAAATCAAAGTGGTGCGACTTCCACGTCGATCATGGTCACGCGACAGATGATTGCATCGCGCTGGAGAAGGAGCTAGCATATCACTTCCCAAAAAGGAAATCTCAAAGATATCATCGACGATGACGCTACTCCAGCTAGAAACCATCGACCGTCGACTCCCGAGCATACAAAAGTCGTCAATTGCATCACCGGTGGTTCAGACATGTATGGTCTGACATACTCCACAGTCAGGCGCCTTTGACAGGTTCGTTCTTCTAAAATTATATCTTTTCCACAGGGATAAGTCTACTATGGTGCCCTGTCGCACGACAATATCTCATCAGATCGCAGTGTCATCCTGTCATTTAAAACATATTTTTCCTCCGAAAAGAATAAGATAATAAATGACAGGGGGCAATATCCCACTAAAAAGAGAATCTAACGGTATGTTCCTAAATCTTTTTCATACGATTTTTTCTCACAACTGACTTAAGCATCGGAGGGTCGTTGGTTAGCCAACAACCAACCCTTAACATCGTTTTACCGCAGAATCGCACGACAACTTATCGCAGGATCGCACGACAGTAGTCATTAAGTCTACAATATGACTTTAAATTCACAAGGTCGCACGATATAAACGACCAAATCTATGATTTGATCATCCTTTACAGGGACATACGATTCAAATTAATCACACGACTTAGTCGTACGATTGTGAGGTCTAACAATCTCATGATCTAAGCCTTTTAACTTGGAAAAATTTCATACTCCGAATGTATGTTTATACACACGATTTAAAAGTCTTATGGCTTACGTACCAGTTATTGTGTTACAATGAATGCCTTAGTCGCATGATTCCCAGATTCAATTTCATAATTGATATGGTATTGGTTTACCAAATATATAAAACGCAAGTTCAAACAAAAGTTCAAAGTTTCATTTACAAAAATGTCGGTTATATTCAAAAGAACTCGACTACCGACGCTCGAGTATACAAAGATAAAATGGTTCGACCACCAACGGTCGAGACATGAAAAGACATAGCATTTCCTAAACCTAGAGAAAAGCGTCGATGGCAAGCTCTGCCCAAAAGTCTCGACTTTCGAAGCCCTGCCAATCCCGAAGAACTGATGCAAGGATCAAACGAGTATATTAGGAGTGGTCTTCCAACTCCTTACGCCTCGACATTCTGAGAATATGGCTCTAAAGATTAATGTTAAGGTTGGAGGAAGGAATATATCCTTCTCAACGATCGACCTCCACTCCAGCATTTCCTCTACCTTCACATATTCCATGAGAGGAAACAGAAGCATCTGCAAATTACAAAAGAAACATACTAAATGCTCAGCGAAAGAACTTCGATAACACAAGTTTTGAAAGAAAAACTTACAAAGAACGCCAGTTAGGCTAAACACAGTCCAATCTCTTCAATAGAGATTCTTCGAAGACGCTCCTTGAAAGATAAGAGCTGATATTTCCCCAGATGCGGAAGTGACTCTGCCCTGACGAGGACATAGTCAATTAGGAGGGTTGACGACAACGCAAAGTTGTTCGTCGCCATAAACTCTCCCTCATTCTCTCCCGTCTTTACACCCTTGCCCCTGGTGGCTGACGAAAGGGTCGACGAGGATGTAGAGAACATCGTCGCCAGTTGCGCAGTATGAAACACCGTCGCCAGTTGTGCAGTATGAAACATCGTCGCCAGTTGCGCAGTATGAGACCTCGTCACCGGTTGCGCAGTATGAGACATCGTCGCCAGTTGTATCAACAGATCCAATCCAATCATTGTCCGTATCCAGCACATACCTCGTCTTCCATTTGCGATCATCGACAACAGTGTTCAAAACTAAGGTACGATCACCCTTAAGTCCTGAAAGTAAACTATAACGACTATATTGATCGGACGTGACTTTATACACCACTCCCAGTGCGAGGTAAGTCGCTCAATGATCAGGATAACTCGCCAGAATTGGGGCATCGGTTGCCTCGGTGAAAGATTGAATTCACGCATGAACACTTCGACCAAAGGCGAATACGACCAGTGGAAGCCTATCTTAAACAGGTACTCATATATCACGGCATATCCATCAGGACACATTTCTGGTCGAACCTCGCCAACCTTGCTTATGGTAATACACATGAGAATCCTCGCTAGACTTCCAAAGTCGTCAAAATCTTTTTCATTTCTAATAGCACCTCTGGGCTCCGTCGACATTCAGCTGGTAAGCACGATCGTATGTCAGCATGACGTCACGACCTCGTTCCCCTTTTTAACTTCTCGTTCAGTTAGAGGCAAACCAGCCCAGTTACAAGGCGGTCAAGGTAATTTTTTCTGACCCTTGCTCTATTTTTTACGCGTCTGATTGACAAAATTTAAACTTGAATTTGCCATCCTTCTTTCAAATTTTGGGGGCAAACTGTTTGGGCAAAAATCCACGTCGTACGACCACGACCAGAAAAAGTAAGACACGCGTTATGAAAGACATCTTGGATTAATATGAGGTCCCGACCAAGATCCGCAGAACGTCCGTCGTCCGTCGTAAAAGGTAAGTCGAGCGTTTCCTAGGACGTACGACCATAGCGACGCCCGTCCTGCATAACTGTCGCATCGAATCATACGTCTTCGACCAAAACTAACGTTAACCATGACTGTTACGTTTCGTTAAGTGTTTAATGCAGGAGTCAAAGCTATTAAAGGAGCAACGGCTATATCCGACGCAAGCTGTTACTCGTAACGGACGAAGACCATTATGGATGATTACGCCGGCAGCCGTTACAGACCGTTGCGACAATTAAAGCTGTTAATGAAGCAATCAATGAGCTAATCAAAGCTCCCAAAGACTATAAAGCTAGAGCCGAATCCTCATTTTAGGGGGACGAAACATCGAACATCGAAGTAGAGAACATCTGGAGATCATCTGAAGGACATCTGCTGAGTAATCTACTACAATCATTCAAGCTCAAGAACCACACTACGAACTCAAGAACGCTTGAAGAAAAGCTTAAGTTATCGCTCCTGGCGTACGACATCAGCCTTCGACCAACAGTTTACACTTTGTATTCACATACAACAAACACTGTTTTTTACATTCAAGCACTTGTACTTTACATTTCGAAGCATTTCCTTCATCTGTATTGTAACCCTTGTACGACCGACGCCAGTATCGAATGACATCGCCCCTGATTGGCGACCATAGTGCAGCGACGACACCCACTGTCGTCCGCAGGTTTTTTCCTCGATTGAGGTTTTTCCTGCGTCATCAAATCCTTTGTCTTATTTATTTTTACCTCGTCGCACGTCTCGTCGAAAGATCCTTTCTTTAGTTGATTAAGTCCACATCGACCTTAAGTTGTCCCTTTGGTGCGATTTTTGGCATTAACAGTCTCCTCAGATTCTTTTCCTCATTCTTCTTCTTTCTCTGCTCGACCCATCCGCATTCTGTCTCCCAGGAAAATAGTGTCGTCGTCCTCATCTATCAAGTGATGCGTGACGTAGGATCGGTCATCAGGATGAAACTCCAGAAACTTCTCAACTTTAGCCCTGGACTCATTGTCAGGCTTCACCGTATCGAAATTGATATCTACGCAAAGGGAAGAAGATTAGTCGAGAATAGTTGAATAAAAACAAGAAAAAGTGCTCGACGCAAATCAAAACTTACCCGCCATGTTCCAACCGGACCTGATCCAATTACTATCGGTATCCAGCGTCGCCACCCGCACGAGCACATACCGGGTTTTCCATTTTCGATCGTTAACCGCCGTCCTCAAAACCAAGGTACGATCACCTTTGTACCTCGAAAACAGACTGTAACGACGGTACTGATCACTTTTGACCTTGTACGCCGTCAGCAGATCCTTCACGTTCATCTGCGATTCCCAATTCGAGTTAAGACGCTCGATGACCTGGATGACTCTCCAAAACTAGGGCATCAGTTGCCCTGGTGCAGGGTCGAATTCGCACATAAACGCCTTGGCCAAAGGCGAGTATGGCCATTGAAATCCTATCTTAAATGGATGTTCGTATATCACGACATATCCATCCGGACACATCTCCGGTCGAATACTCCCAGGTTTGCTCACTGAAATTTCTAAAGGGATCTTCGCTAATCTCCTAAAGTTGTCAAGATCGTCTTGATCTTGAATCTTACTCCTAGGTTCCGTCGACATTGCTAACCCCGTCAACCAGATTTGTCGGTCGGAAAGGCCCCAGATATCCCAGTTTTTCCTAGGCTTCCTAGCGATTGACTTTCGACGCATACAAAAACTAAGGAGTCGCGCCTTAACCGAATCGAAGATTTTATGCGGGTTTGGAAGAGATTCGGCGAAAGAACAGAAGGATTTCTCTCTAAAAACTTCTCTGAAAACGTAAAAAGGAAAGGATCCATCGCGATCCCTATTTAAGCAATCGATCATGTCAGGTCGAGTCCTTCGATGATCGACACGCGCCCTGTCTCTTCGGATGACTGCATGGATCGTCGACACCTGGCGTGGACAGATGTTCTGCATGATCGTGCGTCAGCGTGACGTCACGACCTTATCCACTTTTCGACTCCTTCTAGTCAGAATTGAACCGATTCAGTTCCATGACAACCAAGGTAACTTTCGACACGTGTCACGGCCCCAGGCGTCCGTCTGAGAAAATTTAAAATTCGAATTTGCCACTCTACTTTCAAATTTTGGGGGCAAACTGTTTGGGTAAAAATTCACCAGTCTCGACCGCGACCAGGGTAAGGAGTACACTTACTTCATTTCTCCATGACAAGGTAAAATCTTAGTACTTTGACCTATGGTCGACAGGTAAGATCGAAAGTTATTTGCTTCACGGCGCTCGACCACGACGTCGTACGTTGCACACGACCGTCACATAGAACCTTGCGACCTCGACATAACTAACGAGCAATATTACTGTTACGTTTGTTCAATGGTTAAATGCAGGAGTCAACATCATTAATGGACAACGGCTATAACCGATGAAGACCATCAACGACATTAAAGATGAACGTCCGTTACGACAGTTATCAAGAGTATTCAATGAGCCAATTAAAGCACCCGAAGACTATAAAGGTCAAGCTCAATCATCATTTCAGGGATCCAACGAACACCAGAGGAGAATCCTATCAATCGAACAACAGAGACACTCGCCCAAGCTCAGAAGAACATTTGAAGCAAAGAGATTCCTTTCGAAGAATCACTCTCGACGCACGACAATCACGCTCGACACATTGTTTTCACACACGACACACTTATTTTTACATTCGATACACTTGTTACTTTACATTTCGAAGTCATTCTCTCATCTGTATTGTAATCTCTGTACGATCGACACCAGGAACATAAGGACATCGCCCCTGATTGGCGACCATAGTGCAGCGACGACTTCCATAGTCGTCCGCGGGTTTTTTCCTCGTTGAGGTTTTTCCCGCGTCATCAAATTCCTTGTCTCATTTACATTTCCGTCTTTAGTCGCACGCTTTGTCGAGAGATTCCTTTCTTTAGTTGTTAAGTCCATATCGACCTCAAGTTGTACTTTGGTGCGATTTTTGGCATTAACAGTCGCACGTTTTGTCGAGAGATTCCTTTCTTTAGTTGTTAAGTCCACATCGACCTCAAGTTGTACTTTGGTGCGATTTTTGGCATTAACAGTCACTCTAACAATTTAGAAACAAGTATGCTTGCGTAACAATATATTCATAATAACAGTAGCTAATTGAAATTGTGAATATATTATACATTAGAATTCTTGTTACCATCGTTACAGTGCTTAATTCACGTATTTCCGTCGACTCTAAAACTATCCCGTCTTAGCACTTCTACCCATATCTCATACATCATAACTTAACTCATCTCAGCTTAAGTCTAGGTATCTCACAATCATACCTAGTTCACGTAAACTACAACTCTGATACCATACGGAAACACCCTGAAATTCACAATAAATTTAAACCTTAAAAATTTATTCGAGTTTTCCACTATAACTTCCAAACTTTCATTTACAACCACGATATAGTAACTGTTAGTCCCAGATGGCTTAACAAGTATTGTAGAAGGGGGGGTTGAATACAATACACAAAAATTTCACAATTTTAATTCTTATATTTGAAAAACTTTCAAAAGAATTACACACAGAAAACTTAAGATTGTTGCGGAAAAGAACAGATAAACTATTCTAACAATCTTACACAAAGTATACAACAAAACAACTAAGAACACTAAGAGCAAAGCTATTGAGTTTTCAGGCTTAAGAGAAGGTTTCTTGCACTGAGAGAATTTCTTGAAAGCGTGAGAATTGCATGAAGAGCACTTCTCCTTTTATAGTGCCAAGGAGTGCCCAAGCATTAAATGCTTGGGACACTTGTCATCTTCACATATGCTGATAATGTTGACTTCAGGAGAACTGTGAAGTCCTTGTCACTTTTCACTAGGTGCAGACAGAGTAGCTTGAGCAGATAATAGGGACCTTAACTGAAAGTGGATAAAGAGACAAACTGTCACTTTTCTCTGCTGGAGGATATTGTCCCATAATAAATGATCTTCTGTCTTGAGCCTTTAGCACCGAAGTGGTTTCCACCGAGATTGAGAAATCTTCGGTGGAAAGAAGACTAGTCCACCGAAATTGCAAGCATGTTTCGGTGGTAACTAGTCCACCGAAATTGCGAGCATGTTTCGGTGGTGAGAGGACCACCGAAATTACAAGTATATTTCGGTGGTGAGAGGACCACCGAAATTACAAGTATATTTCGGTGGTGAGAGGAGCACCGAAAGGGTCATCGGTGGTGGATGGGGCCACCGAAACTGTCCATGCACTTCGGTGGGAGAAGGCCACCGAAAATGTCCTATAAATTCGGTGGAGAGAAGGCCACCGAAATGTCAAGGAATTTCGGTGGTGATGACTTGTTTGAATGTTGCCGAGAGTCTTCTATTTTCCACAAGTAGAGAGTCTTCAAGCTTGGTTTCGGTTGATCTTCGACTTCACCGAACATTTGATATCTTGTACAAGTCATTCAAAGAACTAAACTAAAATATTCTAAGTAGGAGTTTTAGGGAAAACATCGGTGAGTCAATTTCAAATCCTTGGTGACCCAACAATCTCCCCCTATTTGAATTTGAGCTCCTTATCTTAGAATATTCAAGAGTAAATAAAAGTAAGTGCGTTTTTGACCCTTTTTACTCTTTTGGGTTCTTTTCACATAGACCATTCTTTTTGTTCTTTTTGATCTTTTTCTTTTGTATGCGTATGTATACTATGTACAGTATTTACAGGTAACGAAAGATAAAGTATGTACGGAAATAAAATTCAAATAGAGATACTTGTATTAAGATAAGTTCTCGTACAATTTTACAAAATGAGAAACTAACTTTTACAAGTACCAAATGGAGAGAACTTACTTCTTTGAGGTTTTGCGGCGCTTGATTTCATCCAGTAAGTTTCTATAGAACGGTTGAGCTTCGGGGATGTTCGGAAAGAGGTTGTGAATGCCTTCCAGAAATATAGTATCGGCGATGGACATCTGGGCAAATCTGAAGAATGCCCGACGACCGAGACCGTCGTTAAAGAACAATCCTGGTATTGGTGAGAGGCTTAAGGTTGTGGTAGGATAGGGAACAGAAGTGGGAATGGTAAGGTTAAGATTGTTTACATTCGGGATTTTACCTTCTCTTGCCATTTCCTTGAAGACTGAGTCAGGAGGATTTTTGACTTTGGGGAGGATGATCTTCTCTTTCAGAGACAACAGTTTGGCTCTTTCTTCGGTGGAGAGGATGATGTTATGTTTTCTTTTGATCTCCTTCATCTTATTCATTAGACCATCAATGTATTTGACAAAGATGTCTTTCCTTGGATTTGGACTCCTGACAAGGTGTTGAGTGATTTCATACCATTCCGAGAGACCGAAGAGTTGGAGATGGCTTTCTTTCACACTTTTCATAGAACCATCTTCCCAGTTAATAATCAATCTGATGTCTTGAGGGTTTGCCTTGGAGGTGGCAATCTTTACTGAAGAAATTTGTGACCTATAGCTTCGGTGGTGCATGGTCTTTTTGTACCAATTAATTTCTTCATTCTTTTGTTGTTCCAAGGCACTGAGCACCGATTTCTGTGTTTGGATGGCATCGGTGGACTTGACTTTTGAAGCTTCTTCTGCGGCAGCTTTGAGAGACAGATCTCTGGATTTGTCTAAGTCGATTTGAGCTATTCTTGCTTCCTCAATTTCTTGAGCAGAGAGGCCAAGTTCGGTGGTGATAGGTTGAGAAGCAGGCTTGAGTTTGAGAGTTTCAGCGTCCTTCGGTCGAGCCCCATATCTTGCCAGATCCTTTTTCTTCTTTGCTTCTCTGGCCAATTCTTCGGCCGAAATAGTTCTTTTTCCTTTGTCTTCGGGAGCATTGCTGGACTGCTCCCCCTCAACTGATGCATTAAGGTCAAGAGCTTCGGTGGAGCCAGTATGGGTCGGTGAGAGTGAGACATGTTTCGGTGGAGAAGAGGGTTTCGGTGGAGAGGTAGAGAGTTTCGGTGGTGAGGATTTCGGTGGAGAGGTAGATTTCGGTGGAGAGGGTTTCGGTGGAGGAGAGGAGGATTTCGGTGAAGAGGGTTTCGGTGGAGGCTGGTTACTGGAAAGTTTCTTGATGGATGGAAGTTTCGGTGGAGCCGTGGTTTTCTCCCCCTCAGGAACAGCCGGTAACTTGAAACCCAACTCATAGAAGGCCTTATCAAACTTGGAGTGTAGGAAGGCCAGACTCGTTTCGGTGGTATGGGGAACCAAGGCAAAGTCACCGAGATCCATTTCCCACTGGGAACGTTCAGGACTGGGTGAGTCGGTGGAAGGTTTGGAGAGGGACTCCACTGTGGTAGAAAGGGTAGATAATTTTTCTTGAATGGGGCGTAGGGCTTCGGTGATGGCATCAAGAAGAAGATGCGGTAGCTGAGACTCGAGGGTAGAGATGCGGGAATTGGCTTGGGAGATTAAGGTGATGGTAGATTTAAGAAAGGTAGAGGTGCGGTCGATGTGCGGGGAAGTTTGGCCACCGATTTCGGGGAACGAACAGTGCCATCGAAGGGGATCTGCTTCGGGAAGAGGACGTCGTAAGTGAGGCACGAGTGCGTCGGTGTAGAGGGTTCGGGGAGGTGAGGGTGTACGTTGTGGAGAGTGTTGCCTCGGCGAGGGAGGCTCGATGGGATGTTCTTCGGGGGACGGGATGGTTCGGGGAGAACCAGTGTCCGCTAAAAGAAATGCAAAGAAATCATGTGGGGGTGAAGATTGTAGGGGGGGGAACCCTGATTGGGTTGTGCAATTTCATCGATCACAAACTGATCGGGTGAAAGGCTGTGAAGTGAAAAGTCAGAACCCTCGAGAGGAGAGACCTCGAGGTCATCTCCACCACCCAAAGAATCGAGTGGGGAGGTTTGTTTAGGGTTCTCCAAGTGTACAACTGAGGCCTTTTGAGAGGCAACAGAGGAGATTGTGGGGTTCGAAACGGATACCCTTGGCCCGGAGGGATGAAGTTCAACAACCGGCGATTTTTGAGAATCGACAGTTGGATTTGTTGGTGGGGCCGATGGTTTCCGGGACCTCTTTGGAAGAGATCCCGAAGGGGAAGATGAGTGCCTCCGCTTATGAGAAGGGGTGTGAACCGGGGAAGTCTCCGAGGGATATCTCGGTGACATGGTTCGAGAAGCGGGAGCGGAGGTGTCGGTGGCCTTTTGTCGTTTCTTTTGAGTGCCACCCGACGTCACTCGGGAACGGGGAGAAGGGACCACAACATTTGGAGTGACCTCGGGAATTTCCAGGTGGCGAACCCGGGAATTTCCGCATCACCCCAACGAAGTTCGGGAGATAGAGCGAAGGAAATCATACCTGGGCGTAATGGGCGATCGGTGGCGAGCGGCTTGACGTTGAGGGTTTTGGTGCCCACAACGGGAGATGACCATTCATAAGAGAACCGGGGCGAGGAAGAGCGGCGATCGGTTTCCAAAGCTTTGGAAAGCTTGTGTTGTAAGATCATGGAGATGAAGCGGGGAAAAGCAACGTAACACTTCTTGGGAGTTTTGATGACCTCGACAAGCTCTGAGAAGAAATATTGGGCGAAGTCAACTTTCCTTTGGAAGATGAGGGCATGAGCGAGTTTGTTGACGTGTGAAGGCGATTGGTCATGCCCACTTGTTTTGCGTGAGAGGCAATGGATAACGTGGGCGAAGAAGAAATTCCAAATGCCTCCCATTTTGCTGCGAAGAAGAGTACCGGGGCCTTTGGAGCTTTTGGAGGAGTCGTCGAGCACATAACCGGTGGTAAGAACAATGTCTTCATGTATGGTGTCCAAATACATGTCTTCATAGTCGGAAAAGGCGTCGATCTTGAGAGCGAGACGAACATCATCGACCCCAAATGTGAGGTCGTGATCACCTTCAGCATTGGTGAAGATGGAGGCGTGAATGGCCTCATTGGAGGGATCGTACACGGAGGTGAGCCAGAACTGTCCAATGAGCATTTTGCTCATCTTGGGGTTGCATGTGAAGGCATGAAGAAGAGGAGAGCGAGACAGAAATTTAGCAATAGTAGAGAACTCGGGATGAGCGGGATCGGATTCGAGGCGGGCAACGTGATTGCACTGGTTGAAGCGGAGGTCTTCAAAACGTGTAGGAATTGGATATCGTGAGGATGCCATGAGAGAGATATGTTTGAAAGAGAAGAGAGAGTTGCAGGTTTGAATTGTGAGAAAGGAGTGGGGAGGAAGTGAAGGGAGGTATGTATATATAGGGAAAGGATAAGGCACTGTGATGATGATTTTGTATGGGGAGAGGGGACATGCGGCTCATGAGGTGAAAGGGTTATTGGGAATCGGGACACGAAACGGCGGATAGGCGAAGGATCTGACGCAAATGCAATTGAGTGGTCACAAGTGGGCTTTGGGAACCGTGTGGATCAGTGTAGGCTCGGTGATGCTTCGGTGGAGGATTCGGTGTTCGTTCGGTAGACGATCGGTGGAGGTTCGGTGGTGGATTCGGTGTTCATGGGACTTCGGTGGTAGAATGGTTTCACCGATTTGGATGAGGTCCACCGAAATGGGACTTCGGTGGTAGAATGGATTCACCGATTTGGATAGTACCACCGAAATGGGACTTCGGTGGTGGAAAGTTTTCACCGATTTGAGATGACCACCGATTTGAGACTTCGGTGGTGGACAAGTTTCACCGAGTTTGAAAATTTTCACCGAAATGGGCTTCGGTGGTAGACACGCTTTACCGATACTTGAGATTATCACCGAAATTGGACTTCGGTGTTGGAAAAGAGATAGAAATGATTTAACACATAGATTTGTCCACCGATGAGAGATCGGTGGAGAGAGAGAAGTAGATAAGAAGGTGTCCACCGATGTGAGATCGGTGGAGCATGAACACATGTTTATTCTAGGAAATTGCACATCCCAAGTTCACTGATGAGAAAGTTGAACCTGGTTTCATCAAGAGGTTTGGTGAAAATATCAGCAAGCTGCAAATCGGTGGGAATGAAGTGCAGTTCAATGTCACCTTTGGAAATGTGATCCCTGATGAAATGATACCTGATATCGATGTGTTTAGATCTAGAGTGAAGAACAGGATTATTTGCTATAGCTATAGCACTGGAATTATCACACAGAATTGGGACTTTAGAAAAGAATTGATTATAGTCCCTTAGTTGGTTTCTCATCCATAGAATCTGAGCACAGCAGCTCCCAGCAGCTACATATTCAGCCTCAGCAGTAGAGGTTGATACAGAGTTTTGTTTCTTGCTGGACCAACTTACCAATTTTCCCCCAAGGAGCTGACAGCTTCTTGTAGTACTCTTTCTATCAATCTGGGAACCTGCATAGTCTGAATCTGAATAACCAATTAGTTCAAAACCCGAGTCTTTGGGATACCAAAGACCCAAGTGCAGTGTGCCCTTAAGATACCGAAAAATTCGTTTTACAGCCTTTAAATGTGATACTTTAGGATTGGCCTGATAACGAGCACATAGACAGGTAGCAAACATTATATCCGGTCTGCTAGCAGTTAGGTAAAGAAGAGAGCCTATCATACCTCGGTAAAGAGTAACATCCACAGATTCACCTTTTAGATCGGCACACAGTTTCAAGGGAGGTGCCATGGGAGTTTTCATAGGAGAGCTATCTAGAAAGTTAAATTTCTTCAGAAGGTCACGAATATATTTGCTTTGATTTATAAAAATCCCTTCTGAAGATTGTTTGACTTGAAGGCCCAAGAAAAATGTAAGCTCTCCCATCATGCTCATCTCATATTCACTCATCATGAGAGAAGCAAACTCATTACATAGGCATTCATCAGTGGCACCAAAGATGATGTCATCAACATAGATTTGAACAAGAATGATATTACCTGAGGTTTCTTTGATGAAGAGAGTATTGTCAATTTTACCTCTGGAATATCCATGCTTGAGAAGAAAGTTGGCAAGAGTGTCATACCAAGCACGTGGAGCTTGCTTGAGACCATACAAAGCTTTGTCAAGTCTGTACACATAGTTTGGATGAGCTGGGTCTTCAAAGCCAGGAGGTTGTTTCACATAGACTTCCTCTGCAAGTTCCCCATTGAGAAAGGCACTTTTAACATCCATTTGAAAGACCCTAAAATTTCGGTAGGCAGCATGAGCCAGAAAGATCCTTATAGCTTCAAGTCTTGCAACAGGGGCAAATGTTTCATCATAGTCAATGCCTTCTTCCTGTCTGTATCCTTGAGCTACTAATCGGGCCTTGTTTCTGATAACAGTACCATCTTCATCCATTTTGTTCCTGAATACCCACTTGGTTCCAATGATTGTCTTGTTTCTGGGTTTGGGAACCAATCTCCAAACTTTATTCCTCTGGAACTGAGAAAGTTCTTCTTGCATGGCAGTGATCCAACAAGGATCTGATAGAGCTTCATCCACTTTCTTAGGTTCAGAGAGAGAGAGGAAATTCACATAGAGACAAATATTTCCAACTCCTCTGCGGGTTTGGACACCTGCTTGTTGATCACCAATAATTTGATCTATGGGGTGATCTTTGGACCATTTTAGAGCAGGGGGTAAAGGTGATGGGGTATGAGAAGTAGAGTGAACTGGAGTAGTGGGATCAGAAGTTTGGTGTAAGATGGGATTTTCGGTAGTGGAAGCCATGTGATTTTCGGTGGGAGTTATGATGGAAGAAGGGCTTCGGTGTGGAGTTTCGGTAGGAATAGGGAAATCGGTGTGAGAGAAGGGTTGATCAATTTCGGTGGGAGAGAGTGATCCAGCTGGGTTTTTTGAGGTGGATGGATTTGAGGGAATAGAGGAGATATTGGTGGAAGTAACTAAGGGGGTATCACCAATACATGATGAGATCCATCTGTGTAAATCATCCTCATCACTTGAAAGTGATGAACATCTGAGATCATCAAACTTGACATGAATGGACTCATCAATGCATTTTCTTCTGAGATTGTACACCCTATAAGCTTTGGAGGATAAGGAGTACCCAACAAATATTCCCTCATCTGCTTTGGGATCAAACTTCCCAAGATTTTCACGATCATTAAGAATAAAGCAGATACACCCAAAGACATGAAGAAAGCCAATATTTGGTTTTCTGCCATGAAAAACTTCATACGGGGTTTTCTCATGTCTTTTGGATATTACTGACCTGTTTTGAGTGAAGCAGGCAGTATTCACAGCTTCGGCCCAAAAATAGGTGGGGAGATTTGATTCACTCAGCATGGATCTAGCGGCCTCACACAGTGTTCTGTTTTTCCTTTCCACCACTCCATTTTGCTGAGGAGTACGAACAGCAGAGAAGTTCTGAGAGATCCCTTTCTCGGTGAAGAAGTCTTCAAGAGCACTATTTCTGAATTCAGTGCCATTGTCACTCCTTACCGAGCGAACAAGCTGGCCATTGAGAACTTCATTTTTCTTGACAAAGTTGATGATTTCTTCAGAGGCATCACTTTTGTACCTGAGAAAGAACACCCAAGTATATCTGGTAAATTCATCAACAATAACAAGAATATACCTTTTGCCTCCAAGACTTGGAGTGCTGACTGGTCCACATAGATCCATGTGCAGCAATTGAAGAGGAAGAGTGATGGAAGAGCATTGCTTCGTCTTGAAGGATGTTTTGGTGAGCTTTCCCTTTTCACATGCATCACACAGCTTCTCTTTGAAAAAGTTCAACTTTGGCATGCCCGTCACCAGCTCTTTGTTGGAGATTTTATGCAAGGTCTTGAAGTTTAGATGAGAGAGACGTTTGTGCCACAACCAGTTTCTTTTGGATGCATCATTTGACACAAAGCAGACATTTGATGAAGAATTGGATTGTCCCATATCTATGACGTAGACATTTTCCATCCGTCTTCCCGATAACACCACATTGAATTGTTTGTCTACCACGGAGCAGACACAAAGTTCAAAGATAACTTTGTATCCAAGATCACACAGTTGGCTAATGCTGAGGAGGTTATGCATGAGGCCGTCCACAAAAGCCACTTTATTGAAGGTTACAGATCCATTAGAGAGAGTTCCGTATCCTTTGGTGTAACCCTTAGAATTATCACCAAAAGTTACAGATGGACCTTTTCCCGGCACATAGTTGATGAGAAGAGACTTGTTTCCCGTCATGTGGCGTGAGCACCCGCTGTCTAAATACCAAATTTGATGGTGCTCAAAAGCCTGCATGCAAACACATATTAGTTCTTTGGTACCCATTTTGTAATGGGTCCTTTGGGGTTAGAAGAGCATGATTCCTTAAGCTTGGATCTATCAATCCTATCCTTGGGACAGTCCTTAGCCATATGAAAAGTGTCACCACAGTTATAGCATTTTCTATAGATAAACACCTTTTTAGCATTTTTCATGTTTTGGCTTTTATCATTTGTTCTTATAACCTTGTTAGAGGAGAACAGAGCAGGAGGCTTGGACCCAAGGATTCCTTTGGATAAATCTTTGGAGGTTGATTTTCTTAAAAGCACAGATCTAGGAACATAAGTGTTGTTAGAGAGAATGTTTGGGGTAAAACTTTTAGGATGGGAGCTTGCCATGCAGTTGACCACCGATTTTCCTTTGTCGGCACAGGAGATCCTTTTTGAGTGAACAAGAGTTTCTCTTTTGGGGATCTTTGAGGGCTTAGGTTCGGTGTAGGTATCTATGTGAATAGATTTTAACACTTCATGAAGAGGAATTTGAGGGTCATAGATTGAGGGATCGGTGGGCACAAAGGGGATAAGATCGGTGGGTTTAGATCTTTTGGAAGGATTAGCTTTTGAAGAGTTTGAGGAGGAGGCTTCATCCATGGCCGAAAATTTGAGCTGATCATGGATGGGTTTAGAAACGTCATTTGAATCTTGCTTCTCAATGACTTGCAATGAGGAGTCTTTGGCATTTAAGGATATGCCATACTTTAAGGCTTCACACAGATCTAACGAGTTCAAAGAGATGGAATCACAAGAGCTAGAATCAGAGAGATCATCACATGCATTGGTGGGGGGAACAAGAGCAAGAGTGGACTCACAAACATCAGTTTTTCCAAATCCTAGACCGAACTTGTTTGAACTACAGATTTGACTTTGAAAGATTTGTTCAAGATTTTTGGAAGAGCTTGACCATTTTTTGATGACTTCTTGTTCCCTTTTTAGTTTCTTAAACAGAGAGTTCTTTTCTTTTGAGATCACATGATTTATTGTTTTCAAGTCCTCAAGCTCATTTTTGATTTCCTCAAACCTTTTAAGCTTAGACATGCAAATTTCAAGTTCAGCTTTGAGCTCTTTCACTTGAGCAGATTTTCTATTCTTACTGTCTTTAACAGAATAAAAATCTTGAGTTAAAGATTCATAGGCATTGATCTTTTCAATATCAGACATATTATTGAAGGGATGTACCTGAGCGTAGGCTGTGGAGCACCCAGTTGCCACTAGAGCCATAGGTGAAGTGGCCTTTTCGGAAACTTCCATTTCTTCTGAGATGGCCACGAAGCATCTATTCTGAGAATCACTGTCGGAGGTGTCTTCGTCGTCCCAATCGTGGGTTTCTTCCATGAGACCCTTCCTTTTTCTCTCTAGACCCTCACTCCTTTCCTTCTCTTTCTTGTACTTGGCCTTGTATTTCTCAGCACGCTCCTGATGATTTAAGAAGGATGGTGGGGACTCCTTTTTGGGAAAGGTTGATTTGAAAGGCATGTGTTTGGATTTTTCCCTTTTTGAAGAGGGATTGTCAGAAGAAGTAAATCTGGACTTGGAGATACGCTTGCTTCTACACTCAGATGCAAAATGTCCTTTCTTGCCACATTTGTAGCATTCCTCATTAGACTTGTCAGAAGAAGTTTTGAAAGATGAAGTTTTTCTAAGACTTCGAGATTTGTTGAAGGGACGAAACTTGTGTTTAGAACCGGCCATCATTGCCATCTCATCCGACAACTGTTCAACCATGATATCCTCACCTTCATCATCAGCATCACTAAGATATGCTTCCGTTTGGTGGGTTACATTTGTTTGGCTGTCATTGTCAGAGTCAGATGAAGGATAGGTGATTCTAGGAAGATTTTGAGAATTCTTGGAACTTTCACTAACAAGAGCTATAGAGGAGCTCTTTATTTCCTTGATGAAAGATTTCCGTTGAAGCTTGGTTTGCTCAAAGTTGAAAAGAGTACCATATAAAACAGTTAAGGGCATGAACTCAAGGTCCTTGGTAGTTTTGATGCAAGTACATATATTTTCCCAAAAATCTGGGAGACAATCCATGAACTTGCACAAGACTTCCTCATTATCATAGACTCTGCCCAACAACTTAAGATCATTTAAAAGAGAGTTGAAGCGGTTATAGAAGCTAGGAAGAGATTCTCCTTTTTCAAAAGAAAATAGTTCATACTTTCTGATAAGACCAATCTTTTTACATTTCTTGACTTCCTCTGTACCTTCGTACATAACACATAGAGTGGTCCACATTTCTTTGGCAGTTTCAAAGTTCACCAAAGAGTGGTAGACCTCATCAAGAAGAGAGAGAGCAATAATAGCTCTTACCTTGGAGTCAAGAGTAACTAAACGTTTCTCCTCATCAGTATACTTTTTAGGATTTTTGAGAATATACCGACCAGTAGCACTGGATTTTTCCTCATCAGAATCACTAGAGATTTCCTTTTCAAAGGTTTCTTTACCTGGCCTCTGCGTGTCATAGCGAGCCCAAACTCTGGGGATAATGGGTCCCTCGTTGAGAATGGTTGGATATCTAGTATCCACTCCTTCCATGAATAGCATCATGCGGCTTTTCCACAAAGAGAAGTTGTTGGGATTGAACTTAGGAGGTTTTGAAATGGAGCCATTTTCAGAGAAGTTATTTTGAAAAGAGTTTTCAACAGTAGAAGAAGAAGAGGCAGCCATCGCAGATCAAGTTTATGGAATTAAACTTTCTGCTCTGATACCACTTGTTAGTCCCAGATGGCTTAACAAGTATTGTAGAAGGGGGGGTTGAATACAATACACAAAAATTTCACAATTTTAATTCTTATATTTGAAAAACTTTCAAAAGAATTACACACAGAAAACTTAAGATTGTTGCGGAAAAGAACAGATAAACTATTCTAACAATCTTACACAAAGTATACAACAAAACAACTAAGAACACTAAGAGCAAAGCTATTGAGTTTTCAGGCTTAAGAGAAGGTTTCTTGCACTGAGAGAATTTCTTGAAAGCGTGAGAATTGCATGAAGAGCACTTCTCCTTTTATAGTGCCAAGGAGTGCCCAAGCATTAAATGCTTGGGACACTTGTCATCTTCACATATGCTGATAATGTTGACTTCAGGAGAACTGTGAAGTCCTTGTCACTTTTCACTAGGTGCAGACAGAGTAGCTTGAGCAGATAATAGGGACCTTAACTGAAAGTGGATAAAGAGACAAACTGTCACTTTTCTCTGCTGGAGGATATTGTCCCATAATAAATGATCTTCTGTCTTGAGCCTTTAGCACCGAAGTGGTTTCCACCGAGATTGAGAAATCTTCGGTGGAAAGAAGACTAGTCCACCGAAATTGCAAGCATGTTTCGGTGGTAACTAGTCCACCGAAATTGCGAGCATGTTTCGGTGGTGAGAGGACCACCGAAATTACAAGTATATTTCGGTGGTGAGAGGACCACCAAAATTACAAGTATATTTCGGTGGTGAGAGGAGCACCGAAAGGGTCATCGGTGGTGGATGGGGCCACCGAAACTGTCCATGCACTTCGGTGGGAGAAGGCCACCGAAAATGTCCTATAAATTCGGTGGAGAGAAGGCCACCGAAATGTCAAGGAATTTCGGTGGTGATGACTTGTTTGAATGTTGCCGAGAGTCTTCTATTTTCCACAAGTAGAGAGTCTTCAAGCTTGGTTTCGGTTGATCTTCGACTTCACCGAACATTTGATATCTTGTACAAGTCATTCAAAGAACTAAACTAAAATATTCTAAGTAGGAGTTTTAGGGAAAACATCGGTGAGTCAATTTCAAATCCTTGGTGACCCAACAGTAACAAGTTTTCATACTTACAAATGATACACTATAAACAACCATCTAATCTGATCTATGAACATAAATCAGTTCATAAGGTTATTCACAATATCTCCAGAACCATAGCCCTGGTACTCCTCGACACTCATCCATGCTTATTCCTTCCCGAGCTAGTACCTGGTAAGAAAATTTAATTTTGAACGATTTGGCTTACGCCTAGTGAGAACATCCAGTTTTTCCAAATCAACACTTTATAAGCTTTGAAACCAAAGTAAGCAAAGCGTATAAACTAACCTGATTTACCATCATTCTTACCGTACAGATACTCATCTTGCGATGACGGGAATATGCCCGATTCCATGAATATGACTAACACTCTGTAGTCATATCATCACGTTCGAGAGCCTACTACGAATCATCATAGATTCTAGATCATTGCTCATGTCAAGAAATTACAATTAGCGCCATGCCTATTTCTTGAAGTGGAAGTAGGAATTACCATTAAGTGCCCGACCTATCCCTTACCTTCCAATAGAAATCGGGAATTACCATTAAGCGCCCGGCCTATTCCTCATTTCAAGTCAACGGGAATTACGATTAGCGCCCCGCCTATTCATCGTTTATCAAATCACAATACAAATGGGAATTATCATTAAGCGCCCGACCTATTCCTCATTTCAATCAATGGGAATAACCGTTAAGAGCCCGACCTATTCCACGTTTTTCACATCGTAACACTAAATGAGAATTACCATTAGAGCCCGCCCTATTCCGTATTTATCAAATCAACGGGAATTACGATTTAGTGCCACGCCTATTCCACGTTCATCGTATAATAACACTAAATGGGAAGTACCATTAGAGCCTGACCTATTCCGCATTTATCCAATTCACGGGAATTACGATTAGCGCCACGCCTATTCCACGTGATTACATAGTACTAGTGCCTATGGTTCCATTACACTTACTTATATATAATTTTCTCTAAGAAAATAGATGCTTAAACAAGTTTAAGAAGTTGTCCGGACGATATCTGATAATATCCAGAAAATCAAGAAACCTGGTCACTATTCACCCGGAAAGCACTATCCATATCGGAAAACACTATTCATACTAGAATCAATATTCATACCGGAATCACTATTCACATCGGAATCAATATTCATACCGGAAAACACTATTCATACCGAAAAACACTATTCACACCAGGATCACTATTCATACCGAAAACACTATTCATAACGGAAAACACTATTCATACCGGAATCACTATTCATACCGGATCCTAAATTGAAACCGGATCCCAAAATGGAACCGGATCTCATACCAGATCCCAAACTGGAACCGGATCCCATATCAGATCCCATCGAAACCGGGTTAGACACCGGGTCTTTGAAGCCGGGACTCAATACCGGGATTCCAACACCGGGAATCCTGGTTCATCTTCCGACTTCTCAATTTTACCCAGTTCAGTTCAGTTTACAGTTTCATTCAATACTCTAAAATTTGATTTGTACTCATTCATACAGATATCATTACTTCTACAATACCAAATTAATTCATCTTATCAATTCATTTAAGACGAAATTTAAAGGATGAACTCACATTTTGAACGCAACCGCAGATTTATTCCACCCAGTACTCCAATTCAAATATGCTTTAAAACTGATTGAAAACCAAATCTTACTCATAGAAATCAATCTAAATCAAATAGAAATGGGAAGAAATCATCAAGATTCTTACCGATTGATTTAGTTTTCTTCCTGCTTCAAACACCGCCTCCAAACCAAGCTTTTGAGATAAATCTCAATAACTCAGCCGACTCAACCATTTTATACACACTCAACTATTAACTAATGACCAAAACAACCCTGAAGTTTCATAATTCCACAAATAGATTCAAACTTAAGTCAATTACACTTTGACCCTTCGACACTAAATCATACACTTTGAATCCTTCCATATCAAATACAATATAACTTTGATCATGGAAATTCGGGGTGTTACACCTTCGAATGTTGTGGTTGAGGCATGACGATGCAAACCTTCGAATGATGTGGTTGAGGTATGACAATGAGAAAATAGATACCGTGGATATGGAGATGAAGTCTCAATAACGATTTCTGGTTAAGGTTTCTACCAGAAATAAACGATGCAGACCTTCAAATGCTTCCTTCAATATTGGTAGATATTCTTTTAATGCATAACGTAAGAACCTTCGATTTTCAGATCTGTAATAGAGATATGGGGTTTTCAGTTATGGGTTCGAAGGAGATGAAGTCTTAACAGCGGTGGCTGGCTCAGGGGCGGGCCCATTTTTTTTCCAAACGTGGCACCATATGAATATAAAAAACAAATATAGAGATATTTTTCATAAAATCAATATTGGTTTGGTGGTTAGTCCCTTGCTTTTCAAACAGAAGGGCTCAAGTTTGAGTCCTATTATTGCAACTTTTTTAGAAACATAATAAATATGAAATTAAATGCTAAAAACCATAAAAAAAGTCTCTAACAAGACTCGAACCCGGGTCTAAAATGTAGCAAGAGCCTTCCAAATCATTTTTACCAAAGAAAACTTGTGTCTTTATTGTAGTTTCAAAATATATACGGTGACACAAAACAAATTGATATGGTTGCACTTTTCACAAACGTAAATTTTTTTACCCTTCGACATAAGAATAATACGGTGGCACGTGCCACTGTTGGCACCTATGTAGGTCCTCCCATGGGCTGGCTTCGATGTAGATGGAGATTTGGGGTTTTCTGAACTGGGTTCGGTGGATATGAAATCGGAGTCTCGTAGTCGTTGTCGCGTTTATGGGGATCGATGTGTGAGGACAAATGATGAACTATGGAATGTTGTGGTGGCCGGAGACCCAGAGAGGGAGAATAAAAGGCGCCGAAGAAATGGAAGGCCAGGACTGGTATGTCCCATGAACTGTTGGTGAAAACTGACAAGTCATATTTGTCTTTATTCAAGCTTCATGAAACTTGTACAAATTGCATTCCAAGTTATACAGTAAAAATAATTATCAAATAAAATAGTAAGATAACAGAAAAGCCCATCACTGAGGGGCACATGGGTTGTTTAACGGAAATTAAGTTAACAAGGTTAGATCAAAGGACCTAATCCAAAATAAATATGAAACCACGATGACCACATATGTAATTAATTTGTTTGAGAGACCCAATCCATACTTTGCATAAAACCATAGGAACCAAATTTGTAATTTACTTTATAAAAAAGTTAGAATTTGAAACAGTTTTATTTAAATATCATGCTTTCAATTCAAACATCTTTGGTCCTATTTCATCATAGCCGTTAGGTAGCCCCTTTGTTAGTAGCATACTCTTTATTTTTCTAGTTCTCCCCTTTCCTTTATTCCCTTCTAAAACCCAAATTCAAATAATTCAAAGCGCCATAGACGTTTTCCA